>JAQNCA010000006.1:8533072-8559871 GCA_029783725.1 Acanthurus tractus
TTATTAAAATTACCAAACTGACCGAAGTCTTTGGGATGTTAAGATGTTACCGAAAGCAACATATACTTTGTTAAATGTATATTTACTATGCTGTAGATAAAAGGTATGGATATCCCAGGAGAGTATGAATTCCTCCTGTCCAACAAGTTATGTCTAAAAAATGTGCGTAGAGTTCCTTATATTTTGTAAGTGTTCAATAACAGTTTATATGGTAAATATCACTTTTAATTCATCTAGATTGCAAAACACAAGAGTCTAACCAGCAAGTTGAGCAGACACAGAAAGCGGGCTAACACAGATTAATGCTTATCAAATTCAAATGAAGAGTCATGTTTTGAGTTACAAATGTCATCATACTGTAAGTTATAGGTCTCCATCTAATCTACTTTTGATCTTTTTATTTCACATATTTACGCGTTTGTGTGCCCGATATACAAATAAATTTGTAAATACTGACTACATGCACAACCTGGGAAGTCAATGTATCTCTCCTGTCAAGCTGAGATCACACAGGAGAGAAGTAAGAAGTTGCTTGTTAAAACTGACAGACATGACATGACCCCTCTTACCAGTAGTTCACAAAGCCACCGACAGGTGGTGTGTGTGTGCTGCGTGCATAACAACGAAAATACAAACTGCCTTGCTATGTTAGCCACCAAGCCGCTTACCAACGTTAGCTAGCATATGAAGCGATTCTTTTGGGGATCTGGAAAATGACAGTTTGTGCAGCAAATTGACGGAAACATTCTCTTTGCAAAGTCCGCAACGTTTGGATTATTTGGTTTCAGTCCGTCTTTGATTCAACGTTAATACGAGGTAAGTTGTAACGTTAAAATGGCGGATAGCATAACGTTATCATCCAGGGAGTTTGTCATTGATGCTGCTGTGCTGAATTGCTGGCGAGGCACATGTCACTTGTGTTAACAGGAGTCATCAAAATAGAAATGTGACTTTTACGGAATACATTTGAATTAACATGGTTAAATATGGTGACCTAACCTTCTAACTGGTGCTAAGGAGCTAGTGGTCTCGTTAGCCAGCTATAGCTAACGGTAATGCTAGCCAAGCTAGCTAAAATCCTAAACTGAAGCCTAATCCAAACCTTCGTAGCTCGACACGAATAAAGCAGTCGAGTAGGGTGTTTAAAGGTAGCTAATAAGATAATGTCTCGGCTAACATGTCACAAATTAGTTAGATTATCTCGCATTAGCCAGAGAGCTGCTTGGCCGTCGTAGCAATGACGGCACGTCAGGAGGATATGAGAGTGGATAGGAATCAGCACCTTCGGAAACATCTGCAGTTGCATTTGTAGTTCGGAAGTATACAACTGCGCGTGTCAGAATTGTTTGGGGATCAACTTGTTACAGAGTCAAGTTACGTCAGAGTTCGCAATCAAAAAGACATGTTATAAATAGGTATTTGAGCAATAGCTATTGCTTGTCCAGAAAAGTAACGAGCGTTGATAGTGCGGTACTCAAACCCAGTATAGCTTACATTACCATTTATGGTTCCTGGAGTCCGAAGCGAGAGCAACCATGTTATGTTTACATTGCATGCATGTTGGTATTGTACAAGAAACACACGCACCCCCCATTACTTAACTTTTCCTACAATACCTACATAAGCCACTGATTAACTTGGGAAGAAATGAAACCTGTAATTATTGTTTCACTTATAACTTTATATTTCTTTTTAACAGTTAACATGACATTTCAACTATATAGTCAATATAACCTCAGAAAAAAGTAAAAATCTCATCAGTCTTACAGCTCTATGCTTGCTGTCATTAAAACATCTGTCAGTTAATTGAAACTAAGTTGCTCATTTCGTGCTGATATTAGTAGTTTGTCCCAAAGCAATTTGTTTGAAACACCCCCTTTAATTATCCCTCTTTTTATAGCATTTCACAAATTGAAAGCTGTTCTTTTTTTGAATATGCCATACCAGTGTAAAGAATCAGTGCTGAATATTCTTGTCATTTTCCTACTTTGTACAACCAATCCAAAACTTGAACTTCATTTCAGGCTTGTCACACCATGTTGTTTTGGACTTGAGTTGCCAGTTCTGATGGATCGTTATTATTTGTTACAAGAATCCAAAACAGTATCTCCAGATTGCACATTTTCTTCTAGCAGCAGACACTAAACCCAGGCTGTTTCATTAGCAATAATATTAAATGGTGTTAAATATTCATAAAGTACACAAAAATCTGTACATAATGCATTTATATTTTGGGTAGTTTTATTTGATAAATAACTTACTGTTATTCAGAAGTCAAATAGAATAAATCATTATGATATTCTTCAATTCATTTATGTGATTATTTTAATTTATTTAATTACATATTCACTGTATTTCAGTGTCAGTTTTGCAGAATTTGAAAACTCAGATGTAACATTTTACGTGAAGGTGTGTTGAGTGGTAGCCTCTAGATATGTGTTAATGAAGTAGTGACTGTTTAGTGAAATTGGCTGGAAAATCCTGCATGTTTAAAAATTAATTAATAATATGGCACGGCAATATTGATAATGTTTAGCAAGTGGAAGTAATATGAGTTATTCCCATATTGTTATTTGGTCATTAGTCATTAGTGTCACTGTTGTTGTTCATCAACAAACTTCTCTGCTTTGTCTTATTTTCCAGGTGCAGCTAAAAGCATACCCTGTTGCTTGGGGTCCAAAGCAGTAGAACTACTCCAGATCCAGATCCAGAAAATGTTAGAGAAATGATAGCAGCGCAGGATTTGCACACAGAGTTTCCATTTCCTCAGTAAGTAATGCATCACAAAAATGAAAACTGTTTAAAATGTATTGTGTCTTTAAGTTTGTATGCATGTTTACATGATGTCATTTTATCCCTTAAAGCTTAAAAGTTATTTTCGTTGTCCATTTCACACTTGTAATGGCTTTGTGTATTGTGCACAGAGAGGCAGAATCTCACTTGTCTTCAGATACTGACCTTGAGGATCCTGATGGCAAAAATGCAAAGACAGGAAAGGGCCAGGTATGTTTTTAAACCTTGTGTCTCAATAGATTTATTTGCCATACCTGTCCATGATTATCGTGTTCACATGTGGGGCTTGAGCAAATCCAAGCAAGCCGGCCGACACAGAGTAGAAGCTGAGTGATGTTATGCAGTGGCTGTGTTCAGAAGAGAAAATAAGTGAAAGCCCCATTCTTGTCTTTATCAAATGTCTGTAATGAAGTTGACTCCCTCACTGTAACACATCTTAAATTCCTTTATAAGTGAGTCCCCAAACACATTTAGTGCATGTGTTCCGTGCTCAGAGTTCTGATAACACAATACCATATTTTCATCCTCCATCTTTCACATCTTTCTCTCCAACAGGCTACCAGAAAAGGGAAGAAGGCCCTTGGAGACAAAGCCAAGGGTGGGGGAGCTGGGAGGGTCTCAAATGCTGGCTGGGTGAATGGCCATCATCAGGAGAACGGAATGGAGAATATGACCCTGTTCGAGGTGATTAAAACAGGAAAGAGTGCCACACAGGTGGGTACAGACTAGGTGGTAAAGAGATCAGGTCATGTTTTGTAATTTCATCCAATCATCTTCTAATTGTTATGCTTGTGTTGTTGTTTTTTTCAGTCTGTCGTTGATGACTGGATTGAGGCATATAAACAGGACCGGGACATTGCTCTCTTGGACTTAATCAACTTTTTTATCCAGTGCTCTGGCTGTAAAGGCAAGTATATTTTATAATGCACCTAAATATCTAGCAGATTTGTAGTCCAAAAGCAAGTTTATATTGTAAACTTTGCTTCCATTATTTGATTCCTCAGGTGCTGTGAGTTCAGAGATGTTCAGGCATATGCAGAACTCCGAAATCATCCGAAAAATGACAGAGGAGTTTGATGAGGTGATGCAAGCTTTTTTTATTTATATATATATACATTTAAAATAGAAGTGTAACCGTTAATCTGAGCAGTCATCTCATATAAGCATGGGAGATGTTTTTAATGTGGAAGTAATTAAGGGGAATCAACTGTATTAAACAAATATGCTCCTCCCAACCTGAATTTGATTACCTCTCTGCTGTAATCAAACAGGACAGCGGCGACTATCCATTAACTCTGTCAGGACCACAGTGGAAGAAATTCAGGATAAGCTTCTGTGACTTCATCGCAGTTCTAGTGCGTCAATGTCAGTACAGCATCATCTACGACGAGTATATGATGGACACAGTCATCTCGCTGCTCACTGGCCTGTCTGACTCACAGGTCAGGGCCTTTAGACACACAAGCACACTAGCAGGTCAGTTTTAAGCCACATTCATCCCCGTCTGCTTGCTGTTACTGTTCACAAGCCTTTTTATTACTTCAGACATATATCTGAATAATTTTGCCTTTGTCAGCCATGAAGTTGATGACAGCCTTGGTGAATGTGGCTCTAAACCTGAGCATCAATATGGACAACACCCAAAGACAGTATGAGGCAGAGAGGAACAAGGTCGTTGCTAAAAGGGCCAACGATAGGTTGGAGCTTCTGTTACAGAAGCGTAAAGAGGTGAGAAAAAAAAGTATGTTGACTACATGGACTTTTACTCCGCATGCTTGCAGAGTGTTCATTCCATAAATTCATTTATGTGCACCTTGTGCTATCTTGTTGGATCCTAAAATGCATTTTGTTGAGGGGTTAGGGTTAGGGTTAGGTCAATGCGCATACTTAATATGCGCATTGACGGTAAAGCTGTGTCAGATGTAAACATATACTGAGCATCATGCAAGAACTGAGCATGTGAATACATTAAACTATTACACATCTAGTGCGAGTAATTTAAGAGTTTGTGGAATTTACCATTTTTTATCTATTCAGAACTTTTTTCAAGTTTGAATGAAATGTATGAGTAGTTCAAATCACTGGTACAAGTTATAGAGGAAAACTTGAGTTTTTTTTCTTTTACTGTTTGAGATTTTATGGGAATATATTGGCTTTTACGTAACTGTATATAACTTACACAAAGGAAAATTATCTCAAAACTGTCATTTGGACTGCTGCTTTAAGGTTTGAATGCAAGCAGCTGTCCACTTTCATCCTCTGTTATACCAGCAGTGTCTCTTTGCCTCCTTTATGCTAATATGTTTTCTGATCCAATATTTTGTGACCCCCCCCCCCCTTTACATCCTCTCATATTAGTGATGGACCACTTTGTCTTTGAATGAAGTTAATCAGCATTTGTCTTTATGTGAGGTCATTCCTTCTTAATGTCTGTCACATTAGGTAGATGGGGGAGATAATCTTATATGGGAATTCAAAGGGGATTGATTATGCTTATTACAATACAATGATTACGAATGTTGTAATGAACTGGTGGCTCACCTCAGCTGTTTATTACATGTTTTTCAGTTAAGAGAATGTAGCGAAATTGACTTAGAACGTTCATATACTTAACAATATGAAAAATGCTCTTTTAAATTAAATGATAGGTTGGATAGTCCAATTTACAGTATTTGCAGCCCATTTTCAAGACATTTGTAAGGATGTTCTTCTCTGGAAAAAAAAACAGTGGTCTCAGGGGAAATCAGTACAACACTGGTTGGAATGAGTATGAAAAATATGGAATAATGCCAGTCTCACCCTTCAGCATTACAACAATAACATCAAACAATGTGGTGGGGGTTTTTGTCAACCAGAATTTTTGTATTCTTGTATTTAAGGGTTGGAAGAGACAGATGGAAAGAATTTTTTAATGAAAATAAATAAAAAATAACCCTTTTCCTTTCTCTCGCAGCTTCAAGAAAATCAAGATGAAATTGAAAACATGATGAATGCAATTTTCAAAGGCGTGTTCGTTCACAGATATCGGTATGTGAACTCTTGTTTGACTTATAGAAACTGTAAATTGTCTGCGATATTTCACTGATGTGCCGGTAATCAAACTTCAGTCTTCTCGCATCAAGCAGTAAACTTCTCTGTGATTTTTTTTCTGGCCTTTTGGCGCCCTCTAGTGTAAAAGTAATGTCAACACCAATATAAGTCCACATGGTTGTAATTTAAGACTTCAGAGCCCTGAACCATTGTGTTAACACAAAGTTAAGTTATTTGCTTAGCAAACATATCTGATCAATATTCTTGTGTTAACCAGTGATGCCATTGCTGAAATCCGAGCTATTTGTATTGAGGAGATCGGAATGTGGATGAAGCTGTACAGTGATGCCTTCCTTAATGATAGTTACCTGAAGTATGTTGGCTGGACAATGCATGACAAGGTGAGTCAACAAACAGCATCTTTCCTGTATATAAACAAATGAACCAGGTGAAAAAAAGTAATGAGGTGATCAAACAAACAAAAATGTCTAAAGGTGTAATCTGACTGTAGATGAACCTCTTCATTTCAACTCAAATCAACCATTCCTATTGCCCCTGAATTCACTGCTGAATACAGGTCACGTCAAGTCTTCTTTGCTGTGAATTTTTAGGATAAAGAGCAGCTCCTGATAGTGTTGATTTTCCAATAAAGAAGACAGGAAACAAAAACCCCAAATCCCTATTTTCCCTCTCTCTCAATCTCTCTTTCTAGTCTTCAGCACCAGTGGAGCACTTGCACTTTGATTAATTTTATTCATTGGATAAGATTGTGATTGGTGGTAGTTTTATGATCTGAAGTATATTAAGAATTGCATCCATGGACAGTAAGACCTGTAGAACCCTTGATAGATCTTTATTTCAAAATCTGATCAGTTTTTACAACCGTGGCATAAAAAAAAATAAATAAAAAAAAAAATCTTTTCACGTAAAGGTAAATCTTAGTATTTGGTTAACAGGAGTGCATAATAAAAGAAAGACACAAGTTTAATTCAAATCCAAATAAGGTAAACATTTGATGTATTTGTGCTGTGACTCTAGCAAGGTGAGGTGCGGCTGAAGTGCCTGACTGCCCTGCAAGGCTTGTTCTACAACAGAGAGCTCGGCGCACGACTGGAGCTCTTCACAAGTCGCTTCAAGGTGAGTCAGCAGCTGCATCGCCTTGAAACCAGTCACAGGCTCTTTGTGCATCATTGAAATTCATTGGAAATTGACAGGGTTTTTACATGTACAGTCTATACCATCAACTGTTCAACTATTTGGCTGTTATACTTGTGCATTATATCACAACTAATATTATGGAGAACATCTAGCATCTGAAACATGATGTTCTACTTATTGACAGGACCGAATTGTGTCTATGACTCTGGACAAGGAATATGATGTTGCAGTGCAAGCCATTAAACTACTGACACTCGTCTTACAGTGAGTTACTCTTCTATCCCCTTGAATCTTTCTTTACTTGAACTTGTCACATGAGGCTGTGTTATGTGACCATTTTGACATCAGGTCAACATGATAAACATATAAAATCTCTCTACAATTTTAGATATGATATGTTTTGAAACAAAGTGTGATGAATTGTCTACTAGTGCTCACATATTTTTTGTTACACAGCTGAATATTACTAAGTCTGAAAATGGGCAGAATCCTACATTTTATATTCTTGTTCTCTTGTACTCCATAAAAGCCTCCTGGAGAACATTTTATAACAAAGCAATTTATACTTTTAACCTTGATTCAAATTCAAAAGACACATCTTTGCCAATCACAAGTTCATTTAATTGGTCTTAAACACTAAGAATGTGTGTATTTTGTCTTAACAGGAGTAGTGATGAGGTTCTGACTGCAGAGGACTGTGAGAGTGTATATCATCTAGTTTACTCAGCACATCGACCCATTGCTGTTTCAGCAGGAGAATTTTTGTTCAAGAAGTAAGTGTTTTATGGCATTTTCTAAAACATGTTGTGCCTCCAACACGTTGATGTTAGATTACATCACTCAGTTGGAGTGTATAAAGAAGGTTATTGTTAGCATGGGTTCACTTGAGCTCACATTAGATTTATTTTGTTCCACAGCAAAATCTGAAGTGCAAGTATTGTTGTGCTTGCCAAGTTAACAATGTGAGATTATATTATACATATTTATATAGAGAATATGCATTAGTCATATAGAGTCCCACCTCATAGGCAGAGGATTTGTTTCTTGCACCTGCCCTCAGCAGAAATTTTTAACAACTGTTTACATTGTGTTGATTGAAGGCTCTTCAGCCATCAAGGTCCTGAGGAGGAGGGATTACCCAGGAGGGGCAGACAAAGCCTCAACGGCAGCCTTATCAAGACAACTGTCTTCTTCTTCTTGGAGAGTGAGGTAATCAGGTTCTTGCATCTCACCTCTGGATGTTAACTCTGTGCCCTGTGTAATAATAATGTCAGTTTGTCAAGTCTTGTTATATAGAAGTCTGTTTATCACATTTTAGTTTTAGAGGGAATAAGATACATTTAATTAAATATTATTCTGATATAAACCATAGAATCTATGTTTAGAATATTTTTAAATTTGATTCAGTAACACCTAACCTCGGTTTACAGCTCCATGAACACGGGGCCTACTTGGTGGACAGCTTATGGGAGTGTGCATCAGAGTTGTTGAAAGACTGGGAGACCATGATCAGCCTGCTACTGGATGAGCCACTGCCAGGAGAGGAAGGTGAGAGTCCTCTTTGTTTTGACATTTACCGGCTCAAATTTCCAGCTCCAGCAGGAGGGAAAAAGTCTTTCTGCAAAGTCATAATTTTTCCCTTTTTTTTCTCTTTTTTACTTTAATTTCTTTAATTGCATTGTCAGTAACTGGTTGTGCCATTTTTTTTAGCCCTTACTGATCGCCAGGAGACGGCTCTGGTTGAGATCATGCTCTGTGCCATTCGACAGGCGTGTGAATGTCACCCTCCAGTAGGCAGAGGCACAGGGAGGAGGGTGAGTGTCTGGTTGTCATGCAGAGGGAATTAAAGAGAGGATTATTAAACAATTTAATTTCATTAACGTGGGTTTTGTTTGTGTGTGTTGAAAAGGTCCTGACTGCAAAGGAGAAGAAAACACAGCTGGATGATCGAACACGGATCACAGAGATGTTTGCAGTGGCATTACCTCTCTTACTGGCAAAGGTGATTCTGCTCTACAGCCCGAAACTTTGAGAGTTGACTTGTAATTTTGTGCAACAAGTTCAATTCCTGACCATTTAATCTAATTGCCTGTATTTTCTTGTCATAGTACTGTGTGGATATCGACAAGGTGACCAATTTGTTACAAATACCAAAGTACTTTGATCTTGACATCTACACAACTGGCCGGTTAGAAAAGGTTTGTCACTTTCTACATTCATTTCATGTAACGTAACTTCTGTATTGCGTGCAATGCCAGTGAAACAAGGTAATGTGCTTTTTTCTTTTTATTAAGCATTTGGATGCCTTGTTACGGCAAATCTGGGAGGTTCAGGATAAGCACACAGATACTGAGGTCCTGGAAGCCTGTTCTACCACCTACCATTATCTCTCCAACGAGGAGTTCACCATCTTTAATCGTGTGGACATCACCCGATCTCAGCTTCTCGATGAGCTTGTAGACAAGTTCAACAGATTGTTAGAGGACTTCCTGCAGGAGGTGGGGGCTGTAAGATATTTCTCTGTATGTAGGGTTCAAAAGTATGAGGGAACATCAGGATTTCACAGGTTTGATGTCTTGTGTTAAAGGGTGAAGAACCAGATGAGGATGATGCCTACCAGGTTCTATCAACACTCAAGAAGATCTGCGCTTTCCACAAGTAAAATACTCAACATGTTTGTGCTTATGATTTTAATGGATTCTAACTTGATGACAACAGAGTGAAAGTTCCAGTTCTACAAGTTTGGCATCTAAGTCTTGAGTTTTGAGATTTGAGTTTTGGTTTTCACTCGTGAGAAAAAAAAAAACTGTGAATGACATTTGACATTCGTGATTTATTTTAATATGTATCATTTATCTTGTGTGTTCTTTATGCTTGCAGCGCACACGACCTCTCTAAGTGGGATCTCTTCCCTAGCACCTATAGGTTACTCAGCACAGGTCTGCAGAACGGGGATATGCCTGAACAGGTATTTCAGCCCTTACAGCTGAGCGTCCTTTACATTTGTCAATAACTTTTCCAAAATACCCAACCAGTAAATTCTGTCAATTTGTGCATTTACAGGCAGTTAGGTATATCAGTCACACTTGGTTTGCTTGAGTAAGGTGATTTCTCAAACACAGTGCAAAATGGGAACTTGGTTACTGTTATGAAAGTAGAGGTTAAGAGATATCTAGTTACTAATCTGGGGTCTTTTATGGGGTTTTCAGGTGGAAAGTCAAACTTTGCAATATGTAGAAAGTAATAACATGGATTACAGCGAAGCAGGAACCTCAAGGGCTTAAAATGCACAGGGGTGAATTAATTTAGGGTTTTAACACATGAGGAAGTTGTAGAATGAAATTAAAACCTTAAAAAAAAATCGACCTGCCCCTTTAAATTTTACGGAGCGAACATTCTTGTATTTAAAATAATAGTATCCACAGTCAGACTGAAACTGAAACTGAATGTGTTTTCTGTTCAGCTGTCTAACATGATTTCTAGAATAATGTGGTCACTGAAGTATCTGTAAATGCACGGACTAACAAACGTTAAAGCTCTCCTGATCTGTTTGCCTCTTTACTCCAGATTGTGATTCATGCGATGCAGTGCACACATTACATCATCCTGTGGCACCTGGCAAAAGTTTCAGATGGCAGTTCATTAAAGGTATTTACATACTGGTAATGGTGCAGTTTTTGGGAAACTCAGTGAAAAATTAGTGTAGAAGAAAGAGAACATGTAGAATTCCAGTGATGTAAGTCAAGTTGCCCCACCCTTGTTTTTGAATGACTGAGCCTTTCAAGGAGGCCCCTTTCATACCAAATCATTATACCATCACCTGCTTCCAATAAACCAGTTTCACCGTGTAATCTTACGAAGAGGTGTATCTTAGAATTTCCAACTTTCCAAATCATCTGTTGTCCCTGTCCCAGCTTTTTTGAAATGGGCTCATGGTATCAGATTCAGAATTATTATATATTTACAAAAATACCAGTAAGGTTAATGAGGTTAATTATTACAAATAATGTTTTTGTGTAGTTTTTAATTAAGTGTACGTCACAAATTATTAGCAAATCATCACATTGGTTTTATATCTGTTTTACAAAGTGTCTTTTTTTTGTCTCTTTTTCTCACTTTGGGGCTGTTTTAGATTTATTCACTCACGGGATTGTCTAACTCAGCATTTGCTTATTTCAGGGCGATATGGGAACCTTGAGAAAACAAATGAGAGCTTTCTGCTTAATGTGCCAGCGTTACCTAAACAGCATCAACACAGCAGTGAAGGAGCAGGTGGGATTACACTGACTGTTATTTTAACCTCGACTTTTCCACATGGCCATTCCTCTGTGCCACTGAAGAAAGGTTTGGTCAGTATTTATGTAAATGCTGAGGTCTTGTGCTTATTTCAGGCCTTCACCATCCTGTGTGATCTGCTATTGATCTTCAGTCACCAAATCATGTCTTCAGGGCGAGAACAACTTGAGCCTCTGGTCCACACCCCAGATTCCTCTTTGCAGGCAGAGCTTCTCAATTTCATTCTGGATCAAGTGTTCATTGATCAGGATGATGACAACAACAGCACAGGTCAGATTCAAACACTGTTGTGTTAATCAACAACACTGAAATGGGGAAGGTAAGTAGGCTGCTAATGTTAATTGTTTATTCATGTCATTTTTCATTTAAGATGGGCATCAAGATGATGAAGCCAGTAAAATTGAGGCTCTCCACAAGAGGAGAAACCTTCTAGCTGCCTATTCCAAGTTAATCGTTTACAATGTTGTGGAAATGAACACTGGAGCAGATATATTCAAACAGTATATGAGGGTAGGTTCAAACCCTTTTTTGCAATCCATTATGAGAAATTCCTTCGACGCGACTCCTCTTGTTAACACTGTGTTCCTTCTCTTCTCACTAGTATTACAATGACTATGGAGATATCATCAAAGATACAATGAGTAAAACAAGACAAATCGACAAAGTCCAATGTGCAAAGACACTCGTATTGAGCCTGCAGATGGTAAGATTCTTTGTCAAGGCGGAGACTTGATCATTTGTGAAAAAGTGTTGCATTTTTTACACTAATTCAGACCTCTGAGTCTGTAACCATCTTTTTTTTTTTTTTAAAGAATGTGAGGATAATGTATTTTTGTTTTTTGTTTTTTTGTAGTTATTCAATGAGATGTTGTCTGATTTTGGCTTTAATGTTGATCGCTCTTCATCGGCCTTCTGTGGTATAAAAGAGCTTGCCAGACGCTTCTCTTTGACTTTTGGCTTGGATCAGATGAAGACTAGAGAGGCTATTGCCATGTTACATAAGTAAGTAACCAGACATCTTGCAGACTTTCTCCTTCTTGCAATGACATCTGTGTACTAATGAATAGCGCTTTTGATTCATTTTATCCTTCTGTATTGTCATAGAGATGGAATTGAGTTTGCTTTTAAGGAACCAAGTCCACAAGGAGAGGGGAGTCCACCTCTCAATCTGGCCTTTTTAGACATCTTGAGCGAGTTCTCCAGTAAACTTATTCGGCAGGACAAGAGAACAGTGTAAGTTTGAGCCATGTTAATGCCTCTGCTGAGCATGAGTTCTGCCAAAGAACTCTGAAAAGGTCCCTAACTGTGACTGTTCTGACACCTCTGCAGTCACATGTATCTGGAGCGATTCATGACGTTTCAGATGGCCCTGCAGCGAGAGGACTGCTGGCTGCCCCTCATCTCATACAGGAACTCCCTGCAGGTTGGAGGGGACGACGACACCATGTCTGTCCTCAGTGGAATCAGCAGTCGAGGGTCCACCGTCAGGAGTAAGAAGTCAAAGCCAGTCACTGCTAGCAAAAGGAAATTACCTGAAGGTGAACAATTTTTGACAAATATTTACCTTTAGAGATTTACTCAAAACATGAAATAAGTTGTGGCCCTTTTCTTGGGTTTTCTTGCTTCATGTTATAGTGGGTAATGCACAGGAAAGCCGTTTTTTTTTGGTTTTTTTTCCCTTTGCTTTAAAATTTTCATACAATACACTACAGTATTTCAGCAATGTCTGCCAATCAGAAGGAAACATTAGGGAGTTTTGCCACGTAATCATTCTTTTCTGTAGCAGAAGAGAACAGCTGCAGCAGCACCGACGCAGTTTGGGTGAACCGTGAACAGAACGTGCAGACGCCGGTGATGATGCATTCACCTCACCTCACCTCCACTGCACTGAGGGATCCGAAGAAGATGAGGCCAGAAGATAGCTTCACATACGCCATGCCAACAGAGCAGCACCCCCATCAACCTGTGCCTCCGCAGCAGCAGCAGCCACACCATCCCCACCAGCCTTCCATCGATTACAAGTATGAGAAGCATTCTTCACATCTAATTCTTTGCTTTACCCTGTATTAAATGTTTGCATGTTTCTGTTTACAGCATTGTGTACGACTTTCATTGAAGCACAGGAATTATGAAGTCATATTATACACTGAACACTTTCCCACAGTACCCAGGTTACATGGATGTTGACCCAGAGGCAACAAGCTGAAGCCCGCCAGCAGCAAGAGCGGGTTAGCATGCACTACGCCAAAATGAGGAACCACATGCAGCAAGCAATGTAAGATGGCACTTTTCTTTGGAGTACATGAAATAAGTTTGAACTGTGGAAAAAAGCTGTGAAATGTATTGTTTACAATTACTTTTAGCTCATAGAAAGTCTGCTGGAAACACAGTCTCTTAACAAATTGTCTGTGTGTGCTCTCCAGTCGTCGAGGCTCTGGTATCATGGAGGATGATGAGGAGCCAATAGTAGAGGACGTTATGATGTCGTCAGAGGACATCAACGAGGGCATGGACTTTGACACAATGGACATTGATCTGGTAACTGAATCCTCCAAAGCCTGAATTTTTGTGGCCACTTGGGATCAAAGGAAACAACTTGTGAACCCAAGATTGGCGTATAATCACCTTTTTAAATTGATATGACAAAATTGTGAGCAAACACATTTATTATTATTTACACATCCAGTAGTGACAGAGCAACATTAACAATCATGGAGTTAGTTGTGGCCACCTTGTAATTGTAAGCTACTTAGAAAATTTTCACTTAAAAAACAGCTTTGTCATGGTTCCCATGGGTCCTTGAAATCTTGAAATCTTTTGAATTTTGTAAAAAAAAAAAAAAAAAAAAGGTCAGGGACCTTGAAAGTTTTTGAAAAAAGACAAAAGTAGTCATGAGTTATAAAAAGTGCTTCAGTTTTGGGCTTTTTGCAAGCAAAGAAATTAAAGTTCCTTTTTTTGTACTGAATGTTAGTAAATGAGCTGGACAGTTGTGCCATTGTTTAATGCACATACTGTTTTTGCTGTGTCGTGTTAGAAAAGACTAAGATAATACATATTTAGCCATCACTGAAGCACAGAACTATTGCAAAAAGCAAAGCTGAGTCTCCATAACAGTTTTGAGACACTCTTCTACAGCCTAACTGTCAGTGTCTCAGTTTCAGTGGACAAACCACTTGGTGTATTCAGTGCATCTTAAAACCTGAAACCTGCAAATCACAGGGGTGCTGACAGCTGCTTCATAATGCAGTCACATGGACCTTATAAATTTAGTTTTTAAGTTCAAAGGGCCAAACATGGATACTTTTTTAAAATATGGCAGATTGACGAGTTCCCTGAAAAGTTTAGAGAAGTAGTAGCTGGAGTTATAATAGTAAGTAGAATTCCTTTCATATCAAAACAACAGTGGTGTTGTAATTGAAATATACTTAACTGAATCTAACCAAATCGAAAATTGAATTGAATTGTGAAGTCCGTGGTGATTCCCAGCTCTCGTAAAGCCTGCTAGTTCTCATAATAAAAATTCCTTGAATTTAATGTCTTGGTAGAATTAAGAACACTGCTTCTTGTTGCGGCTGAAAACCAGACAAACAGTGTGAACTGAAACCAACACTAAAACTCTGTAAAGCCAAGTAAAGCTGCAGATTCAGGTGAAAGTTCTCTGTAGGTTAATTGCTCTGAATGACCTCTTTCACAACCCTACATTGTTTTTACAGCAGCACAAGCAAGTTTTCTCGAATAGAAGCCTTGTTGTTTCTTTCCTGTGGCACCAAATACTACATTTGCACATCAGCATAATTGTCCGCATTTGATGACCACACTTTGGGTATTAAATGTAAAGTTCAAATCCCCTGTTTGTCTAATTTTTTTCAATGTAATGAATTGTTTAAAATGAACTGTTTTTTTTTGTGTTTGTTTGTTTTTTTCAGCCGGCATCGAAGAATCGCAGAGAAAGAACTGAACTTAAGCCAGACTACTTTGATCCATCATCTATCATGGATGATTCAGTGAGAACTTTCTGCTTTTTATAATGCAATTTTCCCATTTGCTTCTTCTATAATTCAATATGTAAACATGGTATGGTATTGTAGAGTGGCTACAGGTGACCGTAGTTTCACATAGTATTCAGTTGTGTTCCGTTAACTTGAAGGTAATGGATGATCAAGACTGATTATCAAGTTATGAATATAATTTTATCTATTGTTTGATTAGTTGTTGCAAGTTACAGCATTATTATATTATAATATTATTATAAGAGAAAATTCATCTTTTTATTAGTTTTAGTACCCATATGATAAAGGGTCAAAATTGTTATAAATTAAATGCCTTTAAAATCTCTTTTCTCCCAAGCACAAACAGACTATGGTGTGTGTGTGTGTATGTATACAGTAACCAGTATATATGTGGATTTGTGGATCACATGGATTTCTAAATTACTCTCTTGTATTCTTCTTTAGGTCCTCAATGTTTCAATGTTCTAAAACAATGGGATGCTTCAAAGACAATGGGTTATAAAAAATCCTTGGAAGATTCGATGGATGACTTTTTTTGTGGAAATCAGAATGGAGCAAAATGGACTACTATAAATAGTTTATGAGATACCAACGTTTGCCTCTTTAACATTTTGTTAAAACTTAAGAGGGGGAGCCTGAATTTGAATTTTATTCTAATATTTTCACACACCGCACTTCTGTCACACTGCAGCAGAAAAGTCTCAGCTTTTGTTCAGTTAATCTAAAACAACTTAGTGTTAGCATTCATTAAAGCAGTGGTTCTCAAACTGTAGGGAGGAACTTACTGGTGGGACATTGAGCCAGTGCAGGGGGGTGACCGGGGAAAACATGGAGATTAATGAATATGATTTTTGTAAAGAACCTGAACAAGAGTTTATTGATGTTGTGAAAAACTAAGCCATTTTTTATTGGCTGCTTTCCTTATTATTAATTATAGAAAAAAATTATGGGGGAGAGGGATGTGAACTTTTTTTAGCCTAAATGCCATAAAAAGTTTGAGAACCACTGCGCTAAGATGAAGCAGTGCAGACATTAGTAACAGCTGCATGGTGAGGCGAAAATAACAGACTAAAATTCAAATTACTAATATATACCTTTAATCTTTTTCATTCAGTAGACAAAAATTGTCTGATGTAAATACATAGTGGCCAATATACAGAGTGGGTGAACACGATTTCATGAATACCAGAAGATAATATAATAGCCCTGCAAAATAACACTACCTTTATGAAGCTTGAGCATTCAGTTGTTGTTAAACACTATACAGTGACAATGCACTTTGTCACAGAGATGTTAATTCATCTCTATGATAATTTTACAGCCATATTTTTAAAAATTATCATAGACATTAATAATTCTTCTCAGTTTAAACATAAATTGAACATCATAAGCTTCATTAAGACACAATTTATTGCAGTACCATTGAATTGGACTGCATTACATTGTAAAGGTGTCAGTGATATTGTGTTCACCTGCTGTACTTTTTAAACTGTAGACTTTGGCATGGCATGTAGCCATATATCAAACATGTACACAATAGAGTATAATGTGAACTGGCGTCTCATACTGTTTAAAAGCCTTGTCACAAATGATATACGACATTCTCAGATTTCTTTGTGATGGTATTTTTTAGAAATGTATGTGTTCTGCTTTTATACCTTATAGATGACTTTGATTTATAGATATTTTGTAATGACAATCAAATGTAAATTAATGGTTTCTAATCATGTTATTTCACATAGATGCTGAAATAATCCTTTTTAATGAAAATGATTATGTTACTATAGATATGGCCAATTGTTTGTATTTTCTTTTCATTTCTCTATAACAAATTGGTGCAAAAGTAATGCATTGCTCAAATGTAGTAATTGACAATGGCTTCATCTAAAATTATTTTTAATATTGGGAACATTCACATTGTCATGCATAAAATTTTGACTCAAGTTAAACATGTAATCTCTCTAATATCTTAATTTTTTTTTCTCCAATGTATAGTATCTATTAATACAGACATGCCATAACTGCAATCTTTAGTAGGAAGAATTTGGGAGAAGTGGTTGAGAAGGGTGTGTGTTGTCTCTTTTGTTTTTTTCTTTAAGTTTGCAAGTGTGCAGAGGATTTCTTCAAAACACCAATTTATTTGATGTACCACTGTTGAGTGTGTAAGAGTTAAGAAAATATTCTGAATTATAAAGTTTTAGAATTCTTTATAGTATCAGAATTATAGTACTATTATAGTATCAGAATTGTATATCATACAATTACAGATGTGTAATATATTGTGAATCAGTGCTCATTTCATATTTGCAGTTTTTGTTTGCTTGAAATTTTAGGGAAACTTTTAAAGAAATAGAATTTTAACTATTTGAAGTTAACCTCCTAAATTGCAAGTACAGTGTATGTATACATACAGTACATTGTTTTGTTTGCCTTTCAATGTGTTGTTACAATATTTCTTTTCCTCTGTGTATTGGCCTGGCTGGCAGATATAGATTTTATGGAAATGGTGTATTCATATTGTAGTTAGAAACCAATCCCTGATTTCCTCAGAATCTCACTACAAACTGGAGAAACAGATCAAATGGTCTTAAACTTACCATATACATACCGACTATTCATGTTCGGCAGATGAGGAAAAGTACATCTTTGAATTGCCTGTAATGTTACATTAATCATTACATTTAGAGTCTTTTCTGTTTTGCATTGAACTGCTGAAAATGTGCATACATCTGTATGTTTACACATATTTAAATATTTGTGTATATTAAATTTGTGTTTTTATTCTGTTTTCATCGTGTCCATTTCATCCTTTAAGAGTGTATTTGGTCTGAAGATGTATCATGAACACTGCAACTGTGATGATTTGAAGAACATGGCCATGGATCCACACTTTCATTACGACTAAAAGCTAAGAAATTGAAAGATGTTCAGAAGTACTGCATAATATTTCTATGTGTCACAAGATATTCGGGGATAATCAAGAAGGGTAATCAAGAGCACTAACATATTTGATTATACATCATCAATATCATTTCGTTTAATGCTACCACACATTAACACTGTTATTACAGAAATGAAGTGCAGTTTTTTTTCCATTACTTTACTGTAATTTGTAATATTCTGGTAAGAGATGTGTAACGGTACTGTTTATATGTAAAATTTTGTTATTTGGGGGTTGTCAAATGTAGTTTAACTTGTTCTATTGTCACATCAATAGTATGTTTGAGAATCGTTTTAATTTGGTCAGACCAAACTGAGTCCTTATGTGCACCCTTACCGTGGTACCTCTCATGGAACACAAAGTTCCGTATTAACAAAGCCCTCAAGCAGCAAGTCGTTTCCCACCATGCAACTGTGAGCTAGTAGCAGCAGCTAGCTAACCACTACTACCACATTTGACCCTGTGTTTGCCATGATGAATTAGACATCCGGGCTGTGTGTATGGAAGATGGCGACACTTATCCTCCCTGGTGAATGGATCAAAAACTGGGAAAAATCAGGAAAACACGAGTTGTAAGTAAACTTGGACTTTCAACACAGAGAGATCATAGTTATTCAAGAGCTGTTTATTTGATGCAAGCAAAGTGATAAAAATACGTAGCTAGCTGTGCAGTTTGAGGCCAGTCTTTCAAGTGTGTTTGCTAGGGCTAACATTAGCGGTAACGTTAGCAAGCTAGAAAACGTTTCAAGTTGCTCGCTAACGTAAATTACGTTAGAACAGTGTTTTTTGAAAAAAAGCAAATAGTATTTTTGACATGTAATTGTGAATGTAGTCGTTTTACTTCACTTTATGTCGCGAAGTCGTTACGTGGTTAAATGTTGCAAGCTAACGCTACCTACAGGATACCAATTTTGCTAGCTTACGCTGTCATTAGACCATTATGTTAGTTGTAAACACGGTGCCTGTCGAGGCTAGGTTAGGCTAGTTAGCGTCCCCGGAGCTCACTCCCAGGCTGCAAAGACATCTTTCTAGATAGAAGTGAACTTAGTGATAACATTTAGATAATATTTCAGTGTTTTCTGCCAACACACAATATATGAGCAGTTAGCGGAAAAGCACATCATAATCAGCGCTGTGTAACGTTAATGGTAATAATGATCAAGTGGAGGGAAACTACGGGTCTTGACATAGCCTCTCAGCAAGTTAGCTGTAACGTTAGCCACATCATCTGTAATACAGAGTGACTTATTAAACGTTTTATTGCTGATGCGTGGCTAAAAAAATGAAGTGACAATAAGTGATCTTTTTAGTAATTCTTCTGAAACTCCTTTGAATTACAAAAGTCATCGAAAAAGCGCCAACGTTAGTGTCCTCTCAGTTAACGTTAAGCGAGATACTTGTGAAACGTCTATCCTATAACATAACGTTATTTGACTCACTTGTTATTGAATTAACGTAAGTATATGCCAGCAGATTATATCTGGACAATGACAATTTTATCAACTCGACACAACGTCAAAACCCACGAACGTTAACGTTAATGTGGGCAGCACTGCTTGGGCTACTCAAACAACATTTTGAATTACGTATATGGAGTAGTGTAAGGTTGCCAATTTTTCTCACTCTATAAAGGGAAGAGGTTGCAGGAATACGATTTTCATATTTTCAAGAGTGCAGCCATCATATCAAGTCGGGGACACAATAGGCACATCCACGGTGATAGCTACTATTGGTGGTTGTAGGCCTTGCATATTTTAGTAAGGCCCGCAGTGAGATGCACCAACTGGAAGTAACCGTACTCCATTATGTATATGAAGCTTATGTCTCTAACCCTCACCGACAGTACAGAGAATTGTTTGAGATATCATGATTTAATAGCAACTTTCAAAGAGCCCCTAACCAGACAAACTCATAACTTGTAACTAAGGTTTATGTCCTTGTGGGCAGCATCATGGTAAATCTGCCGTTGGGAGAGTCTGGGTTAAATAATAAGTGAGCAAGTTTTACAGACTCCCTGTCATCTTAGGGATGCCATCCTGTGCACTGGCATCTCTGACAGGTGTGAAGTAGGAGTAAATTACTGTGTGGTTATAATTAAAGTGTCACATTGTTATTACATAACCATCTTTTCAGGTCAATACTTTTTTTCCTCTTAAAGCTGTCTAACATTACTGTAGACTTTGGTATCTGTCTGTGTCTGTCAGTTAATTTTGCTCATGAAACAATGGAAGTAAACAAAGTCAAAGAGACCTGGATGTAAAATACATCTAGTTATGAAAGCAAAAAAAGGAATAAACATTGCCTTTCAGCCTCTTGTGGTTATCAGCCATGCTACAGCTGATCGTAGAGCCCTAATGCACTTGTCTATTTGGAGCCGTTGATCATTATGGCTGACCATTGCATTGTTGGCCCAAGTCGGTTCCCTCCGCCAACCATTAACCTGATTGAGCATGTTGAGTCAGTGGCAGAATTAGTCAGACAGTATACTGGGATGTGTTAATAAGTTTTGGAGAAAGGCATTGTGACGAGCAAATGCTTTATCAGTGTGTTTATTTGTTCTTAAAGGCCATTTGACCCCTCACAAAGCCACACCCCCTTTTTAGGTACTGTTGCTACATCTGTCAAGCTTTTAGAACAAGCATGGAGTTTACCTTCTCACTAACTTCACTCCTTGGAGAAATATTCTCTAATTTTAAATAAAACAAAAAAGTGACTTCAGACAGAAGCATACAGAAAGGTCAGTAATAAGACTCTGAATGGATATCAAACTGACAAAGCAGCAAAAACAGGTCAAAGTTATGAACAACAAGAAGCTTTATTGTCATTGAATGGGGTGCGATGAAATTCCTTTCGGCGACATCTCTTGTAGCAGCTACAAGATACGTGCTAAAGCCCATGGATCACCATTAGTGGCTTCAACTTGTGTTTCACTTCATTTCTAAAACAAGCAAAGGACACTCATGATGATTCAGGACCTGTTTAGGACAAGGAGAGGGCAAGTCTCTACATATATCAATATAAAAAGTTAGGCTGTTTAATCGGGTTTGAGTTAAGGTCACCAATGTTGCAAAAAAAAATTCCCATGTGCCAGCCATAGTTCTAGCTTAGCTGGTTAAGCCTGTTAGTGCTCTCGATAATAAGTGACTAAGTAACTCTAACTATGAAAGTAATTGATAAATAACTCAAATTAAGAGGCTTCAACATGGTGTCAATGCTTATTTTTTATTACTGAAGAAGACATAGCTGTGTTAGTTGAATTGTAAGGATTTTAAGAGGGAATGAAGACGCCAGAACAATTTTGCCCAGAGACTTACCTTACACTTTTCAGCATTTGATTTTGGTAAGGTAAAGAATATGTATCTCCTAGAACCTCACCAAATAACAAATATCACCTTTAAAAGTGCCCCATACAAAACGTTAAACCATGGCTAGCTCAAAATCCATAGAACCAGTCTGACAATAAAGGAAATCTGAAAAGATTGCTTGGTTCCCATGGGGCATAGCTGTGCAGTTGTCAGGCCCTGGTCAGAGATGGCAGATACGATGCTATCTGTGCTATCAATATTATACTATCTATCAATACTATCCATCAATACTATACTATCAAAACTACTATAGCATACTGTCAACCGAAATATCAGTGATGGCAGCTTTGAGTTGATCTTTAGTTCATAATCCAATTTCCTCTGAGTGTATTTCTCATATTATTTGGGATATTGTAGGCAGGGTCTGGTGTCAACATAGTGTTGTAACATAGTGCCATGGCTAGACCAAGTGAAGTCAAATGGTGATTAGCAAAGGCTTGTGCACTGGTGTAGGAGCATCAGCCGGTTTTCAGTTGCATTATAACTTCTTGATACTCACTCATGTTAAGGTTGTTCAGCTCTCCTTGTTTGATCTGCCAATCAGCTGATTGGCTACTGCAAAGTGACATTAGTTCCATTTCTGTATCCAGTTGTAGCTTTATAAGCGTTGTGTTTTACTCTTTTGGTATACACAGCAGTATGCACCACTGCAGCCTGAATAGATTAACTTTACTAAAATGAATGGTAGGCTTGGCGTTTTTTGCCAAAACACCCAATGTGACCTGTATTCAGCCCTAAACTTAAAACAATTAACATCACCACATGAAAAAAGGTTAACACTAGTCAGAGAGAGAGAGAGGAAGTTGTGAAATGTGACAAACCCGGAAAAAAAAGTGCAATGTTTGCAATGTGTAGCTCATGGTGACCAGAGTTCAACTCCCACCATAGGAACAGCTGTATGTCTTTCAGTTGACAGTTACGAAGCAGCCATACTCTCTTGTACTTCCAAAATATGGTTTAAACGAAACATCAATCTTGTACATACAGTACACAGTACTGACCTCTATGCAGTAGTTGTACTGTATTTGGTGCTTAAATTTTAAACACAGCACATATTAACAATTAGATAAAGAAATTCAATCCTACTATTATCAAACTATGTCTTTTGTTTCATTGTGTTGTTAGAGAGACATCCAGCAGCAGGAATGACATTTTGTGCATTTAAATGCAAAAGAAATTCTGATGTCTCAAAAATACGAGTGTGCCATAGATTGCAACTAAAAACAGCCACATGGTTTGAATTGTTTTACATGGCTAGGAATAAATCAAATAAGCTGTAAAAATCTGTGCTAAAGTGACTATTCATGTGTTTATATGTAAGCATTTCTATAGCATATGGTTTATCATGTTAAACTATCCCAACTAACCACAACTTTGATCTCTTTACTTCATAGTGTACAACTCTGCAAAGAACTTACAGAGAAAACAGATCATGGAAGTGAGATCAGAGGTAAGTTTCGAGTCACTTTAGTTATGTCATCAACTCATACTGATTGCTTGTCAGTGTGTTTAAGTTTCCCTATTAATAAAAGCAGTGAATCACTGTTTTAATATCTATGTATGATAATAAGTTATTGTTTGTCTATAACTCTGATGTGTTTGTTGGTAGTTTATTTTAACTTAAAAGTGTATCTATTAAGCAGCTGATTGTTTACATTCACATCCTGCATTCACAACATGGTGTTCTGTTTTGCCAGAAGATAACAACTTAGCCTTATCATTATAGCTTAACACATTTTGAACTAAATCTTTAACAAATCTTTTTTAAATTACACAATACTGTATAATTAATAATTTAGGTATTAACCCTCGAAAGACTCAGCAGCTTGGCTGTGTTCATTGAAAATTTTAGTTTCCTTTGACATTGTTCACAAACAAATCATGTGTAATTCTCCAGCTTTTAAAAATAATGCCACAATGCAGATAGCGTTTCATAATATGACAGGTTTTAGACAAGCTGTAACAAACAGATAAGCCCAGTCACATCAGTATGTTTGCTCAAGTGTAATTAGCTGATGAATGTCACTATGACTTTGTAGTTGCAAAACAACAAACAAACAAGGGTGTTTCCAAACTGAATGTCCAGAATTAATTATCAAAACAAAGATATGCATGAAAAGTAAGGTGTTTTACACAGCATTAGTGATGATTATCCATATATCTATTGGTGGTCCAAGCCTTAGTGTTGCACATTTGATCCCTACTGCATGCTTGATAAAGCACAGAGACTCACTGCAGTTTAGAATTTGTGGCGAGAAATGCAAAGAGGAATAAATAAAGATTAAAGCCTGTGCAAAGCTGACATCTATCCACCTACATTCAGGGCTGTAATTGTTACCAGCGATGCCTCTCTTATATTCCCTCTCTTAATAGTGAACAATTAATACAATAATTTTTCTGTCACTGTAATTTAAGACATGTTGTGTCTTTTCTGTCCTCACAGATATACAGGCAGCTTTATATGAGCTCTGCTGGCAAGTTGTACAGGGGAACCTCAAGTTGGACCTTGTCGCCAGTGTCCTTGGGGACATGATGGTACAAAGCTTTTACAATGTTTCTTCACTGCAGTTTCTGTGCTATATACTTAAAAAGATATAGTCCTTTTTATTAATTGTTTATTATCTTTTTTATTTCATCATGCTGGCTATCTGCACATAAAATGTAGTACCTTATTTTTTCTGACAGAATTTTTATGTTTTCATTGGGATGTAAAATTTCGGGGCTTGCAGCTTAGGCTCAGCTATGGTTATACTTTTAATGCCATACACTGTCTAATTAATATATAAATGAACCGATTTACGGTATTCCTAAGTTTAGACTTAGGTTAAGCCTGCAATGTTAAACTGCAGTGTTGTAATAAACACAGTTAGAATATCTTTTGAATAACAATATTTCAATATACACGCAATATAAAAATTGTAAATGTACAACAGTTGTTTTTCAAACATTGATGGACATTTGAAATATATTTCTATTCGTAAGTCTAGTAAACATTTTGTTAATTGGTTTGATGCTGACTTTGTCACATTTTTGTTATTTGAACATCATTTTGTCATCAAATATGCAACAATATTTTTTTCCCAGCTTTAACATTGTGAGTAAACTTTTGTTTTGTTTTCAGGAACTTCGAGATGACATGCCTTCGATTTTAGCAGATGTGTTCAGTATACTAGGTAAATTTTAGGCTTTCATTTAAGACATTAAAATGTTGTTTCTAAAGCTCTGGATTTAAAGTGACTCAACTATAGCATATTGAATTCTAATTGATTTAATTACAAAAATAAAAAGCTTGCCATATATTTACTATTGTAAGAGGTTTTTTTTAATATGTCACAGATTTAGAGACTGTTGCACTGGAAGAAAAAAACAAACGCGACCATTACACACAGCTGGTGGGAGCGTGTTTGGTATGTCATGATAGTTATTTGTTGATGTTTGAGAAGCACTATTGATTTTGATATCTAGCTCTGAAGTGAGCTACTAAAAACTAATAAAATTGTTTATCTCAGTTTTTTGTTCCAGAGGTCATTCTGAAAGAGAGACTTGATCCAGAAACCCTTGAATCACTGGGACTCATCAAACAAGCCCATCAGTTCAATCAGAAGATTGTAAAAATCAAAACAAAATTATTGTAAGTAGAATGCACAATTTAGCAGAAATGTAGGCTCACATAAATAAAAAAATGTGTATTTTACTGTACTGAGGACCCTTATTGTTCTTCATATTGTGTATCCAAGGCTTGTTGAATCTTTTATTTCTTCTCAGTTACAAGCAACAGAAGTTCAACTTGCTAAGGGAGGAGAATGAAGGCTACGCCAAACTAATCACTGAGCTTGGCCAAGACCTCTCAGGCAACATCACCAGCCACCTCGTCCTGGAGAGCATCAAGTCGCTCATAGGTACCAAACGACTCTTATTCAGAGTGAATGCACTGAATGCGGTACTACTATGTGTATGCCTTTAACTACTGTACTGAAATTCTTACATCTACAGTTTAATATTTTTGGCATGTTTTTCTTTGTTGCAAATTGACTAATGCATCAGATGAGTCTGATAAGGAGTGGGGTTATATCATAAAGCCTCTCACCACAACCCACCTCACACCTGGTTGGTCTCTGAGTAGATTTTGCATTCACTCTATTCTGCTGCTATTTATACAGTGCTTCTGGGTGGTCACGCAGCTGTAAATCACAGTCTGTCCATCACCATATGCATCCTCAAGTCTCATACATCTTCTCACCTAAGATACACCATGTCTGGCCTTAGTGCTCTGAGGCTTTTGGACAAACTGTATCTGTTCTGGTCTCAAATTAGGCCTTATAATTTGTTCATAAAGCCCCCTTTTGACTTGTTAAAAGTTTGCAACCCTCTGTGATGTGCATATTTTTATTGACTGACTGATTTATTTTTTTGTTAATTGCCTGCTTTTCTTCTTTGTAAAGGATGTTTTAACTTGGACCCAAATCGTGTTTTGGACATAATCCTGGAGGTTTATGAGAGTCGATCTGACCAAGATGAGTTCTTCCTGTCTCTCATCAAGTCCTACATGTGTGAACCTCTCACACTTTGCCACATCCTGGGATTTAAATTCAAGTTCTATCAGGTAAGAATATGAGGAATGGGTATTCAGAGATAATGAAAGCTGGAATGTGCCCATTTGTATAAACTGTTATATTTTGTTATAACTTGTATTCTTGTATATTTTATGTTTTATTGTTAATATCTTAAAGTGTTTTCTAGCTTTTTAACTGCACCTTAAACTGATATCTTAAATGACTGTTACAGTCTCCCTGAACATTCCCAAGCTGCCTCTCCAAGATCATGACATTTATCATTTCTATCATTTTTTCATATATCTGAAAATTGATTCAATTTCTTGTATCTGTCCTTAGGAACCTAATGAGGAAACTCCCAAGTCACTTTACCACATTGCTGCTGCTCTGCTTCACCATAACCTGATAGAGCTGGAAGACCTCTACGTACATGTAAGGAGAAGGAACAGCTAAAACCCAGCAAATTCTTATATTAGTTCAAATCAATTTACAGTACTTTTCGGACTATAAGCCGCACCTACTAAATTTAACAACTAAAACCACTAAAGCTGTCTTCGTCAGTGTCGAAATTTAACGGCCTCGGAATTACTTCGTCAAACACGCTCTCGTTTATATTCTTTTATATTCGTCCGTAAATTAGCCGCATCGTAGAT
>JAQNCA010000006.1:8564607-8575877 GCA_029783725.1 Acanthurus tractus
ACTGCCCTGGCCGTTACTCGCCTTTACATCATTTATTTGCATGCAAAAGGAGAGAAACTGTTTGATCTTTTAATGAGTTTCTAACATACACCTGTTCTGCTTGTCAACCAGGCCTGGCAAGTCTGTGCGGAGCCGTGTTCAGAAAGTATCCAATTGAGCTGGCTGGCCTTCTTCAGTATGTCACCAATCAGTTAAAAGCAGGGAAGAGGTAAGTCGCCCTGAACAACATCAGGATTTGCAGGATATCCTGAGTTGCCAGTAAGGTTTAATTCCCTACTATCACTGGGTTAGTCTTCAGATTTTTTGCAGTTAAATGCTTCTCTCCTTTAACGTGTTTCAGTGCAGTAAGAAGTGTCCTTTTCTTTGTTTAAAACTTCTCTCCTCTTCCTGCAGTTTTGACCTGTTGATCCTGAAAGAGGTTGTGCAGAAAATGGCTGGCATTGAGATCACCGATGAGATGACCTCAGAACAGTTAGAGGCCATGACAGGAGGGGAGCAGCTCAAAGCTGAGGTACACAGACTCAAGTGCAATCCTTCACAATTGTATTCTCTTTAGCACGATATCTTTGACTTACCTAAGCTAAAGCTGCACTTAAGCTTATGTCATTGTCATAAATGTGACTCTCCCAACAGGGTGGGTACTTTGGCCAGATCAGGAACACTAAGAAGTCATCACAGCGTCTGAAGGATGTGCTGTTAGACCATGAATTGGCCCTGCCACTGTGTTTACTCATGGCCCAGCAACGGAATGGTGTCGTTTTCTTAGAGGGTGGAGAGAAACACCTCAAACTTGTTGGCCACCTCTATGACCAGGTTTGCCTAACCCTCTCTCTGCAAAAAAATCTATTTTAATCTCTTTTTAGCACAAAGATAAACAGCTGAATGTCCCTGAATTTGCATATCTGAAAGAATATTTTGTACTTTTGCAGTGTCATGACACATTGGTGCAGTTTGGTGGCTTTCTGGCCTCAAACCTTAGCACAGAGGACTACATCAAGCGGGTTCCCTCCATCGACGTCCTTTGTAACCAGTTCCACACGCCACATGATGCTGCCTTCTTCCTGTCTCGGCCGATGTACGCCCATCAGATTCTGGTAAGTGGATACTGAAAGGACCTTGTTGTGCATTGCATCTCATTTCTTTTACGGAGAGAGATTGTAGTCTTTATAATGAAGGTTTTTCTTACTTTAAATTTCAAGCTCATGTCTGGTGACTTTTCTAAAATGGAGTATCTTTTTTGGCTTATTAAAAGTGTGGAAAATTATGTTAGGAAGTCAGTTCTCTATTTTTGTCCCATATTTCTTGTTGTGCGATTTGTATTATTATATTTCATTACAAAGAAGCTGTTTTAAATTAAGACAAACAGTGGTGAAGAAAGAAGAAAATGTTTGGATCTGGAAAAAAATTAACCCTTACTTTTTACTCTTCACTCACAGTCTAAGTATGATGAGCTGAAAAAGGCAGAAAAGGGCAACAGGCAGCAGCCGAAGGTACACAAGTATGTGGCAGCCTGTGAGCAGGTGATGGCACCAGTGCATGAGGCTGTGGTGTCTCTTCATCCGGCCAGAGTCTGGGACGACCTGCGCCCTCAGTTCTACGCCACCTTCTGGTCCCTCACTATGTATGACCTGGCTGTTCCACATGCTGCCTACGAGCGTGAGGTCAACAAGCTCAAGGCCCAGATCAAAGCCATCGAGGAAAACCCAGAGATAGTGAGTAATCCGTCTACAGCTGTTGTTAACATCACTTTTGGCTGTTGTTGCATTTTGAAATGAACGAAAGCATTTTTGAAGCCCAACTTACAGTAACTGCAGCAGGGGGATCCCTATACATTTGATTCACAAAAGGCTTCTAATGGTGTGGAGTGCAAGCCTCAGGAATGCATAGGAGATGTCGGTGTTTATTATATTTACTGTCTGAATTTTCTTGTGGTTGTCTTCCATTGTAGCCTATGAATAAGAAGAAGAAGGAGAAGGAACGCTGCACTGCCCTGCAGGAAAAACTGCAGGAAGAGGAGAAGAAGCAGCTGGAACACGTCCAGAGGGTTCTCCACCGCCTCAAACTGGAGAAAGACAACTGGTTGTTAGCTAGTGAGTACCCTAATGTTCATGCAAGTGACACTGTTGATGCGTCTCATGTTCACAGTCTTCTGCTACTGCTGTGATTTCACTGCTCGGAGAAGGAAAAGGTCCATCCATATAAGTGTGATTTACATTTGAAAACTCATAAGCATTTCTTGACCAAAGCATTTGGTCCTCCCAGCTTTCAGAAGTACATAAAAGATACATAACAAGAAAACTTCTAGAGACACAGCATCATATATTTTATGAGCAAACAGAAATTCAGTCTTAACTCTGTTGACATCTGGGGATGTCAAAGCAAAGCTGAACTCAGCATCAGTATTTGAGGTTAATCTTGTGTTTGTTTCTCTTTAACTTTCTCAAATTAAAATGTTTGCTGACAGAATCCACGAAGAATGAGACCATCACAAAGTTCCTGCAGCTCTGCCTGTTCCCTCGCTGCATCTTCTCTTCCATTGATGCCGTGTATTGCGCTCGCTTTGTGGAGCTGGTGCACCAGCAGAAGACACCCAACTTCTGCACTCTCCTGTGCTATGACAGGGTAGGACACTTTTATATAGACACACTCTGATATTTTCACACTTGCAGTGATGATGTTTAATTAAACTACATTTTTACAGCAGTCTTTTTAAAGCTACAAATGTGTCAGAGCAGTTCAGCAAATGCATTGTCAGATGAAAGCTTGAAAGGGATGTGAAATAACTGCCAGCCAATTAAGACCATTTTTGTTATATTCAGTCAGACTCCAGACTGCAGTTATTAGCTGCTCTGAGATACTTAAGCATCAAAGCTTTAACTTACCATCTGGCAGAACTTTGAGACTTGTAGCTTTTTTCACATGCATTTAATTCTTTTAATAGTTTTCTTTGTTTTGCAAGCAAACGCCTGACCCTTTGTCACCCTGCAGGTGTTCTCTGCCATCATTTACACTGTTGCCAGCTGTACAGAGAATGAGTCTCACCGCTACGGACGCTTCCTCTGCTGCATGCTGGAGACGGTGACCCGTTGGCACAGTGACCGTGCAACCTATGAGAAGGTGAGTTCTACTGCTCTTTCTTAATCTGTGGCCTTGATGTATTTATAAAGTTTTCTGATGCTGAATAAGCTGTAAATTAATCTGTCTGATCTTATCCTGCGGTTATAGGAGTGTGTCAATTACCCCGGCTTCCTGACCATCTTCAGAGCCACAGGCTTCGATGGAGGGAACAAAGCAGATCAGTTAGATTACGAGAACTTCAGGCATGTGGTGCACAAGTGGCACTACATGCTGACTAAAGTGAGCTCTCTTTTGTGATTATCTTTCATCTGAAAATTCTGTCTAAATAAAGTCAATCAGAGCTCCTCAGAAGCTGTGTGTTAAGTATGATTTCCGTCTCTGCTGCTTCCAGGCTTCAGTTCACTGCCTGGAGACGGGAGATTACACCCACATCCGGAATATTCTCATCGTGCTTACCAAGATCCTGCCCTGCTATCCCAAGGTGCTGAACCTGGGCCAAGCGCTGGAGTGCCGCGTCCACAAGATCTGCCTTGAGGAGAAGGACAAGAGGCCAGACCTCTATGCCTTAGCAATGGGGTAACACAGCATTGTGTGCTGTTCAGCTCTCTGTGGAGCATACAGTTGACATATGTTATGTGAAGTGTGGTGATAAAATGCAAGCACAGAAAGATTACTTCTTAAAAAAAACAAGACAAGTCCAATTTCTAATAAGTTGTTTCTATTTGTTTTATTTTACTATCTACTTAGAAAGTGCTGATCAGATGACATGAATCAAAATTCTTTTGTTGGTGAAGTCTGATCATTGCTAATCAGTGTCCATGCCTGCTTTTATGAATAGCTACATAAGCACAGGGTTGTACTGCAGAGAAATGCTGTTCCAGGTTAAATTAAACATGTTTCCCTGCTTCTGTCTGAAAGTTGTTTTTTACACTGTGTGGCACGTTCTTGTGTGGTTTTGTCTCTTCCTTGTGCAAACCCTTTATGCATCTTATAGTTATTCAGGTCGCTTGAAAAGCCAGAAGGTGCACATGGTTCCTGAGAATGAGTTTCACCACAAGGAGCAGCCAGCGCGCAGTGCCACCCCTGCCAATCAACAGAACGGCCCTGGCAGCACAGGCAAGCCTGCCACCAGCACTAGCAAGACGGAGGAAGGGACATCAGAGGACGGCGGTAAGTGATTCAAATGCAGTACTTAACAATTTAATACAATACAGGTGCTACAGAACCTAGCATACATGTGAGTTGTTTTAATAAACAGTTTGCCAACATAGTCCTTGGTTTATTGTTGTACAGATCGGGGCAAAGATAAATCTCAGGGGACCACAAAACCAGTGAACAAAGCCAACAGTGCAGCAGCCAAAGTGACCACCAGCAACGGAAATGGTGCTCTCAACAGGTTGGCACCTTCACATCTCCTCTTTGATGTAAACACATAGAAGGGATGTGATACTGTATGAGAATCAGCAGAATCTTTTATGAAACTTTTTTTTGTTTTCGTTTGCAGCACCAAAGCTGTCAAAGAACGGGACGACAAAGAGAAGAGCGGGAAGGAGAAAAAAGAGAAAAAAGAAAAGACACCAGGCAGCACTCCTGACATGAAGGCGGAGAACCGGCGGGAGAAGCAGAGAGAAGAGAGAGCAGGGAAGGAGGAGCGGGCGGCACGTGAGGGTAAGGAGAAGACCCCCAAGGCAGACAGGGAGAAAGTGAAAGCCGAGGAGAAGAACAGCAAAGACGACAAGGCCAAAGCTGGCAATGGGGAGCCTGCAGAGCCGTCCAGAGAGCGCGACGCCATCAAGGAGTCCAAGAGCAAGGAGAAAGGAGACAGGAGTTCTTTGGCCGGGTCCCTCAAGTCACCAGTTCCCAGATCAGAGTCAGCTGAATCTGAGAGGGGTAGGGAGCCTTTCTGGACTTTTTGGTCTATGTCTTTTATCATGTCTCATAATGTTGATCACATGGATGTTATTTAAGATTTTAGGGAGATGCCTAATGCTCTGCTGTTTCAACACAGAATTTGATGCATTAAATCAAATCAAAGTTTACAAAAAGTGTCAATTCTGTTTGTCAGTCAGGAATGGATGAGTGGAAGCTTTTCTTGAATGTTGTGTGATGTGACTCAGTTAAACACTTCGGCCTCTTTTTGCCTTCACAGATCACAAAAGACGAAAGCTCGACAGTCACTCTTCTCCGTCCCACTCCTCGTCTGTTAAGGTTAGTATGGCTTGAGGAAGGCTGTGCCCGTTTCTTCTCTATCTGCCGGAGCATTCCCTGCCGTTGCACATTCCAGCAGCCCCGAAGACCATCGAGGAGAGTTGTCGTACATGGGCAGGCATGACATCTGGAAATCCCAACAAAATCCATGGGAGTTGGAAAGCATTCCATGGACATCAGCATAATATTTTGCAGAATTGGGAGAAAACCCCTCAAAGACTTAGCCAAGAGAATATTGTGTATATTAAGTATTTTCATATTGAAATATTTATCTATTTTCATATTAATGAAAGCAGTCAGTGTGCCTTGGGAAGAAAGAAATTTTTCAAGCATTTCTATATTCTTTGTGAATTTTTTGCTTTTTGAGAAATATATCCACCTGAAGTAAAATGGCTTTCCAAATCAAGAGCTTTCGCATTTTCCAATGGCGATATTTTTTTTTTTTTTTTTTTTTTTTCCTCCACCTGAGCAGTGTTTCACTACATGAAATGGTGCTCAAGATCACTTTTCCTGCTTTGGCGAGCCAAGAAGATTCCCTGGTTAAAGTGATATAAAGTATTTGGCTTTCCCCTAAATGTGCCTGGATCCAGCGCAGAGTCGAATGGTGTCCAGCAAACCCTTCTGCTGTAGGAGCAACTTTCCGCCAAGGCTGAGTCATCGGTCCCCCCCTTTTTTCTCTCCGTTTGTTAAAACGGCCTGCATGCAGCCTGCACGTCACGAGACGCGTGTCCAGTGAGTCCTGCCAGACCCCACCACGCTACCCCCATCACTACCTGCCATCAGCAGCTGTACTACCTCCTGGCAAGATTCAGTGGGAAACCAGAACCACCAGCAACAGAGATCAACGGAGAAAATGAATGTCGCAGTTTTGAATCAGCCAAAAATGCAGAGGAAAATAAGCCTGCCTCTACAAAGAGAGAGAGGGAGGGAAAGAGTGGGCGAAGCCTGAATCGTCTGGAGTGTTGCCCAAACCACTGGAAGCTTGTGATAGGTCTTTATTTTACCCTTCAACCAGAGAAATAGGCTCCCTGTGTCTTATCCATTCCTGAACTGTAAGTCACAGCAACAGTTACCTTTGTAGGGATGCAGTCAAGCACATAAGAATTGAGTGATTGTCTTACACATGCAGGCACACACAAACACATACATACACACACACACACTCACACACTCACATTATTTCCAGCACTTGCACTTTAGATGTATTGAATACCAGCTGCGCTGTAGGACTTTTATATTATGCTGCCTGAATTTGCAGACATGTCTGTAGTTATCTGACTAGCAGTTCTTTCATATATGCTCAGGGTTTTTCTATTTTAAGTATTGACCTTCCAGGTGTTGAGCGTCTGCCCTCTCCTCTCTGTAATAACCTTGTCAAAGCCTTAGTCCTTGAAGGTCAGAGGTCAAGAGCGAAGTATGCTGTTGGTCCAGCCAGCCCAGACTCCCCACCCCCCCACCCCTTCTTCCAACTCTCTACTGCTGTCTGACAACCTCCTCCCAACCCCCACCCCCTCCCAGCTCATCTGTCATCTCCATTCATCCCTACAGGACAATAACAACGAACCCAAGGAGTCGGCATCCAAGGTTTGAACTGACTCTGCTACTCTTAACTTCTGTCACATTGTTTTGTGTACAGTTGCTGATAAGAAACAATTCGTTTTAGATGTCTAAATTTTCTCCATCTTTCCTTTTTTTTAAGTAGTAGTGGATTGACCCGTCACCTTTGATTGTAATCCTTTAAGATGCATGAGACCTTTTTTTTTGGCCACAGGGATTAAAGGAAGCTAAAAACTGACATCATCACCTGTTTGTAAAGGGGTCCAACATGTTTGCATACGACTGCTTGTTTACACATCCGTGAGACACGGAGAGAAACACACGACCAGTTTATAGTGTCTGTTTAACATTTCACCAGTTTTGAGAAAAATATGTTACCACTTGTTAGATGCCCCGTTCAGTTCACCAGCCAGTCCCTGACTTTGTTGTTTGTAACTGGATAGGTAGTTTGCAGCCTGGCAGGTGACGGCTGCCTCATGCAGATGGAAACTAGGTGGACAAGAGAAAACAGTTGGATGTATGAACCAAAAGTATGAGCTATAAAAAGGCCAAGAGGCCTTGAGACCTGCAATCATGTGATCATCTGTGTGGATTTTGACTCTGCAAGTCACACTTCACATAATGATTTAATCAGTTTATAATTGTGAAACATTAATTGAGCTATAAGATTAATCTTTTTAATGGAAAAAAACATATTAGCCCTGTTCCCTGATTAATTTTATAATAGAATAAATGGAAACAATTCATTGCAGTAAAAAAAGATATTATGAATAATTTAGATCAGAGGAGCAGTTTGTCTCTTGCAGAGTGTTTGTTTCTGGATGTATTTCATTTTTTTTAATACACTTACAGAGAAAGCCAAATAGACTAAATGTTTCATTATATGCTCGTTGATGTTATAAAACATTATTATGATCATAGTCACTGTGTCTGCTTAGGATCATATTCATGAATGCATCACTTATTCCCACATCAGCATACGTTCTGTTTATGATCTGTGGGGTTACGAGTCACTTTATGTCCTGAAAAACCTTAAATCTAAATAAATCAAAATAATTATTTTGTCATTCATTATTTTTGTACCGGGAGTTTTCGCTGTTGCTTTTTAACTGTTATCGTTTGTAAAAAGCCATTTAAGAAAAGGTTTATTTAGTGCTTAATTAGTACTGAAAGAACCGATTAAATGTAATCTGAGCATTTTGTGTTAATTTTTTTAATCATTTCTGTAAATATGGGATTTAAGTGTATGGATTTTCGGCTTCAGTTGTGTTTTTGGAAGAGGATGCTGATAACTTGACTGAGTCAGGGTTTCCTTAAACAGCCATTCAGTGAGTTTGATCGATATCGGTCACAAAACTCCCTGTTTAAGTATTCTATGTAACAACTACATTCCTCAGTCCTCTTGATAAATAGTTCATATTAATGAATACTTTAAATGTATGTGTCAGTTCTGTAAATGTCAGTAAAAAAAAAAAAAAGCGGGGTTACAAAGAACATACCAGTATCTGGTTGTTTCAGCCTTGTTTTAGTTAATGATGCGGTTTATTTTTAACACATCTTCTTGCTCTGGCTGTGGTACTAACACTCAATATAAAGGCCCTGCTGACAAAATAAAACAAATTTTGTTTGTCTTGTTCTTTTCACATATATGATTGTCTTTGCAGCACCACGTCAACTACAATTCAGTAGCCCGGTCCAAGAGCAGAGAGCGGGAGATGGAGAAGAAAGATTCAGACAACACACAAGGCCGATCCAAAGAGAAGAAGGAAGAGAAAGATCGGAAAGACAGGAAAAGAGTCAGTATCTTATGAGTTCACTTCACCCAGTGACAAGTCCTTTTGGAAAGGTCATCCTCAGACATTGTTGTTAGACTCCCTCCTAATCTTTTGTACTAAACAGTGTTTATATTAGACAGCGTAGCAGCAAGGAATGGGCTGAATATTTTTCACACATTGAAGTTATTGTCGTTAAATGCTCGACTAGCGCATATCAGTCAGTAGAATCATTTTTGTCTCCACTGCTAACATGCTGTATGTCATGTTGCTTTTCCTATAGGACCACGCTGCCAGTGACCGCGAGACGAGCCAAGAATCCAAACGGAAAAAGGACGAGAATGGAACCAGTACGTCTGTTCTCGACAAATCCCCTGCAGCCATTTGCTAGAAATAATTAAATTTAATCTAATGTATAAAATCTTTCTCTCTCAGATTCCTCCAAAAACAGCAAGAGCACGAGTCCTTCCTGTGACTCTCCGCTGTCAGCTGAAAAAGAGAAGAGCAAAAGATCCAAATCTTCCAGTAAAGAGAAGGCTGAGTCTGTGAAACCTGAGCGGACGTCCTCTGGAGGCAAAAAGGTCAAATTAGCTTGTCTCTCTCTCTCTTGATCTGTCTGTATAGTGACATGACTTTAATTCAGCCTCATCCAAAAAGCTGATTTTGATAGTTCAAGTTTGTTTAATTAGTTTAAATCAAGCTTAATATCCATTATTCCTGATCTGTTAAAATTTATACGTCTTTGGGTTCTTGCGCTGCAGGAGTCCAGACATGACAAGGAAAAATCTGAAAAGAAAGAAAAGAGGGACAGCAGCGGAGGAAAGGAAGACAAGAAGCAATATCCTTAAACATGACACTGTGGAGTGTGAATATCTTGATATTTAGAGGTACGCAGTCTTTTTAAATCGTATTGTTTTTACTTCACTGCTTCATCAGATCTGTTGTTGTATCCTGTTTTATTCAAGACCACCTTTGTAGTCAGATGAATCAGCTCATTTTAAAACCAAACACCTGTGCAGTTGTGCACCGCAGTTTCAACATGTGTTCAGTTCAGCCAATCACTACACTAAATTTGTTGCCCTTCAAGTGTTCAGAGAGAACAACCCCCATTTTTATAATTGTGGTTCAGAAAACACTGTCAGATGCACTAACTGTTTAAAATCACAGAAGATGCTGTTTTGCATCAGGAGCCAGCCAACATGACCTGCTTATAAGCATAATTTGTCTATCAGATCATTTGCCAATTACTGTTCAACCGAAGCATTTAACTGCAAGCTCATTTCTGCCTGAAGCAGCTGCAGTCTGATCAAACGTTCTGAGCTAAACTGATGATTCACATAGTCTTCACAAGTAATAATGAAGTTTTTGTCACTTTCGTAATGGAAACAGCCTGGATTATTTTAGGGTTGCTGATCTACATCATGTTATATAGCGTTGGAGCTCACTCTTAATAACATAGTTCGACAATAAAAAAACAGTAGCAGTCTGGATGCTTAAAGGCTCGTCTCTGTGCTATGACAGAACATTTTACCATCACATTTCCCTTAACAATTATTCACTCATAAATCCTCTGACAAGCACAGATAAGTGTGCACCAATCAGTGAAGGTAAGATGCATTTAGCTTCTTTGTAAACAAGCTCAGGACACAACGTACATGTGGTCGGTATTTGATGTGTTTTTCTCTGCGTCTCTCTGATCCGCTGCAGAACTGGAGAAGCTGTGTTTTTATCTGCAAGACTTCTGCAACTCCACCTGTACTTTATTGTTAACTTGTACTTTTGTTTCTGCCTGTGTTGTTTTGCTGTCAGCTCTCCTCCCAAGTGTTGTTAGCTGTAGTTATCTCGACATACAGATCACCTCATTATTATTTTCTTTTTTTTTTTTTTCATTTCAATGTACAGCAAACCAACTGTAAGTTTCTTGTGTTTCTTTTATATTATTCAATATGGGCACAACGAGCCCCTCCCTGTATGAAATGGTCTGTTGGTAACATCTGGTCATGGATTCACTAATCTAATGCTTAAAAATTTGTATGTTCTTGTATGTTGTCAGAGGCTTTGCTTTTTGCTCATTTTATTGGAGTTAACATGCTTTCCATACTCACTTACCTCATATCCTTTTTGAGATACGTAGATACTTTTATTTATTTATCTCCACCTTTTAATCCGAGTAAGACAGTAGGCGTAAGTGAGGTAAATGATACAAAGGACCAGTTTGTATATTGTGTACAATAATAAAGAGAGTAACGTGAAATTCACATCATGTTATTTCTTTTTTTTTATGTTCCTTACAGTCCTTTTGTGCTCTGTGTTGATCAGGTTTTTACATAATTTATAAAAATGCCAGTTCGATCTTGATTCTTCTGTAGAATTGTAAAGAAGAATTCGACAAAAAAAAAAGTTCTAAAGCTCTGTACTCCAAATACAAATGTTTCAAAAATCACTTTTGGAGATTTTATCTGCTGTACTCAATGAGTGTAAGCTTTTTTTAAAAAAAGAGAAAAACCAATAAATCATAGTTTTCTTAGTGTGTCACTTTAATGCTGTCTGTTGCCTTTCTTTGCCTCTCCACCAACAGGAAGCTAATCATCAACAGTTTGATACATAGTGGTTGTAGAAACTGCAATGTACTATTTTAGTGCAGTTTGATGTGAT
>JAQNCA010000006.1:8584511-8628204 GCA_029783725.1 Acanthurus tractus
CATCCGGCCTCATGTCTGTCACAAACACACTCGGTACAGCAGCATCATCAGCTACTGAAGCCTCTGCCTCCTCTCCTCTGCCCTCATTAATTATGCATCCAGTTGACCAGTCAGACTTCATTCAAATCTGGCATTATTTGACATAATGTTCCTCAGGCAGCAAATAAATTAAATACTTATTTATAACAATTCAAAGTGCCTCAGTTGTGGCAGTTTCTGAAACTCCTCAGAGGGCATGAATGAAATGTTGAGACGAAACTGACTGACTTCAAAAACCTGCTCTTGTTAAATGCTTAACAATATGTATAATGACATGTGATATGATTTGGTCCTCGTTTTTATTCTGTTTTGTTTTTCATGCTGATTACTGCTATGGAAAGAGTCTAGATCCAGCCCTGTGATGAGGGGTGGACAGAATAACATGAACATCTGAGCAATCAATTTCAATGCATCTGGTGCAGCTACTGTTACAAATCTTACGTTGGTGATTTTTTTATTGTTAACAGTATTTAATGTTAATAAGTCTGTGTTGCTGTTATGTTCCCTAACAGCTTTCCAAAGAGAGTTTTTTATTGTCGTATTGGGATTGAACACATCGTACAGGTGCTTCTTTTATCATTTAGTACATTTTAACCTCCACTCCCTCTGATTTAAGTGGCATCAGAACTTTACCCTTCAATCTGTCTGCAAAACAAGAAAACAGCGACTAAAACACATTCATGAGCACACAAAATAACCCATGCAGATTACTGACTCTCATGGCCAAAGTAAGAAATAAATCACATACTGCATGATGTCAAATTAAATAAACATCATCCAGTATAACTTAAAATATCCACAAGTATGTAAATGTTTGAAATCACCCAGATTTGATGATTCAAAGTAACGTTAATGGTTTTAAATACGCGCTCAGTTTTACTGAGCATGTCGGAAATATAAAAATATCCCTGCTGATTTTTACTACATGTATATAAAAGCTGGACTTGATTTCAGCAACATATCATTGATTTACAGTTCTGTTATATTTTCTCAGTGGTAGTTACATACAATATATTTCCATCTCATTGTTAAATTACCCCCACATGCATTTCTGAAAGTGAAATAAGGACAAAGAGATGTGGCAGTCAGATGGGATTTTGATACACTGATCATCTACTCTCTTTTCTAACGAAGGATCGAGGCAAATTGCCGTTGAGAGGAGACGGCATATTTGTGTTATCCCACCAGCAGTACTCATATCCTGCTCACTCAGGAATGCATGGCTCAATTCAATAACAGCAAAGTTTGCCTTGTCTCTTCTCTAACAATTTGCCAAGTGTACTGTGGTCATGATGCAAGCTGTAGAGCAGAGGCAGAGATGGATCCACAGTCGCTGTTACTGCGCTCTGACATCTGAAACACAGGATCAGGGGCCTCATTTATAGATATGCTGTGCAACAGATTTGATTGAAAATAAAAAAAGAAGTCCTCATCTGCGTCAATATTTTTCAAACCATCTGGAAAAAGGTCCCAGCTCCTCTGCAGAGCCTGATGTGCACAGCTCTGAGAGAGCAAAGTAAGGACATATAATGCATGTGCACACACTCTGAAAGAGCAAAACAGGCTTCATGGTAATTATTAGTTAGGCAAGCCTGTTTTAACTCCTCTACTTTGTTTAGACACGACATTTAAAGCAAGACTATGAGACTTTTGGAAAAGGAAATAACACAGTGTTTCTCTCACAAATGAAAAATCAAATTCATTACTCTCAGCCCTGCTTCAGTATTCAGTTTGCTGCTATGGCCCTACTGGGTCTGCTGCAATCACTCAGCAAACATTTCCCGAACAGCAAGACCCATAGATGTTGAGTCACAATGTGACTTTGTTAGCATCATCATTTATCATTTGTTGACGAGAAAACATAATCTTACAGGAAAGACGATTTCAGGGAAAACTTAGTTAACAATGATGTGACTGAATAAACATTGTAAAAAATATATATATATATATATATATCTTTGTACCACAGGAGTAAAAAGGTGCTGTTTACACACGAATTGTGTTATTAAAATGTAATTTCAAATTCAAGTTTATTTGCACTGACATTGTCTTTTTTTTCCATTTACATGCTTATCTAGTAAATCTGGGGCTTTATGGCATATTCCTTTAGACGAGGAAGCTAGCTTTGTGTTTGTTATTTAAAAAAAAACATGGGCATAGTTATTTCATAATGGTTCAAATTTAATCATACAAAAGTTGGATTGACATAAATTGATCTCATCTACGAGCTTTTTGAAATGTCAAAAAAAAAACACACAATGCCAGAAATGCCTCAATATCAGCCCCTCAATAAGATGTTGTATTGACCCTTTGGACCAAGATTAGTTAGACTTAAAAATGCTCTCTGGGCAGCTGCTAACTTTAGAGATACCTTAACTGATATCAGTCTATCGGCTCACTGACTTTATGACCCATTTCTACTGATTTAGGCTTACACTATGTTTTAACCTTTTAAAACATAAACAAACTTTTTTTTAGAGATCCTTAAAAAGGAGGTAAATGCAATGAGACATTTACCTGTTCTTACCAGACATAGCCACTAGTGGCCAGTGTTTAGCAAAAGTTGCATAGTCTCACTCAAAGGTCACTTAGTCTCTGTAATTTGTGCATCAGCTTTAAAAGCTTGATATGAAAAAATTATCTCAGTACAAATGAATACAAATGTGAGATTCAAGTCAAATATTTTTTGCACAAATGGGGCCCCTGGTCACATCTTACACTCTACTACTGCAGGGTTTACCAGGTCAGGGTGGCCATGGATAGACTTTGACTGGCCTTTGATCAAGACCAACCAAAGGTTTCTGTCAGTCTTACGCTGGATTTCGGTGAGAGGATGTTGGACAAAAAAGTTTGGACCGTTAGTTGTCACTCTGTCATTAGAATTCTCACGTTTGCCTGCGATGCTTAGTCCCCTCAAGACAACGCTGTTCCCCGTGCCTGCCCTAACACCCAGGCGGCAGATTGGAGAGTGCACACATTGTTCGACTTGGAGGTTCTTATTGTAAAATATGATTTGACCTTCACTTGAATTCTTCTAGCATGAATTAAACACCACATATGCAGATCCAAAGCCTTCATGTTGGCCTGTAGACATTAAAAACAGAGAGAAAGCAGGTTTCCGTCTTTTATAACTACAGGCCAAACCACGGACAACTACTCTGTCATAACTACAACATCAAACTAGTAACTTCTTATCTTCTCCTCTACTTCTACACTTTCATTTATCTCACATTATAATAATAATAATACTGGGCTTTTCTCTCCTCCATTAGCCAAGTAAAGGGTTCCCAGTTGATCACATTTGCACGATAAAAATGAAAGATCAAACAAGTTTAACTGTAACTTATCAATTAGTATTTGGACCCATAGACTAAAATAAGTGACGACAGCCTTGCCGATTACTCTGTTCTAGGATACCCGACTTTGGTGACATTGAGGCTGACCTTAGAGTCACCTCCCCCGCTGCCGCACTCTCCCTTGTCGTACCACCATTTGTTTTTCAATTTGTCCAAGAGGCCTTGCTCATTCAGTTTTAACACTGCCAGGTTAACAGCATTTCTTGAAACGATAAAACATAACTTGTAAGAAAATGAACAGGTCCGTGAGAAATCTAATATAGAATATTAGTAAAAAATAGAGATAAATATCAATGGTTCATAGGGGGAGCACGGAAGGGACAAATTGGTAAAGAATTTCACTGGTGTGGAAGGGTAAGAAGCATTTTTTTACAGCAAAGAAAATGTTAAATATTAGAGAGGTGGCATGGAGGGTTACATTGCTTGTAACTGAAGTGTGCGGGATGGGGACATTCTGTCATTGTTGAGCTAGAAATAAGAACATCCAGCATGCAGCTTAACATTCATCACAACTGACAGACCAGCATTTTCACTAGCAAAAAAAGACATATTTCAGTGTTGAATTAGAAGCAATGCAAAGGGGCACCACAGAAAAACCGGGGGGGGGGTTGAAGGGAAAAGAGCAAAACAAACAAGGTCAGGGAGGGGGGAGAGGTGACAGTGCACATCGACATTCAAATGGGTTTACTGAGAGTGACTAATATACCAGTAACCTTAAGAGAAAGAAGAAAGTAACAGAGACACAAGCCAGATACATAGGACAGAACAGATAATGGCTGAAGGTGTTGATTAAACTCAGAATACTGATCACTCATTGATGCACTTGGGGGGAAAAAAAGAAGAATTAAGGAGTGAGGAAGAAGAGAATGGCAAAAGGAGACATCAGGGTAGGTGGAATACTATAACAACATGGAGAATATTGTTATATTATCCCACCCACCTTAATGCAGAGCCTTTCGGTGTCGCCACGCCATAGCCCTTAGAGTCGAGGTTGCCGCCCACTTTCATGGTGTCACATGGCTTCCGCTGCTCTATGTACTCGTTCATAGTGGATTCAAGAAGAAAAGCGAACTTTCCCTTCGACTTGCGTACCCGGGAAACCCCGTCTGGTGTTGTCTTGGCAAACACTGAGGGCTCAGCTGATTTCATGTACGACCACATTTTCTCATAAACGGCTATTTTGGAGCGCTGCGTTTAAGGACACACAGAGGACAGAAACAGTTAAGTTGTGCACTTAATAAATGAAAAAAAAAACATTCATATAGAGCCACTGTGGGTTTAAGTGGGAGGAAAAGTTCAACTTTCTGGGAAATACATTTAGCTGCTGTCTAACATGAGAGGATCAATACCACTGTCATGTCTGTGTGGCACCGGAGCAAAGAGCCGATTGGTTTATCTTAGGGACTGTATGGAAATTATTTAGGTAGGGAGGGAGACTGTATCTTACATTTCATTTTCCAAGAATAAAAACCTTCCACAGAGATATTAATATTTTTTCTACATCCTCTTCTTGACCTACACATAAATTCTAATACCCTTCAGCCAATATCTCAAATTATATATTTTATGGCAAACATACATGCTATTTTACCATGAAAAAAAGTTAAATCGGCAAGTATTAATGCCATCAAATGAATAAATAGGACTCAGACATCCTGGAGAACTTATTTGAATCACTGATAAGATCAACATCTCTTCTATAAAAAAAAAACACTTACTCATCAGATAGTCCCTCAGATTGTTTTTTAGTGTGCTTGTTTGTTTTTTGTACTAAATCACAAAAGGGAATGAATGAAACCAAGTAAATATCAGGGATTAAAAACAGTTAAAAACCCTGTTGTCCTAAAAAATATCTCAACTCTTCAATGCAAAGGAAAACACTCAGTCTCTTTACATTAAAAGTTTACATGCCTACCAACATCTCTAAAGCTATTTTCTAAACAAATATTATCTCATTGATTAATCCATACACAAACAACATGCAGTCTTTATGCTAAACTCTGATTATTGGCTCCTTGCTCCAGCTCAGTACTTCAAGCAGACACACATATCAGAGTGATATCAATCTTCTCACTCACAACACAGCAAGGAAGTAATGAGCGCATTTTCCAAAACGTTGAACTGATCCTTTAAAGAAACTCAGAATAACACAGAAAATCACTGCTGCATTTTCTGTCCACACCCCTGTGTTGCTGTCACAGACTGGGGTGCGTTCAGAAGTGCAATATGCTTGAACATTTGAACACATTAGAGGGCAGTGGACAGCTTTCTGCCCGCTGTAGCTCACAGTGGATTTTTGCCTTGTACATGTAAACAGTGCAGCAGAGGTAGTAGGCTTTTTGCCAGCAGCCTGAAGTCTGACAATCTGGCAGCTCAGCAGAAGCAAAATGCAAATCGTGTTTGGTATCAATATTAACAGACAGCAGTGACCTTTTCCTTGGTCTGTGCCCCCACCAGCAGGTCACAGCCAGAGTCCCAACCATCAGGGCTTCTTTTTTAGTCAAATCTAATCAGTCCTTCAACACCTCCATGTTTACAGTCCATGTGACTTTAGTGCTTATGCAACATCTAAATGTGTGCAGCTATGATGGCCTGTTGTGCAGCTGCATGATATAACAGCCGGATACATGATATGTTGACATCAGATATCACAACTGTAAGTTTTTTTCTACTAAACATGTTTGTGCAAAGACTTCAGAAACACACATGACTAAAACACAACAGGGGGCATTTATATAAGGTTGCACAGTCAGCCAGCAACAACAGCTCTTTTTTTGTTTTGGAAGCCGTGTAAGTTAGAATACTTACAGATCATATCAGTGTCCCAAGAAATTTGTCACTTTTGTGTTTTGGCATTTTGATGCATTTATATTGGGCTTAATTCATACTAAGTTAATTATGTTTAAAATACTATTTTGAAATTTAAAATGTAAAATATATGTTCTACATTATTGTAAAGATAATCTATGTGTTATAGTATATTTAATGGTGACGTTAACAACAAAGAGAAAAGGAAGGAAGGAAGCTTAAAGAAGCCAGGAGAGGCAAACTAGATGTAAAATACATTAATCAAATGTGTATACACATATAATTTATTTTTATGGTCTTATTTTTAGTAGCACATCTAATGTTTAGTCCTATAAATTGTTATATAAATTGATGTGATTATGTCTCATGTTTTTATTTGTCTTGGTTTTTAACATGTTGGGTACAAATGAACACATCATGTGTTTCTGCATTCACATATTTTACCTTGTTAATATGTTTTTAGATTTGCATCAGTCCACCTCCACATTTTTGTGGTGTACCTTTGTGGGTCAACCACACGCTTCATTGCAGTTCTGCTAACCAGCAAATTTGCTATGTTTAGACCTGCATTTCTCTTTACAATCTCTTTTTTTCTTCTTTATTTCACTCACTGATTCTTAATGACTCCCGGATTTGGGAAAATAATATCTGGTGTTTGCTTCCTGACCTGCTGGCACTTTTTTCAAAGATGATGTCTTTTTAAACATTTTAAGATTTTCATAAAATTTTGTATGTCATATGAAGCAATCCAGCTCCAAAAAATGACAAAAAACATTTATGATCAGGCGCTTCTTATCTGTTCTATAATGATATTCATTACTCCACATGATATTAAGCCAGAGACCAGTGGAAATAACTTATATTAATTTGAGTTTGACAGTGTGTAGAGCTCTTTCTGCACTGTCTTTAACGCGTTTGACCTGCTTACTACGAGACTGACGGCTTCACCTCTGTGGCCCCGTCAGCTGCCAGCTGGAGCAGCTACAGACATGCACAGCGCGGCCCCGCTCTGACACTCAGTACGCTGCTAAAAATGGCCAGCGAGAGGCTGATCGCCGGTCACCGGGGAGCTGGAGTACACAGCTGTCTACAATAGAGGGGAGAAACACAGAAGCTGCATTAAACTGGGCTAACGTGACCTTCTGCTGAGCTCTGCGAGGGAGGAAACGCCTAAGAGGAAACTTTGGGCTCAAACTTTTAATATTTCTACCACGGCTTCAAGGGGCTGCTTGTCAGAGTTGTGATTAGGGCATGAAAGACAGGTTCCTAATCTCTTTGGCAAACAGGATTTACAAGTCTGAACAAGCATCTGAACTCTGGAGCAGAAAAAAATCTGTAATAAATCAAATTTTATATGATTTATATGAGATTTGATTTTCATTTTATCTTTTATTGAAAGCCCCTCACGATTCTCATTTCCAAAACACATTAAGGATGGAATTAAATATGGAATATTTTCCTGGATATGCAATTAGTGTCTTCTTTAATTTACTGAATGTTTAATCATTTAGGTTCTCTTCTATCTTATGTATATATTTGCTTATTAATAGCATTTAGTAGAGAGGAATCAAGCCTGTGTGATTAGTTTAATGCAGGTTGTATGTTGGGTAGCTGTGCAAGTGAATCCCAGGTGAAGCAAAGCAAAAACGTCGCAGTGAAATGACAAACTATGTCAGCTCAGTGGCGTGTACAGCCGTGTTGTGTAAATAATTCACCGCAGATGTAATGGATTGTGGGCTCAGGCTAGTAAGTGAATCATTCTTGACATATGCACGATTTCAGTCCAGCTGAGTGTTCATGTAAACACTCTTTATATGACAATAATAGCTGATGACAGGCCTGTCCGTAGTATAAAAACAGCAATTCTTTTCTGGGTTAGATGAAGACGCATGCCTGTCAGAAAGTGGTTGGTCCCCAATGTTGATATCTGTTAACTGCTAATGTGGTCAGAGTCATAATTCTCACTACAATAGCTGTGGCCTAACAAAGACAAATTAGTCAATAAACTCATTTTAATTAATCATATTAAGCAGCAATGATCATTTAACTGCCAAACAGGTCATACCCTGAGGCCGGCCAGGAATGTTTTTATTGCCCCCTAAAACATCCTGGAAATAAACTGGTCTGATCTGAACTTCCTCCAGCTACCAGTTCATCTGTCAGCTGCTGACTGAAGGCCAGAGAGTGATTCTCAGCCCTCTGTGTACGTCTGTCATGCTGTCATCCTGTAAACAGGGCAAACAAACCATCTGCAATATTTCATGTTTTTGTCGCATTTGCAGGTCTTAGTCACATGCATGATGACTTATGATCTAAATTCATTAAGGCTATGTTCAGGTTTAGTGAAAGCAAATAATGCATTTAAATAACAGCATGGCTGATTTAGCAGCACCTTTGAAAATTAAAAATAACCCCCTACATACTTTAATTTTACAACAGAAAACAAATAAACAAACAGTAAGGCACATCAATTTCATCTTATTAGTTCATAGTTCTCCCTTTCCCACATGTGCTAATATTATTAACAGTCATCCACTTAACCTTTATAGTATCAACATCTTGTTAAAAGTGTCTTTGGAAAATGCAGGTCTGAAACTTTAAGTAGAAGCAGGTGAAGCAGAATAAAGGAACAATATCTGTAACAATTCATCAAATAATGATTCATATGATGTGTTAATTGTGGGGGTAACAGAAGAAATAGTTAAACACTCGTAGAATTATCTTGCTTGCTTTCTTGAAGAGAGTTTACTATAAATGTTAGAGCCAGGATACAGTTAGCTTAGCTTAGCATGAAGATTGGAAGCAGGAGGAACCTGACACACTTTATGCTGCTTTCATCTGCATTAAAACTCAAATAATAGGATTAGAAAACGGAGGATTTATAGTTAAATAGTTCCAATCAATAAAAACTGCAATTCCTCAAATGGCCATGTGAGGCCGGCTCCAAAAGCGAGTCTTAACCCATAGAGCTCATGCTAAAATGCCCAACTTTACAGAAAAAAATAAACATGGCTACAGCCTGATACAAAAAGATTTTTGGTCTCTTTAGCTAATTTTCTGTTTATGGCAACCGTATGATAAAAAGTTATATAACTTGCTTGTCTAAATTATATCAAGGTTTAAAGTTGTAGCTAGCTAGTTGCTAGCTGTCTGCTCTGCATCATTCAGCACTATATATATATATATATATATATATATATATATATATATATGTATATATATATATATGGAGGAGGCTGTATGAACTTTTCTTTTACTGTTAAAAGTATTGGCAGCTCTTATTAATCATTAGCTTTGAATCACTAGATTTCAATAAGTGTCGCTCAGAATGGCTCCTCTGCACTGACATTTCCAGTTTGGAGGAAGAAAGGCAGAGTATGTCAGTCAGGGTGAAGTCACTGTTCGTCTGCTAATTATCTCCTGAGGAGCACCTTTGACAAATCACAGCCTGCCAAAAGCAACATGAATTAGGCTGCTTATGGAGCTGCTGATAATGAGATGACTCACCAGGAAGTCTCAAAATGAATCAATCTGATAAATTTGATGAATTTAAAGTTTTCTTTAAAAACATCCAACAGATGTCAAATGAGTATTTTGGGGGTGTTTACATGTGCCAATCAGTCACAATGTCTCCTTTTTTTACTCTATCAGTTCTTTTATAATATTCTGTTAATAAGACAAATGGAGAAGTCTGCTGGAAACTCTCTTTTGACAGTATGACAGTATTACTGCTTGTGCTGTCAATATTGTGGAAAAATAAAACTAATTTTTTCACCTGGAGGTAAACATGTGGGTATTTATACATACTAAAATTGGAAGACGACACAATACTAAAAAACTCAAGTGTCCTGTTTATTATGGCATCTGTTGTCTGTCCCTGCAGTCATTATAACAGAGCGTCCTTGTGTCTTGCTTGGACTCACACACAACAAAATGTGTGGGTGTGCCATTTAAAAATATATTTATGTTAGTATTTTAGAGAAAACTTCATCTCACATGCAATGCTTACTCCTCTCCTTAAAATACCATATTAACTAAATTGATCTCAGTTTTTAATCAGCATTAACAAGCTCCTGATTTCTTCTAGAGTCTCTTCCTGTTGTCGACATGCTGCTGTATCCAGGGTGCTTCATCTCAATGGAAAATAAAATCATATCTGCATGAACAGCCACATTTTTCATAAGTTAACTTAAGTGATGTTTAAAAGCACTGGGATGCAGAAGACAGCTAGTTACAGATGACCTCCTCGACACTGATCACAGTGATTGCTCCATTTCAATGCTTTCAGACCTCAGTCCAGGCTGGCACGCCAGACCATTCTGCTCCGGTGCCTTTACAAATGAGTCGGGTCACAGAAATGCTCCACGTGCCTCCACTCGGTCACAGCCCTGTAAAATCACTCCTCTCCTCACACAAGCAAGGAAAAGAATATTTTATCCTGGGGGCAAAAATATTGCTAAAATCTTGTGGCCTTTTCTCTTGGGAACTCTGCATGCTTTTATTTGATTATGTGTGGACTCTCCTGCCAGCAGTGAGTGTAAAACAGAGCAGATAACCAAACTAACAGACAGAAACATGCTGCTCTACCCTGACTGTATTTACACAAGCTGTCTGTAAATCTCCTGAGAGATTGCATGATGTGATTTTAAAACTGGAACCAAAACACTGTGCCCTCATGTTCACTCCCAAATCGAACAGAGTCCAGGGTTTGTATTTATCAACTGTCTCAGACTCACTCGGAGCAATCACACCAAGAGACCAAGTAGCACTAAAAATAAACACAGCTCAGAGCCGGACATTGGCTCTGAATGACATTTCCATTTCCAAGGAACAGGATGTGTCTTTGAGATTGCAGTTTTGTGACAGAAGTCCACAAATAAAAGCTATTATGACGCCTTGAAGTTTCTTCTTCTTGTCAGATCTTTTCCAAAGTTTTTTGCAGACAAAAGTAGCTTGGTAATAAGACTTAACTGTCAGTTTATTTCACTGAAAAGTGGGTTTCGATTCAGGGGCTGAGACAGAACTGCAGTCCCACAATATTATGCAGAAATTAACATACTGATGTATATATGTTTTATAACAGTTTAATTACTGAAAGACCTGCGGACACAAACAGCTTCTCTAAATGGCCCAACACTGACTGACATTGAATTATGAGTGTGTTTAAGACTGTAGGCTAATCTGTTTTTTATTATGCGACGTTTATGCACTGTGTGTTTCTTGATGAGAATATTTGCCCTCTTTTGAGTGGTAGAGATAGAAATTAATCTGCATCTTTGTGGCGGCGCAGTAAGGCTAATCAAAGTTTGGTTTATGACTCCACTGACGGTTAGACGAGGGATCATAATTGGCCCAGTTGCACAGCAATATTATTACTGTTACCAGAAAATGTCAAGCTGGGGGGAAAAAAAGACAAAAAAAAGATGATGACTGAGAGAACAAAAGTTAATTTTGGGGGGAAAATGAATTTGCTACCAGGCAGATAACAAGCGTTCCCTCGTCATCTTAACACCATAATTTAGTTTCATGATTTTCTGCTCTGACATTTGTAAAAGCTGAGCTCATCTTGGTCATCCATCCCAAACCGTCTTTAGATTCACTTTACAAAACAAATGCATGCACTTTTCTTTTTGCTGTTTGCCCTTTTAGTGGTACTTAATTCCTTGTTATATAAAAAAAGTGTACCACTGTTTTATGATCTGTTGAATTAATCACATGTAGCTGAAGTATTAGTACTATGGAAGTGCTGTATCAGGGAAAAAATACACGACATCCAGACACTCTTTCATTGATTATTCATTCGATTTATTACCTGGCAGGTAATAAATCAAAACCCACAGCAAAGCTCCAGAGACTTCTCAAGCTCTACGCCCTTGGCCAACATTAACTACTGATAGAGCTGCTTGTTATATTATGCAGTGGCAGCATGGACGACGGCCAGCTGAGACACTCACCCTGAAGAACTCCTTAGTGGAGCCTGAGTCTAAGGTCCCATAGGCGATCTCTGTCTGCTTGGCCAGGTCCTCTGCACTCTCAATGGGAGAGACCATCCTCTCCACGGTGAGGAAGGCGGCCAGGTTAGCCGTGTAGGAGGAGATGATGATGAGGGTGAAGAACCACCACACACCTCCGACGATGCGCCCCGACAGAGACCTGAGAGGAGGAAACAGTGCAGTTATGGACATGAAAGCAGCATGGTCATGTCCACAAAGCCCGGGGACGAAGGGTCTTTTTCCACCATGTTCCCACATGTTTTGCACATTATCAGTTAAAAGTTTAGCTCAGACACACTACTTAAATTTAAGTTTTTTCATATTTATTTAGAGAAACTGTCTAGTTAACTCATTAGATCATGAGAGCTGCAATATTATCTGCATGCCCCTGGTGCTCCATGCTAACACATATTAGCATAAATCCATTTAAATGAAGTATCATTAACTCAATGTAGCCGCATCTACAGCTGATTAATTCTTTGGAAGCAATATTAAGCCTCATTAACTCAATATGACTGTGTCCACATATAGTTTTGAGCTCATTTAAGTGAGCAACCTTCCTCGATAGCTGAAAATACTCAACCCAACAGCAGCCTGCAGATTCATGCCAGACCTGTGATGAGCGCTACAATCTGTTCAAGTTTACTTGAGTTAATTCAAGGGACGATACGACTCCAAATTTTTTGTTTTTGTTGAAACAAAGTAGGTCCTGGTCTTTATCTTGACGTTATCAAGCAACTGTGGGCATTTTGGTTTTTAAGGTAGCAAGTTGTGCTTTGGTATCTGTTGGTTTAAAGCCACAGCCAGTGTTTGGTGCAGGCATTAGTTAGAAGGTTTGATCTACTTCATCTGTTGTAAAAATGCGACTCTCTCCACCAATAAACTCAGAGCAGAGAGGAGAGAACAAGTCGGAAGGAAAAGCCCCATGAGACTCTGTCTGCTATTGAAGTCAGGGTGTGATGAGATGGACCACTCCGTCACACACATACTTCCATCCTGCTCGCTGGTCCTTAACCAATTCTTCACAGCTTTTACATCAGCATAAAGGCTTTGACTCTAAATACATGCCTGGCAGTGCAACTCCGGGTTCATGTGTTTAAATTTGACTATTCTCTCTGGTGTCATCCCAAACTTCCCAAATCACACACATACTTCACCGGAGCCCTCAGATGAACTCACATTTCTCATTTCAAATGAGGATCCATTCGCACCGCATCACTGCTTCGCTGGCATACTGCTCTGGGTTTCTTCTAATAAATTGTTTTCAAAGCTTATTTATATATTTATGCTACCCTTGAAGTTTGTTCAGGTCCTAAATATTGTGTTTGTCCTTTAGAGTTGCAATCAAAGCCGGCAGCAAGTTGCGACAGCATCAACAAAGTTTTAAACAGGCTGTTTTTCTGGGCAGATTTTATAAAAGGCTTATCTGTAAATGGTTTATAATTATGATATTTATCAGGAGTGATATCACACTGAAGCCAGTGATCATACAGGATCAGTGACTAAAGTTAGGTTAAACTATATGAGACATGGGTGTCTTGGCTTATTTTTTAGCCTAAGCCACTTAGGGACAACTTACCTGCTGAGCAGTTGATAATCCACAGTTTAGTTCAGTGAAAAGTTATAAAGATGCACAGATCATTCACTGGTTTTCACTCTGAACTTACTGTGACATCAAGCTAAAAACATGGGAGTTACAAAAACTCATTAATTTGAATGTTTTTGTAATGATTTTTCCTTTTTTGATCATGACACGAACATGTATACTTTTGTTGTTGTTACTAAATGTGGGCATTAACAGTATCCCTTTTTTTATTAGAATTAATCATGTTTTGTCCCGATTTTCCTTCAATCAAAGAATATTCTTTGAGAAAAAAAGAATAAAACCTGTAAGACTTCTAAATGTCCCACTCAAAACAAACACACTTTATCATACATTGCTGATCGCTCGATTACTTGACTGATCTCAATCTGAGAAGAAAAACTTAAATTCTCTCACTGCACTTCAACCAGCTTCTCTACTTTCTCCTGAGGTTCAAGAAGAATAGATGAAAGAGGCAAGCATCCTTGAAGAAGAGGTCGGGGACGCCATAAAGGTGATGAGATGGATGGATGAAAAGAAGGGATGGCTGGATGGCCATTATATTGAGGAAAGTAGATAATGTAGTTATGGTGCTGAAGATGGATTTTCCGTACAAAATACATTATATGCACTAAGTTGATGACCGTAAAATGGGACATGCAGCAAAAACACGGTAGCCCTCCAAGAGTCATGAAGACGAAAAAGCAGCTACTTCGGATGAAATGTAATGACCCCTGTGCATTTTACAGCCCTCAGCATGGTGGATATAAGTTATTCTGTGCATGCAAAGCAGCACTGCCAGCATGCAGCTTCAAAACAAATGGATGCGGAGGGAAATCAGGTTTCAGAGAAAGAAATGGGAAGAAAAGTGCAGTGAGGTGAAGCATGAGGTTAGGTGGAAAGCAGCAGCAAAGCCAAAGCTCAAAATAACCTATATGCACCATGGCAGGGAGGAGATGTATTGTTTTATATACGGGACCATAAAATGCAAAGAGACGACGAGGACAACTGGGAGGTGACGGAGAGTGAACACAACAACCAACCTTGGTGAGATATCGCATCCTTGCTGCATGAAGGCGCCCAGGGAGAACCACAGGCTATTAAAAATCCCAAAGTCATTTGGAGGGTCTGGGGGGCTCTGAGGGTCTTTGACCTCATCGTTTTCGTCCAGATGCCACTCATAAGGGCTGAAGCGGCTCACCAGGAAGAGCACCACGCTCACGCCAATATAGGCAAAAACTATACACATCCAAATCTCATAGGCCAGTGGGTCCAGGAAGGAGAACACCCCAGGCTTGGACTTTTGAGGCTTTTTAATCATAATGGAGATTCCCAAGCTCATAAAGGGCTTAGAGAAGTCTATCACTTCCTCCCGTACCAGCGTTATAGTTAGAGGAGCCACGGCTATGTCAGCTCTCTGTGAAAATGAAAACAGGCACACAGGGAGTTAGTCTTACAGAACAAACCATAAATAACCAACCAAAGTGTTAATTATTGAGTCAATAAAGAAAATATTGATAAACCCAGAGTCAAACCATGACTATATATAAGTCACACTGTCTTATAATCCAATATACATGGCTAGGCTCTCAGCTTTAAAGTGAATTCATGCAGTAAACAGATTGGACACAGTTAGATGCAGCAGCTCGGAATGCACCGAGGAGCAGACCTGTAACGCAGCCTGCGAGAGGGAATCTGCCATTTGAAAATGAGTCACTCAGCATTTGTGTTGGCTAATGTCTTTGTCTCGATCCAAATCTCCTCCATGAATCAAGCAGAGGGTTGGAAGACAGAGGTGGAGGAGCTTATGTAAGCAATCCACGAAATGTGAATCAGCCTTGTTAAATTCACCTCCATCAGATCCTCTGCAGCGCCTGACAGGCTCGTCAATTATCGTCTCACTGTAGTGACAAACGTTTGCAGCGAGACGCTCTGACGACAGAGCACAATTGTAACTAAACTGAAAAAAAAATGGAAATATTTAGCACAAAAGGATCGTCTTGGATAAAGTTAGAGGGAGGTCTCGGCCAAAAACAGACTTCCATGCTTCATTTTGTATGAGTTCACTTCCATCTGAATTACTCATTAGTGACAGTACAAATTTAGTTGATGCAGAAATATGGCTGAGGCCTTTTTATTTATCACGGGGGACTGAAGTCTTTCTGTACTAAGCTTTATAACTGTGAGGGCTGCAGAGGAGTGAAGGAGTCTATAAAATAGTTATAACAGCAGAAACTACAGGTGTTAAAAATTGAGAAACCTGCACTGAAACACTGTTTGCATGCAGATATTTACATCCCCCTCGGCCTCTGTGTGTGAGGTTTTAAGCATTATACATTCAGCAGCTGAGGTCTCATAAAAGATGCAAATCATCCTGTTAAAGCCGGCTCATGTGCGGGTGAGCCACAAGATGCACGATAAAACCAGTCAAGACAATTATACAGTTAATGAAGGGATTTTCAAAACACACTTAGCCCATTTGGACCAGAAGTACAACATGTTTTTTTCTCTTTCTGTAAATTTAATGTTTGTTTTACATGACTGATTAGCGGCTTTATCTTTGAATTATCAGGCAATACACAGCTGTAAAATGATGGCAGCACAGGCCAGGGTATTACATCAAAGGCTTATTCACCAACTGCTGCCATCTTGATCTTTATCTTTTCAGATTTGTCCTCTGTTGATCATGGCATCGAATTATTCAGTTGGCTGAGGAGAAAGGACTGAGTGCAACTGATCAGATATGATGCTTCACATGGTAATATTCACTATAATCTTGCATCATATGTGCCTGGTATGAAAATGCACTGAGTAAGTTTTATAAAATATGAACAACTCTGAGGGTAAAGTAGCAGGAAATGATACAAGATGATAAAATAATAAAATAGTTAACCCATTTTCCCCCATGAAGAGCTACACAGGTGGACTGACACTTACCCCATAAACCAGTTCACCCACCATCCCGTTCCACGTCTTGGTCTCTGGATCTCTGGCTCCGTACTTCCCATCCGGAACAATCGACAGCTTATATTTTATCCCCACATGTTTTGCAATTTCAGAAGCTAAATCGACACAGTAGCCTTCATATCTGTCATTCCCATCCATCTGCATATAGTTTTTCTTGTACATCACATATGGAGCTTCCTGTTAATTAGACATAATTTTGAGTTCATAGTCAAGACAGCACAAATCCACAGTGGCCAGACCTCATGGGTCACACAAGGCCTTAATTGGTACTGTAGCATGCACACATGCCGGGGTGACAAACACACATACGCAGGGGAACACAAAGAGACAAAACAGAGCCGAGTCTGACAGGATCTACACAGCATTAGTTACAGGCATGTCACTTGGGGGACTTGACAGACTAAAAAAAAGCGGGCCGCTGCAGGAGTTAAGAGGCCAACTGGGCCAGCGAGGGGGGAGTGAAGCATCTAACACATATAAAGGAGGCAAAGCAGGATGTTGGGACTCCCTCATGCTAACCTCGTCCACAATCTATATATGTGGAAATGGGCAATAGGCAGGGGGGTTGCATGTGCTTTGCATCAGCGTGGAGCAAGGAGGAGGACAAGCTGAATGGAGCACTTTTCCAGTTCATAAAGTAAACGTCAGCGACAGCAGAGAGATAAAAGACATCAAACACATGGAGTTTAATCTCAGTCACCAAACACAAGTTAAACCGGAAAAAAGTGTGAACCTCATCAGAGGAGTAGTTGTACAAACTAATACAACATTCCGTTTTCTTTAATATTCGTTACTATCAGGACAATAAAATAATCTGCTTGTTGTCTTCATGATGCTGTTTAACTATTCCACATCACCTCTGTGCCTTGAATTTCAATATTTCAAATAAATGATTTTCAAATAAATCATCATGTAATCCCTTCAAAAAAGTGAAACATGTTTGCTGTTAAGCCTCCTTCACAGGAACCAATGTCATGCTGGGGATTTTCAACAATTGTGATTTACCTTGTCATTCAGCATAAACATGTTTTGCAGTTATCAGTCCTCAGAGGAGACGTTTGTAGTGACTTCTTTGTAGTGTGAAGTTCTCTTTCTTTACTTTTGCTACCTCTTTAAACAAAGGCAAAATGAAAGACTCACTCCTATAATAGCAGGATGACCTTTCATTCAGTATGATATTTTAAAGTTATGGGATGTAAGAAAAGCAACATGACGTCAAAGACATGACTGGGATGCTCCTAAAATAATAGTAGTCTTCACTTAAACCAAAGGCATGCCTGGCAGTGAGAAAACAATGCAATGACGCTAATCTCCTATTTTTTTCCTCCCTCGCTCTTTTTCTGTTGCTGTGCTTCCTGCCTGGTCATGAAGATAATGAGTTTTTGACACTGAAATGAGAATGTGTGACTATTACATTCTGAATTTGCCTAAGATGAAAACATAATAGGCAAGGTCAGAAGGAACGAGAGGCCATGGTTTTAAATGTAAGGTAAGGCGCACCTTATCTTACATTTAAAAATGGCTGATGATGACTAACCTGTGATCACTGGCACTATCGCTGCTGCTCACCTAACTCAAGCCTGATATATTTGGGAACACTGGTTTTACATTTAGACGGATCGGTGCCAAAGTTTTAGGTAAGGTGAAGTCAATTTGGCCAAAGGGATAAACAGCCGAAGGTTGCAGCCTTCAGTTGTTTATGTCCTTCTCGTTCGCAGATCATTTCTTGTCTCCAGCGAGACGCAGCCATCGCTGACACTTTACTTAATGAGAGGGAAACACTGTTACTTACGTATGCACTCAATGTGAATACGATGGTGTTTTTTTCTTTACAGTTATCGTTACCAAAGCCGTTATTGTGATGTCACTACTACAACAGCCCACTGTAATATAAAAAAACCAAAATGCTTTGGCACCCACACGGATACAGTTGAAACACTCTTTGTGAATCGACTGTTTCAACATGTAGTGAGTGGATGGAAAGCAACTCAAAATAAAATAATTCTACCCTCCCAGGACAGATTGCAACAATGGACACCTTGACCTTGAGTGGCAGAAATCTTAAGGTGAAACACTTAAAACCTGCTTGAGAGTGTACCATAATAGTAGTGACCACAATTGTTCGGTTTTCCACAGAAGAGGACTCGTTGGTGACCTGCTGATCCATAATATATACAAATTTTTCGTACTCATTCCAGTAGCCGATCTGAAAAGGACACAGAGGTTCACAGTTATTACAAGAAGCAGCAGCAAGACAAGTCGTACAGTAGAGCCTCCAAGTGCGTTTGAGTTGGTCGGCTCTATCTGTACAGCAGGATGTTGTAGGGTTTTATAAAAAGCCTGTAGTGGTGCTTCTTACTTCACCTGGGCTACACTTCAGCGGAGTAGGCGTAAGCTATTCCTGGCTCAGCAAATGTTCTCTTACATAACAAGAAAGCTGCACCAATAGAGCAGCAAAAGACTGATAAAATTAATACCAGCAAGAAAAAACCTAATAGTCTAAATGTGCCTTATCTGGGCAGCACAGTAGGTTTTTCTATTAATACAACACACAGCAGATACAGCACCACCTAACACAGCAACAAACACCGTCTTGTGTCTACCAAACCTTCAATGATTCCAGTCGCTGCATTATGTGTATTTCTCTTGCGTTCAGCCAAGAAGAAGTCAACGTCTCTCACTCCTGGTAGCTGTGATGCTCAGTACTCACTCTGTTGTCACTGCAGATTGTCTCACAGTCAGTTTGGATGTGCGGCCCGCTCTCATGTATGTTGCTTTGTGAGCTGAACTATGTGGACAGTATGGGGCCACTTTCCACTTCCTGTCGGTGCCAGCTTTTGTGTGGACCTTGTCAGAGTTCAGGGTCGAGCCACAGCTTTGTGGGTCTGTGTGGGTGTGTTTTCAGACAACGCTGTTTTTGCCTTTGGCCTTCCAAATTACAGCAGAGCACTGAGGGATCATGTGGGTGCAGTGAGATCCCCAATGTCTGGAGATACATCAGCGTAAAAGTCCAACTGATACAAGAAAGCCATTCTTGCTTGTTGTCAAAGTGATTTGAAAATGTATGAAATAGTTTTTGTTTGATTGTTTGTATTTTTGGGTTTTCTTTGCGAGATCAACTTAGGATGTATAACAGAAACTAGCTTTGGCCCCAAAGCCTCTGAGGGGGCTGCTTAATGTTTGTGTTTGTGACCAGACTTGCTCTGGTAGTTTGCCTGGGGATAAATCGAATCATTCAGCGTCTAAACTAATGCTCATTGACAAGCGCTACAGCTGTCAAGCTAACTAGCTAAATTACTTTTCTGAGCGAGTGCAGTTAAGCTCTTTGTTTGTTAGCTTGTTTAACAAGCCAAGGCGCAAGATAAGACACTTTTCCATGCTTGTCGACAAATTGAACAGACAGTAGCTAAAAGCTAATATGTGATGCAGCTCAGTGTCCTTGGCTCTTTTCTGTCTATATCTAAGGATAGTGTCTGCTCAAACATAGTGTAATATTAAAGTTTGTAATTGTTACATAATGTAAAATAGAAAGTTTCCCCTGTTTGAATTCTGATACCCTCAAAAGACGTCAAAGAACATCTAATTTACAGAGCAGATTTTTATGCTGTAGCATAAAGTAGCCTGAACTTTAAAGCTGCAGAGGAAGGTGTAAATGAAAACTGCTGTTCTGTCCGAAGCTGTAAAACCTGCCTGCTGCTAACTCACTGAGCAGTTTTAAAAATAGTGAGGTTGAATCAAGAGTTTTACTGTTACACATGTTTATAGTCTGCGTCAGAGGACATTGTTAAAAAACTGATTTGAACTTCAAAACTTCACAATCACTTAATCAATAAATTTACACAAATAAAAGCAATTTACTGTCTTGCAAAGCAAACCAACAAATTATACCTTACTCATCATCATCCGTCAGAACTCCACATGCATTTGGTTGATGCCATTTAAAATGAATGACAGTTCTGCTCTTTATTCAGGTGTCAACTTGAACCCTTCAGACATCTGATGGGAAAGATGCACCTCTTCCAGGTTTTAGCTTTGTAATTCAGAGCTGGAAACGTGACAGCTCTCTTGGAAATACTTATTCCAAATTGTCAGCTGTAGTGTGAATTAGTGTGAGGCAACAAACAGTCTCTGCAGGAGCAAAGTCATGCCTCATTTTGTAGCAACAACATGCATTTCAAGCAGCTAATCTGGATGTTTCTGAGTTTTGAGCCAGATCATATCTTAAACTACTGATCTCCAAAAATTCATAGATTGGCCCAGCCTCTGTCTGCAGGGCTTGATGGACTCTTAATGAATGTTTTTCAGATTAAAACCTTAGAAGGGATGTGAGCTCACATGATTTGGGCTGGCTTTGCAAGACTGGGCTACTGTCAGCTTCTGTCTGAATCAGAGTCAACCCTGCTACTCGTGAATTGCCAACATGCCAAGAGAGAGTAAAATCCACATCACAGAGCTGCTTAAGAAGTTGTGCCTTTTCATGATAAATGATTCAAGACATACAGTGCTAATGTTTACATCATATTATCCTGCTTGGTGTAATTAATTTCACATAATTAAATCAAGATAGATGTTTCTGAGGCTGTGTGCTCACTCACCTTCCTGGGGCCTCCAGACTTCATCTCGTACACATCAATAGTGTAATTGGATCTTCGACCAAACGTGTCAAACTGGATGTTTCCTGTCATACCTAGAACTTGAACCTGCAAAGGCACCAAGAAAGGAATGTTAACACTTGTCCCTAATGTACGGCAGGTGAGTAATCTGCATGTGAAATCTTGATTTATAGCATCCAAAAGCTCGCTCTGATGCCTTTTGTTTCTATCTGTGTTGTTAATTAAATACATATTTTCATTTTGGACCAATCAGATCAGCGTGAAGAGGAAACAAATCTGCTTAAATAGTGAACGTGACATTGCTTGATGAATAGCTGGGTTTACTTATCACTTAATTCTTCATTGGCTTACAATGCAGAGGGCAGGGAATGGACATATTTTAAAAAATAACCCACTTTTCAGATGTTATATGGAACTAAATGCCACACATTTCTCCCCAGTAACGGTTATAAATAACTATATTTGTAGACTGTGCTTTGTAGAGTTGTGGTTCAAAGTTTAGTCATCCTTTGAGATATAACAAGAAATCTCCAAGAGGAGAGAAAAAGGAAAAATAAACAAACTTTAAATTGTACTTATGTACCTTAAAGACAAAATCAATAACTGGTGAAGTGAAGAGTGAGATAAAGCAAAGATTAAACCACAGAGTAAATAAAATGAAGAGCAGAGTTGTTTACAGAGACAGTGAACGCCCTCAGTCCTACCATTTTCAGGGCTCTCTCTATGTCGATGCCTTGGCTCCAGGGTACTGCAGGATTGGCGAGGCAGTCACCCGCGCTCCCCCTGCGAGACACGTCCACTCGTTGGCGCCGAAGGTACCGGAAGGCCTCGGCGATCACAAGAATGGCATCGTGGGTCAGTGCTGATGTGTACTGAAACGAAGGCCACGAGAAACCCCCAGTGACGCACCTTTGACATCATGCAGCTCCAACGCAACACTGCACTGCTATCACAGCAAGGTTATTATCTCCACAGCTGCACTTTGCATATACAGAGAGCTGATGCAAAAAGCAAGAAAATCAAAGCCTTGCATTATGATTGACATAAAAATTATGCAGGCATGAAAGCTGCTCCTATTCAAGGAAGAGCTGGTGACAAGTTATTTAAGCAACGTCTAGCTGAAAAGATTCAGATTGACACATTTTTTCTGTTTTTGGCAGTGTTACGAGCTAAAAACTTAAAGGAAGGAAAGAGAGGGAGAAAAATAAAAGTGTAAGTGCGGCATCGGCAGCTATGCCTCACTGACCTTCAGTGGAGTATTTTTGGCTTCTGGAAATTCTCTTTCATCCAGTTTCTCCCAGCGCTGGAGGAACTGCTGGACGATGGGGCTGTCTGGGTTGATGATCTGGAAGCCTGTGATGTTGGCTCCACCAGAAAAGACCCTGTCCAGGCTCATGTTGGAGAAACCCTGAGCACAAGAGCACAAGTGGCTGCTAGTGGAGCATGAAAGCATTAGCAGCAAATGGAAAAAAAAACATTCAAAAACTGCTTTAGCTTGGCCATAACTAGCTTTTTTCATTTTGCTATTTAATTAATGTGAGCCTATAATCACTGCATATTGAGAGGGTTGACTGGGCTTCTCAGAGTGTTGCGTTTCTTTGCTCTGCATTGCATCACACACAGCTGTGTTGTTGCTTTGTTTCTCTTCTCTGAGATGTGTTGGATTGTTTCATGATGCGAGCTCTCACCAGGTTGGCGAGGATGTAGTGGTATCCTCTGCCATTTTTTCCCGAGGTCACCACCTACAAGTCGCAGGAGGAGACGCGCAGTGAGTCACATCTTATAACAGTGAGAGCATTTAGAGGGCTGAGATTCAGAACTGACAAAGACCTTCGCTTTCATAACACAGAGTGGTTGGTAGGAAAGAAAGAAGAAGACATTTTAGCGACATTTGCAAGGGCAAGAGGGAGCATGTGAGGACATTTGTGCACGTGTGTGTGTGTTTGTATGAGACACAAGGAGAGAGGGGAAAAACTGCGATGACAGTGCTTGTTCGTTTCCATTAACTTCAACATGTAAAATAAGGTCAAGGCTCCAGCAAACCTCCCTCTCTCCCTCTCTCTTTCTCTCTCTCTCCCTCTTTCGTTCTCTCTCTTTCTCTATGCAGCTGCCTGTGCTCCACAGTCTGCCTCTTCCTGCTCCGCCTGTCTCAGTCACACACTAGACTTAATTAAACCCAAAACATTGTGCAGCACCTGTCTGAGCAAGCAGGCACGCAGTGAGCTGCACTCCCTGATTTCTTTAAACGTCTTCACCAGCCAAACCTCCCTCTCACTCTTTCACACGCGCTCACTTTCTCTCTCCATATCTCCCTTCGCTTCAGAGAGTACCAAGCTTCAAAAAGACACTGTGGGGGTGGATAGTTGGGTTTTTTTCCCTGCCTTTTCACTTTCTGCACTCCTACACAGTTTTGATAAGTATACTCAGGCACTGAAATCATCTAAATGTTATATGTCCAGAGTGATAGTGATATCATGTTGGAGAGAGGACTTGAATAAAGATAAGAAATGTTACACTAAAATAATAAAATGTGGTGTATTTCTGGTACCATTTTAGTATTTTTTCTCTTGGGTCCACTATACTTTGATACAATAGTTGACTGTTTTTTTTTCATGCAGTGGCTCTCATCTGCATGCAGCCACACACTTGCACTTTTATTCACACCTGTACACTTTAAAACCCTCTGCTTCCTCCTGCCTTAATGTCTCGTAATTGTCTCCGGAGAGGAAACGTCCTTGATGCTCCAAGGCTGGCCCTCTGAGCAGCTATATACTCTGAGAAATTTCAACAATAAATCTAATTACCTTCCCCCTCAAATGCAAAATGATTTCATTGTGTTCGACATTTTCAACCCTCACTGCCGACTCTGAGAGCCCCACATCCTTCGTTTTTGTTTTTTTTTCTTCATTGGCAAAAAATTCCTGGAAGCTTTTCTGCTTATTGTCTTCCAAATTGTCTTGAAAAGCTTTTCATTTGCTATTCATCCGTGTGAGAGGGAGCTGCAGTGACCCAAGTGCAGGAACACAGCAAGCACCTAATGAAGCTGCAGTGCCTGGAGTGACTGGCTACAACTCCCGTTTGTCACCAGCACAGACAGGCAGAAAGACTTCACACTTGTATATGAGCCTCTAAAACTGACACCTCAACTGCTGTTTCTGACTGAAACCTCATTTAGCTGTTAGAAAATAATCAACTGTAAATATTTAGTGCTTGCTGTAGCTACAAGGTACACAAAAACAAATAATAATGTGGGTTTCATTTTTATTTGGCTGCCTACCGGAGAGGTAAATAGTTACACTGAATGCAAAGTAATCTGAGAGCAGTTCATTAATGCAAGGTAAGTGCTACAAGCTCCTGCAGCTGGGATTCAAGCATGAGCAACTCTAACAATTCATCCTCGAAATGTGAGAATAAATGTAAAACTGTGATGCATTTTAGCATTTCAATGCTCCTATTGTCTGGCAGTCATCCACTGTTGGTTTTATTTACTTTACTGCACATTTCACGGATACAGTACAATTACTACTTGGTTTTGTGTCAAGTTTTTCTTTTCAAGACAACCTAAAAATGTTTTGACTTGCATGAAAAGAAAAAGAAAATCTCCTGGCAGCTGCATTGGTAGTCATTGAGTTGGCAGCGATCACAGAGACTGACAGCTACGCTAAAGTTTGGAAATCTGGCTGGTAATTCAGGAAAAGGGAGTCTGGGGGGTTCTTGTTTCAGCTTGATTGCATTTACACAGTCGGTTGGTGAAGCAGAGAGTGAAACAAACACAACTACTTACATTTACTGGAAAGAAATAACACAGAAAGTCCATTTTCTTTTCTATTCAAATTTCTTTGTTAGCTTGAACGTAAACATCTGATACTCATCATTTTATTTTAGTTTGCATCGCTCTTGTTTATTAAAAGACATGTTGGGAATATTGCTTTCCAAGTTATAATTTGATTTTAACTGTTTAAATATTAGCTCCTATTAAATTAATGTGAGAATACAGGGAAAAGTTCTTGCTTTTTTTGCTTTACGTTGTTGCTCAGGGCGCTAATAATGAAAAACTAATTTTAAAAAAAAATTCTAAAAGAATCTCAGGGGTCATATAACAACAACATTAAACTGATTTACAGCAGATTAAATTAAATAATCATTACACATGGTAAATTAAAATTAAAAAACTGAAAACATTCAATGTTATACTCATCACCTACAACTAGATCAAATCTGCTTATCTGCAATTTGCTGCATCAGCAAAACAGAAGTTGCAATGCTGCTAATGATCGAGGAAGGAAGTCTGCAATCTTGACTGAACGTACATGGATAAAATTTATAAATATCACTTGGCTTGTTAACAATTTTGCCTAAGTCAGATAGATTTTCATCTGCAACTGTGGCTATTTAACAACAATTGCTGTGCTACTTTAATTTGTCACCAAACTACTTTTCTTTTTGTTTTAATTGCTTAACTTTGCTTTCATTGCAAATTTTTTTTTCTTCTCAATAAATGTATAGCTATATAAACAAATATACAATATAATTTAATTTAATTTAATTAAGGACAACAGATTGTAATTATAAAATTTGGCAAATTGTCTTAACATTGTTTTTAATTTGCAATTCTAATAATGCTCCCTTTGGTCTTTATAATGGATTGATTGAGCTTGAAAATATTACAAAGCCATCAGACTTTTTTGAGGTAATGCACTTACATCACTCTGGTCATAAATCATCTTAAAAAATGAAGTCAGAAAATTCTAATTACTTTTGAATTAACACAAACAGGCCTCCTGCCAGGATAGATTTTCTTGCCATTAACTTCGTGGACAGAGAGCCCTACAAATGTTTGGAAGCTGCAATAGTCAAGAACTACTCATGTTGTAAAGAATAATTTCATTTGGTTTGCTGTGGGATTTGCTCCATCCCTCTGTTGGCAGTGCTGCTCTGAAAAGTAGCATCTGGGCATAACAAATATTTTTAGGATCCTGATGCTCCAGTTTCACGCTCCCCTGGGAATAATCGCTTTTTGTGAGTATGTGAAACCACCAGGAACCCGGAACAGGTCAGGCACTACCGTTACTGAGACACTTTCATTGTCACAGGACTCATCTCTTCCTCTCTGACAAAATCCATTTCTCACAAAGCAGCTTCTTCAAACAGCTCGGGGGAAAAAGAAGACCCGCGGCCTGTAAGCGAGAAGGAACCTGCAGCACTGATTGTACTGCTGGGCTCCTACATTTTTAATGCTCATTGAATGGAAAGGATAGGATGAGTGCCATGTCCTGTCAACTGGTTTCTGTTACTGTTCTCATCTGTACAACAGTCAAAAGCCTCATGGAGACGAAACAAGAAAGCTAAATCTTACAAACATCTCCTAAATGTAGTTGGCTTTCATTTTGAGCGAACAGTTTCCAGAAACAGGATAAGTCCTTATAACTGAGAAAAGTCAACTGATATAAACATGTAATTATATTAACCTCATACATTCACAAAAATATTAGCAACTTAAAGGTAACATTTGTAGTTTTTTAGCACTACTGGTGCTTTAGATTAGTGTTTTTAAATAGGTTAATGTTTTGTTTAGAAAAAACCCTGAAACCTGCTTTAATGCTCTTTCAACTGTGATGCTGAAAAAAAATATCCACCATTTTATAGCCACATCTTTCACATGCACCCCTAAGAGAAAAGTCTTTTGGGCCTTGTGCATCACATGATGCATGATTACACAGTTCAACTGCTATGTAAAATTGGTTTCATAACCTGCTACACTTCCTGGGGGCTTGTGGCTAACACGAATGTTAACAGTGCAATGATTAAAATACATTTTTATATAAATCTATGTCTTATGAAGAGCCAACACCTTTAAAAGTCTTTATGCTACGCTAAGCTGGGCTAACTAGCAGCTGGCTTTTGCAAAACATATTTACCAGATAGATTTGTAAATGGTATAAATTTTTTTCAGCAAGAAACTCATTATATTCACCAAAATGTCAAACTGTTCTTGACTTGAGACCCAAAACCAAGATTAATGTCTAGCCTTTTAATTGTAATTACCACTCTGCAGATGTTGATAAATCTTTACTTACTTTAACAACACAATCAAATGAATCAAAGCTAACACACAACTTAACCCGGCCCACAGCTCATTTAGATCTTAGTATTCACCCCTTTATTGAGGATATAATCAGAAATATGGGGCCATCTTTCTGTGCTGTAACTCCAGAACACAGACAAAGACAGAGAGGGAGCTGTTGTCTCCAGTCTCAATTATCTTTATTTGTCCGTCCTCAGGGCTCCTCCCGCCTGCCTGTCTGGACGTGCAGGTCTGTGCTGTGCTGTCTGAAGCAGGCCAGAGCCGTGCCGAGCTGCAGGACCATCAGCCTAAATATTCCTGCGGGGATCGACTCTCATTAAGCAGACTGGAGCCAAAGTCCTGTGCAGAGCTGGATGTCTGCCCAAGTGCCTTGAAGAGGATTTGACTCTCTTCCCGCTGATAGAGGCTTCTCTTTGTTACAGTGATTTGTCATCTGCCTTCCTCAGGACTGGAACGGGCATCCTAAGGTTGATAACTGTCCCATTTCACCAGTCAACTAATTGTTGTTATGCTTCTTAAAACAGGGTAAATGAAAGGAGGGATTATAATGTCAAAAGACTGTTATAAAGAAATGAAAAGAGAAAAAGACATGGCTGTAAAAACAGTCAAATGTTCCTCCAAATGCCCATATTGTTCATCAGTTCACATCACAAAGCTGAATGTTCCTATGAAAGTAGTTGTGTCTCATTGTAAACCTTCTGTCAGTCTTTGGGTCTCTTTTAGACATATTCTGGTGTCCTTTCTTAGTTTTAGGTATTAATATTCAAACTGTTACTGCATTAACAAAAACTACTGTCATTTCTTATTGAATTTATCTGGTACAATGCAAATTATCATTTTTCGCCAGTCTCGTTCCCAGGGTGGCTGTTTATTCTGCTCGCAACCGTCAGCTTAACACTTCTGAACCTCATAAAGTCCTCTCATTGAATGCCAATTTCAGCAAAACAAAAATATGTGTGAAGTTGTAATGTCCTTACTATCCTTGTTGCAGTTGTGCCTCTGCCAAACCTTCCACTTGCATGCTTTTTTATTTGTTTTTAATCTTGGATTGCTTTAAACTCAGACTTCTCCAGGGTCCTCTTTAGGATTCCTGGGATACAAGAAGGAAGAATGAATCTTTTTTACAGGCTATTCTCCCTTTTTTTTTTAAAAAAAATGAATAATTAAAGAAAAAGGAAATAAAGGTCTAAGCACAGATATTTGTCTTGCTGTTATGGTTTAACCTGCAAAGTTAAACCTGCACAATTGCACTTTTCATGCTGTCCTTTTTTTTCTTTTCTGTATTTGTAGTTTAAGATGAGACTTCATATATGCCCACTTGTCATTATCCATTTTAAGCATAGCTTTACAAAGCTATCTTTTTTCCTGTCTCTAAAACAAGAGAAAAATCTTCTTTGAATGTTTTGAAAAACTGCATCATTAACATAATTTTCATTCTTTGCTCCTTCATTAATGAATTGCTAATCATCATGGCACATTCAGCCATCAAACGACTCCAGTCAACATGCATCTAGTTTAAGTCCTGAATAGTTCAACAACTATTAGCTGAATTGCCATTACAGAATAATAATGACAACAGTAACACTCGACTTTTTATCTAATGTCCCCATTACTTTTACATTTGTAGTTTTAAGTGAAATGTCTTATTGATTACCATTAAATCTGGTGCAGACTTTACAGTCAATGAACAAATTCTGATAACTGTTTTAATTAATTAACTAATGCAACTGCTATTATCAATAGCTGGTGATTTTTAAATGCTCAGTGCTTTGGTTAACCCTAACCATAGCTAACTATATTCCCATCATCTTCTTCTGCACTTGGTTTAAAGTGCTAATAAGCAGATGATAGCATGCAAACAGACTAAACTAGGATGGTAAATATTACTTTATTAAATTAGCATGTGAGCATTTGTCACTTTGAGCACGCTAGTTTGCTGCTGCTAGCAGTAAGCTTAGAGGCATAACAGAAGTACAGCCTCACACAGCCGCTAGCATGGCTGCAGACTCTTAACCTTGTTCAAGTATATTGTAAGCTTGGGACAAGTCATCCAAGTGACTCACAGTTGTGACTAAAAATCCCCCCCAACCAGAGAAAATAATTATGCTACAGAAACAATTTTTCATGTTCCACCATTTAAACGAATGCCTACGCATAGAAACAGACAAACCTGCAATTTACAGGCAGGATTAAATAACATCAACACAGATGTAATCTCATCCCATTACAGCATCTTGTTTTACTATGCAGCTCACACAGTGTGGAATTCCAGTGCACCTCTGGGTGTTTAACACATCTCCTATTTCCCTCCACGTTACCAGACAGTGAGACTCACACTGTGTGGCTCAATTCCCACAAGCTCTCTGCCTTTCCAATCTTTTCTTTTATCCTCTCTGATTCTTTCTCTCTCTGTCCATCCACTGTGCAGGAGGAGGCTGGAGGTGACTGCTCCTCTGGCAGAGATTATAAATCCACTGTGCTTCTATTATTGATGAGAAGCCTTAAAGGTGTTTATCGCTCTGTCTTTACTTTACTGAAGGGATGAAGAGACTGATACTTTTAAAGACGGTAAAAGAGCCGGCAGGGGAGACGAAAAAAACCACAGCACATTTATCAATAAATAAAGCCCTGTTATGAGTGAAAATGAATATATAAGAAACAAAATGAAAGACGGATACATTTATAATCAACTGTAGCTCTTATGAGGGTCCAATCCTAACTATTGGTAACAAAATAAATCTTGTCCAGAATGGTTGCTTTCAGATGCCTGGGTGATCTCGGTTGTGTTTGTTCACTCCTGCCTTTGTGAGAGATCTTCCCTCAGGCTAGGAGGGTAGGCTATTTATAGTAGGCTCATTGTTGTTGCTGTTATGGGACAGTGTGTCCTACTTACACTGGGAGCTGATATTACATTAAAGCAAGTGTTGATGTCACAGCTCATACAAGGAACCGTCCTCCAGAGACGCATGCGTGTCTCGCCACTCTCAGGCTTCTAGAGAGACACTCGTCTGACAGATGCCGCCTGCGAGGTTGCCATTCACATTAATTCGCCACAATAAAGAGATTAGGATCGGATCGGCCTGACGTGACACTGACTGACCACCATTATCTGATTGGATAACTGGAATCTAATATGGAGGCAATTTGGGAACAATTGAAGAAACCTTTTGTATCAACATGAAGGGCAGAGGAAAGCAAACTTCTTCTAATTAATGAAAATGTTCTGTGCTGTCATAAAAATATTCCCCCGACGCCGGATGAAATGAAGACAGGTCCGCAGTGAAGGTCAGAGTAAAACTCGTAAAGCTGGCAATAATGAAGATCATTACAAAGAGGGCAGAAGCCTTTACACACAAATACCTCAGCAACAGACTGAAGGTTAAGATGTGCTCCTGATTAATGGATTATATGAGCACACAGAGATAACAGACAATACTGTTTGTGCAACACGCTACTCTGCTGTGCAGCTGTTTACAATAGCTGCAATAACCCCAAATAAAGGGAAGCACACAGCTTTTAGCTGCCTGATTGGTCACATTTTATTTGACCAACAGTGTTCATTTCCATAACAACAAGATCTGTCATTTGTCAGCAAACACAAAAATGACTCATGTGAGCAATTTTGAATATATCCACTGTATGTTTAAGGCTTGGTTTAATAGTTAAAAATCCTGGTTTAGGTAAAGAACAGCTTTATGTTTGAAAGAAATAGACAGTGACTGCAGGTGAGAGACAAGGCATGAAATACAATTTTTCAGTATCAAAGTTACACACTTTTCACCCAATAATCCACCTCTCCGCAAGTACTTTTTGCAACAGTACAACCATGTCATGCAACTTTAGCTTTTTCACTCTAAAAAAATGATGATTTGTATGGATCTAGGTTTTCAGTTGCCTCGAAAATATTAACTTGCTGTTTTTTTAGTGACCAAAGTTGTCACCTTTTTTTAGAGCAGTCTCCTTTTTAACTATTCTAGTGGTGAATGCACATTTAAATTCATAATAAAAGGCACTTCAGAATCAGTCTTAGTTTTGTTTGGGAGTGAAATCAGAAATATTAAGCTCAGGATAAGGCTAAAGAAATTGAATGCTAGATTGTCTTTCCCATTAATTGCTAACATTTCCATACCTCCCACTAGATGTTGACAAAGACAAGCATTGACATTTACTGTGACATTTGAAAATTAAATACTCCATTGTATTAATATACACATTTGTTAGTTTTGTATCAATAATTAAGTGCCTGGTCTCAACCAACCATAAAAAAAAGAAAAACTTATTAGTGTAATTGTTCTTTTTATACAGTTACACTTTCATATTCTGCCTCCTTTCCCTTATACTTGTAGTTTGAGGGTAAATCATTTTCAAAAAATGAGACTAAAGACACGACAAACAGTGTTGATGATGATTTTGACTGCATTATGCTAGCATTATGTTTTTTAATATTCATGAAAAAACTCAGGAATTCTTGAGGCGACAATAATTGTGTAGTAAAGATTCAATATCATGATATCTCTATGTTCCAACATGTAGTTTGCAATCAATCTCTTTCTACCAAAAGAAAGCACTCTCTTAATGAACTGTTATGTAATGTGTGAGAAAATATTTATATATCATAGGTGGGTCTCAGGAAAACATGACACACGGATACATTTGCACACATACAATATGCATGTACATATCATCCTTGTATCACACATACACCACTACCAACTCCACATCCACAAACTCCCAAGAGTGAAATACATTTAACTAAACCATTGCTGAGAGAAAACACACTTAAAAATTAATTCCTTAGGCAAAATGTGACCACACGTACAACATCTCTGATCTGCTAAAGGAACACTAATGATCCTCTGAGTAAATAAACATACCTAGTTAACCCTCATTTAATACATTTCTGACAATAAATTACAGTGCTCGCAGCACATTTGCAACCACAGCATCTGAATCAAGACTCATGTGGAAAACCTGTGGCTAACGATCTCCTAGGCAACAAGGATAAAGAGGCTGTTTAATTTCTCCGCGTGAATTAAGCCCAGGTGACCTCAAACAACGTGCACAAACACTTAAAAAAAGCGACAAATAACAAGCCTTAATTGAATATGCCTGTCTGGCCTGTTTAAACATCGTCTTCTAAATGAGAATGCTGTGATACGACAGCAATCATGAAGCACTCCAGGTGTTTACGGTAATGATGAAAAAGAAATTTAAAAAGTGTGGATCAGAGGGAGCCTGGGGAGTGCAAAAGGTGAGGAAAAGACACTGTGTTTCACTCCTTTGGGAACAAAGAAACATGCAGAGCTGGAGGCTGAATATAGGTATTTAAAGAAATCCGGTGTGTTGTTTTTGTCAATTAGATACCTGTTCCAGTATGGAGTTAATCCTGTCCACTTCACAGTCAATGAGGAAGCGTTTCTCCTGCCGGCGGTCCATCTCCTCGATTATGCGCCTGTACTCGGTGGGGTCAACAATGTTCCCCACCGAGCGAGCTGTCACCTGCCAGTTATTGGCCACGGCCGATTCCATGATTGCCTGGAGGATTGCAAAACCTGAAGGAGCAGAGGGAGATGAGCATCACCATCACACAGCTGTCTTTTTGTTGTCTCAGAGCGCAGCAGGAGGTAAATGTTGTGCCGAGAACCCAAATAGTTGTAGAGAAGTGCTATAAGAACATTTCAGTTTTCAGCAACACATTTTAAAACTTGTAACTAGCTTTAAACTGCAGCAAGAACGTATGTTGCACTGGTTAAGTGTTTTTCCATACAAAAAATACCTTTATAAGAACATTCCTAACAGTTTTAAGTAAATGTTTATAATAAAATAAAACAAAAAACAGGTAAACATGTTGTACCAGGTGGCATGGAACATGTTCTTGCCAGTATGCATTCACAGTTTGTAGATCTCTTTATTCTTCAAGTGCAAATTTCAAAGTTACTTTCAGTAAAGCCTTACCAAAGTCTCTTAAGATGGCTCAGAGAAACTGGAGAAACAAAGCAGATTCAGGAATAAAAGACGAGGCGGAACAAGAGTCCACAGAGAGGTCGATATACCCACAAAAGATTAAGTATAAGCTGTGGCTCCCATTAAAAGGATAGAGAGGTTACAGAGCATAATTACCCAACTATTAACTGAAAAATGTCTCAGTGTCCCATGCTGCCTTCGCGGTGTGTCACATAAGGCCACTTCACTTCTTTCCTGCCTCGCTGAGGAGGACTTGCAAAATTAGGGCTAGAGTTAACACGAGTACAGAGCAGAGACACAATGATAAGATGTGTAGCACACACTCCAGCAAATGTAGTGAAATGGACTGCTAAAGAGGCAGTTCAGCGATCACAATTGAAGCATCAATGGTGTGTTTACTTTGCAGAGCTCAATGTGCCGTGGGATGAATCAGTCGCTGAGGTACGAGTATGCAAAGAAAGAAGCTGAGCTAACAGTAACCTGGCTGAGCGGTGACACTGCAAAGCCACGATAAACCTGCAGGAATTTGAAGTTTGACTCACAGTTTTCTGAGGGTGAAGAGTTGGTTACAATAGGCCACATAATAAAAGGTGGATTCTAAAAAGGTAGTTTCTAAATCCAAAAAGAGACCTCAGTCACTCAAAATGAGAAAAAAAAATCAAGAAAGTTTTTGTTATGCTTGTTTCAGACAGTTTATGTTCCTCTTTAGACATGTTTATTAGTACATAAAAATATTAAAATGTGATAAGAATTTTGGTTAACATGTTTTTTTCCTACATAAAAATTCAAAAAAGGTGTACCTGAATGCAAATTCACTTTTTTTCTCTGATAAAGGAAGTGTGAATTTAATCGATCATAGCCTCATAACCTGACAACCACTGCTGCTTGTGCAAAGTTGAAAGAGTCGTATGCATCACGATTGCTAATGTTAGTGTTAGAGGAAACAAGGAGATTAAGCAACACATTTAGCCACACACATCTGAGCCTCAGTAAGATCCACACTAACGAGTCTAAACCACAATCAGTGACTAGGAGACATATGAAAATGGTTGGTGCAGTTAGTATCTTTTTTTATTCATATTGTTTTTTTAGCTTGTTAGCTTGTAAGTGGCAGTGGCTGACGCAGTCATTGTGGTTGAGCCTATGCAAACCCTGACTTTCTGTAATGAAAAGTCTGCATGAAGCTGGAGGTTCAAGGTTTCTTTTCCTAGTTTTCCTATTTTGATGAACAAAATAAAGCTTGTTGGTTTGACCTATCTAGTTTGTTAAAGCCTACGTTTTCTTTAGGAAAATAAACAGAGAGTTTCAGCTGGAAAATTAACAGAGAAAGTCATGAGCCATCGAGTTTCTTTCAGAAACAACACATTCTGCACATTCAATGACACTGCATGTTCTTTTGGTTTCTTTTTACTAAGCTAATTGTTCCGTGCAAGAGCCTTCAGCTTTTGATCTATTCATCAGATGCTGTTAAAGTAAAATCACTGTGATATAATCAGCTACTGGGTGGTGTTGGTAGGTTTGGATATATAGTTGGTGCAGGTAAAAGGAAGTCAAGGTGAACTGTCTAATTACAGAGATTGTTCCAGGACCTCCTGCTGACTATGTGAAGGTTTCATGGAGCAGATTCAACAATACATCTGTTACATGAGGACAAACTCAGGTGCATGCTCTCTCTCTCTCTGTCGTTCTCTCTCACACACACTCACACACACGCACCCACACACACACACACTGTCCCATGAGCTATGATAGTCACATTGATGCTTACGACATCAAGGACATTAGTAACACTCAATTCTACATCACAGCAGTTCACTTATACTTTAAAATGTTAGTTGTGATGAAAAATTAGGTGTTGATTTACATTGACATGGAGCTGGTTCTTGTTGCTTATAGATTAACCCTCCTATAAACACAGTGTTAGACTGATTGACCGAGAGTAACAGAAAATGGGTCAGTGCCTCAAGCTTGGAGCCATGTGGCTTTTAAAAATGATCAATTTACTTTCAAATGTTGATTTACCTCAGTGCTGACGCGTCAGATGTCAAAATTGTGAACTGAGTTCAGTTGTTAAACTGAGCTGAATTTTTAACAATGAAATTCATTTTAAAGACAATATTTAGCATAATGGTATATTCAGAGACATGTTAGCATTCGCTTAACTGTATCATACATTATACATTTTTTTCTATTTTTGAAATACTTTGTAATCCTCAAATTAAAATACTTGTTCTTGAGAAATGAACTCAAGCTCAGTTTCAAACTCCTCTAAATTCTTAGCAACTTACTTATTTCAAGTTCACAGTACAGGATATTGAGAATGTGAGACAACCTTATAAATATAAACTAGGATCAACTGAAGCCATTAAAAAATGCATCATGTGGGAAGAACAGCGACCCTTGAAAAGGTAACATCTTATCAAGCAGAAAATATATTAATAACAACAAAACAACAGAATAAATAACAGCTCCCAGGCAGATAATGACAGCCTACATCAGAAATTTGCATATTTCCATTATCTGAAGAACAGTGCACTGAATATGTTGAGTGGTCTTGAAAACACATGGTGGCAGGAGCTCATTACAAGCTGCACTGGGTCATAACTAACAGACAGAAAACACTGGTTTACCACAGCCATTACATCTAAGCTGACTGGACCAAATATGTAAAAGCAGGATCGCATGCTGTGTTACCCTTTTCTATCAGCACGGGGATGAAACTGCTGATTCCATGATATAATGGATATTATTTCAGGTGCTGAATAAGCTGCTGTAAAATGTGTTTATGTAAATACAAGTCAGCCACAAACCCTCTCTGCCGGCAGCACAGAGGCTAAATGAAAGCTGGTTCTGACTCTGTATCACACTCAAGTGATGCATTACATGTGCAACACAGACCAGAGTGCATTTTATTATCATGGCCGCTGGAGCTGTTATATTGCCTTCTGTGTGAATGCTTTATCAGGAAAAACCAAAATGCAAAATTCGCATGAATACTTTATACTGAGTTCGGGCAGGTTACACAGTTGTCCATGCATTATTTGTAAAGTTATGGGTCCAATCAAACTTCTTCGACTGGTGAACATGACCTTTTAACATTGACGCTCCTCATTTCTTGAATTATTAAATTGTTATTGTTATTAGACCTGAATTTCTAAGTCACCCTTCTCCCTCCAAAATGTGTTTTGCTCATTGTTGCTTCATTTGGATGTTCGACCTTTACTGTGCAGGATAATGTATGTGCAGAGTTTGAGACTTGGAGACTGTTTTTACATTCATAAAGGGAAACACTTCTCTCAGCTCACCTTGAATCTGAGTTAAATATGGATGTGCAAACATTATTTTATGACACCAAAGATAGTTTGGAAGCAAGTTGAGATGTACAAACTTAAAGTAATATTTCCACAACTCAGTGTAACAACCCATAATGTGTTTGATGGGTTGCAAATTGAAGGAAGAGCAGTTTAATGCGAACAGATTTGTGCAGCTCAGATGCTGTGTGTATCCTGTACAAAAGATGTACCAAAATCCATGTACATATTATTAGAGACACTGAGTAACTTAACCTACACTCAGAATACTAGATTTTTGATGTGATGTACCTGCTGAATGAAATAAAAAAATTACATATATATATATATATATATATATATATATATACATATACATAGTTTTTTGTGTTTTTTGTGTGTAGTTTTAGCACAAATGTAGATGTAATGGCAATTCAGTTTGTGTTTTTGTAAAGTTTCTCAATAACAGGTACTGAAAACTACCAATTTTTTTTTCTCACACACAGAGTCCTATTTAGTTTTTTTAAAGCATACGAGTATGTAAAATATCTTTACAATAGTGCTCTAGAATTAAAGCACTGCACTGATTATTGGCGGTAAAAAAATGACCAAAAAGCAGCAGAACCAAAAATCTCATGTTTTTGTCCCACACATTCTTCTTTTAGGCATCATGCCGTCATTGGTACCAAATATGTCACAGTATGGTAACGTCTGGCTCCACATGAACAAGATGGGTATGGCTATAAAGCCACACTCAAGGCTTTAAAATGATATTTCACAAACCAGTGGGTGACATATTCTTTCTGTCCATTATTTAATGGACTATTTAATTTACCCTTAATGGCTCCATGTCAACAAGCTCTGAGACAGCTCCCCCTTTGGGATGAAAGAATTGTACTTTCACATGGTATTAGAACTTATTGAGAGACATCGGTCATTCTTCATTTGAATATCAGTGTGTTATCTTCTTTTAATGACGATAAATACAACATTTATGAAGGAACTATCATTACTATTCATGTTTCCATCCATCTATTCTTATATGAGTAAGTATCAATGAAAAAACTGAATGGGAAGGAAAGAAGCAGGAACATCTGTTATTTAAATTATGCTGAATAAGAAACTAGAAGCACATGAATAACCAAAGCTCTCACACTGAGATTTTAGGCACTTAAGATACATGATATCCACTGTCAGTGTGGTTATTAGCTAATTGATGCTGGTGACAGTCACAGCTGATGGAACGCTAGCTTGAGTGGGAGGCTGCTGGAGTAAAGTCATAAAGTATGGTGGCATCAGTAAACATAACTGTCATCTCAAATTCAATCTCATCCAAGCTGAGATCAAACATTAGGCTATTAGCATATTGCTCATTTAAAGGTAACACTTAGCCTGATGCTACCTTATGACCCAGTCAAATAATATGGATGTCCAAATAAGAAATGTCAGTGTGAGAGACTGAAGTGCAGATGTCTAATAGGTCAGCCTTGTTTTATTTAAGCACTGCAAACACTCAGGTGCAGACAAGATTGCAAATTATTTGCTAAACATGTCTAATAAAAAAAGGTTTGTATGCATCCCTTTTATTAAAAAAAACCCCTTTGTTTTGTAGGCATGTTTAAAAACTAATTTGCAATCTTGTCTGGACCTGAGTGTTTGCAGAACTCTTAACTAAACACTTGTCATTTTGCTTAACATCTGTAAAAGTCCTGATTGTCAGTCTCATAAAAAGAGGGTCAGCCATGACCTTATGGTCTATAAAGCCTGTGAAGATAAAAATATATCTGCAGTACTCGAGTGAGAAAATTGGTTTGAGAGTTCAAAAGTGTTTTTTGTTCCAGGCTGCAAACTACTAATTATTTCTGCTGTAAAGTTATTCATTTTAATATAAGACTCTATCGGGACTGACTCACTTTTGGAACAAATCTCAAGTGGCCATAAGAGGAATTGCAGTTTTTGGTATTATGTTGTTAGCTTTACTTTTCAGCCCTCAAGTTGCCGTTTGCATGATACCAGGCAGGTCTATACAATGTATTTAGCATATGCATGTACCTCCAAAGACCTGTAAACCGACTTTGATGCAAATATGTAGCTAAAAGAGCTGCACTTTAAACACACTTCCCAACCAAGAAGTAGATTCTGGGTAAGGATAAATTTGATGATAAACACATCTGACTTTTAAGTTATGGTAGGACCCATCTTAAATATCATTGCAGATGATAAACGTAAGCATGGTCCCTTAGGAAGCGCTAGCAGGGCTGTCAGACTGATCCTAAGTATTCATGTGCAAATAATCCAAAATAAACAGATGACGCTTCCTGTGTCAGGCAATGCTAACCTGCATCTCTGACTAATGTGCATCATTTCATCAGAAATGTTTAAAAAAAAAAAAAAACATCACTGACTGGTGACCGTAACAAATGGATATTTAAGCTGACATGTTCCCAATAGAGCTGCTAAGTATTCAGAGCACAGTGACTCAGCTGACATGTCCTTCTTCCATTCCCCTGCTGGTGACCTTCACAGTGAAGTGCTCGGCAGACAGCACTCAGATCAGGTATGGCCTTTAAAGACAAGTGGCACTCGCTGGGCGCCAACACGTTAGCCACTCAGGAGTCTAAGGAGGCAGACGAGATGCGTCCACAGGTCTGGCACCCGGGGAGAAAAGGGGGGTATTAGTGTGACTGTCCTTTCTGAGTGCATTGTGAAGACTTTGATCAGAGATAAGGAGCTGACCTGAGACTGAATGCAGCTTTTTCATCACCCAGATTTTATCTGGTCAAACAGGCAGCTCTGAGATATCAAAACAAGAATCCTGCACTGTATATCTCTGGTGGCAGAGGGGAATTGAAAAAGCAGAAGCTGAGTGTCAGCTCTCCTCCCAGTATTCTGACACACAGCACTGAACACTATAAGCTGGGATATACATGACATTTTGAGACGTTAGTAGCTGCTTAAGAAAAAGGATTTGGGGGGATTTACAAATGATTCCCTTGAGAGTTTTATTTTCGTTCCTTTTCTGTCACTAAACTAAGCTGGATATTTTGGATTTAAACATTTGTATGAGCTTGTCGATGTTAAGCTATTCAGTATGCTTACAATGTAAGATATGTGGAAATAAAAGATGAGTTTGAGAGTCCAGAACTGAAGAATTTTTCTGAATGTGACATTTAGTGTACTCTAACTTCAAAGACCACAATGCAAATGTGGAATTTGAATGTCAAAGGACATCCAAAACCACTTGGTGAATATTAACACTGGTGTGATTTATTAGTCGGTGCACAAATGACAAAGTCTTTTGGTCCTGGAGTTTTGGTTGACTTTGTAAACAGATGGTACGTTTTACAACAGCCAGCAGGCAGGGCAGCCATCAAGGGCATTTTACAGAGTCAATTATTCAGCACCGTCCTGAAAAATAATACATATTCAAAATCAGGAACATATTGTCAGAAGGCTATTTATAGCACAGGAGGAAAATATTTCATTTCTCACGTAAGTAAAATGTTTTACAGTTGTGAAGGCAAAATATGAATCACTTAAGTGTTGTGTGATGGTGCTAAAGTCTGATTTTTAGCATAACTTCATGCAAATAATGACAGAAATCTAGTCTCAAGAAAGATTTAAAATAAAGGCAGAAATGTGTGTCACAGTACAAAACAGAAAATACTCTGAAGCTCTCCTTTCAGCTCACTGTTTTAGTTTTAGATTTTAGTCATGGTCTGCAGGCAGCTCAGCAAACTAAACCAAGAGCCACCAAGTTAAACAGTAAAGAAAGATGAACATCCAGCAAAATCAAGATCAAAGTGTTTTTCTTCCAGAAGTTGTTGGAGACTGAGTGTGTAGGTAAGTGGCTGTTTGTTTATCACATTGGACAAATTAGTGGCTGTGAGTCGACTCATCAGCTTGTGTTACAGCTCTCCTGCAGCCAGTGGCTGTTCATTTAAAATTAAAAATGCACCACATGATAAGTGAAACAGTAGCTAGTACAGGGAGTGAACTAACAGGGAGTTTTCATCCGGCCCAGCTCTCTGAAATGTTTTAGGCTCTTTTACATCACTGTTTTGTTTTTTTGTTTTTCTCATATTTTTCTGTTTTGGTTCAGTTTCACTGCTCTCATTAGTGTCATTTTTGGTAACAGCAGGCAGCTGTTTGCAGCAGAAAAAGGTTGAAAAAAAACCCCACTGTCCTCTACCTGTTGGCACCAAAAAGCAGTGAGACAGAGTAAGCTGCACTAGCCGTGCATTTACCAACTAAAATGCCAGACATTTTTTCCTCAGAAGTATGTGGAGAGCAGAGCTGAAAGAAGACAGAATACTGGTCTTACATTCACCAGGTGGCCAGTAACAAGATGACAAATAATTATAGCTGCTAGAAAAGCAATAGTCTGCACATGAGTTTGTCATATCTAGTTAAAAGTTGATGAAATGTCAGCATGTGTCTGCAGCATTTTTTCAGAAGCCAAAAGATCCGTTACTGCAGCTTTAATTTAGCTTGAAGTCAGGTCTTTATATATTAAACAGGCATTACTTAAATAAACAAAGACATTTACATAATCTGTCAGATCCAATGCCATGTTTCTTTACATCAAATAAAGTAATGCACCTTGAAGTCAGAAGTACACAAAGAGAAAGACAAACACACTCGAGCAGTATCTTTGGGCAAAGAACAGGAAGGAAGAAAAAGCCTTGAGCTATTGCAACATCTGATTCCTCGGCGGTTCATCCTGCACCAGGACTCCACGAGACAGCTTGCCCTTTCATCAATTCACAACTGAAACCACTTTCTGTGGCTGCTTCTCAAAGAAAAAAGAACAGAGGACAACTAGTCTCCCAAAGAGATAAGTGCTGACATGAACCAGACCGGCGACACGCTGACAATAGTTCAAATGTTGCAATATTATGAAAACGAGCCGGACGTTTTTCAGTGCAGGAACCATGACAGTCACACAGAGAGGCGAACTGAGTGTGAGTGCAGAGCAACATGAAATTATGCTCTGTGAAAGGTTTTCCTTTCAAGCTACCATACTATGAGCACAACAGTGTGTTTTATGTTCCCTGCTGTACTTATGCTCAAGTCTACAAATGCAAAAACTGCTAAACGCGCTTTGCTTTGAAGTTTAACCCACTACTGCATCCAAAAAAATGCTTAAAGATGATGTCATTTGTTCGAGAAAGCAATAAAAAGCAGAGTTGGTCTGCATGTGGGATTCTCTTGAATATGGAGGTTAGTTGCCCACACAGCACTGCTCCGGAGATCAGTATGTACTCCTCTGATATAATGTTCTTTGCAGCTCATAGAACTGGTTTTATAGAGCTTAGCACTGTTTGGATTTTGGGTTCAGCTTTGAAGAAAAATAATATTGTAGGTTACGAAGAGTCATGCAAAGGCTAGCACATTGGAATAGAGCAACTTTATTGAGTGTTTTTTGGTAGAAATTGCTTGACTTTTTAAAATCCTGAAAAAAAATATTTGATTCAAATGTAGAATAAAGGATTCACAGAGAGATTTATTTCCTTTGTGACAGACAGAGTTGGAAGGAAGAGACGGACCGAGGCTCTGCTGGCACCTGGCCGTGTGTTTCTTCTTGCCTGTCTTGGGCAGCGGCTCACATGACGGCCTGAGCGTGGTGTGCAGTCTCAACTGTGACTCAGACGTCCCTCCCCCTCTCTGGAGAAGGTGACCTCTTTAAAATTCTCTCGCAGGCATCTGAACTGCGCCGTTGTCATGGGATGCCCAAAGCTGAGCGCGACACCAAAGAGGAACTCAGACAAAGGCACTGAACCTACTTCAGAGAAATCTCCAAAAAGATCTCAGAGCTTATATGAGGCTCCACAGAGATGTTTTCAGTGGGCAATGCTTACTGAGTCAGTGAAATAAAAAGGATTACAGCTGCCAAATGACAGTAAAAGGACACATCGGAGTACAATTAGCCTAACAACGCCTACATCCAATGCAGACCAATGCAGATAACAGCTCCCTGTTCCAAATTAGATGAACTGCAAAGAGCCCTGCGCCCCCACACCACCCACTCTTGCCAAATCCCTGATCAGAGCTAATCAAACTGATTATTTCTTATCTGATGACAGCTGCAAAGTTGCAACTTTTATTTCTAAGCATTTTTTTCTTTTATCTTCTCTCACCTATTTGTGAAAGATTAATCAAATTCCATTAAGTAGCTCATGAACTCTTGTTGTACCAGACGATAATTCAAATTCTAAAGTCATATACACATAAATGCATAAAGACAGGCAGAGCGGGAGACTGAAAAGACACAAAACATGGATATTTGTATTTCAACCACACACAAAGAAATGGAGCAGGCTGGCTTTTGCCCATCAGTGAAAGCTGCACTAACTCCCTCCTCTTTTCAGCTCTCCATAATAAAAAAAAAAATCACCCTGCCATCTTTTAAGCAAATAAAAATGGCGTTTTCTCTTGGGCAAACAGGAAAGCGCACATCACATCAGTCTCTTTCATAATGCAAAAAGACTACTGTTGTAATGGCCTTGTGTTATCCTGAAAGCAAGTGTCCTGAAATAGATGAGAGATGTTTGAGCAACACAGAGAAAAGAGTGGAGGCATAAACAGAGCAGTGCCTGTAAAGCAAGAAGCACCTCTGTTAGTCACCTGCTTTCTTATTCGGCCATGTGAAATGGTAAGGTTAGTTCGTATTAGATACAACAAGCTGGATCTTACAAAAGAAGCAGGGGAGGGGGGCTCCGAATTCATGAAGAAAAAAACATTGGATGCATCTGACAGCATGTCTGACAGTGCTTGGCCCTGTGTGCCAATTGCTGTTTTATGACACAGAAGAGACACAAAGGTTTTGCTGACTCCTCTGTTCCTTCCCTCACTGGTCGTCTCAGTATGGCTTCATTTTCTTTTCTATTCATTTGAAGATTTGGCTATTTCTTCCTCTGAAAGCTGAGCCGATGATGTTGAGCTAAGGGGAATATCTTTGCTTTAGCCAGAATAACTGGCCTCCTCTTGAACTGT
>JAQNCA010000006.1:8637789-8648343 GCA_029783725.1 Acanthurus tractus
TTTGTACCCTCATTAAAAAGAGACACTAAATTCTAGCTGAATTTTGAGAAACACATTTTGGGAAAATAATTGCCCTAGCTAAAAAACCACACAGTTGTATGCCTGAAAACACAGCAAAACAATTTCACAGTTGTGTGATTTCTCCTTGTGTTAAGTTGGAGTTCAGTGCTGTATATTTTTTTCAAAAGTTGCTTCTGTTCAGCTTTCCTTTAAGACAACCATTCAGTCAGCCTCACATCCTTGATAGCTTTGTTAAAACATCTTTTCCTCGGTCATTTTATTCTTCTTTCAGCTTTACTCAGCACACACATTAGATCTGCTGATGCTGGTCTGACACTGGTTTAAAGACTAAACTAACAAATGCATAAGAGAAGTAAAAGCTGCGTCTGGTAGGTTTTACAGGTGAAGGATGTAATTGTATTCAATGAGAAAGAAACTTCCAAGAGTTGCTTCATTCTTGTTTTATATATAAAGGAAAATTGTTAACATTCATTTCAAGGTCAAAGGTGTAAGATTTAAGAAGGTTCATTGGCAAGAAATGGGAAGAAAAATATTCATTACTATGATTTCATTCATGTATATAAGAGAAATAAGAATAGTTATGTTTTCATTTCCTTAGAATGACCCCTCCATATCTACAGAGAGAGCAGATTTTCTTTTATAGAGTCTGCTATATTTCACCACTATGATTCTACAATAGTTCTGAACGAACAAACCAAACACTGACTCCAGAGGCAGCTGTTTACATTTTTTTTGCAAGTTTCCAAGCCACAGTTGGCTGTAATACATGCTTGGACAGAGTGAGCACAGGGATTTACGGTTGGTTGCAATCTGCAACTTGACTGCTAGAAGCAGCTAAATCTTACACACTGGACACATAGTAAACAGAAAAACATCAGTCTGTATTTCACATACAGAAAAATATCTGTGCAGATGATCTTCTATTCAGTTTTGGATTCAGCACACTTAACTGAAGCTCTTTGTGCAACACCAATCCTCCTAAAATTACAGATTCACACGTTTCTTCCGCAACACATAATATTCTGCTTATTTTTTCCAAGGGAAATAGAGGGCAGCCATTAAATTAACACTTCTCAGCTCATCCAATATCCCCCGATTCTATTCTCAAAATGGCAGCAATAGTTTTTGTTTGTCAAGGTTAAATAGACAGCCTGGTTTTCTAAAGGACTAATGAGATCATATATTTGGGCCCATGAAGCAGTAAACATTAGTCAACTATAGTAAAATCCCCTGATCATGGTCAGCAATGGAGACATGCATCATTAACTTTATTACAAAGGGAAAGGGGGCTGTTTTTTTTTAAGCAATGCAAGCTCTGTGCACCTCTGCTCAGAATATCAACACAGGCTTTCTATGCATGATTAATATCCAACTGGAAAAAAATTCACCTAACTTCACTCCTTATAAACACCCACATCTCTGTTACTGCTGTCATTACTGCTGCTTTCTGCTGTTTCTTCCTCACTCGTTCCTCTGCTTCTCCCCCGGCTCTCGCCACCTCGTCAAACTTAACAGGTAGATGCAGCAGCTCCAGCAGCATCAGCACCGTCTTACGTCTTCCTGAAACTCAGGGCTTTGCAGCTTTGTGGGTCTCTCTCGCAGACAGCTGGGGAATCTTTTTTTGAGTCTTTTATAAAACTCGCTGATGTAGGGATGAACCTGTGGTGTATGTGCACAGCAGAGCCGAGTCTACAAAGTGAATTCATAAAACTCTATTGCAGAGGGGGAATAGAGCGGGAGCTGCTGTCCTCGCCTGAGAGGAACTACCACACGCAGTGAGAAAATTGAACTTTATGCATACAAGAGATGGAGGATAGAGGAGGATTCAAACTGAGGGGTGGAGGTGAACGTTTTTGGACTGAGTCACTGGTGAGAGCCTTGAGCTTTGAGGGAGCTGCATACCGCGCTCCGAAGTGACGACAATGACTTTACTTTTCATGACAATAACAAATAACTTGTTTATGCATGTGCAGCCTGGTGAGAAGTTACTTTTCGGCTGCTGTCTGAGAGTGCCTGAAGCAAAACTAGAGGAGAAGGGAGCAGCAGGACTTCAGTTTGTTTTCCTGAGGGGGAGGGAGATCACGTTGCTCTCAGCCACATGAGAATACCTGTCCCTTTCCCAGGGTCAAATGTTCAGTAAGAGAAGAAAGGCAGAGGACACAGCACAAACACCCAACTGCTGTCACAAGATTACCAACTTCTAAAGGATGGGGTCAAAGAAAAACTCGAAACTCTGACTTTATCGTATCTCATCAACAGAAGGGGCAGAAGGTGCGCTGACCGAGCAGACAGTTTAACGAGCTACTCTGAAACCTGTTTCTCTGAGGGGAATTTGGCTTTTAAGCTTAGTGAGACCATTCGAATCATTTCTAAGTATCACACAGCAAACACTCCATGTATACACCATGCTAACTTTATGTGCATGTAATGTTTCTTTTATGTCCTTCCTGGCCAGTTATACAACCATCGCTGTGAGAATATTGAACTTATTCGGATGTGATGCTCTGAGCTAAATGCTAATGCTAGCATGCTAAGAGAACAAAATCACAAATTTGAAAAGGAAAGTTTTCCCTTTCAATGAATTCATGCAGTAATGATGCACATCCTGTCAGTGTTTGTGTCAGCAGATACAGACCTCACACAGAGTGACCGCTGTACATCATATACACATTTTTTTTTATGTGACTTCCTGACAAATAAAACCTGATATCACATGTTGGGTTATGTAATGTCTGCGTGATGCACAACTGTGAGAAGAACAATCAACTGTGAATCAAGATGGTGCATTTATGGTGCAAGATGGTGCAAGAACTTAAAACCTATTCTCTAGACTACTTATGCATTATTTTTGCCAATCAAACAATTCTAATGTACTGTGCTAATAGTTGCATCCAAAAAGATTAAAAATGTTGAGTCACAGAAACTTGGACGAGAGACATGTGAGAATGCTGCGACCTTTTAAACTCAAGGTAATTAAGATCTCTTAGCTGTTACGTTTTAGAGGTAATCGTCAAATGAGGCAGCATTACCATGCCGGACAGAGGAGGCCAACAAATCTTGTAAATGTGCTGACTGACAGACGCTCAGCAAATTCAGTGTTTCCACATGGAAACGAGCTGGGCAGCTAAGCTGTGCCATCTTGTGAATGATGATTTGCAGGGTCAGAACACAGAGCCAACATCCCTCCCTTGTTATTCCAGGTAACACGTTTCCTTTATACCCTTCCATTCTGCCAGCAGCTGTTCAGGGTTTCAGCTGGACCGGACTCGCAGGGATTCAATGAGAACATCTCAGGACCTTGTCTGTGTCTGACAGCTGAGCACAGATCCAGGTATTTCCAAACATAATCACAGTTGTGGTCATGTTACCATCAGAGTTCACAAAGTTCACTGAGAACCAATTTTCAACCTCAGTAACTCAGTTTCTGCTTTTACAGAGCCATGGAAGGGCTCGAGCACTCCCAGCATGCACTGAGCAGCAGACAATGAGACACTGAAGAGGTTTGATAAACAGACATATACAGTAATCACCCACTTACTATGCACACTATATTCTGTAGCCTCTACCTTCTGATCTGCATGTCTTTGGACGATAAGAGGCAAACTAGTTTATCAGCAGTGCTTATTTTACCACTCACAATGGGGGAAGAAACTAAATAATTTGAATCCATGATGTTTTAATCTAATTAACGCCTTTCCAATTGTTATGCAAGGGTATTATAAAAGAACACAAAATGCTCTCTATTTATAGAAAAGTCTCAGTGGAAAGACATGAAAAAGTGAAAAGTCTACCATTTAATTTTCCTCAGTATTGATGTTTGGGATAAAGCAGCCCGAGTTTTGAATAAGCGTCAGTGGACAGAGGTCAAACAAAAGTCCAAGCCACACCTTCCTCACATAACCATGGTTGATGTCTGTTTCCAGCATAAATTAATTAGATTTCTGTCTGTGTTGATCCTTAAAACCCTCCTCTACCTTCCACATGAATACATAGCAGTGTTTGACCTTTAAAAGTGTCTAATTCAATAAATTCAATTCCATGTCATTTGGACATGTACCTCCATCAAGCCTTGTTAAGCTGGTTAGAACGTGAAAGTAATGAATTTGGACATCCTGACAGCAAATATCAAAGATACTTTTAATTTCCATGTTTGAAAATACATCACCACTGTGAAAATCTAAATGGAAACTGTATGAGATGCTAGTATAAATCACTATGTACTCTTGAACACATGCAACCCTGCTTTACTTAAAATTGAATTGATTGTTAATGAATTTTGCAAAGAATTTTGAACTGAACTTGTTGTGCTTCATTAAATTAAAATAAAAAATTAAAGCACAGCCATGTGATTTTAATCTGGCAGCAGATGGACATGACAGGACCTCCATTTACGTGCTGTAGGTGGACACAACAAAAAACAAGTGCTCACGGAAGGAGGACAGATCAGCAGTATTCACGGTTTTTGCAAGGCTGTGTTTATCCGATGTGTATCTTGGTATTTATTCCTCCATTTTTTTTATATTTCTTTTATAATCAAAATTAATCAAGGCACAGTTCAAACATGTGATGTAAAAAATCATTTAATGTAAAACAAAATCAGTCTACAGCGACAGCAGCAGCCCTGTGAGGTTGACACAGTGGTGCTTTGAGCTAAACCATCTTACATTAGTGTTTGCATTTGTTAATTTGTGCCGGACACAAAGCACAGCTGAGGCTGATGGACTTGTCATTCGTCCTGTGACCAAAACACATGCAAAAAAAACATCCGTGCTGTAGGTGGACACAACAAAAAACAAGTGCTCACGGAAGGAGGACAGATCAGCAGTATTCACGGTTTTTGCAAGGCTGTGTTTATCCGATGTGTATCTTGGTATTTATTCCTCCATTTTTTTTATATTTCTTTTATAATCAAAATTAATCAAGGCACAGTTCAAACATGTGATGTAAAAAATCATTTAATGTAAAACAAAATCAGTCTACAGCGACAGCAGCAGCCCTGTGAGGTTGACACAGTGGTGCTTTGAGCTAAACCATCTTACATTAGTGTTTGCATTTGTTAATTTGTGCCGGACACAAAGCACAGCTGAGGCTGATGGACTTGTCATTCGTCCTGTGACCAAAACACATGCAAAAAAAACATCCACCATTTGTTGAGATATTTTAGTCAAAACCAAAAATATAAACCAGATGATGATACTACAGGAAACATTAGGAGGCAAAAATCTTGTTGGGATTGATCCTCTGGGGAAAATGAATATCCAGATAAAATTTCATTAAAATAAACTCAGTAGATGTTGAGCTACTTCAGTCCAGACCACAGAAGTGGACTGACAGAATCACAGAGTGATGAGCCATCCAAAGATACACAGGCTAGCATAATAAAAAGACACTGTAATAATGAATGAGTTTTTGAATGGTGACTCTTCGCAGCATCTCATCTGGTTTCAGATTAAAAAACTGCACACATTCTGCTGAAATCCTTAATATAACGCCGGCGAGTTGAGTTTCAACACACAATAAAAATCACAGTAAACGTTTGTTTGGACAAAAGTCCTGTCTAAAGGCAAATTGCCCATGGTTCAAACGATCTGTGTGTTATGACATTTAGGAGTTTCATATTTGTATCCGCATTACAGTCTGCATTGTTGTGCAATTCTTCTCAGTTGACCAACCACAGAGAAAGCAGAGGGCATATAGGGACTGAAGCCTGAGTAGGTGTTTCTCCTCAGGCGGTGTGGTTGCATGTTGGCTGGAATTCCCTCTTCTCCACAGATTACATCTTTGTAAAAGCACACATTTTCTTCCAGTGGGCTACCCTCAGCGGATACTCATTACACGCAAAAAGCTGGGTAACACTGGTTGGATTAGCCCTAATCTGAGAAATACGACTGTATTCAGCCCACATGTTCAAAAACATGACAGAAGGAAATCTACAGCAGCAATACAGAGACAGGGCCTGTGGCTACTGGAGTCTTGTATGGAACAATACCCTTTAATATTTCACTCCAGCGCAGTAAAAGCGCTGCTAACACTCCACCTACACACGCTTTGCATATACTGCAAAAAAACATCATCCAAGGAACACTATTACAAGAGACAGAGAAACACAGCACACTCAATTTAAAATGGTTGTAATGCTGTAATGCTGCAGAAGACTGAGGAGCACAGATTCACATTAAAAATAAATCAAGAAAATGCAGTAAAGTGCAAACTTTGATGACTCTTTGTTCGAAGTAGTTCCAATTTACCTGATAAATTTTCAAAAGTTTTCATTTCAACTTGTTAAATGTATTCATTTTATAAATTAAAAGTCATTATAAAGCAAAGCTCTAAACCTTTTCTCAATTCATTAGCTCTAATCACTTGTTCTGATGCTCATCATTGTTAGATAATCTGACAAAAATTGTCTCACTGTGAACAGAAAATACATAGAAGACAATAAAATATCAGAATGGATAATGAACCTATGAATGATGAAATGTTTCCAATTTCAATTAAATCTAAACACGAACACATTGAAGCACTTGAGCTGAGTTTGTAAAGGGACTCTTTTTTACATTTAGTGACTGAGGCTCATGCAACTTTTCCAAACCTATGAGAGTAGCACCTCTAAATTATTCACCACCCCGACGGCATCTTTGGTTCTCTTATGCTCTCCTCTGTGTAGTTCACAGCTTGTTGTCCTTGGATAATCTCAGGTAACACTTGGTGAATAATACAGAGCTTTTTGGAGGCAGCCTCACTGAAGGACGTTGTGTAAGACTGCAACAAAGTGCTGCAGCATCACTGTAGCTTGTCAGTAGTGATCACCGTCGCTGCGTTACAACGCTGACATGTAAGCACAATCTGATGCTCAGGATGAGAGACTAACTGCACATCTCCAGTGGCTTGCCCCTGAACCTATTCAACACTTTTCCGCCATTTTACAGCATTATGACCAGCCAGGCCTAAGCAAGTCGGTTTGAGAAAAGCAAGAAATAAGAACCTTTTACAATAGCTGTGAGCAGCTTTAGTGAGATACAGCGATGTCTTCAGCCCTCTGATGCTTAAAAGTCTCTCTTGGAGTCACATCCATTTCTTTAACATGAGTGAACCCATATGTCACAATATTTTGGCTAAAAACCCAGATATCGATATTTTGCAACGGTAATCTAGGGTGATGATTGGTACATCTATAAACTACTACATTTATGACATAGCATATCGTTATAAAATATATATATGATTTCTTATTATTATATTTTAGAATACAATTTTTGATGCACAATTATCGCTAAAGTGAATAGAATGACTAAGGGGGCACGGGAAAGTATTAGAACGGTTTTTACAGTCTTGTAAGTTCACAAAATAACATCAATTAACTGTAAAGGAGCCTTTAAAACCAGGCAAAGAAAACACTTGTGCCATATCACAATAATAAAAGACAATATCCAGTCTCATACCATATCAATAAAATATTGATACACTGCCCAGCATAATCAGTACTCCCTTGTTCCACAGAAAGCTGATGCATTAATGCAGCATGATGACTCCTGTGTACTGCTTTACCCCACAGCAATATACTTAATAAAAGTTTTTATTAAAGTAGAGTCAAACAATGTGTTCCTGTTAGTGTAAGTACAAGTTTAAAAGAGAGCACCGCCTGCATGTGAGATCACTCGTCAGTTGGATAAAAATTAATACAAAGACTCTCTAAAAGCTTTTATTGTTTGATTATGCTTCCCAGCGAGACCGCCATGACAAATCTGACGATGAGTGCTTGTCAACTTGGGGCAGGTCATCCAAACTGACAGGACTCTGGCTGCAGTAGCAGTAACTCGGATATTTTTATCAGCGCATCGTGATGAAAGGACATGCTTTTGGCTAAGTGTCTCTTTCTGTTCAAGGGCTCCGAGATCGAGAGGATCCATTTAAAGCTTTCAAATGAAACACACACACATACAAGATCCGTCCATATCTCTGACCAGAGGTTGTGAATGTGTTTTCCCCGTTGAACGAGTATTGACAATTGAATTTAGGCGTGCGCAGTGTAGCGTGGACTTGTTTTCTTTCTCTCATTATCGCTGACCTCACTGTCTCTGACCCCACCGTATTAAAGATAGAAATATTTGTTGAATGGAAACACGTTTATCGCTCAGACCAAACAGTTTGGATTAAGATAGAAACGATCGTGCGGAATGTACTCCCCCAGGCCAAACAATTTGACAACCTTGTCTGTGGTGCTCATGCATCATTCATGACTTGTCGGTTTAAATGAGTTCTCAGAGTTATGATGGATCCAGGGTTGTTATATATTGTTTGGTTACATTCCAGCATGTTTGATTTGCTACAGTAACTACAGAGGAAATGATGTAGAGCTTTATCAAAATGACGTTTTCCTTTTGGACAACACAATACTTTTATTTAATATTTCATCTAACTAGTGAAAGCTTCCCCCTCTGAACAATTCCCCACAGCTTGTACAATGACGGCTGAGTCAGTTGTTGCATAAGTTAATTGAACTGTTTGTGAAACATGTTAATTTGCTTCCTTGAATCACAGTAAATCAGATTGATGTGTCAGTATGCTATATATGGACCTACAGGCAGCAGCATGTTAGCTTAGCACACAGACTAGAAGCAAAGGGAACCCTGCTCTGTGAAAAGGTAGGAAAAAATCTGTTCACCTGTGCCTCTAAAGTTAACTGACACTTAAGGCTTTTACAGAATTCTCGGCAACTTAAAAGTGATGATAAGACGCAAGGTAGTTTTTTTGCCTGGACAAGAAGAAGTAGCCCAGCGAATGATGCCCTCATTATCTCACAATATGTCATCTTTATATCAGTTTTTTGGGAATTAAACGAAGAAGTTAAACATGGTAAAGAGTGAGCTTTAGAGGAAAATGTAGGTGGATTTCATTACCTTTGGATGGAGCCAGACTCCCTGTTTCCTCGTTTTTAGTTATGTACTCGCTATAGCTTTATATTCAGTGACAGACAAGAGAGTGGTATCGATTCCAGCTCTCGGCAAGAAAGCAGATAAGCTAATTCCCTAAATTTCAAACTATTCATTTGAATAATGTATTGAATACAAGACCATTAGAGAATATAATCCGATGTACAAAGCCAACTATGAAAAATGACTTTCATATAGGTGAAGCTAATCCTTTCCCTTTCCTGCCCTTCTTCTCCTCTGGTTCATTAAAAAACACATTTTATCTTCAAGTTGTTTGAATTACACATTGGAATATGAATGTGCAGATATGATTGCTGCCTCCCTGCCTGCACTTTTTCTTTGCAGGTAACAAGGCAAAATAATGGAAATGTTTTAATTTGTTGACTTTTTTATACATTTTTCCGCATACGACTGTAGGAAAAACTAAGATGTCCTTGTTTGGGCAGAGCTTATGAGTCAGTATAGTCACCAGTCTTAATAATTCAAAAGAAAAAGAAGTAGAAGAAGAAGAAGAAGAAGAAGAGGAGGAGGAAGAGGAGGTGGAGACCTGGCTATATACACCGGTCTATGCTGCATTAGTGGGACTGTCCATTGCCTACACACTGAAGTGCTCTAACATTAGCCTCTGTCTAGGCAGCATCACACTGGTTGAGTCATAGCAGGGGGAGGAAAGGTGGCTATAATAAACACTCTAATAAGAAACACTTTAATATTGACATTTGATTGAGATGTATTGATCGAATGGAAAACTCTTCTGTAGAAAAATTCTGGTCTTGGCAGATCAAACCTGCTGCTATTTCAGATAAGAGAAGTGAAACAGGAAAGTCTTTAAAAATGCATGATATGGCCTTTTAGAGTTTGTTTTTTTTTCCACATGGCACAGCAGTAAGAGACTGGACACGTCTTATGTGTTTGCAGACGACAAATATTTTACTCCACTTGCAAAGTTCTTTACACTCATGCAAATCAGTGTGATAAGTAAAATAGTAAACAGACACTTAATTAGGAATTGAGCGACTGCTTTGGATATGAAGATATGAATTGATCTGTTCCAGCTGTCTGTCCTGTCATTGTATCCAAAAACCATAATCCCACATGCACTTGCTCAAATGTCCAGTCGGCCCAGCGGCTCAATGTCTCCACTGTCTCTTCCTGCCCTGACCTCAGTCCTAATGGATATAACCTTCCCATTTCTGCATTTATACACACAGTCTGTCCTGGCCTGGGGCAAGGTGTCACATCAATACATCCTGCAGCTTCACTCCAGCCGGGCACAAATTGGCGAGATAATAAACACAACAGCACAGTGAAGTTCTCTTTGTCTGAATCAATTCAATCACGTCCCAATGACTGGAAATGTTTGCTGCCATGTAATGTTGGCTGTTTACGGGTTTGTTTGTTTCTCAACTTTCAGAGCTGCAAAGCAAGCATCAAACTGAGGACTCAGTGTCTGCAGCCAGAGGAAGTTGGAGAACAGTCATATATTAGTAAAGAGGGACTGAGATAGAGAAAATGAAAGCTTGGTGAGAATTGATTTTTCCATACTGAAGAACAAACTGGAGCCACACACATTCACATACACACACACACACACACACAC
>JAQNCA010000006.1:8652414-8736272 GCA_029783725.1 Acanthurus tractus
TCTGTCTATCTCAAACACATCTTACCCTGTTGTGTTCAGATCTGTAGTAGCATTCATGCAGAAGGAGCTGCTCCTGCACACTGGCAGCATAATCTTAGGTTGTCCCCTGCAGGTGTTGGAGTGCAGAGAGTGAGACGTGGGAGCAAATGCACTGATTTATCACTGTTTAATCACCAGTTGCCAAGTGGCTTAACTAATGCTAAATATTAGTATCCTAATTGACTTACTTATGATAAGTTATTTTCTTTTTCATTTCTGTTGGCAACATGAGGAGCAGCATAGTTGTGTCCAGAAGCAGCGACCTAATTTAAGGACCATTAAGCTGTAGTTATGTGTTTGGATGTGTTTGAGGTTTGAGTGTTCAGTTGTAAAACTCTAACTGAAAACCATTGATGGTTGCACTAAATGTCTTTCATTTTACATGACCCAATTTTACCCAACATTACTGAAACATAAAGTAAAATCCAGGTTCTGTAGTAAAAAAAAGACCAGTGCAGAATACATAATTGTCCCTCTTTATTGCACATTCAGGCATTGAATCATGCCTAAAGATTTTTTTGCATTAGCCAGTAGGCAAACTTAATGCAAAATATGAAAAACCTCAAGTTATCATCATAATTAAGTGTCATTGTTTGGCTGTATATCAGACAGGCCTCAGATAATGTGCAAGGGAGAGACCAGTGCAGACAAATCTTTAAGCCTGTAGAGCTTTTGGTTTCCTATAGGTTAACATGATCCATACAGTTATTAAACAAGAAGGCTTTATTCTGCCTGACAATTCATCTCTTACACCTAACCAGCTGACAGTCAGGCAATCTCTGGCCTTAAAGTCAAAAATATCAGAGAACCTGCAGTCAGTCTCAATTATACTCATGTTAGAGAGATTTAGGTGAAAACAAAACTCTTTTTTTGTTTGCATTTTTACTTAAAGAGAACACTGAAACTCTGCTTACCTTTTTCAGTCAATATAGTCTGTAATGTCTAGTCCAGTGCTAAATTAAGTGTCAAATCACACCACCAGAGTTACTTTACAAGTGATTTTTAGTTTTTCATAGGCTCTCAACAAGTGGGCCTACAGTAATCAACAGTAAAATAGCTACTTATTTTTAAATCCAAAATACCTCAGGAATTCATATTAATAAAAAAAGGTTGAATTATGCATTAATTCCAACATCGTGACACATCATCAGGTGGAGATAAATGTGTTTTGCCACTGTTAGCTTGCTTCCCTCAGTTGCAGGGGCACAAAACTGATCAGTTTTTGAATTGGAACAGTGATGTTAGAGACAGCAGTGCTCTGTAAAAGCTCCACGGTGTGTGCTGAGGAAATGTGACCCTGAATACATTTAATTTGGATTCCTAATGTCAGGCACGGCTGCTGAGCCTGAAAACACGGTGTGTTGAATGCTGTCACAGCCTGGTTTATTTCTGCTTTACTTTTTTTTGGCATCTTGTGTTTTTATTTACAGTTATGGTGGTCCAAGTTGGTCTTTGGAATATTTTTAACAACCAGAGGTGGGCGTTTATTCACAAAAGGTTGAGAACCCCTGCTGTAGGGCATAATTTAAGGACATTGTGTACTCCACACTGCAGTACTGCAGGAATGTGCTTTAAATCTATTGAAATACAGATATTGGACTCCATTTTTTTAAGGATGACCCCTCTTCCTCCTGGAGTCCATTTTCTTTAATCATTTATCTATTTTAAGACATTAAAGTTAAATTGCTTTATTCTGTCCAGTATTGCTTACTCACTGTGAGCAACTCTTGCTCTCCATTAAATTAGCAAAGAAATACAATATCTATTATGTTCACGAAGTGTAATTTGTTGGTACAGGAGAGTATGTGTGCATTACATTTATTTATTTATATATATTTTATTTTAACAGTATAAGTATGTTGGAGTGGTAGAAATCTTGCAGCTTCCTATTATGCTGCTGCAAAACCAGCACAGCAGAACAGACTATAGAGCCTGTGCTTATTGATTTGAATGTGATTAAATGCTTGGCATACAACTCTTTCACAAGACACAGTGAGTAGAACAACTGCACTATTATTATCAAGTTCAATTTCATGAATGAAAGCATTGTTTGATGACCTTTTTTGCAGATATAACCTACCTTTAGCATGTTGTGTGTAGATATCAGCTCCCTGCCATTAAAGAAAATATCCTATTAGTCTTCATACACTTAAACAGAAATTTGCTGAAGTGAAATTCTCAAAAGACATGCATGTGAAAGACGGGTTGGTAGATCAACTGGTAAACGCAAAAGCATAGGCCAAGGTGTAGTCTGCAAGACATCAAATTTAGAGGTGTTAAGGGACTGTACAAAAGGACCACAACACTTCGACATGGTGAGAACCTCTTCTTGACAGAGAATAAATAAATACACCCTCACAGCAATGTGTCAAAAAAACATGACAGTCTTAAATTAGTTCAATTATACCCTAATATCTTCAAGGAACCTCTTAAGTTTGCCACAGCCGACACAAATAAAACCCTGATATAAATTAAGAACTGAAGAACCTTATTGAACCATGGCAGGAGGTAAAGTTATCTTATTAATGTAGACCTATGAAATTATTACTAAAAGAAGGCTGAAAATAAGGACCAGTGAAAAACAAAGGTAAGGAGTGACTAAGAGAGTGAGCATTAAAATATTTACACCTGCTAAACATTATCATGTTAGTATGATCATTAGCATGCTGATGTTAGCATTTGGCTCCCCTAAAATGTCAGACTACACTTCCCCTTTCTAAAGTGATCATTTTCGCACAGTCCCAACCATGTGGCTGGTGTGACACAAGGGCATTTCTCAGCAGGGGATAAGCTGCCATATGACATGACAATGACATATTTCCCATTTTTCATCACTCTGTCCTTTCAGCCTCTGAATGAGTTGGTTTGATGGTATAATCTATTCCAGTGTGACTCTGCAGCCTCCACAGTTATACACTGAGTCTCTGGTTTCAGTAGAGGACGGTGACTTTCAGGATAACTCAATTTCCCTCTGTGAGAAGTTCCCCAGCAAATATCTGACAGCATTTCAATAAGCTTTAGAAGTCTTTGGGAGAGCGTTCAGGTTACGCCTGCACTTCCTCTTCAGCGCACCTTGGGCATGCTTCCCACCTCCCACCGAGGCAAATGAGATCTGCTCAGGGAGTCTCGCTCTCTGTCTGGTACACAACCTCTTTAGCAAGATTCAATTGAGTGTAAATGTCAGCAGGTCTTTCCAGAACTTCCTATGGAGTTTAAATAAAAATGGCATTTATGAAATGTGAGACCATATGGCAGGTGCAATTAATAGCATGGTGTCGATCTGGCGTTGCTCCAGGAGGCTAACATGAGGATATGATGATAAAACTAGTGTGCAGTGGAGACAAACATCAACACTGATGTGTCTACTGTGCAACGAAAACCAACCAGAAATAATGCAGTTCAATCAATCACTTGTCAATACCAATCAGTCAAAGTCTTAACCTAACCTTGTTTTATATATAGCAATTGCTTGTTATAACCCACAGAATTACGCACACAAGTTGTAAGCCTGAGGGAGCAGAGTGGCCTAAATACGGGCGTAGCCAGTGTAACACGTAGCACTGTTAGCAGAGAGCACACAGTCACGATCAAACACATCAGCCATTTACAGTAACTAAGTCATCAAAAAAGTGACAGATTTTTTTCCTCAGTGAATCATTCTTAAAAATTCTGTGAGCATTTGTCAAATAGATAACAGACACCAACATAACAATAAAAAACCTATCAGGCCCTCAGATTCACTCTGTGAAAGCGTCACTATATTTCATAAAAAGCTAATATTGTGCCAGGGATATCAATTTTAGCAAAGACAGATCTGAGATAGGCTTGTTTCGCACATCGTTTCTCAAGCACTTATCAGATAAAAATTAGATCCATTTATGTATTTTTACTCTGTTTGTTATCAATCTATCAGTTTATATAAATGCTCTAGGGACTTGAATTCACTTGTTTATTTAGAAAAAGTCTTTGTTTTGGAGCCATTACTCAGAGCTGCAACCTGTGAAATTGGAGGCGGATCTTTGCAGCCACGTGTGAAGCTCTGCATTTTACATTTAAGGTGACATTAAGGCCAAAGCCTGCTGGGAGTATTGAAAAGTGCACAGCAGAGGCACTTTGATGCATGCATGGCCTCATTTTCCTTGGGCAGATAACGTAAATGAGGGCTGGCACCAGATAATTAAAGATGAGAAATCCAGTTGTAAACAATGTCTTCGAAACAAAAACAGTGAGCTGCGAACGTCATGCCATTATTTATTCCTGGTCAGGGATCAAGAGGTACCAAATGCAATCTAATAAAGTGTGAGAACATGTTGCTCTCCTGGATGCTCTGCAGATCAGACTGTAGCAGACTTTAATATCACAACTTTCATTCAGCCAACATCATACAGAGCAAGAAAACCAGGGGAAATAGTAAGCACTGGGATTAATAATACATGGGCCAAAACCAAAACCACACTATCTAACATGTCTGCCCACCTAGCAAAGAGGCACCCAAGACAGATTTTATGGGTAACTAAACAATAAAAGTAATGATCCTAAAATTTTCAAGATGAAATGATGATATTGTATTGTGTTATGGTACCCAAGGTCAGGGCTGCAATAAGTGGTCTGAAGCTCCTCGGAAAGGTCGGGAGATAAAAGGAGCTCGCTGAGTGCTGTAAAACTCCACGATAAAAACCTTTCATGTTTTATTCTCTGAAGGTTTCCTGTAAAAATGCCTGTATTTCTGGCTCAACAGCTCCGGTAAGAGCTCTGAGCCCCTCAGCATGCCACATCATTTTACTGCTCTTCACTTAGAGATCTTCCATTTCATCTTTTTTATTTAAATCTAATACCCTGATGTGTTTTACCGTTGCAGGTTGTTCTGAAGGAATGTCACTCAGGAACTGCAATCAGACAAACCAGAGTTTTTCTGGTTTCTTTCTTTCAAAAGTTTCACAGTATGTTTCTGTGTTAAATACAGGAGCAGCTGTGTTGCATTTGTGGCAGAGACATATTTCTTTAGAGCACCTGAGTGGACAAAAGCAGGGTGCAGATGTGTCCTTTAATGACACTGGTTTTAGCTGACAGCTCTGAGTAATCATTCCGTTACAGTCGATGCACAGCAGAGGATGTCTGTGTTTGACCTACAGGCATCAACTACAGAACCTTCAGCAAGATATAAGATCAAAATATAACTAACTTACCAATTATTATTGTGTCATACTTTCATTAAGGTTCTCAAACGGAACTCACCTCACAACTCGACTAGTGAAAGCAGGAAGACTTTACGTGCCTCAACTCCTATGAAGGCAACTTTGCAACAAGAATCTACTGCCATGCTAGCAGCTCTGCCAGGCTGTTGTTGTGCACAGCAGTGCTTTAACCTAAATGATAACATGCTGCCAATAGATATGCTAACAAGCTTGTGTTTATAAGGTATGATGCTCACTTTTTTCACTATCTTTGTTTAGCATCTCAGCATATAAAAGTTTGCTAGATGGCACTCATCGCCAAGAACAGCTGAGGCTGATGGGAATTACAGATGTTCCAATGCAATTCCTGGACTTCCTGGACTGGATACTGAGTACCTACCGAATTTAAGTGCATAACAAATATATCGTTACCATTTTGGAGAAGCTGTAAAACTACTAACCCTGTATAGATGTTATATTATTGATGTGCTCAAGCACTCGCATTTCTGGCAGTGCTGGTATCAGTGCCACAACAACCCAAATGAGAATTTCATTAGTTTTGCATGTATTATGTCAAAAACACAAGGGGCCCTATCCTACAAATAAATACACACACATTGGGTGGGGAAAGTTTAAATTTATTCAGGGGAGTTTCCAAGTTCCAGGAGCAGCTGAGGAATCCCGCTCTGCCCCGCCCAATGCGGTAGTCCAATCAGCTGAGTAGAATCATCTCATTAATTCATAGGTGTTTCATGGGTGTTTCTCCAGCCAAAAATGCATGAACCAATGGAAGAATCCGCTCTCATTCTCTTTATAGACTGGTTCTGACTTGTGCCAGTGGCACAGGCATATTGCTATCACAAACATAAACGGCTGAAGTACAAGGATTTATTTATTTATTCATTCATTCGTTTATTCGGCTGGACAGGGACAATGAATGTATTGTGTCAGACAGCTCTCAGCTAATTTAATGTTGTTTTACATCTGCACCTTCATTAACACCAAGTTTCAGCTGGTCTAAACTCCTGGCACATTTGACCTAAGTCCGCCGGATGTACGATAGCAAATGTGCCAGGACACGCCTCCAGTCCGCCTTCATTCTCAGACCTCCCGCCCCTTGGCACATAGTCTTTGGACCTGGCACAAGTGGATTTGCTATCGTACATTTGAGGCAAAAAATTACATTTGTGCCGGGAGTAAGACAGCGACGACACCTGCACCACTGGCGCACCACGTTTGCATCGGGTGTACTATAGGGCCCAAGGTGTTTGATAAATTCAAATTTTGACATGATGGTTATTTCAATGGGATCACCAGAATCATCATCATTTGCACTGAGGGACGAATGTATGAATGTCTGTATCAAATTTCATGGCAATCCATCCTTTGATTGTCAGGACATTTCACTTAAAGCCACAAATATATAATCTAAGGAAAAGTCAGCGACTGACTGATACTACACTTCCACCCACAGAGCCGTGCAGCTAGCATGAATTCATTCACCCACTTCATGGAAACATTCAGAGCACTTAAATCTTGTGTCTCAGTCATATTCTGTTCATAATACGGTGTTTTAATCCAAACAGCAGAGAGTCGATTAAGTGCATGCAACAAATTTTGGCTCAGTGTTGAAAGTATTCACACAGCCAGCAAGTTTATTAAACACGAGAAACACAGCATTGATGTGCCGAATGAAGAAACTAAACTGTGTAAATGCCACCTGGTAAATGTGCTGCATAGATAATTACAAAGCTGTGTGCACTACTGCCCAGTAATATAGTGGTAAGTTAAATACAGTAAATGATGTGCAAATGCTCTCATAAAGTACTTTTAGGTCTTTTAACCTAAATGTAAACTGTAAATCTTTATAAACAGTGTAATTCTATATGTGCCATTAAGATAATACAGGTTGGAGCTCTGTTTTGACAAGACTTATAGATAACTAATAGGATTTAAAATCAATTTGAAATGTGCTGGGAGAAAAGTGTTATACGCCTCTAACAGGACAAATATGAGTCTAAGTAAGGATGCTTTGCTTGGAGCCTGGCGGCAGAATTTCAAACAAACTGAAGATGATTTAAGGATGACTGTGTTACGCAAGTAGAAAGTGCATCATAATAATCTAAACAGGATGTGACAAAGGCATGAGCAAGAATGAGAAAATCCTTGAATAACCCAGCTAAAGCTCTGATACGACCTGCACTGAAAAACCCAGCGCAACTTAAGAGATACTGAAGCTGATCACAGTCACTTCCCATCCATCTTCTCTAAGCTCGAGCAGATCTGCAACAAATAACAGGAATAATCCCAAACTGTGTATGTAGTGAGCTGATACAAACGTGAAGCTGCTATCACAGCGTGTGTAGCATAGAGAAGGCATTCAGAGTTGAACATGTATTTGTACAAGATACTATATATAATTTTGTCAAAAGCAACACAATTATCACCACACTTTTTATTTTGTTCATATATATATATATATATATATATATATATATATATAGATGTCAATTTGATCCAGTTTGAATTTGGGCTGGAATATGAAGGGCAATGCTTGATGAACCAGAAAGAGCCCAGTAATTACTCTTTGCTGAGGACATGGAGTCATTCCAGGTCCCTGTCAGATGCTGATGGTGAGTGTTGGACACGGTCTCCAAATTCAGTTAGGATACTGTAACCACAGATGGATCTAATGATCATATTAATTACCCAGACTGAACATTTTCCCTAAGTTTCGTGCAATTGTTCTGTCTATAAACTGTCAGGAAGTTGTCAGTTACAATTTTCAACATCCTAAAGTTGCCTCAAAACTCTTACTCTGTCCAATTCAGTCCAAAACTCACAGGATATTCAGTGTACTGCCAAACATGTCAGAAAATCAAATAAAGAAACTAAACCCAATAGTTGCTCACTGTTCTTTTAAAAATTATTATAAAGGTTTTTCAATAATCAAGTAGTTTGCATTTCATTTTTTGTCGATTTATGGAGAAAAAAAGACCACTTTATCTCTACAACACAGGCTTGGTAGCTAATCTCCTCAACTGTTGGCCTTATGACATGACAAATGAAGAGCTGGTTGTCTTTGTTTTAATCTGTTTTATTATAAATTTATGTAAATTATTCAAACCCCACTTATTCAACATGGCTCAAAATAGCACAGATACTGGCACGCAAACTATTACATTAGAAAAATCAATAATTTGTGCTGTAGTCCCTACTGCATCTTTACATGACATACAGTTTATGTTAACTGTCATTATAAATAAATGTGTGTGGATAGTCTTCTTCTCTCGTCTCTTAAAGATCTTTGGCAGGTAGAGTGTTGATAAAACACATTTAGAGGAGTTTATCCTCCAAATGACAAGCATTTATAGCAGCTCAAGCATTTGCATATCTGTCGAAAGAAAGAAAGCTTGAGGCAAAAGGTTATGTTGAGAAATAAATCACAGTGCTCCATAATCATTAAGCTCATGTCTTTAAGTCAAAAAACTGAAAGGTATTTATTGTTTGCAGATGGCAGAATTGCTTAAAAGTAGCACCATTTCTTTTCCATTTGTCATGATGAAAAACTGTGATGATACATAATTGAAAAGAGTCTATTCCACTGTGGGCAAAAGTCCACTTGTCCATTACTAAACTGAGCGTGTAATTAAACTGTCACACAATGATCCTCTCAAACAAATTGTCTTTAAAAGAAAGAGCAGCAACCAGATCAAAAATTTATTTTTTGTAGAACAGACGACACACAAACGGAGAAAATGCTGATGAAATAAAAGTCTAAGAATCTGGTAATTAGGCAGTCTTATTAAACAGCATGTTGGTAACCAGAGGGAGCTAAGGTGCAGAAGCACAGATGAATATTAATGGAAATTTGATTAAACATTCCCACGTCTTTAACTGAATGTCCCACAGGCAAAGCGCTTACAGAACAAAACAAATTAGCCTGGCAATTTTAATTATAGATGTTCTGTTTTCTTTCTTTACTTGTCTCTTTGTCTGTCTGATGAAATCGCAACAACAGATGTTTTTAAGGACAGAACCAACATCAGACTTTCTGCTCTACGACTGACTTTCCTCTGACAGTCTCTATAGTTCACATTACATCTAAAATCCCTGCAGTAAACTTCAGTCCACATACATTCTGCAGGATGTTCAATTAAAAGTTTCAGTGTTATGACAAATGCTCTATTATAGTTTTGGATCTGAAAACTATAAATATGGCTGAAAAAGTGCTGCAGGGATTTTTTTTTATTCCATTCTGCTTATGCAAGTGATCCCAGTTGAAGCTGATCCCAGTCTAAACTGTTTGCAATCTCATCCAACAGCAAAGTACTTTCTGAATGCAGCGTTTACTGCCAGAATTTTCCAATAATACAAACACAAAGAAACAGGAGGACTCTCATGGTTTTTCTTAAAAATACATATTAGATGCTCAGTGAGGTCTGCATTTGTAAGGCACATTAAATGCTAAGGCTGAGATGGGGAACAGGAGGCATCTGTGACACTGATGTTACGATACTGATGCCTAATGATCTGAGGCAACGCAACTTACTTTTAAAGTTAGACTGAGGGAGTTGCATTATTTTTCTTTTATAGGATAAACTAAAACTCTTAAACATGATCATTTAAAACACACTGAGTCTGCAGGAGAAAACCAGGTACAAATTTTAAAAAGCTAACCAGAATAGTTCATTTAAAGAAGTAGCATTCGTTAAACAAAAAAAAATAAATAAATAAATAAAGTAACCAATACGTGTTCTGACTGCATAAGTTTATATGTCAAGTGTAACAACCTGGACACCATTCATGACCAATGTGCAGTCCACCTCCTTGAAATGATTTATTTTTCATACTTCAGTACAACACATGCAGGCCGAGAGCCTTTTCTGTTTGTCGTCCCTACAACTCCCTACAGCATTTGTGCATTCGTTCATGCGAACACAACCAACATTTCATCTGCTGCAGTCCAAATTATGCTGAGCATCCCAAAGGGAGATTGCAATTACAGTTTCCCCAACAAGGTGACTGACTGACACAGGTGGAGGTGTCATTACGCATGGATGGCTACACGTTTCCTGCTGCTGTTTCGAAATGTAACCATACATCAAACATCCCGCTTCAATGTTTTCTATAAAAGAGCTCTGGCTTAGGATGCTTTCCTTGAATCAGAAACATTAAAACTCAGATGTATGTAAATAATCAGGTTCTGTTTTATAATTTACTGTATGATGGCTGCATGCATAGTTACACAGATAGGAAGAACTTTGTAACAGATTTGTCAAAACAATATTTTTTGGATAATATGCAAATAAAATTCTGCTTTATTTACAGCTACCAGAGAAAAACAGTGTAAAAAGTTGCTGTGCTTGAAGACTGGACAGCTCAGTCCACTGCAAACCCCCAAACAATGCCCCACATTGCTTGTATCTATAAATAGGGTTACTTGGCTGCCTTTCCTCACACTGCTCCTCCGCTGGCTGCTGCTCTACCCTGTAGCATGGCCTGCCACAGCAGAGCACAACCATCCACCATGCAGCATTGGTGGTCGACACCCCTGACTCACTGGATCACATCAACCTCACACACTGCCTCAAGTTTGCTCTGACCTCCGGCCTTCAAGAACTTTGCAAAGATGTGGTCGAGGCCACGCGAGCCGAGGCGCCGCGTGACATGTTTGTTTAAAACTGTTTTAAATGTAAACACAAAGTTATCTTAATCCGAGGATTTAAGGTGTGATGGTTTTTTGGTGGTTTGTGATCCTGCAATCTAATCTAAAAACAACTGAAGAGTTAGTGATCCAGAGTGTGCATTTTAAAAGATATCAAATATTAGAGTCAGTAAATAACAGTGCAGAATACTAAGATGTTCAAAATGACATAATGAGGAATAGCTCTGATGTCCTTGAGAGAATAAAAAGTGGTAAAAATTGACCAGTTTTTGAGATTTTTCTATCATATTCCAGTCACTGGCTGTAGCAAACTTGAATGAGGACTGGCCCCTAGAGGACCTGACTTCAGGGACACTTGGCAAAGTGTGACAGAAGGATTCACAGGCAGAGGATTGAGTTTTCACAACACTTCAGACATACCAGTTTGACTTTGGCTAAGGCCACTTAAAAAAAACACAGTTTGTTGTGTAAAGAAAAAAAAAAGGCAGAAATAGAACATTTAAGAGTCACCTAGCATAAAGACCTGCTCATCTGGATGGGGAAGTTTTGCAAAGAGCACCTGACCTTTGAGAGACACTTTTTTAATGAGAAGGATGACACAATACTTTTTGTCAATTCCAAGGTATTTGCAAGAATCAATTTGTATGTTTTGTGTCATAAATATTAAATACAAAGTGTAGCAATAATAAGGACATTAATTATTTCTTGGGAATAAAACCAATACCAACCAGCAGAACAGTCAGATTCCTCCCACAACATCCAAACAGTAGAGAGAATCTGCAGGTTTTGGCATTTTGTTTATACCAGAAAAAGAAATAAGAGGACCGAGCCTTGACGCAGACAGCTGATGACAGGCAGGGCCGATGACAGCAGATGTTCTGATTTGACACGCTGCACTCTGACAGCACAGTATCAGCCTCCGATCCAGAAGGAGGAGGGTTCATGCACAGGCGCACAGAGTACTTAGCAATCAATCAATGAAACAGCACAGTCAGTGAAGGGAGTCTCACTGAAATGGTCAGTGATGATATTACAGCAAACATAAAGCTCACAGAGTAAATGTATATATGTAAAATAAAAATGCAGTTATTGATTTGCTTATTATTTGTGGCTTAAGTTTAAGCTAACGCAGTTAAATCTCCAGTGCTGCTTGATGTCAGATACATAGAAACACAGCTTTGTAGTCCTCGTTTATTTGTTTGAACCACTAATTTTACATGCCATTAATTCTAAATTGTTAATAAAAATCTGTCTGGAGCTTATTGATTGATTTTTATTACCTCATTAACTTCACGTCTTGTGTGGATTGCAATGCTCTGCTAAATTATTCATCAGTTAACCACGGCGCGGTCTGACTGCAATTCTCTCCACACCACTGTGGAGATGTATAAACACATTTATTCAGGCTGTATATGGGAACATTTATTTTTCTGCCATACTCTTGGCAAAATTTCTGCATCATTCTAAGAGTTTTCACCAGAATCCTTTATTATCATTGGAGGACAAAAGCAGCACAGTAGCTATTTACCGACTAAAGCAGAAAGAAAAGCTGGAGTTCACTTTATGAGCTGTTCTCACCTTTGACAACATCCCCCTCTGCTGGCTTTGAGCTGCACATGAGGAAACATGATCTGCTTTTAATTGTTTCTTGTTGTAGGTTTACTTAAATATCAGCCGCCTTGACTCTTAATCATTAAATTCATTATTACAGTGATTTTCACAGGACATTTTCATGTGTCGAGCTGTAGTGTGAGATCTTGTGAATACAATGCATGATGTGATCTAAAGCAAATCACACAAACATAGATTGTTTTATTTGCTGGAACATCCTTTAAAATGTATTGCATCATCAATTACATATTTTTCTGTATTGGGGGCTTAATATATTTTTCATTAAAATGTTTTCATATCTCGCTTGGTGTTTTGTAAACTCCAAAGTACAAGTTATGAGTAAGAGTGCACTGCCAAAATCCAATAATATTCTTTTTAAAAAATTAAATTTGATGCATTTGGTTTCTGCTTGCTGTGATGAATCACCTCTCCAGCTGAGTATGTCCCAGCAAATTATTTTTGATGCTCTTAGAAAATAGAGTAGAGAAGTTTCAACTTTATTAGTATTTTCACTCTGCTCTCTCAGTTCTCCATGAGATGTTTTTACCTAGAGGCTTCCAACTACTGCAAAATTTATTAGCAATCATGACAACATGACAAATAGCACAATTATCTGGTTCATCGGGATGTTTATCATCATCCACCCTATGATTGCAACATCATTTAAAAACTGACCTCTATAAAAGAACTTCAAATAGAAAATATTGATTTTTTTCCATTTGAAATCATATAGGTTTTTCTATTTTTCCCTATGTAATATGAAAAGAAAGAGGGTCTATGAACCAAATTGCCTTAAAAAAACCCACATTATTATAATAAAATGAACATTCTTTGCTCATTACATATAAGAAACCTCTGTATATTTTTTTTTATCTTGATTTTAAATGCATTACCAAAGACAAAAATGTGTAGTGATTACAACTGAAATTGATATTAAACTATGAACTGCTCTATCAGTATTTCCCCCAAAACTGCCATAGAATTACTATAAATATACTTTATTAAGTCGCACTGAAAATGAAGATACACATTCATGCATAACAAAGAAAGACTTGGAACATAAACTTGTAGGATCATAGTCAACAGAACAGACTCACATTAGCAGGATGAACTCTGATAAATTATATTACTCCATAGTAAAAATTGTAAATTGGATTTTTTTCATTTCATTTACTCAAAGGGCAAACTTCAAACTATTCTGGACTCACTGTAAGAGGAAAACATTTTTAAATAAGTAAAGAAAAGACTGGTACACAATCTTACCGGTGAGATGAGAGAGTCAAAGCAAGAGAATGAAAAACCTGATTATTTGGAAACTGAAACTAAATATTCACATGAACATCTAAATCTTTCATTTCACTACGGTTGAGGAGTGCTTCAGTGGGTGTTTGTACAGCACATCAGAGGCAGATGGAGACAATGCACTGAAAGAATTGGAATTTTAGCACACTCTGTCTGCACTAGACAGCTATTATTCTACTTATATACTCAGTATTGTAGTAATGTTAAATGCATGGTTTTCTGAGGTTTGGCTCAAAAAAACTGACAGATTTGTTTTTTTTGGCTTCTTGGCACCAACAACGCCCACCTTCCGCACAAATTAAAGGTGTGTTCACTGGCTCCGGTGAATCATCATCAGGTATCAGCTGTGTGGACTTCCTGTGTACGGTCCTACGCTGTCGTTCTGTCCCTCCTCCTCCGCAGAGTCCTCAGAGCTGTTTACCACAGCAGCACTCAGAGAATGGAGCTCCTCCAAAACAGACAAGAGTCTCTCTGACAGGATACAGACAGGCCATTGGTCAGATCAGTCATGTCTGAGATAACGTTAGGACTTAAAATAAGTGTCTGACGCATGAGGCAGTTAAGACACTGCTTACCGCCTGCAGGTAGTTGGACTTTTGTTCCCACAGAGCTGCTTCTTTCTGAAGGTTTTTCTAGATGTTCCCTAGGAGCAGCAGAGGTTTGTCGAGCTGCTGTGTGAGCTCTTGTGAACTCACTCATCAGCCCTCTCTCTGCAACAGAAGCCTGGAACAGATTTGGGTCACTGGAGGCCAGAGACAGACATTTTTCACAACTGTCTTTTGCTTTAAAAAAAGTCTTACCAGCAGTAGGTTTTTGTCTCTCTCTGTCTCCTTCAGTTGTTTTTTCTGGGCTTCCCTCTTTGTGTGTTCGCTCCCTAGATGTTGAATATCTCTCATCTTATCCTGTTTCCATGCTGCCTCTCTCTCAAACTGCCGCAAAGTCATAACTGCAAGAGACAATACAGACACATCATAAGCCACAGGGAAATGCTGCTATATACCGTGTAAACAAGTCCAATCATATTAGATCACAGACTGCATTACAGATATGACTTTAGCCCTCTGTGTTAAGCTGCTGTGGGCTAAGGTAGCACAGTGCTAATCCTGCTACCTGCTTTGGTGTGCTCTCTCTTGGCAGTATTGACTTGGACCTCCATCTCTCTCAGCTTCTCAGCATAGTGGTCCTTGATCTCAGACACTCTCTCCTGCAGGGCTGAAAGAGAGCAACAAATACATCACTCCTCAATGCAGTATCTTCCACAGTGGGAAACAGAGCATAACGCTGTATTTGTACATCAGAGGATAAACTGGATTTTATTGAATCTGTTCGTAAATACATTTTCACAAGCAGCAAGACCTCTGCAAACAAGGAGCTCACTGGATTAATATGAGATTTACCAATTAAGAGGCAGCTATTGAAGACACAGCAAGATAGAGTAGCTCAAAAAAGGCATATCTATTTAGGTTTACTTAGTTTTTAAATCATAGATTGAGGCAAACCCTTTTTTTATCTGTTTTTTTCACTAAAGACAAATTACACACTGAAAAGTAAACCAGTCACTTATTGGAAATGACATCCAACAGTGTGAATGAAAAGTATGTGCATAAGAGGAGTTACTTAGACAAAACTCACAGACAAAGTTACCGCCTGACCCTACAGTCCCCCTCAGCTCTGCAGAGCTTTGAAGTGACTCTCAAGTCATTGTTTGTTTTTACTGTCGTGGTTCACTCTCACCACTCTCTTGTGTCATTTTCAGCCGCGGCAGGAAGCTGCTTTCAGAGAAAAAAAGCTTTAAACCATTGACTATACACTACCATGTCTAACACCAAACAGTACACAAACACAGTTAGTGACTAAATGGTGGAAACAGTGGAGCAATGAGCAGCTAAAGAGCCAGATATTTCCCTCAGGAGTAGGTGGAAAGCAAAAGAGCGAAAGAACAGTGATTACTAAACTTGGACAAACACCACCACAAATGAATGTTAATATTTTATGTAACATAACTGCTGAATGCTGTTAGTAATGCAATTGCTGGATATGTTTTAACTAAGCAATTTATTGTTTGCCATCAAGTTTGCCATATCAATTTAAAATGTTTTAACATGTAATTATTGTGTTTTAAATGTCTTTCTGCACCTAAGAAGCCAAAGGCTGTTAAGTGACAGGTTCACATTTTCCCTCTAAACAACTGTCAGGTGCCCATATGAACATAGAACAAGTTTTGATGCTTCAGCTATTTATCCTCTTTATACTAATCAAAATCCTCTCTTTGTTTCTAACACGCCACTGCAGCTCAAAAGGAGAACACTGTCTAGAGAGCACAAAGGAGGGATTTTATACTAAAAAGAATCAAACCTTGGAAACCATCCATTTGATTTGGCTAACTCAGTCAACTAAAGCCTATTTCAATTTTCAAATAAACATTGAAATCCAATACAACAAGGGCCACGAATTTTGTACTTTATCACTTACAGTGGAAGTGCATTAGTATGAGATCTTTTCAATGGCCAGCATGCGACTAACCATTGCTTTAAGACAGACTTGAAAAACTGACACCCTTTCCTTTAATACAGGTTTAAAGCCAAAATATTTCCTCAGAAGTCTGGTTGAATCTTTGAACCAATTATGAAATACAAAATTAGAAAAACTCAGTAACCCTTTCTAAACAACTACAGTAAAGGGGCTCTTCAGCACATAATCCTCAACTGCCTCAGTAAAGCTACCAAGCTGACACGAGTGACCAAGTCTGAATTTGTAGAGATTATAATGAAGGAGATTTCTGAGAATGAGCGGGAGTATTCAGTCTGTTTTGACTGCATAAGTCAAGGTTAAAAAGCAGTCATGATGCAGCCTTTGCCTCACCGTGCTTGCTGAGTTCCTGCTGGCTGATCAGCTCAGAGCGGAGAATCTCCAGGTTGATTTTGCTCTCCTCCAGCTGGGCCTGGATCTGCTGCAGGCTCTGGTTGGCCTCCTCTCTGCCAGCCGCTGCCTGCCGGACCTCCATCCAGCTCTGCTCCAGCTCCTGCTGCTGTTGCTTCAGTTTGCTCTCATCTAGGGAGGATGTAAAAATGTAAACTGAGGGGTATACATCGTCAAAACATGGATACAGAACAGATCAACAAATAGTGTATTATAATAAGGTGTTGTGAGTTGTAAGGGTGCTCACACTGTTCTTTCAGATCAGCCACAGTTTTCTCAATGAGCTCCGGGGTTCTTTTGAGCTCCTGTGTGAGCTTGTCTCTCTCATCACACACCAAACTAAGCTCTGTCTGGAGGTTTGTGATGCTGCAGGGCAACACAGGAAAGATGGCAGAGCAAAAAAAAAGAAAACGAACAAGACAGTCAAGCAGAGAGATAGAGAAGCAACTACAAGTTATTGCACAGCAAAGTAAATCCAGCTCTAAACAGAAAGAAACTGTTTTCACTTGTAGACTAATAACCTCAGGAGAGACTGACATGGCAAGCAAATGTCAAACTGTCACAGACTGATGCAGTGTTTCCAAAAAAAACCCCAAAACAATTGCAGTAATATCACAATACTGATCCCCACCACGTCATCCAGCCCTAAATTAAAACCCTGCAAAGCTGCTTTTATACTTTACACACCTTCTGGCAAGCAAAAAGCCTTTTCAAACCATAAGTTTGTTTGACTTTTGTGTATTAGGTTGAGTCTCTGGATTAAGGCTTAAAGGGTTGATGGATAGGAGAAATATTTTAAATTGTATTGGTGCTGCAATTTAATCACTTAACCAGTAAGAATACAGAAACATCAGCTTTTAAAAGTTAACTAAATGCTATAGGTATGCTAAATTTCTTTTTCAATTTAAATGAAAAGAATTTAATAATTTGAAACTAGAGGCTGTTGATCTGAGTAAGTTTGAGACTGGGCTCCAAAATAATTGCAACATGTATCTCACCTTTGTCATTACAGACTAAATGATTGTCATCAGTTAATTGAAAAAATTAATTGGCTGTTAGCTGCAAGCACAATACGAGACCAAAATACAAAACATCTTTCAAAGCACAGGCTATCTCAAATACTTTAAAAATTATTTGAAAATGTACCTACATAAACATTTTAATAGATATAGGGACAGTGACAAATATGAAACCACTGCAACCATTTAGAAATTATTTGCATTAGGTTTAATGTAAGCACTTGCATTAGAGAGCTATTTCCTAAATATCGTTTAAGCCCATGTAAGATTGTGAAGCTCATACCTGTCTCCATCCATGTCTGCTTGTTTACTGGCCTGCTGAACTTTCTGCAAAGCAACCCTCCTCATTATCAAACCTGGAAAGTAAAAACATTACAATGTACTTTCTTTACTAGACCCATGCAATTCAAAGTAAAGCACTGCAATCAGCACAGTAAGTGCTGTCGTCATAACACCTTGGATTGTCTCCACTCGTCCTTTTGCAAAAGTTAACCTCTGGGTTAAAATGTTGAGTCTTGACTGAGCTGCATCCACATCTGCCACCTTGCTTTCAAATGCCAGACTGAACCTGTAGGACACAAAATGTGTGAAAATATAACGATTACTGCAATGAAGCTTAACATTGAGCAAGACCGATTTTTTTGTTTTCTTACACTTTTTCTAATTTATGATTGTGTCCTCTCTTTTTAAAGTTCTGATTCAAGTCTTTTACCTATGAACAGCTTCCGTAAGGGTTTTCAGTTCAGCCTCTGCTTTTTGATTCAGTGAGCTCAGCTGGGAGTTTTCCTTGTGGGCCTGGACCAAGTCCTGTTTCAATGTCTGAAAAAAGACATACATCCACATAACAGATTATCTTACACAAATCTACTCTGATGCTTAGTTTTGAGAATCTGTCCGTGCCCAGCTGCAGTTCTTAAATCTCAACAGCTAGTGAAACCTAGCAAGGATTTCATAGAGTCAGCACTCTGTGCAGTGGTACAAAGCGTTTATCACTTTCCTAAGCAGTCCCAAATGTATTGTGCATCATCAAACTTTCTGACAACCACGTAAATCACATCACTTGCTCTGGTACTAACCTCCTTTTCCACTCTCTCCAGGTCCAGCTCAGCTATCCTGTCATCTAAACTGTGTTGAAGCACACTCGACCGGTGCTGCTCCTGTTGGAGCTGCTGCTCTGTTGATCTGACCTGAAATACAGAACACATTTCAACCAAAGTAAAAAAATAGTAGTTATGTTTTTACTGTAGTATGCTTACAGATGACTTTTCTGTACTTTTGAAAGAAGATTATCTTTCTCTCCTCTTAGTTCGATGTCTTTTGAGCGAAGCTGGACACATAACTTGAACACTTTCTCTCTCCAAAGCTGAAGCACTTGAAGACCTTCGGATCCATTCTTCACAAGTGGGTCTGTAAAGCCCTGCTGAAACATAGACATGTATGGTAGGTGTATACACACTTCAGACAAATGCTTCAGTCATATGAGCTTGGTTGGTTACTGCTTACAGCCTTGATATTTTCCAAAGCACACTAAAGCTTTTTTAAAATGATATGCACTTTCACAGGTATTAACACACCATTAAAGAGGAGTTTTCAAAACAGTCTTTCTCTCCTTGTAACCTCTGCCAGACACTAATAAGAGGAAGATGTCACTGTGACTATTACCTGTCTCAAGCAACTTTTAAGTTTCTGCAGACAGGCATTTTTTCCAAACTAACCAAAATTTACTTCAAAAGTAGGAAAATCTATTCAAAGAAGAAATGTTTTATATATTACCTGCAGAGCCAAACTGTATATACACAACACTTGAACAGATCACCTCAGGTGAAGTGTTCAGTCAACTGAATTACTCCTGCAGGGCTTTGCCATCCTGTCTGGAGCTGTGAAATCATCAATTTTAAACCCAGTGGTCTACATAAGTGTCTTCAAGATGCATTAAATAAATCCATTTTCAACTCAAATCGCAACTTCAGACTATTCTTTAAGACTCTGTCATAAAACTATGCTCGAAAACTTTACAACCTTAAGCCAGCATCAGTCATTATGTCTACATAGGAAAGCAGTGGGCTGGCCTGCAAGCAACAATGCTACTGCCTACCATGTGTTATTAGCATAGACTTGTGAACAACAAACTCTCACCTTTTTCACTATTTTCTCTTCTTGGAGTGCAAGTATCTCATTCACGGAGTTGAGCCTGACAGTCAAAAGCTCTGTGGTCATCTGAAGTGCTGCTTTCTCTTTGTTCAGTCTCTACAAAATAAGTAATATTAGAACAAAGAGTACACAAATGGAATTGAATTTAATTAAATATATGTTAATTAACACATGTAACACCTGTTTCTTACACAATTCTTTCTAGAACTTAGTGAAAAGAACTAATTCGCAATTACTTTACAGTAGGCTGATTGCAATCAATACTGTTTGCACTGCTTTCACCTCAACAGCGTCATTTAATCGTTCCTTCTCTCCTTTCTCTGGGGCAAGTTGGCCGATGTAATTTCTGAGGCTGTGCAGTGTTGCCGATTGTGTCTCAAAAGCTTGTCCCATTTGGCTGAAAAATAAATTGACACCCCCTCAAAAAAATCAGTGAATCTGACTACAAAGTGCTATAGATGTTTAGCTCTCTTCGGTATGAGATTGAATGTGACACCTTAAATGTTCTTTCAGCCCATCTCGTTCAGCAGATACCTCCATCAGAGAGCTTTTTAGGTGCAGCATTTCTGAGGTCATTGATTGAAGTCTGTCCTGTAGATCACTGGTTGTTTTCCCTGCCGCATCCAACTCTGCATGGTGGGAGGCATTCAGCTGTAGCAGCTGAGAGAGAAGAGAGGCAAATAATGGAAACTATAGGACAAATACAAATAATAATTTAATCTCTTATTGATCTCCTAGAACTGTTCCTATTTCACTTGCTTCCCTCCTGAGAAGGGCCAGAGTGAGGGGACAATTACAGAGTGAACTATGCTACATGTTCATTTTTTTAGTTCTGGGTTACTTCAGCAGAGTACACGCCTACTGATACAGGGTCTGGGATACAGGGTTGTGCAAGGTTTATGGAGGTTTAAATCTCCTTGCGGAGACTGTTTCACGCACCTCCACCTGATGCTTTTTGTCCATTTCTTCCAGTTGTTCTGTCAGACTAAGTGTCTGCTGTTTGACTTCCTCCTCAGCCTGTAGCCTGTCCATTTCAGCCTTCAGAGCAAGCTCCCGTGCCTCTTTTTTGCTCCTCTCTACATCTTTCCTGAGCTTTGAAATTTCCTCAGCAGACCCTCCCTGTAGTTGTTCAAGCTGCAAGAAACAAAAATGTTAAACCTACACCAATCTTTTCATACCGAAATAATTACAGTGGAGCTTCCAAAATTAAAACTGCCATGTGACTGGAAACTATTATTGAGACTACACAACTGTACAAAAAACACCACACAGCGCACTGCCAAAATATGTTACAAGATGCCAGTAATTCTCTAGTGATCTTGTAACATATTTTGAGTGCTGAAATGAAATGTTTTGTCAGCAAACAGTATTACCTGCGAGGTTATTTTCTCCTTCTGTGCATTACTGTGAATGAGCCCCTCTCTGGTTTGGCTGAGTTCAGCCTTAGCTCTACGTAGCTCTGCACGCACAGTTTCCAACTCGTGGCTCTGTCTGTCATAGAAAGTTTATGTTATGATAAGCTTTAAAATTATTCATCACTTATCTCTGAAATATTTAGTTATGTAGAGAATGTCACAGTAACATAAATGTGTCTCTTACCTGTTCATGATGCTGTCTCTTACTCTCATATCTTCTCTGTGTCTCTCTGCAGACTCCTTCAAGGCCTCCACCTGTCCCTTCAACCTCTCAGTTTCTGCCTTGTGCTTCTCTGCCTCTAGATACCACTCTGATTCCCATCTCGACCTCTGGTCATTTTTTTCTGCACATCTGTGTTTGAGGGAAAAGAAACTATTGGTGTTTCTTGTATGCCACCCAACTGACAAACAATAATGGTTTTTCTGACCATATCAAACATTGCAGTATACCTTGCCCTATGGTCCACATGAATCCTTCCGCTTACATTGCCTCCCTGTAACATCATTAGCCTTTGATTTTCCTTCCTCAGATCCTTTATTTCCTGTTGGGTCTGACTGATGGCCAGCCATGGATTGGCAGAACTGACATCCCCTGATGTTAGTGAAGTTACGCCTTGGTTTATCCAGGAGATAGGTGGCGCTGTTCCTGGGATCTGAAGGCCTCTGTATGGTCCAGCAGAGGAAACACTGGACGTGAAATGCGATGGGGGTACCAGGTCTTCCTGTACACTTCCTAGATAACATATATATTGTTCATGAAAATGCATGCGTTAGCTAGTCTACTAGTGTGCAGCCCTTTATCAACATAACACTAATGTCTATGAAGTTTCAACGTAACGTTAGAACCTTGAGGAGATTTAGCAGAATTAACATCTCTTATCATTTCTCCCCTGAATACAAGGTCTTCTTCTTTTAACTATTAGTCAAGCTTACACTGACAAATGCAGACTATCCAAATTATTGTGTTTCGTTAGGTTAACAACGTTAAAGTCAACACTGTGAGTTAACGTTTGCTAGCAAACATCTTGACCTCAGAACTCGCTTGAAGTTACGAGTAACGTCAAATATAATCATGCGGCTAGGACGAGCAACTTACTTGAAACCGCTGATGAGGTAAAATCTGTGGGTGTTATGAGCCTTTCTTTTCCCAAGTTATGTCCCTCCATGTTTTTTACATTTCACCAGAAACAATAAGTTTCACAAGAAGAGACGTTGTTCGGTCGCTCTTTTAACGTTTATTCTCCCGCGAGGCACGTCATGCGTCGTTACCTTAGTAACGCGTTACAACGGTTGCTTCCAAAACTCTACACATGACTGTTTCTACCAACTTTTAATCCCTTATCTAAACGTCAATTAAACTCCGTATGTCGACAATATCCCTGCAAATTTGTATGTTTATGGAGTTGATATTACTTTACTGATTTAGCGAACATAACTGCAGCGTATCGCGCAGTGCATCTCGGGAAAGTGGAAGCGATCTGAAAGGAGTAGTGGAGTCCTTTTCCCGAGGTACTGTCTTACAGGGTGTTTTTCCTCTTGGGCCGTCCTCAAATCTCATTGCAAGCACCTTAAATATAGAATCGTTTCTAACGTTCGAAATGTTTTTTATACATCTGTGGCAAAAAATCTACATCGACCCATGTGTGTAAATCGGTGCAGAAAATGGGTTAATTCACAACCTATGAATCACATGTAAACAGAGACCAAATTCAAGAATACAAATAACCCAGTCTGCGCAACATATTTTTGTTCCATAATAATGAAGTTTAATTGACACACGGTAAGATGTTTGTGAAGGTATACTCAGGTAATCTCTAATAAACAGGCCAAATTTACATAGAAGACATTAATATGTGAAATAAATTGAATGTGCCTCTTTATTTTACTAATTGAGGTGCCATGAGGCATTTCGTTCAAATGTTATTGGGAAATGAAGTACTTACCTGGAATAATTCCCTTTTTTGCTTTTTTTTTCCCTCAGCTCAAGACCTGGGGGTGTTGACAATGAGACCACTTTTGCATAATATCTGCAGTCCGGAAAAGAGAGCATCAATCATGTTTTCAAGACAGCAAATAAAGTGCAGGTTTTGATGGCAATTAGTGATTTTTAGTCATGTGAAATAATTTTGGGTTCATACACATCTACAGATATGTTACCTCCAAGTGTACAGTTATCACTATGTGAATAATTTATTTAAGTATTTGCATATTTTGAGAGGATTTCTGTGTGCTTACACCCCTCTGTCTGCAGTGCATGTTTTGCTCACACTGCATTTGTGCTGTAAATATACAGAGTACAATCATCCACTTACCTTTAAAAATAGAACTGCAACTATTGCTTTAGTTATATGATTGACACTATTATCACTGCAAATACCTTATTTTCATCCATCCTGTCGTGTTACTATCCACTTGTATATTAAGCAGTCTTTTCTGTTTGCTTACCTACAGTATCCTCTTCTCTACACATGACCCACTTTCCCCTGGGCTTCATTAAAGTTTCATCTGATCTAATGTATTCTATTTAGGATGTATTCAAGGAACAAGAAGACTATAAAGTTTCACTCATTAACATAAAGAATCAGTACAACTAGCTAATACAATAATATAAAGGAAATAAAATGATGGAGGAAAAGGCTACATGACTATCTGAAGGCATGACAAACAATAAATAAACATACAGGTGGACTGCTAAGAAAGACAAGAGATGGAGAATTACATGGAAGACTGTGGTCTTGTAATTTGTATTCAGTGTAGAAGAGGGGCTGCTAAGGAGAACAGTAACTGCATTTTTTGTTCAAATGCCTAACCCTAACCCCTCATGTTGGTATGTAAAGCTCTCAGCAATCAACAGATACACCAGTAGATCCTCAAGAACAAAGCATATGAAAGAGAGATCAGTAAGGGACACTAGGAATCAAGAAAACAAGGACTACTGAACCTTATTAGAAAGAGGGCAAAATAAGAATGCAGCTCCAAGTATATGAAGCATACTTCAGCCCTAATAAAGGTGGGCCTTTACTGCATAGTGCTTGAAATAACAGCTAAAAGTACATTTTAAAAAAGGCAACCAGCAAATTGAGTCATGGTTTGAATTATCATAAAAATGTGAAAAAATTGATTCGGGTCCAGGTTACAGCAAAAGCAGTAAGGTAAACTGCAGACACCACTCTTCTCAGTCAGACTCCTCCAGCTCCTCTGAGGAGTTCCCACGTCACACAGGTTATGTAATCCCTTCATTGGGTTTCAGGTCTGCCTCAAGGTCTCCTCGGGTGGATTTACCTGGGACATCATCATCAAAAGCCCTCGCACCTCAGATGGTTTCTTTAAGGCTGAGGGAGTAGTGGATCTACTCCCTGCATCCTTTTAAATGTCTTGTCACCCAGAGCAATCATGTTTCAGTCACTACCTAGTGCCTGTGACCAAAAAAAGAGGTTCTGTTACTGGGTTTGCAAGTTCTTCAAAGTTCTCCACTACTGGACTACACTGTCAGGCCAGCACTCATTTGCTCCTGCTTCCTAACATCTGGTTTAGCTCTCTTTGAGAACAAAATAAAGTCTTTTTCTATAGCCTCACCGAGAGTTTGCTTTGCTGCGAAAATCCCCTCTACGAGCAAGGCCAACTGTTAGACCCAGTCATACTCAACTCAAACAAACAACACTGAGTTGTGGACATATGGTCCCACCACCCACAAGAAGTGGCCTAAAGGTTCATTTCAAAACTAGTGAGGCTGGTAAGTGTAGGTGGGATCCCTGGCAGACTGATCCCTGACTACACATTGGCATTGGTACACAGACTGGGGCAAATACCTGTGAAGGAATTAAATATATGGTGTCTGACAGATTCCCTCGAATTTTTCTTTTGATGCCAATGGCACCATGGCAACAGTCCTTTTGAGAACAACAGCCAGATACGCTCATTCCCATGTTAGTTCAACTCAGATATCAACCTCTTCATTACGGGAATAAGCTATTTCTTACATTCTCACTCAAGGACAATGGATATCCTGGCACATCCATGGCCATGGAAGCTGCTTTATCTCTGTCCCTCATCAAGCTGATTCAGCCCACGCTAGGGTTCATGTTGAGAAACTGTAGATGACTGCAAATATCTGCACAGGAAAACTGTATCTTTAATTAAAATGCCTCCTCTTCAAAATGTTCTTGTTGAACTCTTGCTAAAAGAATAATATTAATTGGGCTCAGTTGAAACCACAGGTGGTCTGGAATAAATTATCCTATAATGATAATTTTATTAATCTCCATGCATTTACACATAATCTATATATTATGTATATTTTAGGAACTATCAAACTGAGATTGTGCCCTGCATGAGCATTAACTGACAATATAAAAAGATTACTTTTTATAGAAAGCTTTCCTCACTTTGGTATCCCAGCTTGAAACAGACATCACCAGGCAGCATCTCTTTCCAGGGCCTGTAAAAACAATCTCTCATCTTTATACATGTATAAATCACAGCATCGCAGCTATGGCCACTGGGCATAAAAAAAGGACATGGGAAAAATGTTTCCTCTGCAAGCAAGTCTGGACTGTTTATGTTGGTGGATTTCTTGTATATGGTTGGATCAGATTTCAGTGTGATATTCATAAGACTATTTTAAAGTTCAGCCTAATAATGCTAGCGCTCAAATTCCTCATTAAAGTTGCAATGTGTAAGTATAGGCTACCTCGTTAATTCATACTTTAAAAAAATAAGGGGTAGTACCTCACTAGAGTAGCCCCTAACCTCTGCTACGTTTTGCTGCCATTAACTAGTTAGCTCAGTTAGTCGTGCAACTAGCAGTCCTGTTAGCAGCCTCTCCAGACTCTGGGATCTGCATGGAAGCAAGAGGGAGGCCAGGCATCAGTCAGTTCCCACCTCCAGAGGTTCTTAGCAGGAGATGCAGCAAGGTGAGTCACAGGATGACAGGAGCCAAGCCTGCAAATAAAAACATGTCAGTTGAGGGCAGACTGGACACTACAGTAACTCACTATTGCCTCTTGAGGTACGAATTGGTATTGCAAGACAGAATGGGTTAGCTGCAGCACATTGCATAAATGCTTAGAAATTATGTCAGAACTGTTTTTCTTTTACATACTGTACACAATTTAAATTTATTTTAGATCCTTTTTTAACTAAATGTCTTATATGGTTCTCCTTTAAAAACAACCTAAACACGCAGCAAGAAACAGGCAGGAGCTCAAAAGCAACAACACAATCATTTACCTCTCAGAGTATACTGTAAGTGTTTCATAAAAAGGGAAACAAGTTTTGTTTTGTTTTGTTTGTTTTTTTTCTTGCTAGCTTAGACTAATTTCATTTGCCTCATAGCATCTTACTGTTGTGGCTACATAAAATCCATGTACTGGCCTATCCAATCTGCTTGTCAAACAAGTGGACCTGATGTTTCAGAGTTGTAATTACAAGGGTTAGACACAATTCCCACGGTGAAGGCAAAACAGGGGTTGATTAGTAAATTCATATTGCGACAAGGAGATGAGTTGATTAGGAATCCAATCAAAAAAAAATATTACGAAGTCAACGGGAGAGGACAGTTTTTTTGTGTGTGTGTGTGAATGTGTTTGTGTGTGTTTTTCTGGCGTTTTCTCATCCTACCCTATTTTGCCATGCTTGTCACAACTTGCTAACAGGCTTATGCCAATTAAACGTAATGTATTCGAAATGCACATCTTCTCAGCATGCAGGCCTGCACGCTTCTTGAATAGCTCCACTTGTTTATCTGGTCAGAGAGGTAGATGGGTTTTGCCCGAGCACAAAGCGCGTAAGTACGTGAGTGCTGTCCGGGGTTAGGGTGGTTACTTAATGGTTTCTAAATTGGGATTTTGTCGGTTGTTGGAGGGTGAATTTAATGCACTGGCGTATCCCGGTGGTTGCCTAGTAACGCGCTGGCAGTGGGCGCCGTAGAGAGATGGTGGGCGCTCCATTAAAACCGTTGGCGCTCCTGACCTTGGCGTCGTGAATGCGCAAAGCACACAGACTGTGCAAAGCAGGAGATAAGAGTAAAGATCTGTGTGTTTGATAGAAAAAAGCCGGGGAAATATTTCACACTCAGCCCCATTGTCTTATAGCGCAACTGACGGGCATGGTATGGAGGAAATCTCGACATGGAGCGCGTATCAGCTTCTGTAAAAGCAGGTGAGTTAACCTAATGATTCTGTTTTTTTTTCTTCTTCCTCTCTCTTTCCGTGGGACGAATCTTTGTTCAGATTGATCACTGACATCTGAGCTAATTGTTTCATTTAACACGATTGCTCAACGATATGACTCGATGGGGCATTAGTTTGCTCCGTTTTTCCCCCCATTTTATTCAATATAACACCGTCCTAGACCTAGATTAAACAAGCTTTCTCAGTCACAACGTGAGGCAGCACACACACACACACTACAGCAGTTTGTCGATGCTATCTGGGCTGTGGCTGTGGTTTTGTCCGTGGGTCTGGATCCGTGCATTAATTTATAAAGCGCTGATCATAATGTTGTATGTTACCTGCATGTTCTCTATTAGGTGGTCTCTTTTGCATCAACCATAGCTCCTCTTTTTTTGCACGGGTAAATTGGAGGGGATTTGGGGAAATCCACTAAAACGGTTTTGATCCACGCCAGTCGAATTACAAGGGCATTGGGAGCCCAGTACTGGTGTCTGACATACTAGGCTCCTTCTCAAATGCTTTCATGTTAAGGGCCCCCAGGCAACCAGGAGCTAATCGATAAGATGTTGTCCCAGTGATTTTTATTAGTGGTGAATTGGTGGTGAATTGTGTGCCTGTCAATGATGCAGGTGTGGAGATGGTAAGGGTGAGAGGGAGAAACGTGATTATAGCAATCATTCTAATAGGTCCATAATTGAGATCAAGTCAGTCAGATGGAAATTAAAGTGTTTGGGTCCCTGGAAATCCAAGTCTTGTGACCCAAACCTCTGCTGTGAGGCATAAACATCTGGCCGATGCAAAATAGTCTGCTAGAATAATATGTGATGGTTGTAAAACAATTTGATTTTGGAACTGAAGTGCTGATTTATTTCAAGCATTATGGATGAAAACAGATTTTGCACATGTGCATTTGCATTCCTGTTGCCTGTCTAAATTGCCCCAAAACTTGCCGTGTATTAGACTTGACTGAGTGATGGCTCTCTTTTATGACATGGCCCATTTGGTGTAAGCCATAAAGCTTTTATTCACATCTGTCCCATCAGAGGGCACAAGTTGGAAAAAGAATACCCTGCAGCGCAGTTGACGGCAGTATTCAGCTGCTTGGACAATCTGCAGTACAATCAGTAAAACAAAATTCAAGTATATCATGCATAGTCCTTGAAAGACCTACCTAAGCTGTGTTCCAGTGATTTAAATTAGAAGTTTGATTAGATTTCACATAGGAAAAAAATGCAAATCTACTGAGACTGATATTATGAATTCAGCTGTAATTTAAAAGGAAATGCACCTCATTTTAAGAATTCATATTATCCCTTTGATCTACAGCAGCCCCAGTAAGTGTCTTATTTTTTTACTGCTTCGTAAGCCCGAGACAACTAACCAAGTCTGATTGGTGATACCCTCTAGACAGCCTGTAACTGCTAATTTGACAATTGCCAACGATTTCACTGCAGGTTTTTGTGAGCAGAGAGGGTTTCTACCTCCAAATGATTTATTTTCAGTGTCAGTTTCCAACCAGAAGGTGTGCCCCGATCTAGAAAAAAAAAAAACTCTGGTTCTACGCTTTTTCCATTTTAATGTCTTGGGAGCTGTACATCATTGTCACATAACTGATAAGGGATGAAAGAAGACAGTCTTGTCCTCTTTTGGCTATGGGGAACATTCATAAGTGTTAATTAATACAGACGAAGCTGGCCTCGGGCAGAGATGTAAAATATTTCTCAAATGAGCCTGTGTGATATTACTCTGATTTGTCCCATTCTCTCAAATTGTGATGATGTTCGTGTCAGGTAATGTACTGCTGCTGCACACCTGAGAGGGAGAGAATGAGCTGTCTTTATTGGTGTTTATGCTCCTGCTAGTGTAAACAAAATGCTGCAGGGAGAGAGAAAAGCCAATGCACCACATCTATGGTTAATTAGTTTCTTATATTAGGAGGAAGAAATTGTCCTCCATCCTAATAGAGAGGTTCATCAGGTTATAAGAAAGCTGTTTAGCTGCAGTCTTTCACAATGCTCGAGGCAGTACTCGTCAATAAATTTGATTAGGCTAACAAGCTTGTTTTTGCTTTGTTCATTGATGAGCCAGTGAGAACCTGGTGTCGAGTATATTATGCTAACTGCCCTCCTACACTATAAGGACTAGACAGGATGCATTTTGGATGACGAGGCAGTTAATTGGAAGAAGCTCGACTCCGTTTGCTCTCTGTGGTTCTCTACGGGTGAGCTTACATTTGATACCTTATTTGACAGACAGTGTGCACATGTGATTAGGTGTGAATGTTCCTGTTTACCGAAGCGTGCAGGCTGGTGACTATCTAACTAGTTCTCACTGCTGTGGCAGAGGACAGACCATGTGTTTGTGAAGCAAAAGCCTGTGAATTTGCATCACATAGTTGAATATTAGATATGAAATATTAGCAATTTTAAATCAGGTTCCAGATCGAGAAGTTTTTCCTGCAGAAATAAGAAAAAACCCAATTAATCCAATTGAAATAGTTTATTGCAGCAAACATCATCATGCACAATAAAACACAAAGTGAAACTATTAGATGCCTGTAAATTCTAATAATTGGTTAATTGAAGTAAAATGAAATTTAACAACTAGATGTAATAAATTAGAACTAGATAAAATAAAATGAAAATGAAACATTGAAACATTGAGTCAAAAAATGCAATTAATGAGCATTGAAGAAATAAAGCAATAAACAAGTACATAATAAATCCTGGTGACATCAGTATTTAATTATGGCCTCCATGACATCTGTCTTGTGAAGTAGCAGTTATGATGCATTTCTTTTGACTTGAAAAAAATTGATACAGCAAGTTCTTACGATCATTAAAGCTGAATTTCTTTTTGTTTTGTGCAGTAACCATTTGTATTAGTAGAAAGAAGGGAAAAGTGAAAAAAAAATGGATGGGCAGCAGTCTAAAAACGACTAAAAGAAGTGTTATTCTCCAAAAGAATTGTGAAAGGATCCTTTTCCTCTGATATTGAGCTCAAAGGTCTTTTTCCCTGCCTGGAAGCCTTCTTCAAGCCTTTCAGTTAACCTCCAATCACTCTGCTTTATGGAGAGGTTTGTTGTTGTGGTCAGACATGTTTGTTCTGACAGATCTACATTTTGTGATGGACAATGATGCTCAGACATAAGACACAAAAGGACACAAAAATTCCTCGTTCGTGAATGAAGATTGTGTGTTGTTTTTCTTGTTTCATTAATCAATAAAACATCACAATCAAGTCAGATATTTCTCTCCCAGTGTGGTACTTCTAATCTCCCTCCTCTGATGTATATTAAAGATGTGTCTTTCTTTGCTCTTCACTTTGTTGCTTTTACATAAGAGAAGGGGTGCTTAACACTTTTTATCTTGACATGCTTTCGCAGCATCACTCCAACATCACAGCGGATAGATTTTTCAGATTCCTCCAATCTCCCCCTCCGCTGACACACAGAGATCAGCGTTCAGTGATTTGTTCATGTCAAAGCTTAAATTTGTTCTCTGAAGACGGCGATTCATCCCAAAAGGTTTTTAGCATCCAAGTGTTACAGTAGCTGGGCTTACGGATATGAAGCTTATATGAAATATGTGTTTAGAGCCCCGAGATACAGGACCTACAGTCAGTCAGTTACACAAATATTCAGGACAGTTTTTACATAGTTTCAATGTTTTCTTGTCTAATTTTTCTGATCATCTCATTTTCAGATTTGTTTGCACTGCAATGAAAAGTGGAAGTTGGGTTGTTCCTCACCTGGCTGTGGTGTATTTGGATTTGATAACCGTCGCAGCGAAAGGCGCAGTGAGTGATGTCTGTTTGACGGGGTCAGTGCAGTGGGACTGAGCGGACACTACAGTGTGCATTTGTGCTGTGTGAGGGCACCGTCTTGCCCAGACCATGTGGCTGGCTACATTTGGAGACCATCTGTTGCCTGCACACCTGCTCCATCAGCAAGGGACTGTCACCATCACCCACTGTGCTCTTCTTTGGTGGATACTATGTTCCTGCTGGTCCTTCACAAAGGCAACAAGCCAGAAATTTTACCCCACAGTGACCACCCAGTTTGGGAAACTGCGAGGCCTCAGGGTTCCTGTGCCTAGTGAGGTGCTCAGGCCCGTTGATCAGTATCTGGGGGTCCCCTATGCGGCTCCACCAGTGGGCGAGAAGCGTTTCATGCCCCCCGATCAGCCCTCCTCTTGGTCAGGTATCAAGAATGCTACCCACTTCATGCCTGTGTGCCCTCAGAACATCCACAACACCGTGCCAGAGATCATGATGCCCATATGGTTCACCTATAACCTGGACACAGTAGCCTCATACATTCAGGATCAGAGCGAGGACTGTTTATATCTAAACATCTACGCTCCGACAGAGGATGGTGAGTTGGTGTGGTAAAGTGGACAGCAATGACTTTCCATGTCCATTGATCATTGTTACGGTGGCCCTGATGTCTTCCTGTTATCGCCATGAAGCATGTGTGTGATCACAGCTCATGTCATTGCTGCCGCCAAGGGCTGATTTACCATCCAAAGCACCGTCATCATTGTGTCACCTGTTGCAATCATGTTCAATTTGCAATAAGAATCATGTTCCCATTGATAAGCAGTAGCAATTTTTTTTTTTATTATTATTTTTGGTAGGCGTGGCTACTTAAAGTGTTGCCCCAATGTCAACAGAATGTGGAATATTCATAGAGAGCCACGACCGAACATAAATGTACCATTACGTGCTTGTTTTGTCCTCTAATACCCATCAAGAGAAATGTTGCTGAGGTAAGGTGTTGTTCAAGTATTGGACCCCTAAACTAAGCAATAATTTTCAGCTTCAGAATTGATGAGCACGGCATATTTGGCCGTCATCACTGAGCATCACAGGTAATCATGAAGAATGACTTAGGAGATCTTGTAAAGCTGCAAGTGCCTGTTTTCCATGTTTGCTAAAAATTTACAATTTTATATTCAACTGACTATCTGCTTGGTTCAGACAGTGTGTCTGCTGGGGGCCAATTAGTGAGGTACAAGAGTCAACTCCTGTATATCGCTTGCTGAATCCCTCCCAGTTTTTTGTATCTAACAGAACTGTGAAATGAACCAGCAAGGGAACATTTTGTTTGTCTGCCCTGAATCTGTAGATTAGCACAGTGTAATGCCATAGTGGTGCTGTATCCTCTCTAAATTTAAGTGTTGATGAAAAGATTTTGCTAATTCAAATCACTATAATACACCAATAAAAAAATGCTTTTGAGAATATATTTCCTCCCTCACAAGCTACCAATGTAATACAGAACATTCAGCATTCGAAGATGAGCCATGTTCTGATTTTGTTTTAACACAGCTTCATTTGACTGACTTTTCTAGTGTAGTATAGCGTAGCAACAACAGATAAACAGCCTGATTGAGGTGTAGCAGTCCAAAATGGTGCAGCCCACGTTTTGCAGAGCTCCTGGTCTGAGTGCTGCATGAGGGTCGCCATACCCCGCACACAAACAGGTTTATTACATTTTATTCACTTTTCAACAGAAATAAAATAACCCATTACTTCTATACATTTTTCTTTCTTCAGACTTGATCATTGTTTATTTAAATGCATCTTAGGCGTTTTGTTACTTGTTTCACTGATGTGAAACCTTTGCTGTTTTTTATTTTTTCCCTCATCTTCAGTAGTCTCTTTGCCAATTTTAATTTAAGAGATTTTTTCTTTTGTATTTATATCACCTGATGTCCCAAGCTTCAGTAATTATTCATTAGAAGACTATATACATTTTATCTTCAGTAACTATCACGCAGAGGTTTACCTAAAGAAAATTACAGCTTGTGCAAAAGATTTGTCACTGCAGTCAAAGTTGAGGCAGCTGGGTCAATATAACAATACAGATAATGAACAATTTAATGGTAACAGTGTGTATATGAGTATGTGTGGGCACAAATACACACACTTTGCTATTCTCTACAAATAGCCTATCAAACATGGATCAAGGATTTGATTACTTGATAAAAACAGAATTCCAAACCCACTAATACGTAGCTTCTCTCCAACTTATATTGACCTCACATCATTTTCAATTTGTCAAAAACCAGTTCCAGGGAAAACATACTGTGTACATAATGGGTCAGTCCTATTCTTGCTGATGATTTATGGGTCTTTTTTCTCCTGATTCTGTCAGTTTGATTGGATCATTCATTAAATACCTAAAAGGGCAAAGTCAACCATGCTGTTTTGAATTCTGTACCTCTTTTTTTCCCTCATGTGAATCCCAGGGAGCCAACACAAGAAAAAGGGGGCGGCTTTCTCACATGCTGAGACACATATATCTGAAGGTATTTTGAAGAGCTCAAAGTCTTGATGCATGGATTCTTTCAGCTTGAGTTTGGTGGATGAGGGTCTTACTACTCTTCACTTTTTCTTTCCTGAGGAACTGTAGGGGTTCTTTTATTTTGAGTGGAATAAGAAAAAAACGTTGATGTCTGATAAATGAGCCCATAAGTTTGCCGTTTCTGCACCTCATGTCATGATTTGGGCAACTGGCAGTCCTCTCAGTGGGGGTTACATCTCTTTTGCTGTGTACATTGATCTAGATATTGCATTTTATTCACTGATCTGTCTTGGAGTTCTTTTACAAGACAGCTATTAGTTAACATAACAAATTGGTCTCCAAACATGAAATATAGATTTTCTATTTTTATTGAAGTTTCTATTTTAAACTGCAAGAGTCATTAACAGGAGCTTAGTGTAGTGTGGTACCTTTTAGTTGAAGTCCTCACACATAAAACATGTCTTCAGTGCCTGTGCATGCATATTGAATATCTAACTGTAATATTGCAGAATTTTTCTCTCAGCTGAGATCAAAGCACAAGTCAAATCAATCGATTTTTTTTTCCCTCTGTTTCTTTTCCTCCTCTAAAACAGTGCAAAAGTACGCTTGGTTTAGCACTTACATGCAACTTTCTTTAATTACACTTGACCTTTTCTTTTCATACAACCCTTGTCAGAGTGTATTTACCATGCATTTTCTGAATGTCATTACAGCTTCCAAACCACAGGCCTCCCACTGCTTCTAAGCACTTTTTCTAAGCAGCCTTTACCCATACCTCATACTGAACTCACACTGACTCATACTGTTGATATAAAGTTTTAGTAACAGCCTCCCATTAATTCTCTGTTTCATTACTGTTGCCTCTGTTTGCTCAGCATATGTGTGTGTGTGTGTGTGTGTGTGTGTGTGTGTGTGTGTGTGTGTGTGTGTGTGTGTGTGTGTGTGTTGACATTGCAGATATAAGGGATTCTGAAGCTCGACCTGTGATGGTCTACATCCACGGAGGCTCCTATATGGAAGGCACTGGGAACATGATGGATGGAAGCGTGTTGGCCAGTTATGGGAATGTTGTTGTCGTCACGCTCAACTACAGAATTGGAATATTAGGTGATGACAGCATCTCTGTGTGGTAACTTATAATGGCGGTTTTAAGTGTGGTGTTTTGTTCCTCTTTAATATGAGAGAATAAAATCACAGAGGTCATTAGTTTCCACTGGTGTTGGTGTTATTAACCTATAAAACAAGAAGGTACATGAGAGAGCAAATGAGCAGCAGTATGAAAAAAATATATGCAACTTAGATCTTTGTATAGCATAGCTTAATTTGCATACAAATGTTGTCCTCAAACTGAAAGAAATGCAAATACATATCATGACCTGTCCTTGTTGAACACAAGCCGTTTTGGACCCAATCTACAGACACAATTTATCTTCCTTTACATTGATTTATCTTATCTGTACAAGATTATCAGTCTTTGGCAATCTTGAAAGAAAAAATGATTTAAATAGAGTGTGGAGTGATACAGCATTCACAAGGTCAGGAGTTTTTCCCTTCCCAGTGTTTAACATTCAAAACAGTACGTTGTTTAGATGAGACTAGACAAGGGAATAAGTAATAGGATCAGTTGTCAGACCAATAGTGACCTCTGTGTGGTTTTTGAAATTCATATAAAGAAATAGGCACAAGTGAAAGATTTGTTTATTTATTCATTTTGAATTTTATGAAGTCACTGGGGAGGCGAGCGCTCAGATTTGATGAGCAGAGCCCTGATCACTTCCTGAGGGGCACCGCTGTGTGGAGACTATTACAAGGAGTTGACTAAATGAGTGAAGACACTGTTGGAGAGAGCAAAAGAATATTTGCACCTGAGGGGGAATGGTGTCAGTTCATTCCGATGTGCCGCTGAGCTACAACCTCAGATCAAAGCTGTGGCATATACACTGTAGATCTCTACTTCAGCACAGCCTCTGTTGTCTGTCTGTGCACTTCAGGCTTCCTCAGTACTGGTGACCAGGCAGCGAAAGGAAACTATGGACTCCTCGATCAGATTCAAGCTCTCCGTTGGATCAGTAAGAACATCGGTTACTTTGGAGGAGACCCGGGTCGCATCACAGTCTTTGGATCTGGAATCGGTGCCTCTTGTGTCAGTCTGCTAACTCTGTCCCACCATTCAGAGGGTAAGAATCTGCATTTCACCTTCTCTGTTATCTCTGACTTTGATCCATGCAGATTTGCTAAGTTGTTTACTGTATTTAAGGTAAGAATTAAAGCACAGTATGTAATTTCTGCAGCTAGTGCTTTTGCGAAAAAATAACGAAAGATATAGTTTGATGGCCTCACAGACTAGTGTTGGATCATGGGAGTTGTTGTCTTCATTGTTAAAACAACCACAATTGCTAATAAAACTAAAACTCAGCCAGAAATAATATTTCTTGGACAAAATAAAGTGCTAAAGCTTTATTCATACAGTATTTATTCACATTCGCCCACTTTCTTCCTCGCTCTGTGATGCATCATGTGGTGCCAGTGATCCCCAGGAAGTTATATCAACTAGAGTGGTAAAGGGGATATAACACCATTGACAGGCAACCACATGAAGTTACCTTAAAAACATCCACAGATTCCTCTGGGTTTGAACACTGTTGGAAACATTTAGCACTATGTAAATACACTTAACAAAATGTATAACATACAGTAGGCAAATATGAGATTCCATTTTTCCCTAATCATATTAATTTGTTAAGTTGTCACAGTTACTTACTTTTTGAACAATAAGTTTTAATCATTTCTGAATTCTGTTCTTTGTTTCAAGTGCAGCTCTAAATGGTGCGTCAGGGAGATGAAGTGTTATGATATGGGAGTAGAGTAAGGGGGGTATTCGTTAAGTAAGTGATTGCTTTTGTTCCCCGCTACTCAATCTAATCAGCCTAAAAGCTTTGCCTCTTAAAATGGGAAGCTCTTAAAGAAGCCCACTGGCATTAGAAAAGTTTTTGCCATCCCATCTCATTCACCTGTGTCCCTCTGTTTTTGCCATTCAGATTGACTGATATTTCAGTCTCTCAGCATCAGAGTTTTTTACCCACTTGCACTGTGTATTAAACAGCCCGAAGTTTGTCCTAAAAATGGGGGAAAAAATGTTTGTTCCCTAATTGCAGTGTAATTGCAAAGCTTTGAATAAAGATACCGTTTACCAAAGACAAGGCTAATATTAGGTGTAAGCAGGTCTGAAAAAAAGACTCATATCTTTAAATGTTTTCTTTAAAAATTGATTTTTAATGTTTTCCCTCCAATATATTTGGCAGTGCTTTAGTTGAAAGTGGCATTTTCTAGTCCATCTTCCTCTAGGAAATTTATACTGTTATAGATCAGCTGTAGTGACATGATTTAAATCAATAGAAACTAAATTAAAACAACTGCATATACTGTATCACCCACATGAGCCTGATATCTGATATCCACTGAAACACTTATTCAAAGCTCGGTCCAAGAATCAAAGGTGTGTATTTCAAAATGGTTGGCCCTGATCCTCCCATTGATGCTGGGCAGAATCAGAGAAAGGAGGGCAGAAATTGTGCGTTTTCATCAATGCCAGGCAGACTGCGGCAACTGTCCTTTTGCGAGGTTTGTATTTGATGCCCTCGGCTGCAGCGAATGCACAAAGACCTCCGGCTGTCTTTGAAGTAGACCGGCTAGCTGCTGCCCTGAAAAAAAAAGATTTAAATAAATGACAGCAAAGGAGGAAGAAAGTGACACTGTCCCTGCACTCTTTTTCCAGCGACTGCTATGCCTTAACCTCAGCAGAGTTTATTTTGAGTTGATACATATCACTTGTCATTTTTAGGTGGTAGATACAAAATCCCTAGAGACAGAGGTGACGCACTGCATATAAACAATTCAACAGAGCAGCGTGTTTACTGTATCAACATTGAAGGATCAGGGTTACTGCATATTCAGCTCTCTGCACAGACCCTCCACCACACAGTTGGCATCAGCAGTCTACATGTAAGCTAAGCTGCTTGTTAGACACACTGTCTTAACCATTCTACACAGACGGGAGAAATATGCAGTAAATGGTTTAGGGAAAATACACACCTCTTTGAAATAAAGCTGCAAATTGATCATTAATTTGACTTATATTCACCATCATTTGCATATGGTGGTGAAACCGCGTTTAATGAATAAGGGGATTAAGCAGAGAAAAGCAAGTATTTTTGTCATTATAATAAGAATAAAATGGGTCAACATGCTATTACCAGTTTAATTCTTCTACCAGCCACTTATCTGAGCTCCTTTGCTGCTTTACACTGTGAACCATGGACCAATGAGGTTTATCTCTGCTGCTCCCTCTCAGACTCACCATTGCTCTGTGTATGTTCAGGTTGGGTAGTCAGCTTTGTCCACCTACAGACTTAACCACTGGCATATTCTTATTTATGAGGCTTCATTGTCTGCATCCATCAGAGATCTACATCCTTTAGAGAAATATGTGACGTTGATCAAACTATTGCGCACAGGCAAAGAGTGGGGGGGTTGCAATCTTCTGAAACTTAAAAACACTCTACAAATGTCTACAAGTGGTTCCGTTATTTATTTTTACGAGACTTGAAACAGCATAATTGTGTTTACAGTGATATATGGAGATGTGCAATAAAAGAGTTAAAGTATTTTGCATTAAATGCATTAGAAATTATTCTCAATGACTTGGAAGCAAGGACATCTGGCTGTAGATGTTTGGAATGTTGATGCATATTTTTTTTATTTTGATTAATACTTCAATTTTATGATTCTGTAGTTTGTTCACTCTTTTTCGTTTTATAACATTTGTTTTATGTCTGTAGGGGTGTAATTATGCTGCTTCCTGTCTTGGCCACAACACTCTTGAAAGAGAGATTTTTAATCTTAATGAGACTTGCATGAGACTAGAGTATAAATGAAGCAACACGTAAACTGAGCTTCTCATCAGCAAGGCTCAACTCAACTATCTGTTTTTTTTTTACTCTTTGAAATGTTTTATCTCCCTGGCTAATATTCGACATGCATCACATTTGCTTGTTTGCTCTTATCTGTCATTTTGTTTGGAAACGAACTTCTGATTTTCTGTGTTAACTGCAATTAGTTTAAAGTGAAACATGTATTTTCTTGGGGGAAGTAAGGAATGAACTTGGGATGTGCTCTGAAAATAATACTACTAATAATAATGATTTAGCGTGTCCAAGTACTAACCACTGTTCTCTGGGTTTCTGCTCTCTTTTGTGCCTTTCTGAATTTTGTGTGCCAAGGTTTGTTCCACAGAGCCATCATCCAAAGCGGTTCAGCACTATCCAGTTGGGCTGTAAACTACCAACCCGTCAAATACACACGCATGCTGGCTGAAAGGGTTGGCTGCAACGTGCTGGACACCGTTGACATGGTCTCTTGCCTGCAGAAGAAAAGTGCAAAGGAGCTGGTAGAGCAAGACATCCAGTCTGCCCGATACCGTGTGGCTTTCGGCCCTGTCATTGACGGAGACGTCATCCCAGACGACCCTGAGATCCTGATGGAGCAGGGCGAGTTCCTTAACTATGATATAATGCTGGGGGTCAATCAGGGAGAGGGACTGCGGTTCGTGGAGAACGTGATGGACCTGGAGGATGGCGTGTCCGGCAGTGACTTTGACTTTGCTGTGTCAGACTTCGTGGACAGCTTGTATGGCTACCCAGAAGGGAAGGACACGCTGAGGGAGACAATTAAATTCATGTACACAGACTGGGCTGACAAGGACAACCCGGAGACTAGGAGGAAGACCCTGGTGGCTCTCTTCACGGATCACCAATGGGTGGAGCCCTCAGTGGTGACTGCTGACCTACACGCCCGCTACGGCTCACCTACATACTTCTACGCCTTCTACCACCACTGTCAAAGCCTCATGAAGCCAGTGTGGTCAGACTCAGCACACGGAGATGAGGTGCCTTATGTGTTTGGCATCCCCATGGTGGGCCCAACTGACCTGTTCCCCTGCAACTTCTCCAGGAATGACATCATGCTCAGCGCTGTGGTTATGACTTACTGGACCAACTTTGCCAAGAGTGGGTGAGTAACCGCAAAACCAGAGACAAACCAAAATACAGGTTAACATGTATATATGGCCTATGTAAATGTATTAACCCCTCACGTCATTCGGTCATATGACATAACTGACCTCACTTTGACTCAAGTTCAAGTGTTTAGCCACTTGCTTCTGCTAGATTAATCCTTCTTTTATCACCATGAAAGGATTGTAGGATTCAGTCTTAGGTTATCTCTTTTGCTAGTTCACAAGAATTACCGGACAAAAAGAAGTGCTTCAGTTTTTATCAATTGATATGAATTTGTTTATATCAGAAGTCAAAAAATTAGCCTTTTCCTCAATGCGCAGGCACTTACAGCTGTTAAGACAGGTCCGCTTCCCCTTGCTCAAATAGATTTGACCTCACCATTCACATAAAGAACGGTTGAATTTTACACTTATAAAAGTGATGCTTGACTGTAAGATCACATTAGACGATGAATATATACAGCACACAGCATCTAATGAAAGCTGTGTCTTTTTAAATGCCACGTTGTCTCTTCTTTTAGAGAGGCAGTTCAGGCTTTTGTATGAGCACTCTAAGAATATAACAAAGTCTCATCACTTTTGGCACACTTCCTAAAGGTGATGGATTTTAAAATTTACAACTTAATTCACATAAATATTTAAAGCACAGTTTAACAAAAAGGTTGTGTTAAAAAGGTTTGAAGCTGCAGTTAGAACTCCATAAACCTCTACCAACTAAACTGGGAAGGGTGGCACAAATAATCATGCATACTGTGTAGCCATGTTTGCTTGCAACATAAAATATTGATACACTGGTACCACGTATCAATATCTTAATAAAAGAAACAGTGTAGATTAGGTCAGGTTTCTGTTGGGCATTTGAAATGAGGAGCTCCCCTTCCTTGTAAAAGTGTACAATTTATATCAGTTTTCAGAAGGACAAAAAACATATTTATCTGTCATTTTCTGTATATCTACATCCTATCCATAGGTTTCTTTCAGGAAATACATGGATTTTGGATTATTACTGGAAGCAGTGGCAGGATATTTAACGCATGAATGCAATGAGTCTTTGTGGATGGAGACCCTAACATTAGGAGGAATTACAGCACGGGTCACTGTAGGCTGCTGTTTTAGTGTGAAGGAACGAGGGAATGCTGAGCCCTTGAGGAGACATGGTGATATTACATTGTGTCGACCTCCTTGTTGGCCCTCTGTTGATGATTTATTTTCCTTTTCTGCCTTAGAGTTAACAAATAGGCCTTCTATTTCCATTTGCATATGGGATGCCATCATTGCATTTATACTATCTAGGGCTAAGAGATACAGTCAAAATAAATTACAATATAAATTAGGGATCAATTCAAAACTATGTGTATTACTGTATGGTAAACTACAGCAAAATAGCACATAAAATGATCAAACTTACACTCAGAGAAAAAGAATTGTGTTCCAGTGTTTGTCAAATAACAAAGTCAATAAGTTAGTTTTTTTAATCACAGCTCACCCTGAATCATTTATCATTTTGACAACAATGTTTCTAGATCAATATCTTGATAAAATCCTCACAATGTACTGAAAGTGAAACAAAAATAATATTGAGTTTCCCTTTTTTACCATGACATTTGTTTTTTCATTAATCATGTTGTCTTTGTCTTCATGGTTTGTCCATAGGGATCCTAACAAGCCAGTGCCACAGGACACCAAGTTTATCCACACCAAGGCCAACCGCTTCGAGGAGGTGGCCTGGTCCAAGTACGACCCTTACGACCAGCTCTACTTGCACATTGGCCTGAAGCCTCGTATCCGTGATCACTACCGTGCCACCAAGGTGGCATTCTGGAAACACCTGGTACCCCATCTCTACAACCTCCATGACATGTTCCATTACTCCTCTACCACCACCAAGGTCACCCCACTGGATCCCACCCAGTCAAATGGTAAGAGGTCCGGCAGCACCGGCCGGCCTCCGGTATCCACTGCCCACAATGATGGCGAAGGAGGGAGGGAGATGGGTCCTCTTATCATGCCGAACCCGAGAGATTACTCCACAGAGCTCAGCGTCACCATCGCTGTAGGGGCATCACTGCTTTTCCTCAACGTCCTTGCCTTCGCTGCTCTGTACTACCGCAAGGACAAGCGCAGTCGGCAGGACACATCCCAGCAGCCCAGTCCACAGTGTGATAGCAAGGGCAACAACATGAGCCACACCACCACTATAGATGAGACGCTGTCATCCCAGCAAAGGAACCAGTGTGAGGCCCTTCACAATCCTCTGCACGTCTCGCCAAGCTTGGACTTCTCGCTCAGCCAGCGCCGCGCTCCTGATGACATCCCTCTGATGACGCCCAACAACATCACAATGATTCCCAACTCCCTGATGGGCCTCTCCAACATGAGTCCGTACAGCACCTTCCCTGCTGGTTACAGCTCTGCAGGCCTGCCCAGCACCCACTCTACCACACGAGTATAGCTTGGCAGGAGGCGAGAGGAGATGAGGAGGGGAACTGTGACGTACGTAAACGTGGAAATGTAAAGCTGTATTAAGGATGTGTAGGTAAAATAGGATTGAATATGTTCTTTCTGTCTTTTCCAAAGGTGTACAACCGCCAACATCCTGCCTTTGCTCTCTCATAATAGGAAGTCTAACTGCAGAGTCATTTTATAATAATCATTTTCAAAGGCAGTCAAAAAGAAAAAGTGCATTTCATTTTCCACTTTGGCTTTTTTGGAACTTTACCTAGCAAGAACTTAGTATAATGTTTATACAGTTGGATTTGTATGGGAAGCTTTTTCTTACTCTGTGATATCTATTTTGATCTCGTGGGACAAAGTGACATTCAACTCGAGGTGGACAGAGATGAGATCTGGGAAAAGCTGAAAAGCAGTGTTACTATTATTATTATAATTATAATTATTATTATTATTATCAAGCTATTTTATACATATTTCTCATGGTACATTGCTTCTTACGAAAATGCATTTTTACTGTATTACTTTAAAATGCCTTGTAACTCGCTCACATAAAAACTTACTGTGGAATCATTGCGACGATGAATTGAACTTTACTGGTCACATGTGGTAAAAAAATTTATCCAAAATATTTCTATTGGTAGTGCAAAATATAGCACCCGCATGCGTGTGTGGGTGAATGTGTGTGTGTGTGGGCGCGCATGCGTGTGCGCGCGTGTGTGATTGGTTGTGAGTATGTGGGTGTGTGTACTGAGAAGTGAGCTTCAAAACTGTAAATTAGCCATCGTTTGAATTAACCATTCAGTTTTGCAAATATAGTATTGTGTAATCTATTGTAGTCTTTTTGAGCATCCTTGCTATAATTTCATTTCTAGTGTCTATAATTTTGATTAATACATTGTAGGAATATAACTTCTGCTTCACTATAAAAATAGAATTGCTTAAAAATGTGTTTTCCTACTCAAACCAACTCATGGTTCTTTTGGCTTGGCTTCTTTGTACAGAATAAACTTAGACCTACATTTTATTTGTTGTTTGTTTATGAATACTGTAAGGTCTGCAGAGAGATAACTGTAATTACATCGTAATCGTATGTATACCAACTCAATTATTCTCATTTTCAAAGGAGTTTCATGACGCTTACAGATTATTGCTCCCTCTCCAAGTGGTTTGGACCCCATGCGTACCAGGATATATCCAGGGGTCACTCTTTACTAAATGGACATGATGGACATCAAGCTTTGAGATTTGATTTCTTTGAACCTATCATAATGTTGTTTAATCTAAATGAGACAACTATTAAAAGACTTTTGGAACTAAAGATGACTCTTGTCAAAAGTTGGGATTTGATAACAATTTATATGGTTAATGCAGATCTAAAAAGTGACTACAGTGTCCTCCAAAATCTGCACAGTTTCTCTTAATTAAGTAAAACAAATTTCACAGCCATAAGGTGTTTGGGTCAGGGAGTTTTAGTTTAATTAGCCCCATTTTGTGCCTTTCATATATGCAAATTAATAGTAATTACACATTTAAATCCATGTACAGCTCAAAGAGAGGACTACTTCAGATTTGAAAAGTTGTGTCAAGCATTTTAAGGCTCCAAAAGGAGCTGAAAAAAATCCGATAAATGTGTTGGATATGAAGACTACAAGTCTCACAAGTCTTAAAATGAGGAAAATCTTGGGGTGTGGAGTTAGTAAGAAGTGAGTTTACCAGATTTGTGTTGCTCTCTTCTCTTTTATACTAGCAGCTAGCAGCGAGAAGCTACATTAGCATCTACTAGCTCCCCAGAATTTTTAATGGGTAAGGATGCATATATTAAAAAAGATCATATCTCTGGCCGAATTGCACTAATTATTACATTGTATTTCCTAACTCTGCTTTTTTGTTTGTAAATAAAACAAGAGTGCAGTGATTAATCAGAGTAGTCCTCTTAATGTCCCAAACACAGTCAAGTTGAGTTTATCTTGTTGTCAGCATTAATGTGAAACTGAGATTCTTTTTAAAAAAGGACATTATTTTTCCCTTCTCTTACATAAAAAAATGCATTAAATGCCAAAAAAATTAAACCTTGTTCGATTCTTAACATTAAGTTTTTACCACCTAAGCTAATATGACCACCATGCTGGCTTTCATTAGCTAATTTTAGCAAACTTTAGCTACCAGTAAACAGTAAAATGCTAGTCACTGGCATTGTTGTGTCTGTTTGATAAATTCATGGCTATGCTCCACTGTTGCTGCTGTCATACTACTTTGCCATTTATTATTACTACCTCTTGCCTAAATGTCACCTGTCATGGAAACGGAGATAGTTATCACTTTAACTGACAGCATATACCTTCATGTAATGGTCATGAGACATTGATGAATGGACACTTTTTACCAACTGAAGATCTGTTTGTAATGACTTAACTACCCAAACCTGGCTAAGTTTCTTTGTCACATTTGCTCATCACTTAATTTTAACTCCAGGAACACCACAGTCCTCTTTGCCCATATTTCTATAATGGTTCACTTATGATTCTAACTGCTGCAGCAGGTTTTGGTTTATCTTTAAAATGGTTGGACTACCACACCTCGTGGCAGTTTCCCCAGGCTTCAAACACACAGCCAGCATGCTCTGAGATTAACATGAAAGACAATCAAACACGCAAGTAAATAAAAACCCTGCTGAGAACTGCTCTGTCCCCCCTTTATTTCATCATGCGGTAAAACAAATAATTTAGGCCCACACCGCAGGAGGTCATTGCCATTCAATTCACTTCTGACTAAGCCCGATGTGTTTTTGTCCTCCAAGAGCTTGTTTGTTTGTTCGATGCCTGTTTGTTCGTTTTGTCACAAGATAACATAACGCACATTACCATAACAGGAATAGGAGGTGGTGCAAATATTTTCACAGGGCCCCCTCCTCCCCCTGTATAAACACATGCAAATTACCACTTTCAGTGCACAAATATTGGCGAGTGTATCAATCACACAGCAAATAAATCTAAAAACGACTCAAAGACAGAGCACTGTGCCATGTCACATATATCCTGCAAACACAGTCACATAAGTATACATAATAGATACATATAGTACACTCACGATGTAGTCACTGCTGTACATAGTGCCAAGCGTGATATAGGTGCCATTTTCTGTCTGATTATGTAAAATATATATAGATATGTGCATGCTAATAGCATTTGCACCCCCTTGAAAGCCTGGAGAGTATAGTGTTAGTTCATGCATTAACAAATGATTCTTAGGCGGTCTCATTAAGTGTTACCCAATAATTCATCATCTGAGCCGCTCACATCCCTGATCACCATCTGTGGAATATAGCTTATTCATAAATGAATGAATTTCATGTCAACCAAACTAGTGAGCCTCTAAGAGTTGTCATCCTCCTTAATCCTGCCTTTGATTGTCAACATTATTGCTAATTCTCAGCTCTGAAGTAAAGCTGACAACCATTCTACACACTCATATATAGTCCAGAGGTTAATTAATGCTTCTCTTCTCTCTCTCTTACATGGTTTTCTCAGCAATTTCAAAGGCATCTTTCCTCTTTGCTCTTCAATTTCAGCTTAACAAAGCTGATGGCATTAATCCTTTCTATATACTAATTACTTGATCTGTTACTGCTCTGGGTTTTTAGGAAACAAAAGGCTGTTCAAACCAAACAATTTACTCATTTAAATGACAATTTTTTTTTCTCAAGAGAAGTGAAATTAATGTTCAACATCAGATCAGCCCCTAAAAAGTGACTTTATTTTTGAGGGGGCCAGATGGTTATAATATGGATGGATCCCAGGCCTGTTTGGTAAAATGGCAGCTGTTGCAACTTTTAGTCTGTCACAAATATTGAATTTATTCAAATTTAATGCAATATAATGACTTATGATGAAAAGATTATGTATGTTTTTTCATAAAATGCAATCATTTCCACTTTGACATGGACACAAAATGGCAAGAGAGAATAGTATGAGGGGCTTCTCCATAAAAAAAAGATAGCATGGTGTTTTCTCCCGCTCTACACTGGCTCCTTTGTACTGAACCCAGCTTTGACATCAACTGGGTCAAACATGAGGGAGGGAGGGAAGGAGGACAGCAGCTGGACCGGACCGTCAATGTCACCCTTGTTAGTCAACTTCTTCAATGTCAGTCACTAGTGTTTCGATTTATTTCACTCTTTTATCGGCGCACACCTCTTGTCCCTGTGTATTTTTGAAGATGCTGGTCTGAGGACCCTCAGAGCTGCTCATTGACCCCAAGTTTGTGTGTATGCAGACAGAAGACACATGCGCATTGACAATAAACAGATGAACTATTGCAAGTTCATGAAGGACACACTTCAAATCAACATGCAAAATCATTTAATATATTTGAGGAGAATGCATGTAAAAGTATCCAAATAGGTATGTAGGGTCATTTGCATTGTCCATAATAAACCACAAAAAAATTTAAATTAAAACATTTTTTTTAAAAACTGCACCACTGATATTTAAATTAGACACTGATTATTTCATACTTGCAATAGTTTTTATACAGTGTTTGTGGCTGATATACTGTGTAAAAATGTACATGCAAAATCTCCCATTCTCTCTACATATTTAAGAATAATCAAAGAGAGCCACAAGTATTTCATCAGAACAACTGAAACACAGCAAATGTCACCAAATACCAAGAAACGAACTCATATTCGTGTGAGCTGCTCTCTGTCCCAAGTCCTGAACCCATGGCTCTATAAATAATGACTGGCAGCTGAAATGGGACTTTGTGACTTTAAGATGTGACTCGGGGAGATGTGGTCTATCTATTGTTGATGAGACAAAAGCGCGAGTCAGATTCATATAGGAGTGGCGGGGAATAACTTCTCATATCCTCATATCACAGTCACAAAGCCACCCAGCAAAACTTCAATAACCCCCGCACTTCTTTCTGGACATGGGTGAGTGCACAGAATTTTTAATAACTCTTATCATCTATTATTAATGTGATTTGAAAATCTGGATTTCAATAACTTGATTCTAATGTTGCCTTTAAAATATCCTCTCTGTCACTCAACATTATATTGTTCTTGTGCACTGTGTGCAAGATTTTCTGCATTACTCCTGTGCTTTCATGCATTTTAAGTTTTTTTATTAGTATTATTATTGCAAATAAATTATTGATTCACAATTGATTCAACTTTTGCTCTATAACCCCAAGATATAATAGATGATTTTAGGAGACTGAGATGTAAACAACACATAGACAAAGCCAGGATTATTTACTTTTCAATACACAAACAACTCCTCGTTACCTCCTCTAACCCCTTTAACCATCAATCAGACTGGGTAAATCAGAGTGGCTGACAGAGATGGGCAGTGATTTCCATCATGCCAAGGCCATGCCAGGTCACTCATGTGAAGAGGTCAGATACTCCCACGTGTGTCATGGGTATAAATTAGCACATTTGCATGTGAAATGTGGACCCAAACAATGCCAACCATTGCTAACCATTTTTTCTAATGTATGCTAACTTTCACACATTCAGCTTTCAAGTCTTGATTGACTGTCTGGCATTAACTGTAAATGCACTGATGCCTTTTGCACTGAATTTAAATAGAGGCTGTGATTGCCTGTATCACTCTATCACTGTAACCACTGTTGCAGCAGAGTACAGCTGAAGCGTGGGCGTCTGCAGGCACCATCATTAATGGGGCTCTAGCAGTCTTCCTGCTGTTTCTATTTATATTTTAGTAGCAGTTTGTATAACTCAGTGCCTCTGTTTCTTCCAGCTAAAATCCTATGATTTGTGAAATTATCTTAATGTTTTATCACTGTAGACGCCTGATAACCCGTATGCCACATACAAAGGCTGAGTCCAGGGTTCGAGTCCTGGTTCAACCTCATTCTCATCCATGCCTTTCCTGTCTTTCTCTACTGTCAATCAATAATCAAATAACTGTAAAAAGGAAATGTGATATCACTGTAGTTGCCTGATAACCCGTATGCCACCTACAAAGGCTGCATCCTTACAGCAACTGCCAGGGTTTAAGTCCTGGGCCCTTTGCCACATGACATCCTCCATGCTTTACATGTCTTTCTCTTCAATCGCTGTCAACCAATAATCAAAAATGTTTTATTAAAAAAAATTTAAAGAAATGTTTTTTTAAGCTAACATATCAGGCACCTGGATTTCACAACTCGTGGTGACAAAACTCAAATTTTGAGTGGGGGTTGTTGTTGTGAAGATATTCAAATTGCCTCTCTCGTTCATTATGCTGCTACCCACTCTTTGAACACTTGAACCCAGCCCCCGCTGGCATTGACACTCAGTGCCATGGTACCACTCTCAGCCATCTGTGGATGTGGGATGGCCTGAGCAGGGACATTGCCACTGGTGTTGAGATGGTCCTGGTGACTTCTCTGCCACCACATACTACTGTGTGTGTGTTTGAGTGTGTATTGTGGCACTATAGTCTTTGTTTGTTTGACATCGCCGCCCTTTGTTTGTCCCTGATCATGGCAAGGACAATGGATATTGTATCTGCAGCCACAAAGAGAAGCTCTTTCTTCAGGCCCCTGAAGCCAGTGTTTCTCCACCATCTCTCACTAGACTGGTGACGCCTGTGATCGCTGGAGAAAGAGGGCAGGACCAGAGATAGTAGGGGCTGTGAGGTGTTGGTAGAAGCATAGGAGCTTTTACATGCGGATTAAATCAGCTCAGAGAGGCTTATTTTACTGTAGCAATAACTTGTAGGCAGCACTGTACACCACTGGTTGGCTCTGGGAACTTTCTTGTTGCGGAGTAAAGGATCAGAAGCAGCAAATGTTTCCGGTCAGGCAGCCTTGGCTTTGCAAAGCCTTAGGTGCTTTCCTCTATCCCATTTCTGCCAATGCTTTTATTAACACTGTGGATATTTACTACCTGCTTCAACAACACTGCTTACACTGGAAGAAGTGCATGAGATTGTCTTGAAGTCAGACGTGACTGCTTTTGTTTGGACGCTTTATTGGGAGTCGCTGCTTGAACTCTTGTTTGTCACTGCTGTCTAATATTTTTTGCTCTGTTGCTTTCTTGCCTGTTGATGGGGTTTTTGGTGTATGCTCATGGATTTGCAGACACAGCAAGGCCTTTTTCATAGTTCCCCCACAGGGTAAAAGACTTCCCCACAGTGGCGTAGATGTGTTGTGTGGTTATATGTGCGGTGTGTGCCGCCTGTGTGCTGATATATTATGCCCCCTCAGGTTGTTATGATTGCTGTATCCGGTGCATTGGGGCAGTGCCCTACCCATCCCTGGTGGCCACCTTGCTGTGCTATGCTGGCATGGCATTATTTTGTGGCTGTGGACATGAAGCTTTGACCCAAACCGAAGTTCTGGTTGAGACTTACTTCGCTCGCAATGCTCAGGACTTTGCGGTCATGGCCTCTTTGTGAGTGATGCTTCATAAAATTCTCGGAATTTTTGATTTTCTTGATCTCTCAAGAGTTTGCTGTTTGACCTGACTTCTCTTTGTGACCATCCTAGTATCAAATACTTCCAGTACGTCATCTATGGCCTGGCATCGTTTTTCTTCCTCTATGGTATCCTGCTGCTCGCTGAGGGTTTCTACACGACGAGCGCCGTCAAGCAGACCTTTGGTGAATTCAGGAGCACCCAATGTGGGCGCTGCCTGAGCCTGACGGTGAGAGCGCAGGGTGGAGAGTGGAGGGGGGGAGGGTGAATGATGTCAGGTCATTGTTAAGATGCTGAATGCTGTTTTGTTTTATCTCCTCAGCTCAATGAAATGTTCTTTGTTTATGCAATTTCTCTTCAGAATCATGAATTATGGCTGATAACTGATTTAATGACACCACATTTATCACACAAAAAAACCTGAGCTCCTACGCTACATTTCTGTGACCTAATGTACTGCACCCTTTATTTCAACAGTTTATCATAGTGACGTACATCTTGGCCTTCATCTGGCTGGCAGTGTTTGCTTTCACTGCTATCCCAGTTTTCTTCTTGTTCAACATGGAGCAGACCTGCCACAACATCAACATCCTGGCTGAAACAACCACCAGCATTAATCAGCATGCCTGGATTTGCATGGATGCCAGGCAGTATGGTGCGTTGTTCCTATAATGACTGACCGCATGTCCACCTGATAAGAATGTTAATGTGCTTGTAGACACGATGAATTAATCACTGGAGAGTGGATGCAAAGCCAGTTGTTGCATTAGTTATGAAATAATGAAGATAATTACACCTTTATCTTAATTTTTTTTGCTGCTGTGTCCCTATTATGTTGAATGCGAGCAGCAAGCTAAATGCGTCATAACTCATCGTAATTCAGCAACGGTGAGAGATACTTACGTCATGTCTTCGTTTAAGGTCTGCTCCCCTGGAATGCAATGCCAGGCAAGGTTTGTGGAATGACCTTGGCATCTATTTGCAAAGCCAGCGAAGTGAGTAGCTGAATCCAATATTCCACTTTGCGCAGTCTAGTATTCATGTATGTATGTATATTCATGTCAGCATCCTCACATTAAGATCAGTGTGCAGAAGGAATGAAAAAATCTGTTCTAAATTATTAATGGATGGGTGTAAAAACAAGTTTTGTAAGAGAACGACAAAAACATACAAGAGATTGATTCTACTCTATGATTATATATTAAACTAACGTGTTTGATTTGTTTTTCAGTTCTACGTCACCTATGACTTGTACATAGCTGCATTTGCCGGTGCCGGGATCACTCTCTTAGCACTGGTAAACGATTGTTTTGGCAATATGCATGATATCAGTTGAGCTTTCTCTTGTAAATACTGTCCCATTTAAAGGATCAGTTTATTCAAATTAAAAAACACTTACACACACATTAAGCTGTATTTAGTCATGCAGATTGCTCAGATCTCTTTGGTTTTACTTGGTTAGTTAGGATTTGAAATATTTGTTTTCAAAATTATTGCTGCCAACTCAATAAATGGAAATGAATTGCATTTACATCACGGCCGCCAAAGTATTGAAACATTTCTCTGAATGCCTTTTTAAAATTGCAATAAACAGTTTTAGTGAAACTACTTTCCAACAAAGAAATAGATCATGTTGTGAACAGTGTTTGTAGAATCTATTTCTTTGGTAGTTTAATCCCAAGCACCTCCAGCCTTTGTGATAAAGTGTCCTTGGGCATCTCTCGACAGCTCTTCCACTGGTGTGTGTGTTCCTGTTGAGCTGGTTGGCAATTTATATAGAAGCCCCTGCTGTTGGTACAAATATGGGTGAATACTGACTTGAGTTGTAAAGCGCTTTGAGTAGACAAAAGGCCACTCAGAGAAAAAGGCTCTATAATTGTTAGCCATTTAGTATAATCTGGAGTAACACAGACACCATCAAAGTCATTTTTCAGGTCTCTGTGCACCACAAACAAAATTCAGCTCAGTGTTTTTTTGTGGTATGGTTTCAGCAAAAAATCTTAGAAATGGATTTTTCAAACCTGGGACAACTCCAAAGCTGCACAGCTAGATATCGTAACAAGTATGAAAAAGTGTTTTTTGTAGTTTGGGTGAGCTGATCATTTAAAAAGATGATTTTCCCACTTTTTTTTTCTTGTCCTTTCACATTCCTCATACTTGCATCTTCCTTTGCAGTTTCTGTACATGATTGCCACCACCTACAACTATGCAGTCTTGCGATTTCTGGGCAGGAAAGGGATCCGCTAAGTGCATCACATCCTTCCCGTCAACCTCTTCCTCTGGCTATGAGATGGACAGTCGACACATGCAGCACTAAATTTCCATTCATCCTCTGGGAAACAGCAACTTTCCAACCAGGATCACCTGCTGTAGCATTTCATTTGACATGTCCAATAACAGACAAATGTTTGTCATCACTTTTTTGTATGAACAACAGACAGAGAGATGAAGATAATTCACACCCAGCAACGAGCCCTGGTCTCGTCCTCAAATCCTCCCCTCACATGATTCTCTTAGCTTTGTTGTTCACTTTCCCCTTGCAAGTTGTATCTCTCATTTTATTCTTTTTGGCGCTGATGCTGTTGTCAGATTGTGCTGTATGACGTTTCATTAATAATTAAGAGCAACGACAGCTCAACTCATAAATCATAACTGCATGCCCCCCCCCCCCGTGCCATGCTCACTGATGTTCACTTTGGTTCCAAATCTGATTTTTGCTGCTGCTTCATTATCACCATCTTTTCTATTCACATGGTGTGAACTAAAGCAGGTGAAGCTGAATGTACCAAAGTTCTCTGCAAGGGTTCGGTGTCTCCTCCCATACCCCTTTGTGCTTTCACTCACAATACATGCATTTTGCATTCACTCATAATGCGTTTTTGCTTTATTTAAAAGGCACTGTGTAGATGGAAGAGATGTGTATCCATTTTCATGGAGCTTTTTTGGTTACCGCTTGTAATAAGCTGTTTTTTATGTCACTGAGGTGTTGATGCTTCTGTAATGTGCCACCAGGTGACTCCAGCTTGATGTGTAGCCCTGCTACTTACTTAGCTGGGTTTTGTTTGATATTAAGGCTGATTAAACCATTTAAATCTGAGGCAATAATTTGGGATTTTATTTTAACCATATACAGCAATTTGCAATAAAAATCCTTCATGTCTATTGTACTTCATTTAAATCACTCAGGCAAATACTGCAGTACACCATATGCTATTATATCTTTTCATCACAAATGCTCAATCCGGAAGTTACACTTTGTCCTATAAAACTTTCAGAAATAGGTTTAAAAGACAATATTCAGAGTTGGAGCAACAGTTATCAGGTTCTCAGTCCAAACAGCACATTAATCACAGTATATTTGGGTCTCCTCTGATGACATATTTGTCCCAGTTTAGCTTTAGATCTAGAGAGTTTTTGCAAAGCAGCCATCACATAGGATCACTTGGTTATGCACATACATGGAGGTAAGCAGATCTCCCAGGGCCATGGCACAATCGCCACACTGCAAAAACACACACAATATTAACACTGTGCAATGACAAGAGCCTTCTATTTAACTGTAATCACAGATATACTGTATGTGTTGTGACAGGAAAAGCAAAACGCACAACAAACCTTCAGACACTCAGGGTGGCAGGCCAGCAGAGGTTCACTGAATGAGATTTTGACATTTCCATCAATTGTGTTGTCACAGAACGAACAAACAGCTTTGCCATCCCTGCAGTGGAGTCAAGATTAAAAGAAGATCACTTTTTTTGATCTTTAGTTGCAAACCTTTCAATTTTTAAATTGTGTCGTCTTTAAAGTGAGACGTTACCTGGTCTTAAGCACAGTTTGTGTGGACTGTGGCTTCTCTGCAGGCTTTTGAAGCATTTCAGAGCTGCAAAAATGGTCATCAGCAAAAAATAAGAAGCATTCTATCAAACAGGTGAAACTCAATGACTGTTGAATAAAAACAGTAACTAAATTGGTTCCTTATTTAAGAAAGCTTACTCACATGCTGGTCGGATCAGATTCTTGGCTAGGTTTCGTGTCCTCTGTGTTGGATTGTTCTGGATCTTTCAAAGGTTCGGGAGCAGCTTCGGCTGCAGGTGGCAGCACATCTAATGCATCTGTCAGTTCAATGTATTTGTAGGCTAAATTATCCTGAACAGCTTCAGTCTCTGAAGCTGTTAGGGGTGTAACCTCACCCTCCACACCTTGCTCCACCGCAGGATCAGCTGCATTCTCTGGTGTTGGGTCGACACTTTGTTGGACATCAGTGTTATCAGCAGGCTGGACTTCACACTCAACAACCTCTTTGGTTTTGGGCTCTAAAACAGGCTCTGCAAGGGCTGCTGACTCAACTTTACACTCTACCGACTGGACTATAGTTTCAGCAGTAGGTTGAGTAGATGATTCAGGTACAGTATCCGCCACTAAGTCAGGGACTGGTTCCACAATGTCTACTGGAGCAGTTTGCTCTGCTGCATCAGTCACAGCAGGTGTCTCAGGCAATGACTCCTCATTAACCTCAGTTACAGCTTCAACAGTTTCTTCAGCAGCTTGTTCTGGAGGATCCGTACTGCAACTCTCCTCTGTAGCAGTTTCAGTGGGGGGTTGAACAAGTGATTCAGGTACAGATTCTATCAATAAGTCAGGGACTGGCTCCATGCTGTCTTGGACAGCACCTTTTTCTCCTGGCACTGCATTTATCACAACACTCTTGTCAAGTGAAGACTCCGACCCAACCTCAGCTACAGCTCCCACAATTTCTTCTGCAGACAGTTCTGGGGGACATCTCTCAAAACTTTCCTCTGCAGGTTGCATAGCTGACTCTACTCCTGCATCCTCTAATGGCGTTGTATTTGCAGGTTCTGTTTTGGTTGAGAGTTCCTCTTGAGGTGTCTGCTCAACTGCAAGCTCAGCAGGGTCTTCATCATTGTCTTTACTCTCCTCTGTGCCAGCTGCAGCACAGGTTTCTGCAACAGGAACTTCCACACAAGCATCCTCAGAGACCTTGACCTCTTCATTTGTCAGCTCAACTGTCGCATCAGCATGTTCTTCCTTGTTTTCTTCTGTTGTGTCGGCAACTGGTTGCTCAGCGGGTTGCACAGGAGATGCTTCCTTTGGAGTTTCATTTGTTAAGGACGCTTGTTGTGCCTCACCATTTTGGATACATTCTTCCAGGTGAACATCTGCAGAGACCTCTGCAGCCCCCTCATTGTCTTCCACATTGGACTCGTCAACTGTTGTATCAGCATTTTCTTCCTTGTTTTCTGTATTTGTATTGGCAACTGGTTGCTCTGCTGGTTGCACAGAAGATACTGCCTCTGGGTTTTCATTTATTGAAGAAACTGGTGGTGCCTCACCATTTGGGGTAAGTTCTTCTGTGAGTATTACTGACCTGTAACAGAGGGGCTTATTTATTCCCAACTACGCTTACAACAAAAATCTCTGTACTTGGCATCAAAAAATACACTTGCAGTCGCAGTCATACTTTTGTAGATAGAGGCTCTCATATACTCACTTTATGTCATGTGTGGTCTCTTCTGTTGACCCCTCAGGCAGAGCTTCTATTTGAGAAGGAATAACTTCACCATTTGCATGATTAGTTGAATCACTAAAAACAAGAGAACAGAAAATAACTGACTTGCAATAATATTTGATATTTGATTAAAATCTTCAGATTTAACCCTGATTATTAATTCAAGCATTGAAACAGGTGGATTTGCAGAGGAGCTTTGAGTAGTTATTGTTGTCACAATTTTTTAATTAAAATTCAGCACATACATACCCTTCAGATGGAATAAACTTTGTTGTTTGAAGAGGAGGTCTCGGTGGAGAATCTACTGATCTACAGGGTAAGAATAAGAAATACACCTTGAAAAGAACCTTGGCATTTGTTAACATAGTGCAGACTACAAAGCAGAAGAAAATTAAATCTTGCTAATGAAATTTCCCTCGACCAGGAGACAAAATATCTATAGCTTATAACTATGTTGGCTCAAAACTGTGATCAAAGCCAAATGCTCCAAATTGAGATTATGAGAGAGTCCTTTTTTACAAGAGATGATGCAAATTTAAAATATTAACTCTGTTAACTTGTAAAACATATTTTGTAATTTCTTACTGAATATAGTGAGAGATAAGCTTTATTAGCAAGAGATGATGGTGATGAAATGTCGGTTTTAGAATATATGCCTATTACTAACTGTCCATATAAACTAAGTGGTTAAAAACTGTGACCAGTTGTGATTAATACATTAATTAATGAAGCAAAGCTGACAAATAAAGTCTTAAATGTCAACACGATGTAGATTAACATCATGTTGACTGAAGCGATGAGGTGGAGCTGCTTTCTTAAACAAGAAATGTGGTCCAGTTACATGCTTAAGTCAGTTTAGTTCCACCTTGTGCCTCTTATCTGTTACCATAAGGAGTGCACTAAGTGGCAAAATATCTTTGTAATGATTTAACTCTTGATAGATCATGAGGGCATGACCCACTTGTGTGCACTGAAAGTAAAGCATGTAAACCTTTTAATTCTTTGTTTATTCATTTAAAAAAGTGCTTGGAATTATTGATTAAAAGAAGTAGCCACATCAGATCATATGTTGTCCTCAGAAATAGCAACAGACAAATTCAGTTTAATAAGGAAAGGTAAAATAATGCTTTGATATCAAATGCCCTATGTCTTATTAGGTACGAAAGAAAAATCAAAAACCATTTTGGAGAGATGTAGAGTCATACTACCTATTGTGCGGCAATAGGTTCGTGTTATTCGAACAATTGTTTTTATTTATATCAATAGAGATGGACGCTTATTTGTGAAACTGACGCTTCAAGACTTTTATTTTGAAGACGCCACCTCTCACTTCCGTATTTGTTCCGCTGTCTCCTGCTGTAGCCGTTTTAAGCTAGTAGACTGGGAAACATGCTGCTTTAATCAAACTTCAGTGTGTTATTTCAACTTCATACAACCGACACATATACATTGGCGACTGTGAAACAAAAACGGTCACTTGGTTTGTTTTTTTAACGCGTAATACTGTATTAAAACCACTAGGCGTAGTAACTGTCATGTAGTCTCTCACAGTAACGTTACGTTGTTGCGCGGCATCTCGAACAACTCAGACGAGAGTCCTCTGCTTTCCTCAAAAACTAGTCCGACTACAGGATCAGTAAGTCAGTTGCACTTTTACACTTACGATTTCCCTTTAGTCCATTAGGTTAGCTTTTAACTGTGGCAGAAAGTACAGGTGCAATATCATTTTGTTACCTAAAGGAACCGGTACCTCCATCATCACGAACCTGTTGGAACTTAAAGTTAGCTTCCTATTCGTGAGTTTAAGGGTAACGTTACACCTGGACAGCGAAGCTGAGGTTTCACATTTTATATCAGAGCAAAAACATCTCTACTGATGTTCCTTTTTCACGCCACCCTGAGCATTCCCACGATCACAAGATAAGGTTTATAGGTTGTTTGAGGTCCTGGTTAAAATTTAAAGCTAATATCGGTATACTTTTTTGTGAAAAATAGACGGAAAAGGTCTTAGTGTTGTCAACAATTTCATATACACTTGCATTAGATCAATAAAAAAGTACAGTATACCGATTATTTAAAAACCTGTTAGGTCGCATGTGTACTGAGTGGAAGAAAAACAGAAGCATCTCCCAATTTCTCTCAATACATTCAATTTAGGAGCTAAGTAGATAGTAATTCCTGAAATGTATTCATAAACTTCATTCCAATAAGATTCATCTTTACTTAGTCAAAATTTAAGGTACTTTTCATCTTGACTTCGACCTTGATCTGAATTAGGAATGTGCAGCCCAAAAAAGAGAGAAAAAATATATAATTTCATAAAAAGGATAATAATACCTTGTGTTTCAACTAGTCTAAGTATTTTATTTTTTTATTACTGACTTTTCTTTTCTGGATGAAGAAAAAGTAAAGCAGTGACCTCTGCTTTTCTGCTTCTGGTTCATTAGGAAGAGAGTTTAAGAGTTTGGCTCTTAATACATTTGAGACACCCTAAAGTAGATTTACTTGTACAACAGAGAATCAATTGAGGAATATTGTCTTATATTTTGCCAGCACCAATTAACAAGATAATTTGTATTCATATTTGATCAGTGAATTACAACCCAACATCAGCTGTGTGCTATATACAGTGAACATGAATGTTGGATGTAAGTTTTTAGCATTGTGCTTGTAAGTAACAACAGTAATAGCAGCCATCATATAAACTAAACTTGGCTCAGAATAAAAAAGTGATATAATGCCCCTTAATAGTCAGGAAAAAGGACAGAGAGCTGCGTACTGCCCTTCATTTATTGCTTGCAAGGGGATAATGTGGATAAAGGAGGATTTTGTCTTTCTGTGTCTATCACATTTTTTGAATTTCAATCTCAATATCCTGTTCTATCCTAGAAAAAATGCCATCGAGAAATCATCTTGACAAAATTGGGAGGAAGAAGAAGAAGAAATGGACAGAAGAAGCCATGGAACGTGCACTGATCGAAGTTAAGTCAGGAAGATGTACAGTGAGACAGGCCGCAAAGGAGTTTGGAGTTCCGAAATCTTCACTGGGGGACAGAGTCAGTGGAAGGGTTGCACCAGGGAGTCGCAGTGGTCCAGCTCAGCTCATTACATCTGCTGACGAGGAGCTGCTGGTGGAGTTCTCCTTATATATGTCCAAGCATGGATTTCCACTGACCAAGCAACAGCTAGTGTCCTTCGCCTCATCGATTTATAAGAGGCAGCATCGGCGGGTGGCCTTTTCGAAACTTGGCCAGACCTGGTGGCTCAATTTCAGAAAACGGCAAGAAAAGAACATTAACATTCAGCCAGCAGACAGTGTTGTTCGTGGAAGGACGGTGTGTGTGAGGAAGGAAGCAGTGGATAATTTTTTTCTTTTATTGAGCACTGTCACGGACACTCATGGGCTCAGTGATAAGCCTCACCAAATCTTCAACTGCAGTGAGACAGGCTTTCAGCTGGGCAGGAAGAGGGTGAGTCTCCCCAAATCTGCTAGTCTGGGCTACAAGCCAGCGCCAGGCCTGAGGGACCACATCTCTGCCCTGGCTTGCTTTAACGCAGCTGGAGAGGACATTCCCCCATTTATTATCTACTCAAAGGCCTATCCAGGAGGTGTATGTTACAAGACACAAGGGCCTCTAAATGCCCTCTACGGGTGGTCAGACTCAGGGTGTGTCAACTCTGACCTTTTCAAGAAATGGTTCCTCAAACACTTCCTCCTGCATGCCCCTAAAGAGCGTCCACTGCTGCTGATTTTCGACGGCCACAAATCTCCCGTGAACCTTGAGGTGGTTGAAGCAGCTCGTAAGGAGAGTGTCATCCTTCTGTGCCTTCCGCCTCACTGCTCTCACATCCTGCAGCCACTCGACGCAGGGCTCTTTGTCCTCTTGAAACAGCGTTTTACAGCCCTCATAGGTGATGGCTGTGCCACTGATACTCACTTTGCAGTCAGTAAGAAGGAGTTCTCAGGTGTATTTAAGGGGACATATCAGGTCGCAAAGGAGGAGGAGGGTGTAAACGCTGTGAAGGAAGGCTTTAGAAAATGTGGCATCTACCCTCTAAATCACTTTGCCATCATCAACGAGGGTCATTTAATGCCACTGCATGGCATGGACCCAGCAGCTGGGCCCTCCTTGGCCACGTCAACGCAGGCGGTGCACACCGAAGAAGACCTCACAGCTGCTGGACCCTCCTCCTAACTTATGACTGTCCAAAATTATCAGCCAGCCATCAATAGACTTGGTTAAAGAAACTGACTTAATAATTTAACAAAACTAGAATAAATATGCGCGCTCAAGTATCATACACAAACCCTCTATTCTCCACGCAAAGAGTTCTGTTTAACTCACTAGAAAAAAGGGGTCTATTGGTATCAATTACTTGGTAGTGTGCTCTGATTTAAAGTTTAGTAGTTATTTTAAAGGAAAGAAAAGAAAACTGTATATTTCTGTTTGATGTATTCTTGAAGATTGCTCTTTTCGTTGCATTTCTTTTGTGAAATACTGAAAACTTCCACTTCTTAAAGCCCCTGAAAATCATATAAATGAAAAAAGCTAAGACAGGAAAACCACTCCGAGTAAGCTCCTCACAAATCATATCCTCATTAAGGTTAGAACCTGTGACAAGTGGCCAGAAGTAGACATTGCCTCAATTTGGAGGATAACAAGCCAAAAAGATCGAAAACTACTGCTGTAGAATAAATTAACTTAAGCTTCTTTATTTGTCCTGTGGGTGATTAATGGCCAGGCAGCTAGCTAAGCTAACAAACATCAAGCACTATATCAAGTCATGATCAAACAAGTTATTGACTTGTTCAGTGTATTATGTGGGATACAGGTTACCAAAAGAGTTTAAGACTGAAAAGCTCCATTCATTAAGGGGACATTTGAAATCTAATTTGACAGATAGTGAGATTGTGATTTAAATTGCCATTTCTGCTATTTTACATGTGTTTGTATGTATTTATGTGACACAACACTAATGTGTTATTCATGAAGAATTTTATTTAATAAAATAACTACCTCAGTTAATGAAAGTAATCGGTTGAAACGGAGTGTCTTTTTTCTTTTCATTCATTTTTTAACACAAGGAAGTAAAAATAAAATCATAAAATATGATAGCAGACATTTGCTTCATTTGAAAAATTCAGCTGATACTACGATTGTGAAAAAAGTAACTTGAACTTAAATTTAAAACATTGCCACATTATTCTGCTTTAATTCTAGAAACTGGTATATTGTGAAAATGCAGTTGGATATTGAGGTACAGCAAGATTTGTTATGGTCCGTTAATTAATGCAGAAGATTTTGATAAAAGATGTAATCATAAAATTTGTTATTTCTCCCTTTTAGTGTTAAAGTCAACAGAGAAGTAAGTGTTTTTTTTAATGCTGTTACAAGGGAAATTATAACATTTCTTTTAACTGCTTACTCAACTCACTTGTGAATTTGTTATTCCTTTGCTTCAGTATTCTGAATGTGAAGTAGATATTAACTAAACTATCTACTATTGTCTAAAATACTGAAGAACTATTTAGGAAAATTTAGTCCATTTTAATGTGGGGAGGAGCGTCTTTGTGCAGAAATGTGAACAAACAATGTTTTTGCATTTACATGGAAGAATGAACCCTACAGGATGAACTCAGGGTGGAAGCAGAATGAAGGTATTTTTAAAATATTTGTGCAGCACTAATGTGTCCATAGACTAAATTATTTACAAAAGGGAGTTGTGTGTGTGTGTTTCATGTACGCATTCAAGTCAGGTGATGTAACGTCAGTGCAATAGGTACAGCTAGCAACAACAGGGAACACTACTGAATTTATTAATTTACTGCATAAATATGTCACTGAAAGTTTGCATTTTTGCAATCTACAAAAGATGTAACTGAAAATTATTTCTTGTATTTGTTGGTTTTGTTTACCTGTTAACAGAAAATGATTTTGATTTTTTATGCTCAGCAAAACAATAAGACAATGTTTCAAAACATCACAAAACCGACTGCTGGTGGAATATTTCTACTGTTCAAACTGACAATGCATCATCAGTGTACATTATAAAAAGCTGAGAGGTCTCTTGGTATTGAAGGGCAAATCTGCAGGTGTGAAAGCAGCTTTACGTTCTACAGACTAATGCATTATCCACCAGCTAAAGCACAGGTCAGCCACAGTGTGCTGGAGGTCTGTGTGGATGCAACAGACTGCCAAGGGCTAAATTCATATTTCTTAATATTAATAACAAAGATGGGGATGTTGTGCCTGAAACCCCCTTTCTTTGTTTTTAATGCACCAACACAACAGAGTCAAAGAACAATTTCAGTTTGCTTGCAGAAATGTCATCATGTCATTGGCCCTGTACTGAAATGAAACTTAGTTACATCCTTTAAAAACACTGGAGATGTCGCAGATTGGGGTCTATTATTTAAAAAAAATGTGGTCTAGAATTGTTTTTCTTTGCAGCATCTTTTAGCCCAATTCTATGTGATATTGTAAAGTAAAACGAATTCTAATTTAGTGTCTGCCTGTCCGACAAATAGCACTTCATCAGATTCCAAACATTCACAAGTGATGAGGAACACAGAGCTATCTGAAGCATTAAATCATTATAGAGCAATCTTTTAAAATGTGTAATACACTATATCTTTGTCCTTTTAAAATAATCTAGATAGGAATTAACATTTAAATCTTTATATATTTGTAGTGTTGTACTCACTCAAATATCTTGGCTGTGGACAGGACATATGAATTCTGGCGGATGGGGCCGGGTTTTTTTTCCACAACCTGCTCTTGCCTGTAAGAAGAAAGAATACAGACGCTGTTGTAAATTTTCACAGTATGTCTGTTGCACCATTTCTTCCTCAAAATATTAAGTGTGTGTAATGTAAGACAATTATATGAATTGAAAAAAACTACAAAGGAAGTGAAAATGCGATAACATTCAATAATTTACTAACTTATTGCGTTAAACTTTTAATTTTTGATGGTGCACGGTAATTGCTGTGCATACCTTTCATTTTCTGGCTCGCTTGATTTATGGATCCAGCTGACATCATTCTTAAGCGAAGTCCGCACCTTGGTGGTTTGGAACACTTTGTTTCTGTCATCACCTGTTACACACATTTCCTATTAGTACTACATACCTACAATACTTATTTAACCATAATTTATCTTTTAAAGGATGAAATTGTGGAGTGCAGGTGTAATTTACCTCTTGACATGATGCTGATATTTCCTTAGATGTTCAACCTAACAAGATTTTTAAAAGATAAAAAAACCCAGTGAAATATTCCAGGTTTGTTTTTCTTAATTTTCCACAAATTAAACAGTAATAATTGTATTGAACTGTAATACACTGGATCTGCTTCTTTGTTCCTTATTTCTCATCAGTGACTTTAGACCTGTTTGATAACCCAGCATATCATACATAACCTGTAATACTGCATTCTGCATAGAAACAACTCACACACATTGTAAAATTCCCATCTTACAATTTGTTCCTAACCGTTCTAGACCACAATGTCCTCATAATGCAGATTTTTAGGTACAAATAAACACTGAAATCACATATTGAGATAAATTATTTCTGTTTGTGTACTCACTACTTTTTATATTAAAGTGTAATTATGTAATACTGTTGTTTCACACAGACTCCATATTCACTATCAGCTCATTTGCTCAGACTTGTACCCTGCCCTGTGTTTACAGTGTCCTTTCACACTATGTGTCTCCTCTGGCTTCTCCTGTTAACATTTTGACCTGCACTCAATGCTTTCATCTCAGATGATGAGTCTCGCTGGATATCTGCCAGCACCAATTAACCAGGTCAAATTAATCATGCATTGAAAATGAAAGCAATTCTGACTTTGTAGCGACCCTGCATAGTCAATGAGGATGAAATAAGAGCAAGTGTAAAATCCATCTCTGCTCTGTGTTTTGTTCTCACCTGTTCTGGTCAGCTGTGTCACAGCAGAGCGGTGTCGAGCCTCGTCTGGGTCTCTGTCTCACACTGCCAGGCAGGTGGAGGCATTTCAACCTGAGCCCCCACCCTCTTGTCATTTCAGATTCCACCCCCTGTTTGTCTGGAGTGTCACACCTGGATGCTGCCATGCAGGTTGATCAAGTGGGTGGGTGGTTTTTGTGATACTCATGATGTGTTTAGTTAGTTGAGTTTTTTTAAAGCTAGATTTCCTTTATGGCTCCCCCCTGACAACCACATTAAAAAATTGCTTTCCCTTGTTTGTTTTTCTTGTTAATGTTTATGTAACACACTAATTTTGGACAGGAATGAAACCATGCAGCTTGTTAGTTGACATTTCATAAAAAACATTTTGTTGTTGTTTCTCACCTGGTTCCAACAAAAAAAAAAACCATGCTGTTCCAGTCAGAAGTATTGTAAGAATCAAGGAAAACCTGACTTCATAAAAAGACTTGGAATTTTATCTACTGCTATATCAGAACCTTTAAACAACATTAACACCAAAATGCATCAAAACAACTGTGCAACTTCTAGTGAAACTGAATTAGGCACACTAGAAAAACTTGACGCTAGTGTGTTGCATTACCTAATTTTTAAAAAGCAACTTTTTATTCTATTAAACTTTAAAGTTTGGTATCTTGTTTATTCACAATATCTTCACTTGCTTTGTTGGCAGAAATATTAAAGACAGACATCTCAAAATCTTTTTTTAGGTGGTTTGACTTAATAGGTTCAATAGGTTTATTTAAAAAGGCAACAACAATCACAACAATCAAAGCAGTCAAATAAAGCTTGCAGGAAATCTTAGACATTAAGTAAACAATTTGTCTGCTAACTCAAGTTCTGCAATGTGTCTTCATCTTTCTGTGGTTTTAATTTCTACAGGACCATTTGCACTTGACAAAGGATAATAAGACCTTGAAGGCACTCGTATTTCATTGATGTGTGGAATCCAGCAGAACCTCCTCCTTTGTTTGCCACCTTGAACCTCAGCCAACGTCCTCAGTAAAAATTCATAGTATTCCTCCTGCACCACATCAAAACAACACAGAGGTTATCACATACAGTACATACAGAACTGACATGCCAGAGAGGAAAGAGATGTATTGCTTAATGAAAATTCTTGTAAAGAAACATGAAGGTACATTGTGAACTAAACTGCATTTTGTACCAATTAGTTTAATTTCATACTAATTCAAAGGTTTTTAAGTTAAAGAGGGAGTAAAAATGAAATCTGTGAGTCTCAGATGAAAAAAATCTTTAGTGTCCTACATGTGTTGTGCTTACAAGGGATTAAGGCATTTAGTAGTTTAGTCAGTAGTGTTTAGCCTGTGTTTCACCTGTCTGCAAGACTAAATTCCCCATGGGGGACAATAAATGTTTGATGATGAAAGTTACTGACAGCTTTACAGTCTTGTTTTTCTTGTTTGACTTTGTGTACTCTCTTGTAAAGATGAAAACCATGATTCAAACTTGAACAGGTGGCTATTAGATTTATGATCATGTACTACACAGCACACAAAAATGCAAAAAATTGAGTACTAAAGCACTATTCCACTAAGCTGACAATGACAAAAGACCAGCTTTGATTTCCTTATGTTTTCTAAGTTAACTTCTTCAGCTGTTATCAAGGGTAGGCATACAGTAGGATTGGTTGTGATACTAATAAAAACGGGTTAAGTTCTGATGTGTCAACTATTAGTGTCTGCCCCCTACCTTTCTTCCTGGAACATTGCAAAAAAAGCAATTTATTTGTTCTAACTAGCAGGGAGAAAATGCTAGATAATTTGAACAGAGTGTTTATTAGTAATAGTTCTATACTCTGACCATAGGGATGTTTTTTGCTATTCATGTGAGATGTATATCTAAATAGTTCATTCATTTAGTACGTTGATTTCTGTACGTTTATCATTTCCGAGTGTCTCTGAACGCGTCTGTTTTCACGCACAAGTTTCTACAGGAAGTCACGTCACAACTAGTATCGGGCCTTCTTTTGTCGTGTGGTAGCGGCTTCGTAAGTATCCTGGTTCTAAAATATACTTCGTAAATATCTGTTATTTGTATTTTTGTTTAATGTAGATAATATAGCTCTTTAGCATAATTCGTGTGTGACTGCAAATAGTTAACCCGAGAGGCGAAATAGCGTTGAATTTCTCTATACACCGTTGTTTGACCAGGTTAGCCTGCTAACAACTTATTAGCAGTAGTGGCTAGTTTGTATTTTGTACTTTAGCTATAACTTGGAAAACATCTTATATGCTTATAGCAGTGGTTATATGTCTTGCAGATATAGTATGAAAATTACAGAAAGGTCATCCTTTGAAATCTGATTAGCTTGTTGCTGAATGCTCTGTTATTTAATGTTTGACGAATAAACTACTGGATATAACTCAGTGTTAATACCACATTTGGGACGTTTATTCAGCATCTGGACCCTACAATGTTATCTCTATCTATATTTTGTCAACTGTAATGACACAGTCATACGTGTTAGTGTTACTTCACAACCATATAGCCATATAATATTTTGACTATTTACCCTACTTGTAGACAAATTGTGCACAATTGGTTTTAAGGTAGTTGGCAGAACTTCCTGTAACATCAGGTCAAAATATGGAGGGTGGTATAAAAAGATCATCATTAGGAAGGGACTGCAGATTCACTGTTATAAGTTGACTTGATGTCTGTATCAGTGCTCTGCCTGCTTGTAGCCTTCCTGTAAAATGTTCTGAAGTCTTGCTGTGTACTGCTCATAACATTACTTGGTTCAAAGCCTATGTTTATTCTCTTCAAATGTTTTGCCATGACAGAGCCATCAAAGATGACTACAGCTGCAAGGCCAACATTTGAGCCTGCCAGAGGTGGGAGGGGGAAAGGAGAAGGCGATTTGAGCGCCCTATCCAAGCAGTATTCCAGTCGAGATCTTCCAGGTCACACCAAGATCAAATACAGGTCAGCAGGTCAATCATGACTGGAGCTAAGTTTTGGTCTGTTAGCAGTGTGTTGGTGACTGCGCCGCTGGCTGATAAACCAAGCACTGATTTTGATCCAGGACGAGACTTTCTGAACTGTTTTTCCCTCATCTTCTCTCTGCTTCCTCTGAAAGTGGATATTTACTGGGAACAAAATGTCTACATTTATTTTTCTCTAACAAATTTTATTTCTCTGTCCTCAGGCAACCTACCCAGGATGCCCCTGAGGAGGTGCGTGCCCGTGATTTCCGCAGGGAGCTGGAGGAGAGGGAACGTGTAGCTGCACGTGAGAAGACCAGAGAAAGAGGACCAAGAGGTTGGTTTTTCTGCCAATAAAAAATTAAATGTTTAATAAATTCTCTATAAGTTTGTATTTTAGACCATTGAAAACATTAATTTAAAATACTACACTGACCCTAATTTTCCAGAGCACACAACATCATCATCCTCGTCATCATCTTCAAAGAGGCCCAGACTGGATCAGATTCCTGCAGCCAACCTGGATGCAGATGACCCTCTCACTGATGTAAGTGCTTGTACTTTCAGGTTTGGTGGACATTTAGTGATGATAAGCTCTGCTTGCACTCCCTCATCAACGATGATTGTTTTTTTTACAGGATGATGAGGATGAGGACTCTGAGGAGGACAGTGATGATGACGACACTGCAGCTCTTCTGGCTGAACTGGAGAAGATCAAGAAGGAGCGGGCTGAAGAGCAAGAACGCAAAGTAAAGCATAGTTTTAGACTGATGTGTTTGTGGCTGCCAGCACAATCAGCAAACAGATCTTACGTTTGAGCGAAGATATCTTTCGTCTGTGTGTTTAATGAATTTGTTGCTTCTCCAATTTTAGGAGCGGGAGCAAAAGGCAGAGGAGGAGAGGATTCGCATGGAAAATATCTTAAGTGGTAATCCATTGATTAATTTGGCAGGACAGCAACAACAACAACAGATGAACCAGAGTCAGAACACATTCAGGGTCAAGAGAAGGTATCTCACAAAGACACACATTACACACAGCATGAGTGTTGTATTTAAAGAAAAAATGTTCTCTTCATTTTTTTCTTCATATTTTTAAACCAACAACACTTAATTTTTTTTTATGTTCTTAGGTGGGATGATGATGTTGTGTTCAAGAACTGTGCCAAAGGAGTAGATGAAGCACGTAAGGAGAAACGCTTTGTCAATGACACGCTGCGCTCAGAGTTTCACAAGAAATTTATGGAGAAATATGTGAAGTAAATGAGTTATTTGTGTCTACGTTTCATTTTTAAATTTTTTTTGTGCATTTCTCTGATCTCCAACCATTGTCTCAAGAATGGTAGATGGCATTAAAATACATTCTGTATTTTAATGTATTAGTATTTGTACAGTCAACATGTAAAATGTTGTATATAAATGAGTTGGTGAGTTACATCTTTTGAATAAAGCTTAAAAAAATTGAATTGAATTGTGAAATGTGATATCGCTTCTGACTCTTAAATTTGTTTGTTTTTCTAGTTTTTTGTTAAATTCAATAAACATAGACTTGTGTTTGAAACAGCTCACAAGAAATCCTCTGAGAATTTTTTTTTCCAAGAAATGTACCTTGTTTATGAATCATAATTGTCTGGGTGCTTAATTTGTTGATTGTGTGGTTGTCATTGAGCAAGGTCTTAGACTGCACAGGGTTCAAACAGAGCAGGTTGTACATCTTGATGGAAATATACACTTCTATAAAAGTTGAAGAATAAACTGGCTAGCACAGAAGAGACCTTCCACCATTAAAAGTGACAGTGTAAAACTAAGTTTGAAATTATTGCAATCCATAGTCATAGTCTAATTAATCTATAACAATTCCTTTAGCCACATTCTTTAATGTCAGAATAGACATTTGAAATGTTTAAATTCCTACATAGCCTAACATTCAAATTAGATTTATATATTTATACACACACACACACACAGATATTAATATATATATATATATACAGACACACACACACACACACGTATTTATAGATGATAACACATCAGTACATCCCTCATGTATGGTTCTCATGAGAGATATGGGTATTACAACAGCAGGATGGAGTAAACGCAAATAAATAGACATTAAAGGATTTTTTTTTTACTGTATTGACATGAAGAGAATAAAATAGAAACTACAGGGGTGCAATTGCACATAAAATGTAAAATTACAGGAAATAAGGATTAGAAATAATTGCAGAATGAAGCACAATTGAACTATATTGCATTGAGTGTGATCATTTTTAACAGTCCCGCAGCAGAGAAATTGAATAGAAACAGAACAACTTAATGTAAGTGTACCTGTCATATATTATCAAAATAAGTTGATGTTGGCTTTATTCAGTTTTTAGTGCAAGGCAAACAGCATTTTTTTCTGTCAGCCACTTCCTCTGTGCAAATAAGTACCTTGTAAAATGTTCATAGGTCAGTGAAGGCAGCATGCGATAAAATCTATATTCAAGACAGTCAGCAGGGGGCGCCACATCCAACAATCGCTTCCTTGTGACAGGGATTGGATTTGGGAGGCTGCTGGGAAAAGATGGCAGCTTCCTTTTGTATGAGGGGATTTTCAGTTCTCCGACGGAGGATTTAAAGACGTTCTTCAGTGGAAACACGGTTCTCCGTCGCGTCCGGCGGCTTTTCTCAACACTTGAATCCAGAGAACATGGAGAAAAGCGGGAGCATCGACAGTTTGGGCTCAAAACGCTCCTCTTCCCGTCAGCCAAGTGTTGATTCATTGTCCAGGTAGCTAAACCCACCAAAACACAGCGCTGTTTAAGCTAGCTAAAAGTTTCCACACTAACACCAGGCTTTCTATTCATGCTTTACAGTTTAAGTTAACACGTGTAATCCCGATACCTTCTCTGAGAAGTGACGGTTAAACCACATGTAATGTAATTCGATGAGCAAACTGTCATGAAACGAACGTTGAATGACAGCACAATGGGGCACCAGTTAATGACTGTTGTCTTCATCGACTGAAGTTCCTTTTTAAACATAAACCTACCGTGAGATGGGAGAAAATAAAGCAGATGTTTAAGATAAATTGTTTAAATCCAGATTAATGTAATGTATTTGCATAACATCCGACTAACAGCTAAAAATCACAACACAGCCACAGTCGATGTAACGCTAGGTGTTTGTTCTCTATGGGTGACGACTTCGCGTTACTTGTTTTTGTTCAAGCAACAGTCAAAAACTCTACAACATTGAATGTACAAAGCTTTAGGAGAAAAAAATGCAGATCTTCACATTTGAGGAGCCTGAACTAGCTAATGCTTGACATCTTTGTCTGATAAATAATTCACTCAATGAATTTATCGTCGTAATTGCTGATTGCCATTTTTGGTAGATTATTACGACTGCAGAATATTTGCAAAAAAACAGTTTTTACTCAGATTCCTATAAGAAATGGCTGCAGCAGACCCTACTCATCACTCGTCATGATTTCTCTCACAGTACTTCCACCTCTCGCTCTGACCGCTCTGCCCAGGCAAAGCCTCCCTCAGCCATGTCCTCTGACTCCGTGTCCACCTCCACAGAGCTCTCCCCTGAGCTCAGGGTTAGTAACCTCCAGCTCCTTCACTGAAATCCTGCTGCTTCTTTCATTACGCATTAAAAAAAAAAAAGTATGACTCTTCTCTTTTCTTCAACCTTTAGGTAAAGCCCAAAACTGTTGCAAAGGTATGCCATCTCATACATTTCTCTTATATACTGCCCAGTGTGTGTCCTGAATGATGCTTCTTTGTGATTATTACCATAGTACGTTACATGAGTACAGTCAAGAGACCTCAGGCTTAATTTGAATGTAATCTTTTCAGCAGGTGCTAAGAGATTCAGACAAAGAAGAACCACAGTTACTTCCAAATGAAACAGTGCAAGACATGGGTGGGTTTTCTCTTTGCTGTATTTGCAGCTTTAATCAAAATTACTGTGCTAGAAGAGCAGTTTTTGTCCACATTAAAACAGTCTGATCTTTATATATATGGTACTGTGCAAAACAATATTTTTCCTTGTTTTGATCAACAGCACAAGATGTCACCTACTTCTGTCCTTTCACTGGAGCACTGCGGGGAACAGTGACAGTTACAAATTACAGACTTTTCTTCAAATGCATGGACAGGGTATGTTTAGTGATTTCTTAAAAAAAGAAAAAGGAAAATATTTAACCGAACAGGAATGTTTTTATTTTGTTCTTTTAACATGTTGTATGGTTTCCAGGAGCCAGCATTTGTGTTGGACTTGCCACTCGGAGTTGTGAGTCGTGTGGAAAAGATTGGGAGTGCATCGACCCGTGGTGATGTGTCCTATGGGCTGGTTTGCAAGGTGAGTCATATCTGGAAATGATCTGGAATAACTACACTTGTTTTAAATGGCAGATGTTCACTGTTTAGAAATGCAAGAATCTACAGATTGTACAGTAGATGATAGTTACACAGGGCACGCTGCACAGGCTAAGGCTTATATTTGCTGCATTAACAGCACTGTCAGAAATCAAAGTCATGGAGACAGAATGAGACTCTGAAAAAGCTCAATATCCAGGAAAAGATGCTGTTAGTACATTCCATGTCTTTACATTCATACATATTTGCCGCTGACCCCTCTGTTTGACCATGACCCATGGCTCCGCATCTGTGCAGGATATGCGCAATCTACGATTTGCACACAAGCAAATGGAGGACACACTCAGGAAGTCCATCTTCGAAGTGCTGATGAAATTTGCATTTCCTGTTTCCAACGGGCTGGTGAGTGATTTCTCAGCCACATTGTCAGGGACACTGTAGCTCAGCTCTGTCACTCTGCCCTGTCTACCAACTGATGGACATCTCTCTTGCTCTCTGTAGCAAATCTTTGCCTTTGAATATGGGCAAGTCTTTCCTGAAAACGGATGGAAGGTTTACGATGCAGTCTCGGAATACAAAAGACAGGTATTTGAATCTGATGCGGTCAGACTGTCTGGTCTAATTTTAAAGAAAGCTTATCACATGGACTAAATGTGCGTTTTTTTCAAGGGTATACCCAATGAAAGCTGGAGGATAACAAAAGTAAATGATCACTATGAGGTGTGTGACACCTATCCCTCAACTCTGGCGGTGCCTGTCAACATACCAGATGAAGAGCTGAAAAAAGTGGCTGCATTCCGAGCAAAGGGAAGAATGCCTGTGAGTCTTCAGCATGGATTTAAGATCCTCCTCTGTTCAGCTAGTTTTTTTGGACAGCCTGTGGCAGTTTTCTGTTATGATCTTTGCGTAGGTGTTGTCATGGATCCATCCAGAGAGCCAGGCGACGGTGACACGCTGCAGTCAGCCCATGGTTGGCGTAAATGGGAAGCGCAGCAAAGAGGATGAGAAATACCTCCAGGCGATCATGGATGCAAATGCCCAGTCTCATAAACTTTTCATTTTTGATGCAAGGCCCAGTGTCAACGCAGCTGCCAACAAGGTTTGGCTAATGATTTAAAAAGGAACACTATCTTAAAAAAGTATTTAAGGAAATTATCTTTTTTTTGCCAGAGGTTAGGGTCAGTGCTGCCCGCCATGTCTTTACTTGTTTTGTTCATTCTGCAGATGAAAGGGGGAGGTTATGAAAGTGAGGATGCGTATCAAAATGCTGAGCTGGTTTTCTTGGATATTCACAACATCCATGTGATGAGAGAATCCCTTCGCAAGCTGAAGGACGTGGTCTACCCCAACATCGAGGACTCCCACTGGCTCTCCAACCTGGAGTCCACTCACTGGCTGGAGCACATCAAGGTGAGAGTAAGGACGCGTTACTGGGATTGTGAACATGGAGAGTTGTGAGGTAAAAAAAAATTTAAGCCATTCTCACCTGTTTGACCAAGTTGTTTGTTTGTTTACATTTGTAGCTGATCCTGGCGGGAGCACTACGCATCGCAGACAAGGTGGAGTCCGGGAAAACCTCAGTGGTGGTGCACTGCAGCGATGGCTGGGACCGCACAGGCCAGCTCACCTCGCTGGCCATGCTCATGCTGGACGGTTACTACCGCACCATTCGCGGCTTCGAGGTGCTGCTTGAGAAAGAGTGGCTGAGCTTTGGTCATCGCTTCCAGCTGGTAAACACTTTTTAACGCACATTTAACAATTTGGAACCAGCTCAGCTGCATCGATGATTGTAACGTCATCTTCTGTCGTGTCTTAAAGCGAATCGGTCACGGCGACAAGAACCACACAGACGCAGACCGCTCCCCTGTTTTCATTCAGTTCATCGACTGTGTCTGGCAGTTGACTCGGCAGGTAAGCAATTATTGGTACAGATAATAGAAAAAAATTCTTCAGATCAACATGGACTCTAATGAAGCTGTTTTTATTGAAGTTTCCTGCAGCGTTTGAGTTTAATGAGTACTTTTTGGTAACCATCCTGGACCACCTGTACAGCTGCCTGTTTGGGACATTCTTGTGCAACAGTGAACAGCAGAGGTTGAAGGAAGTAAGAGCATTTTATGACTGTGGTTGTTGTTGCAAAATGAGACTTTTTAATCAAAATTTGCAGAGAGCATGAAGTAAAAAAGTCTGTAACTAGATGCGCTGTGCATTTATTGTCATGACAATCATACCTTTTACTTTACAGGAGATTCCCAAGAGGACGGTGTCGTTGTGGTCTTACATAAACAGTCAGCTCGAGGAGTTTACCAATCCTTTGTATGTGAACTATTCCAACCATGTGCTGTTCCCTGCTGTCAGCTTACGTCATCTCGAGCTCTGGGTTGGTTACTACATCCGCTGGAACCCTCGCATGAGACCTCAGGTATGTTCATTAGCTTGCCTCCTGTTTCAGACCTGATTTAACTGTTTCTAAAGGAAATAGTTTGCGCTCCAAACGTGCTCAAGTTAATCGTTTAACTTTATCTTTGAACATGCCTTTGTTTGCATTATTCTTTATCAGGAACCTGTCCATCAGCGATACAAGGAGCTGTTGGCAAAGCGCGCTGAGCTGCAGAAGAGAGTGGACGAGTTACAGCGAGAGGTGACCAATCGTTCGGCCTCCTCTTCCTCTGAACGGGCGGGCTCCCCCACGCGCTCCATCACTCCAGTGCAGACATTTGTTTGACAAAAACAGACCCCTCAACAGCGGTCGCATAAGCTGAATCCTACCTGTGAGAAGGTGCCTTACAGTAGTAATCAGCAACACCTGGCTTGCAAACCACGAAGGACTTTTGAGCAAAAAATGCCACTTTGAGTGACACACGTGTTCACACACAACCACCAAAAGTCTGATAAGTATAATTCCTGTATCTGCATCTCTCACAGAGCACACAGAGTCTGCTTGCAACAGAAGAGAGTCTGTCTCAGACTGCTTTACTACAGCCATATTGTACTCCACTGTTACGAGGACATGATACCAGAAAAGTGAGTGCTATTTAGCATATCCAGCTACCTACAATCAGTGTTGACACTAAGTTATTACACGGGTGAAACATATATGCCTTATACACTTCATGGGAACACTCACTTCATTCCTCTTTACTGCAAATGTTTGCTAGATATCGATATAAAGTAATACAACTGAAGCAACTGTAAAGATATACATTGCCTGCAACAGTGATTTTGAGAGCTGTAGACTTTAAACCTTATTAATGGCTCTGGAGCTGTTATATATCCAGAAATGTAGCTAAATGGCTGCAATGTTAGCCGCTCCTAATAGTTAAATAAATGTAGTTGAGAGTGCATTAAAAAGTTGTCTTCACAAATCAGTGCTTTTAGGATGTGGTGACCAAATATCTCCTTTTTTTTACATAAATACATCATGGGTCATATATGGCATTTTTCTCATTGAGTGAGTAAAGTTTTGTAAGTTTCATTTTTTTTCTAACTAGTTAACATTATTTATTAAGCTTTTAGTCCAGGCTTGTAATTATGCCACACATACACACTTGTCAAATGTAACAATAAGCCGTCAAAAAGCCGAACCTAATATGCAATAGTTCATTTGTTCCAGTTAGTAATCATTTACTCAAAATGATCACGCAGGAACATTTCTTACAGAGGCTTTTTAGAGCTAGTATCAGCCAATAATCTTTTTATAGGCAGCAGAGCTGTAACAGTTAACAGTTTTCTTTGGGTGTATTTTTGTTCTTGTTTTTGTTTTTTAAAGTGTAATGAATTTGAATGAATAGATCTGCCTTGCTCTAAATGACTGATTGCAAGAATAGCAAGTGTGCACAGTCTTTAAATGCCAAGTACATACAGTGTTAGTTAGCCTTTTTCCTGCAATAAACACTCAATACAACTTTAAGGGAGTCAGAACAGTCACCTTGCCTCAGTGTGGTATGAACAAAACACACTCTGGGATTTTGTAATTAAGGTTTTGATCAGTAGCAAAAAATTACAGGAGCATTGAATATAGTTAAGTATGAATATAGTCCTGCCATATAGTGTGAGAAAAATAGTGCCTTTATATCATAAATGAGGAAATTTGTGAGTGATTTGAAAGTCAGAAATTTACAGCTTGATTTTGCTGGTGAGTAATATTAAACTGAAATAGCTCTTAAAACATTAGCATAGTCATACTCAAGCTGTTCGACACTCATATATAAATATTGGATGACTAACCTTAAATTGGCTTTAAAGGATCCGCTGCACATTAATAGACTTATTATTCCCTCGACATTTGTCTTTAATTTTTCCCTATTTTAAATTTAATTTGTATTGCCACTTAACTGTATACTGTATTAATAGCCCTTAAAAAATGTAAAGCTATTAAAATGACAAATTTCAATACAGTTCAAGTGATGTTGGCACTGCTGTCTGCACTTTGTTTGCTTAAAACTTGTTTTACAGAAGCTGATATACTGCAGGCAACAGCAAAGTCAAACTGTAATGTCAAATATCAAAATGAATGAAAATGGTTAATAAAAGTGTTGAGACCACAGTCAACTTTTTGCCTTTTTTATGTGCGTCAGTAAAATGGGCCTTTTAGAGGAAACACATTCTGTTTCTATCCTCAGTGTGTTTTGTTAAGTGACAGGCAACTGATTCCAAGGAGTCACACAAAAATAAGAGAGAAGACAGAAAACAAGGGAGAAACACAGTATTTAACAGTTAGGGAAGGTAAATTGAGTGGGTTGGGAAATTATTCAGGATCAGTGAAGAAGTGAGGTGGCAAAGGAAACAGGCAGAAAAATTTCATGGAACCTTATCACAGATTTACTTTATGTCGTAGAATTTGTAAACAAAACAGTATAATTCTATAATATATCATATTTAAATTTCTAAAAAGTCACAGTCTGCCTGAAAAATTCCATATTGGTCAAGATTTAACTGACAGATCTTTAAATACAGGACTAACACTGTAAAATATTTATTTTATCATTTTCTTATGAGTTTTAGGGTTCTTTGCATCATTAACTTTTTCATGCAGCAGTAAGAAGTTATAAGATGAGCCGTGAAACAAAATACGTTCCACAATTAAAACTATGTTGACTGTATTTGATTCAAGATTGGTGTTGCAAACCATCTTTTCATTCATTAAGGAAGCTGAGGTAAAATTATGTTGTTGTCACCCCTTATGTTACTACTGCATATTACACTAAATGGCTCAAGCAGGTTTTCAGCATAGAAGTCTCATGTTTTGCTTTATTTTATCTGAAAAAAGGGGACTTTATGCACGGAAATAAACCTGACACCAAGGAAATTATGAGGATTCATCACAGAAGAAAATATAGTGTATCACCAAGTACTCAACCCTTCATTTGGCCCAATGAATGGCTGCAAAATTTCAGACCTGGGGTTTAATCAGTTGGAACCAGCACTGAGTTGCAAATGACTGTTGTAAGTATGATACTTGCTTGTTTATTACTTAGCAAAGTATATTCTTTAAGACAAAATCTTGTCAGGAAAAAAACAATCTGATATTTACAAAAGCTCTGACATGCACAGTCTAAATTACATGACAGCATGTATAAAATAAGCAGCAATATGTGCTGCAACATCACAGCCAATAGTCTCACTTATTGTTTGTTTCAGGACCTCGAAACTGTTTTTAATTAATGATCATTTAACTCATGGCTCAGACTGTAAAATCTGACGGATGTTCTAAATTTGTTATCTGACTCGTGACTTTCAGAGCTCCAGGACTTCACTGACCTTTCTACTTAGGGATGGTTAGTACCACCTGTGCGAACTGGAGAAAGAAACATTGTTTAATTATTTGTGGAAAACTAGGACGACTTGACAGAAATCTTTCAGTGACATATAATTTGACGTGAACGACTCTGTCATTATACATGTAAGACAGAAACACAGGCAAACATGGTGGAATAATATCAGTAGTGTCCTGTCACTGTATGCCAAACTTCCAATTGTATTTTTGTTGCTTTTGTGAGCAAATTAAACTACAATCTGCGCAAATTAAAAACATGATAATTCCGAATGTGTGTCTGCGTCGGATAAATCCGGGCATGTGATTGGCTCTATGCTGTTTAAACTGTGAATCCCGCGGAAGGATGTTGTGTCGCGATAGGTTTCCTTTCTTCTGCTCGAGACCTCGGCCTCTTCCGGTTACATGACGACGGCGGCGTCGATACGAAAAGAGAGAAGGAAAACAGGAAAATACCTTTCTTGGCGAGAACAGAGGAAACTTAAAATAAATAGCAGGATCTGTAGGAACGAACTGCTTATGTGGTAGCATAGCTAACGATCGACCCCAAGTTAGTCTTACACAGTAACGTGTGGGCAGCTAAAGATCACAGATATTTGGAGTTTATTGTTCTTCGCCTTCTCCCTCCAGCTAAGCTATTTCTGTGTTGCCCTGCCTAGCCGAGCTAGCTAACATTAGCTAACGCTGGATGCCAGCATAGTGTCTGTCTGAGTGTGTGTTCTTAAAGCTCTCAATTAGCAAGCGGCTAAAAAGAAAATAGCAGTGTTAATCCGTTCAGTTTGCAGCTGGACTCCGCCAACCTCCTCTAGCCCGGTGACATTAGTTGGGCAATAATGGCAACGTCGGCTTTGTACGCCTGTACGAAGTGTAACCAGCGGTACCCCTTCGAGGAGCTGTCGCAGGGCCAGCAGCTGTGCAAGGTATTTGAATGTGATCGTGGATGGCTGCAAACACACGGTAACCTTACCGTGTCTGAAAGTGTACGATTGTTGTTGTCGACAGGATGCGATGTTGTTACGACGGGCAGCCGGTAAGGGAGGCTCAGGTTATGTAAGCTTTTATCTTTCCATCCTGGAAACGCTAACTGTAGCCTTTTTTTAGATGAATCCACACGAACATGTCGTTCATCAAAAAGAGGAGTAACACATTCATAACAAGTCTTTACCTGCTGCGTGTTACATCATGAGGTAATAACAATATTGCCGTTCATTTAAGTTATCCTCCCGCCAACTTGTTGCTCCCGTGAAGCTTGAAAGGTAAAAATAAAATGTTTAGTAGAGGAACAGACATTTTCAGTGACTGTGTGGGGGGTCGTCTTAGAGCCTGGATGCTACAACAGTCCTAAGTTCTCAGCTTTCTGTATTTCGCTTTCTGATGCACTGATTTATTTCCACATATTTTGGATAAAATTAATTGTTATCTACCTGTTGGCATTTCAGCACTTAAGAGAAGTTTCCCTTTGAATATTCAACAAACTTCTACACAGAATATTGAAAGAACAATGTTAGCTGATGAACACTAAATTGCAATTAAAATGAGATTTCTCTGGCATTGATTTTTCAGTAAAGTAATAGTTATGCAGCAATTGTTCTGACTTCTCATGCTTATTTTTTCCCCCACTGTCCAGCTCTTCTGTGAAAATGTGTTGGCTTGACTTAACAAGTACAGTTACAATACACAATAGGCTCTTTTTTTTTTGCAAACACCTAAATACTTTCCACAGTGGTTCCAGCCAAGGGATGTTCAACAGCAAACATGAAGTTATGCTCATATACACAACATCTCATGAGGGAGTTGAGTTTTCAGTATGTCAGTTGCGCAATATACATTTCAGACTTTGCCAACAGACATTCTTTTGTTTTGTCACCACAGGAGTGTCGCATCGCACATCCAATAGTGAAGTGCACATACTGCAGATCTGAGTTTCAGCAGGAGAGGTGAGATATGTGCAAACTGTGAATAATTAAGCTATTATTTATGCAAATATGGTACATATTTTTGTATGGTATGTCATTTGTTTTTGATGTAAACCCCTCTTTGTTGTTCACAGTAAAACTAATACAATTTGCAAGAAGTGTGCCCAGAACGTCAAACAGTTTGGAACAGTGAGTAACTAGTTTCTCCTGTTTCTTGGATGTACCTGACACACCTTTGACTTTAGTTTTAAAGTTGCACTTCTAAGTCTTCTCCACCAGCATGGAACCGGTTCTGTTCTGGTTCACACACATGATTTAGATTTGTTGTGAAGATTTCAAAAGCCTCCTCATTTGTTAAAAGTCACATCATTGACCTCATGTCTTGTTTTTACAGCCCAAACCCTGCCAGTACTGTAACATCATTGCCGCTTTCATTGGTACAAAGTGCCAGCGCTGTACTAACTCAGAGAAGAAATATGGACCTCCACAGACCTGTGAGCAGTGCAAACAGCAATGCGCCTTCGATCGCAAGGAGGAGGGCAGGAGAAAGGTACGACCCTCTCACACACATGCTATAAACTGACTAGAATGTGTCACAATGAGTGACCTGAACTGCTTTCCCCTGTCATGCAGGTGGACGGGAAACTGTTGTGCTGGCTCTGTACCCTGTCCTACCGCCGTGTCCTGCAGAAGACCAAGGAGCAGAGGAAGGGCTTCGGCTCCTCCAACTCCTCGTCCCTGAATGAAAAAGATCACCATTCCAGACCTCACCATCATCACCACCACCATCAGCACAGACACAGCAGTTCTCATCACAAGTATGTGATCTGCCGAGCTTCCTCTCCCTCTCACAGTCCCAGTGCAACTTAGTCGGGCAGTCAATTTTTTTTTCGATTGTCTAACTTTTTCACAGACTAGTGAAAACATTTGTCTGTTTCATGTTATAAATCAGTCATGAAAATTAGAAAACTGAATCCAGTCAACTGACAGCTACCTTATTTTTCACAGACTGAGTGGGAGCTTGAGTCCTGAGCAGGAGCAGGGACTGTGGAAGCAGAGGTAAAACTTTCCTTCTTATTTGAACATAACATAATGCCTGAGAAAACAGCATTGGCAGTAATTGACATTACCATTTTGATTTTCATTGCAGCCATAAATCGTCTTCAATCCAGAAGGAGACTCCAAAGAAGAAACCAAAACTGGAGATGAAGCCATCCAACGGTGACAGGTGGGATAAGTGCTGTGACTGTGTGGGAAAGCATTAGATGTATAACATTTCAGCATTAAAATGTCCCAACACCAGTAAACCTATGTTATACATGTTAGTGAGTTGTGCATTTATATTATTTCAAACATGTCCAACAAAGTTCAAACCAAGAAAAACTAATAATTTCATCTGGGTTAATGGTCTGTTTCATTTTGTCGCCTCAGATTTGGGAAAATCCTAGATGATTTGTTTTAGAGACCTCTGGTGGCAGAAATTACATACCATGCATTTAAGTGTCCTAGTTTTCATTAACTTGTGAACTTGTCTTCTTTCCTCTCTCCCATCAGTAGTTCCATCACCCAGTCAATGGATTCTGGAGGAACAGACAACTTCATTCTCATCAGCCAGCTGAAAGAGGAAGTGATGTCACTGAAGAGACTTCTGCAGCAGAGGGATCAAACCATTCTGGAAAAGGACCGAAAGGTAGGCATCGCCTCATGTCCAGTGCTTATAAATCAAATCTGCATCACTGTTGGTTGCTTGTTTGATGTGTTAATTCTAAAATTCCTCTCTAGCTCACAGAACTGAAGGCAGACTTTCAGTATCAGGAGTCCAATATGAGAGTGAAGATGAACCAAATGGAGAAATCACACAAAGAGGCTATGGAGCAACAGCAGGTATTGATTCAAGTACAACTTTGATTTAAATTTAATGCAACTTATTTTACTACTGAAAGCATATTATCACTATCTGGTCTTGTATCACGTTTGAGTGCCAATGTGATAGATGGATGAGTCGCGTGTTGCGTAAGTATGCAGTCTGTTGTTATGGAAACAATGGGTACATCAGTTGAGCCATTTCCTGTGAAACACTAGTGTTATTTTATTTTTAAGATGGTTGCTTATTCATAAGCATGCCCCCTGTGTGCGATGCAACAAAGGAGGTTTTATCAGTGTAGCCTTAACAGTTATGGGTAGCTCATGTTAGGCCCTTTAGCAAGTAGCATCAGATGAATGATAAGTACTGTAATGATTCAAGTAAAATCTGTGAAACTAAAAACAATGACTGCTTGCTGGTAATAATATCAGGAAAATTGTAATGTATGCATGCATTGTGATAGTGTAAAAATGAATGTAAGTTCATGCACAATCAAAAACTTGTTTCCACAGGCCAAGAACAGGGAGCTGATGAAACAAGTGGCTGCCCTCTCAAAAGGAAAAAAGTTTGACCGGACAGGAAGTTCACTGCTGCTGCCCTAACAATAGGCCAGCCAGCTGATAACGACACGAGAGCGGCTTCATTTCTGTAACACTGTGAAAGTCTCCCTCCTGTTTCCTCATTGCCATCAACATCAATTAGTTCTTAATTGGTAAAGCCAGAGACCATGTTCAACATGGAAACTAATTGTTGAAACAAGAAGCCTTTCTAAAAATCAACATATTTTAGATATTTTATGGCAACTTTTCCACTGGATCAGAGGATGTGACTTTGAATGGTGGATGGAGCCCTCGCTTTTAACACTGCCGGGCCAAAACAAAAAAGCATGGTGTGCATATGTGGATAACATTCTGTCGACTCAGTGTGTCCACTTCATTTTTATGGATGTCATGCAATTTATTTATTCAGTTGTATTTCTTATCTTTTTTATTTTCCTCACAGCATACTAAGAGCATATCCCACATTTCGGGGTTTTTCTTCAATAGCAATTAGTTATATTTTTCTAAATTAAGTTGTTGAAGACAAGCTCTTCTGTGCAACTTTACAATGTATGCAAACGTGGGAAGGGTGACCACTGAGCTGCTGCTCAACAGTAGAGAACTCTCTCCGTAACAATTCATAAATCAACCAATGAACACTTTGAAAGGCTGTCTGATAGAGAGACACCTCTTGGCTGCCCTCTTTCTCACTGTGTGACAGCTGTAGTGCTTTGCTGTTTCTCTTTAGTGGAACGATTGCAATACTGCATGATTTTACTGCCAGACACCAGTTGGCATTGTGGTCAGACTCCTCTTCCCTCCCCTTTTAATTAGTTTTTTAAGAATCACTTGTAAATTTATTACTGGGGTCAGCCATTGTATTTAAACTATTGCTTGTATCTGTTTTAGTGAGTACAGTATGTGTATGGTAAGGCCAGTTGAAATTAACATGTCTGTAGAAGATGCTTTTTAAAGAAAACACACCTATCACCTTGCATTATTGGGCTGGTTTCATACTGTGGCGTCCAGGATCACTTTTGTACTTTTTTCCAAATCAAGTGTTTTAAAACTATTAAAACTGGCTAAACTGTTGCTGTATGTTTGTTTTTATTGACCACATAGCTGATTTACCTTTAAAACTGTAAGTTTCACATATCTTGGATCCCTGTAGTTATGATACAGCACTAACATTATGATTAGAAGAAAGATGGCACAAAACCTGGTGCTTCCACTGAATACATTTCACCCCAAAGGGATTATCACTACTTACTGTTCTTTACACATGTCATATATTCAAAGGTGTAATAACTTAGGTAACTTTTAAACAAGTTATAGACACTGCTACTGTTATCAGCACTCCAAGTGCTATATTAAGTGGCACATTCTTCAGTATAGAGTGGTCAGTATTTTAATAATTCTACAATTTCTAATATCAACAAATAATATTTAATTTCAAGGGCTCACAAGTCAATACCTACTTTTCAAAGGAATAGAACTATAACCTTTAGTAATGTTTTCGTAGCGAGTTTTTATATCCCATGTGAATAAACTGTTGTCTTTTCAATTTTTTTTCAAAAGGCCTCCAACAGTTGTGCTGTCACACACACTGCTGTCCCAAGACTTAGGAGAAAAGTTTTCAGAAAAGTACCAGTATATCCCTTTAGGCCCCTGTCCTTAATAAAAGGTACTCAATAAACAAATCGTTCACCTAAGGTCATTAGTCTGCAAAAGCCACATTAAAAAGTTGGTAAAGTAAGAAACCACAAAACACTACCGAAAACAGATCTGCACAAGTTGTTTTTGTGGACAACGCTGATCAAAACGATGGTCCAACTTATAACAACCCACTGGACATTGAACTAATACAGTTTGCTGGTGACAAAACATGGAATTATCACCAAGGAAGGGCTGTGGAGGTTATTCTGTTATTATTATGTTATGCATACTTATTTACTGCCGAAAAATATTGTCTGGGTATTCAGTTTTACTCTGGCAAACACCACAATTTACCACGTTACAACGGAGCACCTGAACGCCTCACCCCGGTCATCCGGGTTCCGTACACTAGCTAACGTGTTTAGCCCACTGCTCTGCAGTACATACACAAATAAAGACAAGTTATACTGAGCCGGAATCTGTTAAGTTTGGAGTAAATGTATTTAGTGGGGTTTATCGACCTCTCAAAGCACATGTAAAAAATGCTTAGCACCCACATAATGCTAGACTATTCTTTAAGTTGACGCATTACAAGGTATTTTGTCCAGTTCTTACTAGCTAACTTTGCTATTTTGCCGGGTTGAGCTGCGAATAAACTTTAATCATATTCACTTCCAGCAGATACGACAAGCTGGATAAAACCTGAGCTTACGAAAATATAAGTCAGGTCCTGTAAGGTAAGTGTAAGTTTCATCTACGAAATTTCTTAATTCATGTTTTTATCATAATGGCTAACAAACAAGCTAATATTAGCAAACACACACACAGCTAACGTTGCACTTCACGGATAGCGTTAGCATTCTCGATTAAAGTGATGTTCTATGTTAAAACTAACAAGTAAGTGTTTTTTTTAATCTAACATACTTTAACTGAGAAGATTGACACGTGATTATTAAACAGCGCTATCGGAATCCTTGACCGACTGTAACGTTAGTAAATCAGTAACGCTTACTAAACCAGTATCGTGTATCATTCAAGGGTTATACAGTGATATCTGCAGTCAATGTTGCAGGTCATTAGGAATAAATTGATGAGCGCAACCTAAACTGTAAATATTGTTTGTTTAGGATGTCGGACTCGGACAGTGACGAAGACCAAGATCGCCCTTTCCCTCTAACTGGTTTCCTCTTTGGGAACATAAACGAAGAGGGTCAGCTTGAAGATGACAGTGTGCTGGACAATGTGGGTGTTTTAAAGATACTCTTTATTTAGTAACATCATGCACAGTATTTACAGAAAGATTATGAAGTTCACGGTAAAACTATATATAACGGACTGTTGTCTGCAGTGAGATTTGTTGTCATTGTCCATTACACCTTTCTCATCTGTTTCTACTGGTTCATCTTTTCCTAGGAGTCCAAAAAGCACTTGGCTGGTTTAGGCACTCTGGGTCTGGGCTCACTCATTACAGAGATCACTGCCAATGAGGAGGATGAACAAGAAGAAAGCAGAGACTCTGGTAGTGTGGATGCAGAAGGTTGGATTATTTTTTTTTA
>JAQNCA010000006.1:8736372-8754898 GCA_029783725.1 Acanthurus tractus
TTTTTTTTAAAAAGGCAATTTTGTCAGTAGCATGGGATGGATGGGGTGACATTTCCATACACTTTTCCACATCCAGGTTGGGTGAAAAGCACTGACGATGCCGTTGATTATTCTGACATCAGTGAGGTTGCTGAAGATGAGACTAAGAAGTTCCGCCAGGCCATGGGGTCTTTGCAGCCCACCAGAAAGACAGGTAATGAAGTTAGCTTTTAATGGACAAATTTGTTTTCGGTTTTGTTAGATCAAAACAGTTATTTAAGAATTCCATGTGTCTGTTTTGCACATATTTTTTCATAAATGTACAAAAGTATTACATTTTAGAGAGATATTTGAAAGATTTTTCTACATATAAATAAAATCAGCTATAGTCAAAATAATTCACTTTTGCAATTATTTTCCCCGATCATGTAGCATTTTATTATATTAACACAAAATTAAATTTTTGTGTGTAAAATCTTTTAATATTGTTAGACTTTCTGTTTATGGGTTTATTGTTTATTTTCATGTGAACATGTTTTCTAATTCCTTAATCTTAGACGATGAGGATGACTATGATGCTGACTGTGAGGATATTGACTCCAAGCTTATGCCTCCTCCGCCCCCACCAAGTCTTCCTACATCTGCCAAGAAAGAGGAACCCTCCCCTCAGAGTACAAATGGTAAGTATGTGGTTATTTGAAATGAGTCCCTGAAGAGAACTTTTGTTTGGCTTTGCCTCTGCCTCAGAGGTTCAAGCTGTTTACAGAACTGCTATTCTGAAATGTTTATGAAAAGGGAATTTGCTAAAGGTACCTCTTCTGGGTGGATGTTAATGTCACAGGCTTAGATTGAAGGTTCAGATTAGGTTAGGTTAAAGTCATTTCAATGACATACATCTGTGAATAAAGTCTCATCCGTCTTACTTCTTCTTTGCTGTCTCTCACAGCTGGGGAAGAGGGCGATGGCATCATTCTTCCCTCCATCATCGCACCATCCTCAACAGGCGACAAAGTTGATTTTAGCAGCTCCTCCGACTCTGAGTCAGAAACTGACCGTCCCTGCCAGGGCTTGGGGGCTGGAGGCCCCCCAGATAGGCTCAACCTCCCTCTTGCTGGCATTATGCAGAAAGATGCTGCCAAAGCGCTGCCAGGTGTCACAGAGCTCTTTCCTGAGTTCAGACCTGGAAGGGTAAAGACTCTTTACAGCACACCATCAAGAGCGAAAATATATCACCACATGTGCAAAGGTTGATAAAAACCATTCTAAATTAAATGAATTAAGAGGAAACAAATTTATGATGTTCAACCAGGTGCTTAGGTTCTTGCGGCTGTTTGGTCCTGGAAAGAACATGCCATCAGTTTGGAGGAGTGCCCGAAGGAAGAAGAAGCGGAAGCACCGAGACCCTCAGCCTGGGACTCCTCCTCCAGAAGGAGAGACCACAGACCAAAGCCAGGAGAAGAAGTCTGGGTGGATTTACGAGTATGCACCCCCCCCTCCCCCAGAGCAGTGTCTCTCTGATGATGAGGTAAATCTTTTAGTGTTAGGGCTGCTGTAGTTGTTCATAATGCCAGCTGGTAGAGCTCTGGTTATATGTCATTGTATCCAGTATTTGACATGCATTTCTGTGCTGTTTAGATAACAATGATGGCTCCAATAGAGTCTAAGTTCTCACAAACTTGTGGCGATGGAGACAAGGAGGCAGAGTCTCGACCTAAAATAGCAGAATGGAGATATGGTCCAGCCCAGCTCTGGTACGACATGCTAGGCGTCTCTGAGGATGGAAGCAACTTTAATTATGGGTTCAAGTTAAAAGAAGAGATGTTCGGGGAGCCTGAGAAGCAAGATGCACCTGCAGAAATAACAGAGACTTCACATGAGGTAAGCAGATATCAACATCTGTGGCCACATCTTGAGAATTATACTGATTGTGTTACTGATATCATGTGTAATGTGTCTCTAGCTTCTGATGCAAGACAGCATGGATGAAGATAATGATGATGAAGATGGAAGCAAGGACAGACAAGCCCTCGAGAATGAGCTCTTCCTGATGGTAACTCAGCTGCAGTGGGAGGACGACATAATCTGGAATGGGGAGGAAGTAAAACACAAAGGCACCAAGACTCAGCGTGCCAGCCTGGCGGGGTGGCTGCCTTCGAGCATGACCCGCAATGCCAATGCCTATAACGCTCAGCAGGGTAAGATGACAGGAAAAGGTTTTAAGAATAAGATATTTGCAGTGGATCTTTGTGTGATGCAAAAGGCAAAATATATCCAGCAGAACAGAGGCGACAAATATTTATCAGCTGTCTAAAATTGTCAATGTAGAGTGATAACTGTGGATGTTGGATTGTGTGCTGGAATATTCATGTGTTTAAAAAGAAATGTGATGATCTGTGTAATCTTACAGGTCTGACAAGAAGTAATTCTCAGTTGGTTCCACCTACGCCTCCACCCATGCCCAAAGCTTCTTCAATTTCTGGGTCTAAGCGGGAAAAAAACAGCCATGATAATCAAGGTAAGTTTATTTTTAAGTCACAGTATGAATAACAGATTTACTAGACCTTTATATCTCATGCTAATCTCTCACTTTCTGTGTTGTCTTTCTCTCCACAGCATCTCAGGAAGAAGACTGTCCTTGGTTTTCCATTTTCCCCATTGACAACGAGGAGCTAGTGTATGGACGCTGGGAGGATAACATTATCTGGGATGATCAGGAGATGGATCACTTACTCATGCCACCAGTTCTTACACTGGATCCAAATGATGAAAATATCATCCTAGGTATATTCTGAATTCCTGTTTTGTTGTAGATATTTGCCTTTGTTTTTCCAAACTGGACCTCTTGGATGGATTTAATGTGAAAACTGCAGTTTAGTATGATTACAATAACAGAACAAAATAATTAAATGTAAACCCTTTGGGCCAGTATTGTGAAGACATGAGATCTGCATTATATGATGCCTAATAATACGGTATTGTAACTGCACTGTTTTGGGTAGTGATTGCTTGAGGTAAACAGCATTATTGAGCATTGTCTCATTGGAAAAATGAGAAGTGGAATGTCATTATTGTATTGTAATGTACTATTATTATAGAATTTTATAGAATTAAAATACAGGTGAAAGTTGTACTTTTGTAATTAATAATTTTTATTATAGTCTTCCTATTTTGAAAAAAAAAACTGTTGTCTCTTGTAGAAATTCCCAATGAAAAGGAGGAGATGACTTCTCACTCCCCATCAAAGGAGAATAAGAAAGAAACTGCAATCAAAAAGAGCCGCATCTTACTGGGGAAGACTGGGGTAATAAAGGATGAGCCGCAGCAGGTATGATAGATTATATAAATCTGATCTGATTACAAAGTGTGCTTCTTCAGTGGACATGTGGGCCGTTTAAAACAGGGAATTGTAAAATATGTATCGAATAAGAAAGATCAGTGCAGTAAAAGGGAGGAGCACATTGTGGCGAATGACATAGTCGGAATACTTGCACCTGAGGCTACAAACTCTCTTATGTGAGAGCACTAACTGTGAAATTTTGGTAATCAGACATGTGGAATCTTTGAATTACATTATTTTAAGCAGAAAATGTGGTTCCTCTTATTTTAGAACATGTCGCAGCCTGAAGTGAAGGACCCCTGGAACCTCTCCAATGATGAGTTTTACTACCCCAAACAGCAGGGCCTGAGGGGAACCTTCGGGGGCAACATCATTCAGGTAAGCAGGGGCCCACGTAAAACACAGATAAAACATAATCTGCATGGAGATGCTTTGAACTTTCAGTTATTCTGTAAAGCTTGTAACAGAATCTTGCAAAGTTCCTGTAGACACAGAGCCATAACCTGTGAAATATACGCAGCTGTGTAGAATGTAGTATAATTTTAACGAGTGGATTTGTTGTCCTTATAACAGCACTCCATCCCGGCACTGGAGCTGAGGCAGCCTTTCTTCCCCACTCACATGGGGCCCATGAAGCTGCGGCAGTTTCATCGACCGACTCTGAAGAAGTACTCGTTTGGAGCTTTGGCTCAGCCAGGTCCCCATCCTGTCCAGCCTCTGCTCAAACACATAAAGAAAAAGGCCAAGGTGAAGCCCTGTTCAGGACAGGCACTGTTGCTCTGTGAACACTCAGTTATCTTTGTATCAACATTTTTGAATTTTTTTTGTGTGTGTGTGTAGATGCGAGAGCAGGAGCGTCAGGCATCAGGAGGAGGAGACATGTTCTTCATGCGAACTCCACAGGACTTGACAGGCAAAGATGGAGATTTGATCCTGGCAGAGTACAGTGAAGAATACGCCCCTCTCATCATGCAAGTTGGCATGGCGACTAAGATCAAAAACTACTACAAAAGGGTGAGCCTAGTCTATGTTTTCTGCGTAAAACTGTGCAACTAACATATACACATTGTTTTTTAAGGCCTAGAAAGACAGTTTTGTATACAATTGTAAATGTCACATTTGTTTTAAGGTGTGAGTTGCTGAGTACTTCATTTTGCTTTAAGATCATCAGATTCAGCTTAATGAAACACTCAGTCCCATTAATGCTCCTCTTGTCACTTGATTATTGCGGAGGCTTGTCAAATTGCATCATTGTGTTATTACTGTATTCCACAGAAACCTGGAAAGGATCCTGGAGCCCCTGACTGTAAATACGGAGAGACTGTGTATTGCCACACATCCCCGTTCCTGGGTTCTCTGCATCCTGGACAGCTGCTCCAGGTCAGCACCGTCAATGTCACAGATTCAGCGTGCAGATGAGTTAAACGTGTGAAGCCTCAATGTTCTGTCATCACTAAAAAAAACATGACTTTTCTTTCAGGCATTTGAAAACAACCTTTTCCGAGCTCCAATCTATTTGCACAAAATGCCAGAGACTGACTTTTTGGTTCTACGAACACGACACGGCTACTACATAAGAGAGATTGTGGACATTATCGTAGTGGGTCAGGAGTGTCCTTTGTTTGAAGTTCCAGGGCCCAACTCCAAACGAGCCAACACACACATCAGGGACTTCCTACAGGTATAATGATATTCCTGACCTGTCCCAGAATCTTGAGCCAATGCCTTTGCAAGTGCTAAACTATCACATTTATATTCTGTAGGTGTTTATCTACCGCTTGTTCTGGAAGAGCAAGGATCGGCCTCGGAGAATCCGCATGGAGGATATAAAGAAAGCTTTTCCCTCCCACTCAGAGAGCAGCATCAGGAAAAGACTCAAACTCTGTGCTGATTTCAAACGTACAGGTAGACAAGGCTCATTCATTATCTTTGCACCCTGTGCGTGCACTGTTCAGTGATTATTTTCCTATTTTTGACTAACTTTGACTCAGTTGTGTTATGTCAGGGCAGTTTTGAGGGTATAAGAGTGCCATTTGAAGCAGCATGAGCTCAGCTGTTTGTGTGCCTTGAATTGACAGACAGGAATCTGTGCAGGGAAAGACCTTTTTACACTTCCTTTGGATTTTACGGTAGAGGTAAGATGTAGTTGAAGGACAGAATAAGGACACAGGATACATATGTTTAGTATTTACATCAGCAAGTCACAGTTTACTACAAAGTACTGTACACAAATTGTACCTTAAATGGAAATTCTGACCAGGAAAAGAGTGTGTTTTTCTTGTGATATTGCATTCTAAGATCTAGGGTAGGGTTGCAGGTAAGAGAAAATGTCTAACAATGTCCTCATAACAGGGATGGACTCTAACTGGTGGGTGTTGAAGCCTGACTTCAGACTGCCCACAGAAGAGGAAATCCGGGCCATGGTGTCTCCAGAGCAGTGCTGTTCTTATTACAGCATGCTTGTGGCAGAGCAGAGACTCAAGGTAAAAGTGTTTTCCTTCTAAATCACTTAAAATAATTAATTTAAGTGAGTATTGCACAACCTTACTACAACTTGTGTTACCCCTTTAGGATGCTGGATACGGTGAGAAATCCTTCTTTGCTCCAGAGGAGGAGAACGAAGAGGACTTCCAAATGAAGATTGATGATGAGGTATTTACGGGTGTGCACTCTCTTTATGAGAGGAAGTGTTAAGGACTTCAGATAAAAAAAAATAAAAAATAACCTTTTCAGATTTAAATCATGCTGATCCCGTCTAACACGTCTAGGTGCGAACGGCTCCTTGGAACACAACAAGAGCCTTCATTTCTGCCATGAAGGGGAAATGCCTGTTGGAGGTCACAGGTGTTGCTGATCCTACAGGCTGTGGAGAGGGTTTCTCCTACGTCAAAGTGCCCAACAAGCCCACTCAACAGAAGGTCTGACCGTCTAAAACAAGAGTCTGCCAACCCATTACTCTGTTTTTGTAAGTATAGAGGAGGAAATGTTTGATCCTGTGTGTGTTTTCTCAGGATGACAAAGAGCCACAGCCAGCCAAGAAGACAGTGACAGGCACAGACGCTGACCTGAGGAGACTCTCACTGAAAAATGCCAAACAGCTGCTGCGGAAGTTTGGTGTTCCAGAGGAAGAGGTATGACCTGTCTTTTATTCGCCCCAACCGGAACATCTGCAGAATCTCTGCTCGCAGTTCGTAGCTTTTACATTTTTGTTGATCTGTACATGGTGACAAATGCAAGAAAGTTATGGATTTCTTTCACCTTATCCTCAGGCTTTTTGTACTGATTGATGTTGGTTTGTGCATTAGATTAAGAAGCTCTCACGCTGGGAGGTGATTGACGTGGTGAGAACCATGTCCACAGAGCAGGCACGTTCAGGCGAGGGACCCATGAGCAAGTTTGCTAGAGGATCTCGTTTTTCTGTCGCTGAACACCAGGAGCGCTACAAGGAGGAGTGTCAGAGGATCTTTGACCTGCAGAACAAGTGAGAATCTTTTTTGGGGTCATATGTATGTTTCAGGATGCTGTCTGAGCACAATGTGAGACCTTTTCATTGTCGCACTCCCATCACAGAGTGTTAGAGTCGACAGAGGTGCTCTCCACAGACACAGACAGCAGCTCAGCAGAGGACAGTGACTTTGAGGAGATGGGGAAGAACATTGAGAACATGCTGCAGAACAAAAAGACAAGCTCACAGCTTTCCCGCGAGAGGGAGGAACAGGAGAGGAAGGAGCTGCAGAGGATGCTGATGGGTGAGGAGAGCGATCGGGACAACAAGGGACGCAAGGAGCGGCGCAAAGGCTTGTGTGAGTCTGCGTCTCTGAAAGTCATTGCTCTGAGGACAAGTTTAAAAAATGCTGTTTGTGTCTCTAAACTGTGACTTTACTTCCCTTCACTTTATAGCCAGCTCATTATCCACCAGCTCCCACAAAGACGATGACACTTCTTCTGTCACGAGCCTGAACTCCTCAGCCACAGGGCGACGGCTCAAGATCTATCGCACCTTTAGGGACGAGGACGGCAAGGAATATGTCCGCTGCGAGACAGTACGCAAGGCTGCAGTCATTGATGCCTACACAAGGATCAGAACAACCAAGGATGATGACTTCATGTGAGTCTCTGAAAAAAAAACTGAGAGTTTTTTTATTCTACTGTGGATAATTGACTCCTTGGAGTAAAACTCAGTATGTTAGCACTATGATGATTTCAATTGTTTTTGTTTTTCTTCAGTTCTGCTGTTTTTATCTCATCACTTTGATAATTACTATGTAAATTAGATTTGATGTGGCTGCAAACAACATACGTTTTAAAACAGTTAAATAATGCTACTTAATATGTTTGAAATATTCTCACCAGTTACAGTGTAGCAATTATTGAGCAGCAAGTCAGCCTAATGTGGCTCTGTTGTCCACAGTGAAGACAAATGGTACTCATTAAAGAAAATGCTAGAGAGACGGCAGCTGAAAAGGTCCGTGCCACAACTGAACCAGTGAATGTTAAACAGCCATTACTTTGTGTCTTTGTGGCTCCAGACGAAAGTTTGCCCTCTTTGATGAGCAGCACAGAGAAGAGATGAGGAAGGAGCGCCGACGTATTCAGGAACAGCTGAGGAGGCTGAAGAGAAACCAAGAGAAGGACAAGATCAAGGGACCACCGGAGAAGAAGGCCAAGAAGGTCAAAGAGAGACCAGACCTCAAGGTAAAAGTAAGCCTGCTGATTCAGTACTTAACTCCTCTCTTATACTCTTATACTATTTCCCCAACAGCTCTTTTTATACCCAGCTAAATGCGAACCTATGGCCAACTTGCTTTCTACTATTTTAAATATTCCGTCATTTGTACTATTGTTCTTTCAGTATTATTATCATATATTTGTTCCTTAATCTTTGCCTCTTCTCGCTAGCTAAAGTGCGGAGCATGTGGAGCCATCGGACACATGAGGACCAACAAGTTCTGCCCGCTGTACTATCAGACCAACGCCCCGCCCTCTAACCCAGTTGCTATGACAGAGGAGCAGGAGGAGGAGCTGGAAAAGACCGTCATCCACAATGATAACGAGGAACTGATCAAGGTGGAGGGCACCAAGATCGTACTGGGCAAGCAGCTCATAGAGAGGTAGTGGATCTCTTTCATTTGTCCTCCTTTTAGCCTTTTAAAGAATTTTATCAAGGACACTCACTTCGTCTGTTTTGGTCTGTGGTCACTTCTCCCTGCACTTCCTGACCATTTTCTTCCTCCTACAGTGCTGACGAGGTGCGCAGAAAGTCTTTAGTGCTTAAGTTCCCCAAGCAGCAGCTGCCACCAAAGAAGAAGAGACGTGTAGGCAGCGCTGTGCACTGTGACTACCTCAATGTAAGCACTGTTTTTACTGCTTGTTCAAACACAATATTAGCATTAGGACAGTTCCTCCAGGTAGTTTTTTTACATGTTTTTTCGATTCTTTCAGAAGCCACACAAGGCCATCCACCGCAGACGCACTGACCCCATGGTGACCTTATCGTCTGTGCTAGAGAGCATTATCAATGACATGAGGGATCATCCCAATGTAAGACCTGTCAGGCACACCCTCATCCACGCCTTTAATAGAGTATTCCCATTCATTCCCTGTCTAATCTTTACTCTTTCCATCTTTTTTGTGCAGACATATCCCTTCCACACGCCAGTCAATGCCAAGGTGGTGAAGGACTATTATAAGATCATCACGCGGCCCATGGACCTGCAGACGCTGAGGGAGAATGTACGGAAGCGAATGTACCCATCAAGGGAGGAGTTCCGTGAAGCAGTGGAAGTTATTGTCAAAAACAGCGCCACCTACAATGGTAAAGTTGTAATAACATGTTAATCACTTGAAAACAGACTCTGGTTTTAGTAAGACATTAAAACAGATTTTTTTGTTTTTGTTTCATCAGGAGCAAAACATCCAATAACACAGGTGGCGCAGTCTATGCTTGACCTGTGCGATGCCAAACTGAAAGAGGTAAGTGCCCATGTTTATGTTATTTTGATAACATTTAATGCTTAATGTTATTTCCAATCATATGGCCTTTTTTCTCCACCATTAACACTGAGTTTGTGCGCAGAAGGAGGACAGGTTGGTGAGGCTGGAGAAAGCCATCAACCCCTTGCTGGATGATGACGATCAGGTGGCCTTCTCCTTCATCCTGGACAATATTGTGACCCAGAAAATGATGGTGGTCCCTGATGTAAGTCACCTCTTCTTGCCATTTTTTTTTTTTTTTTTACTTTAGTTGATTTGAGAGCACTGATCAGTAAATGTGCTCAAAATTAATGTTGTGCTTCTCATTTCTTAATTCTTCACTACAGTCGTGGCCGTTTCACCATCCTGTCAACAAAAAGTTTGTGCCTGATTATTATAAGGTGATTGTAAACCCAATGGATCTGGAGAGCATTCGCAAGGTGAGAGCAGAAAAAGGTGTCAAACTTAACACAGACGTGCTCACTTCCAATGTAAGCAACAGGAAGAAACTAAACCGAAAATATTCCTTTTTTGTGTGTGTTTGTGTTTCCATGGCTCATCAGAACATCTCCAAACACAAATACCAGAACCGAGATGCATTCCTTTCAGATGTCAGTCTCATTCACGCCAACAGTATCAAGTACAATGGTAATTGTGTTATCATCATTATTATTGTGGCCTCTGGGGTCTCTGTTAAAAAGTGTGTGAAGAACTGGAGTTCTGTAGATCAGTAAAGATGTTGCTTGTGTGTCTTTAACAGGCTCAGACAGTCCGTACACAAAGACAGCCCTGGACATTGTAAATGTTTGCAAACAAACCTTGGCAGAGGTAAGTCGAACCTCTGCCTTTTATTTTGCCCTTTCAATGGTATCATGTAACATTGGGTGGGGATTTACCGTTTTATCAAAACAGCTGCAAATGATGCTGGGAACAGCATGTTAGAATTTTTTTTTTTTTTTCAATGCAAATTTATAAAAAATCTTCTTTATCTTGTGATGAATTATCCCTCCTGTGTATTATACACCTTATTATTGCAGACAAAAGTTTATGCTAACATTAGTATGTAGACCTACAACAAAGAGGATTTTAATTGAAGAATAGTGACACTTCTGTTGTTAAATTACTTCCTCATTGCCAAATTGCTTAGATTAGATTGAGACTATGCCAACATGTTTTATAATACTGCTTTAAGACGAGGTTTATCTCTAGAGTCAATTTCAAAACATAATGGCAGCCAAATTTCTGACAATAATAATATTTGCGCAGGGAAAACAGCAGTTGGTGTTGTAATAATTGCCTGCTTTTCTGTCTCCAGTATGATGAGCACCTGACTCAGCTGGAGAAGGACATCTCTACTGCTAAAGAAGCAGCTCTGGATGCAGCAGACTTGGAGTGTTTGGACCCGATGACACCTGGACCGTACACACCGCAGGTAGGAGAGCAGCTAGGGCCCTGATTTATTAACTAGCTTGGCAAGTGATGGATTCTCCGGTAATCTATCTCTGGCTACACTGACAATAGAGTGTCGACCTCCAGTTGTTTATAGCGTGCCACACTGGGTAGTCTAAACTTTCCTACTTGCTGTAGTCTCCTTGCCACACCTTGTAGTTCTCCCAGTCTCGTATTTTTCTTCACTTGTTCTCTGCACTAATTCTTCATCTCTGCAGTCTAGTTTCCTCACTGTAGTGTTTCCTTTCTCCCTTCCCGTTTCTCTCCTTTACTCCTGCCGTCTTGTCCTGTCTGTCAAATTTGTGTGTGTGCCGCTCTGTGTGGTGTTGGCCAGCCTGCTGATCTGTTTGACAGCGGGGCTTCAGGGAGTCTGCCCAGAGAGACCGGCAGCCTTTTCTCTGAGGGACCTCTAGTGGTTGGTCCAGAGAAGAGAGGGGGGCAGGTATGGAGAGAGACAGAAATAAGGCTCACAACTACAGGCCACCCCTCCTCAAACTATCCTCAGAGCAAACTTTCTCACACTAGAACATTACAGATAACATGACATTGTAAGCTGAGAGTGGTTCGTTTTGCCTCGGTCTTGAGTGCGCTCTCAGACTTTGATCATCTTGCCCTTCAGGGTCGACACCTCAGAAGACCTGGTGAGGAAGAGTCAGATGTGGACATTGAGGGCTTTGAGGAGGAAGACGATGGCAAACCAAAGACTCCTGCTCCCGTAAGACACATTTATTGAAAGACAACATTGTTTATGTGACATCTTAAAAGCCCTGTTGCAATTATTTAAGTAGTTTTTTAAAATGATATATCAAGTTGGTGTTTAATTGTATTCAATTATTTATCTATGACATTTTTTTCTTGTCTTTTACTTTTAGGCAGAGGACGCAGACGGAGATCTAGAGGATGACGATGATGAGGAGGAGATGTTGCTGCCCTTGCCTCGCAGACGGGTCCACGACCATGAGGAAGAGGAGGAGGAGGAAGAGGAGGATGGAAGGTCTAACCGCCCAGCCCAAGCCAGCGTGTTGTACCAGGACCTGCTCATGTCTGATGGAGAGGATGATGCCAGTGAAGAGGAGGGCGACAACCCTTTCTCCTGTAAGTCAATCTGCAGAGCTCGAAACAGTCACAGCAACATTAAAGATTGAAGCAATGCAAACAGAGGAAGAGCAAAATGTTTCACAACGGCACTCAAACATGCTAAAAGGCATGAATGCAGTATATATTAAATGGCAGAATTATTGTGCTGTAAAACATTCACATCGTTGTCGCTTGTCTCCTCCAGCCATACAGCTGTCAGAGAGCGGGAGCGATTCTGACAGAGAGGTGGATGTGCGACCTGCACCTCCGAGGAGAGCTCAGGATACGGCTCGCATGGGCATGGAGCAGGATGAGAGCATGATGTCGTATGAAGGGGACGGACCTGATGAGCCTCACATGGAGGACAGCAATGTCAGGTACAACTGGCACGAGAGCCAACCATACTTTGTTCTGTGTGAGATTACTCAAGAATGCATATGATCTAAATCTCTTGAGTGTTTAAGATTATTTCTGTTATGAGAGAACACAGATATTTTGTATCGACTGCAAACAAAAAACGTACTGCCTTCAAGAGTAGATGCTTCTTTTCTTCGATCATCTGGGTGGAGACCTCAGATTAAAATATTTTCAAGTTCAAATTCAAGTCATCTATTTTTTTAATTGAATCACTCCTCACGGGTCCTCAGCATTCCAACTTTCTTGGAATCAGGGTTGTATTCGCTACATTTCTTGGGATGTGACAGACTCCACCTCTAACTATAAATACTGCTAAAACACAAGTAGTCACAAAACGTAAAGATGTAGAATAAAAAAATGATCAACTCCAAAAATTAAAAAATTGACTTTTAACTTGAAACACTTCTCGCCATCTTGTTTTACTCCCCTCTCCTGTGTCTCAGTTACGGCAGCTATGAGGAGACAGAGAGCCGGAGTCAGATGCAGCCCTCTAGCATGGGAAACGGAGACTACGGCATCAGTGAGGAGGAGGAGGAAGATGAAGAAGACGAAGCGCGGAGGAGAGGCCCAGCTGTTCTCTCCCAGGTTCAACTCAGTGAAGATGAGGAGAGCGAAGAGTTCAGATCTATAGGCGGAGACAGCGACATGGACTCTGACAATTAGTTCCACTTTCTTTTTTATACGCAGCATCAAGGAAAACTTGCTTATAATCCTGTATTTCAAAGTGAAATTTCTCAGATTTTTTGTACATTGATCTTATTTTGTAAATGATGGTTTATGTTCATAGCTTCCTCCTGTGTCTGTAGTGCAGGGCTCAACACAGCACATTGTAAATTTCAGTTTGTCTTTTATATGTTGATTGAATATCATGCGCTGTGATTTATTTTGACATGAAAATGTGTGTTTCGGTTGTTTCGTACTGTTTTGACTCAATCATTTCCTGTACTCACTAATAGTTTAGTAACTTGATTGTTTATACTCAACCGATCAATTGAAACAAAATAAACACAATTAAGATTTAAAAAAAGCGTTTCCTTTTAAAAAAACATCAAATTTTTAAAGTCTAGTAAGGATATATGTCTTCTTCTGTCTCTCGTCCGGTTCAGATGTGTCCTTAAACAAAAAACAACACTTGTGAGAAGCTGGGTTTATTGACACGGTTGTTACAGATGCTTTGCATGCAGGTGACAAACCACAAGGCTCATAGCGTCTCAACATAACAACATAACAGTGAAAAATACAGCTGTGATGGGTTAAATGACTGCAGTCAGTGCTGGAAAATCATAGCTGTTTTCAGTGTCAACACAAGAAAAATACAGTTTTAAGTAAACTTGTCAGTGAAGGCTGCATTTCTGCATTATACTAGATGACTCTTGAATAATTGATTAATTTAATATTTTATATTAACTATGTTTCCCATCAATGTCATCTAGACTACATTAAGTAAAAGTCCAAAACCTTTGAATGGAGTCTTCAGAGATATTAGTTACAATTTTTCTTGATTGATCAAGCTGCTTTTTAAGGTTAATTAATTCATCACTTTCTTGCAAACTATGTGTCAACTTTTTTTATGTAAGCTACAATCAGGACTAAAAGCATAAATTAGCATTACATTTTACAATGCAAGTGACAGATCTCTATTAATAGTGATATATGTAACGGATAACATCTTGTCTTCAGTTAAATCTTTAAAATAAGAAAACAAAAGGTACTTTGACAACAAACTGTAATGGTAGTATTCAGATTAATTATATATTTATGATCTATAAGTGTTTTGAACAGAACAGTGCTACAGTCGGATAACAAGACTACCTTAAGATGACATCACATGATTGATTTGAACTGGTATAACTCAGCAAACAACCATGATAAACATTTTCATAATGGCTTTGTTCCTCACACTCTGTGCTGCATGTGAAGCTTGTTGTGATGGATCCCATTCAGACATTAAAAGCAGAGGAGATCAAAGAAAGCTGAGGAGAAAGTGACTTTGGATTGCTGTTGAGTCAAAGAAAGATTGAAAACCACAGCAAAGTAAACAACATGGGATGTCACGTCAGGTGATATGAACACACCAAGACAAATGAACCTTCATGAGAGAAGTTACAACATCTTTACCTGTGCTTTAAGTAAACACATTAAAGCTTTCCCCCTTCAGTAATCACTTCAGTGAGTGATAGAAATATAAATAGTGCAGGTGTCAAGTATTCAAACTGCTCTTTGAAGAGTACTGAGGTACTTATGAATAATAAAAAATAGAGGTTAAAAGTTGAAACTGCGTTGCGTTAGTTGGGTAGATTATGTCAAAACAAAAACGTCAGCAAAGTGAAGCCCTCAAAGAGCAAAGAATAGCGATGGTTTAGTTTGAGGAAGAAACCGCAGCACAACCACACCTCCATGTAGTGTAACAAGAAGTCTTTCTCTTATGTGGTGGTCACCTACACACTTCCTGCTGCACCAGCTCAGAAAGAAACAGCATATTCAGCATTCAGCTGCACTAAAGTACTTCCTACAGTGAAATTAGCACTGAAGTCCATATGAAAATGACTCACCCTGATAAACTTTGAATTACTCCTATTGTGCTAATGTCCCACTTCAAGCACATTATGTTCAATGCTTAGAATTTGTTGAGCTCATGCAAAGTATCATGCTTGCAAAACCACTGGCAGTACAGCACTTTCGCATTGCTGCAGCACAGAGCAGCATTTTCCACTCAGTCTATCGATGTTTCTTAGATGTGGAAATTCATACAACAGAAAAAAACAAAAAACCCTTACATATCTACATTCCTCCACAATCTAAGACTATGTTTATGATCATGCAGGCAACCATACAAGTAAATAGAATACAAGATTCAACATATATTTCTTTATTGCTATATTACTATGAGTGATCCCCCTGTTGATTCTTCTCACCGTCGAGTTGATGGCACATTTCTGGCCCAAGCTACAGTGGCCACCCTGTCAGGTGAGGCAAACACACGTCCATGAACAGGCAGGTATCCCTTAGCAGGGTGAGGGATCCTGCAGGGGCTGACAGACTGTGACCTCTGCAGTCTCTTCACAGCAGCCATCCGGTCAGAGGACAACGATCCACTGGAGGTCGTTGTTGTTGTGGAAAGTAATGGAGGAGAGCAGCTGGACCCATTTCTGACAGCCGATGCATCTAAGAAAATAATCACTGCTTGTTTTAGTTGCTTTAACTTTCCTATGTTACTGTAGAAGCCAGGCTTTAATGTGACATTAGAAGACAAATTTGAAATGCTTTAAGAAATGTAGCATAAAAAGTAGGTTGTGTAAATTGTATTGAAAATGGATCCAAACCTGATGGAGGGTAATTGATTTGTAAGTTAGCAGGTTGGTAGTCGTCAATGTCTAAACTCCTGCTGTTCCTCACAGCCTGGAGGGAGCGGAGGCTGGTCTGCAGAGGTGACCTGGTCCTGCCTGGTGATGCTGCTGCTGAAACACATCAAGGGGTCAAACCCAGCTCTCACATCAAACTTCAGCTGCAGGAATCCGGCGTTTCTCAAAAATATTTCAATATGTTTTTATGGTTTGGTTATGGTTTATGTTTTACATACAGCTACAGATAATGTAGAAAAATCATGCATGCTCTGTGTACCTTGATTCTGAGCAAGTTTCAGCAGCTTGAACTGGGTGACTTGCTGGTGCAGTCTGCTCAGTTTTGGACTTTGACAGCTCTGCTTCGCTAATGACATTGGTGACTGACAAGAGGAGGAACTCAGTGACGTCAGACTACGCTGCCAGCAAGAGGAAGACGAAGCCTCAGTTTCATTTCCTGGAGTGAAGTCATCTTTATTATTTTCAACAGAGGTTTTATAATTGCTCGGAAACATCACTGGTTGCTCGAGGCCTGCTAGAGGTGAAGCTGTTGCAGGCATGGAGACGTAGTCTTGTCTTAAACCTGTAAAATACGGACCAAAAATGTTACAATCCAAACTTAGTTTACTATGGGGTGTACATTAGGTCATCATAGATAATCTTCTTTGCTCACTGGCTTCCTGTAAGCGAGCCATAATGTGGACGTCTGTGATGTCCTGCAGCCTGTAGCTTGTGGTTGTAGAGTTGTGAGAAATGCTGGGCTCATTGCTATTAGCTAGAATAAGAAACACAAAACAGGTGCTATTAAAGACAAATGAACAGTAAATCCTTATAAATGAGATATTTTTACTTGTTGATGCATGATTTTGTTCTATCAGTTGATGAGTTGTATGCAATTTATCAGGCTATCTGGTATGAAAAAGCACCTTTTGTTATTATATTACCTAAACTGTCGGAGGTAAAATGTGTTGTTCTGACAGATGTTTTGTCCACAGAGACAGAAACTGCAGGACGTCTGTTGAGGTGACTGCTTGATCCTGTGGATACAGAGAGTTGGCATTAGGTAAACAAGATCACCTTTGGGAGAACATTTACAGGACACGCAGTGTGTGTCCGAAATGCTTGCTTACTTTGATCCAGCTTATTTATCAGTGAACGGCATGCTGCCTCCGTCTCAGGACTAGGGTTATCCAGGACGTGTCGACACCACCCGAGAGCAGACTCAGCTCTGTCCTCAATCACCTGCTTCTTTGGAGATTCATATAACCTGTGAAGAATAAGAAGGTGTTCATTAAATCACTGTGACTTTATCCCACTGCAGCTCTACTTAAAGGACAGACCTGTGCTGAAGAGTTTTTTGGCAGTCAGACTGAGAAGTTAGCTTTCCGGATTAGCATCCACTGCACCATTAGCACCATACCATGCCTTCTATACATTTATTATGCCCCACCTTTCCTAAAATCAGACCAAACCACAGGTCCCTTTCTCAGAACTCTGATGGCACCTACCAGTTTTCTTCATCCTGCATGTCATGCTCTACATTAAGGAGCTCCACCAAGTCCAAAGCAGACTCTTCTTCCTCTGACTCCTCACTGTCCCACAGGTCTTGTTGACAGGTGCAGGTGTTTAACTTCCTGTCCACTGCACAGCAAGGCAAAGGTGAATTACACCCCGACTTCAAATGTTCCAATCTCATTCTGGCATCCATAGCAAAAGAGTGGTTGTTAGAACTCTTGACTCTTTCTTGCTCTGCGTCTGTCCAGATGCTGCAGTATGGATCAGAGATGCCCTCCAGCTTCATGGAGCTGCTTTTCAACTCACTGCAAGGATGGTTTACTCTAGTCTCAAACTCCACTTTTGGCTGACGGCAAAAATACCCGCTCCAGTCATTCTCCATTTGGTCTTGAAGCTCCATTTTCTCAGTGGAATCTTCAAACCTTCTCACTTCAAAAGTTCTCGTTTAAGTTTATATATTAATCCACCTCACCTCTCCAGACCAGAATCTCAAAACAACGTCACCATTTAAAAACTACAGTTACTTAAATTTGGCTCTGCATGAAGAGCAACTGTGTAGCGTGACCATCCCATCTCTTGACCCAGATTTGTTGAGGACTGTTAAGTATAGACACTCAACAGATTGGATGGATTTAGAGAAGCATCATGAGCTTATGTGGATTAAAGAGTCTGTGAGAGTTGCAACTAAGAAAGAAAAAGACCCACTCAACATCACACCACTAAGACTAATACTGACATTACTGACACACATATAATGTTCTTTTTGCCTAGTGTTGGTAGAGCAGCTGGTGTCTTTGGTTCTGATATTGACTGCTGAATATTTGTGGTAAAATGCCAAATACAGACTTCCTGACTCACCAAAGGAAGCTGTACCTAGAAATGTGCTCAGCTCTCTGCCTCTCTCACACACAGACACAAACACAAACACATACATGCAAGCACATTAACAAAAGATTAGCATCCCTTACAACCATGTGAAACTGTCAATTCTCCCACTTTCTCACCCAAACCCCAAGACTTTAAGAGATGGGCTGCTTTGTTTTTCACATTTACTCAATGACAAAAATCAAGAGTGAATATTTTTTATGTTTTACATAATAACGTATATAGATTAGGCAGGAAACTAAATAAGCCATTAAATTATAATGAATGTTAAATGAGCTACTCTTCCTGTATCATAAGATTTTATATACAACATGTATACAATATAACCATCTACTTTATACATGCAATGAGCAGTGTTGTAAAAATGCATACAAACAGAGATGGGGTGACTGATTAGCATTAGCATGTCCTGGCTGGGTTCCATTTCAGCAGTAAGTTTTTTTAGGTAGCTGCAGTTTTTTTTAAACTAGAAATTGAAAAAGTATATCACAAACCTTCATGAAAAATGATCTCTCTAAAAAAGTTTTTTTTATTTGACATTTTCTAATAATAA
>JAQNCA010000006.1:8754998-8766046 GCA_029783725.1 Acanthurus tractus
AAAAAGTATATCACAAACCTTCATGAAAAATGATCTCTCTAAAAAAGTTTTTTTTATTTGACATTTTCTAATAATAAAAAGATTATGTAAATTTCCCTAAAACAAACAAAAGAAAAAAATCAAAACAAAATAAACCACATTCTGGACACGGACACATGGCATTTTTGATAGAATAATCATGTTTTTTCCATTGCCTTCCTGTTGCTGACCTCAAAGTATTGAGAGGCAGCATCTCATTTTCAAGGAAGGCCTAAAAACACAAAATACAAAATGTAACACAAAGAAAGACACTACACAAACACACTACAAAACACAAATTCTGTAACACACAAACTTTATATCACCAGTGTGCAAGGAATGTTGTACAAGAAAAATTAAAATACCATTTTCTAATATATTCAACAGGTTATTTTCTTAAAGAAACACATCAGAGGACTTAATTCCATATGCACCTTTTTAAGTAAGGTACATATGTTGCTGGTGTAGTCCGGGGATCCGTACAGTTAAGTTGCAATCACAAAAAACATTTCATCCATAATTTATTTCATACATTGTCTTCATAATAAAAACAATAAACAGTCTTCTTACTTTGAAAAAGGGGCTGCTTGCCTTAGTTTGTAACTTATCAGGAAACCCGTCGCTGGTAAGTAGGTGTTTGATTCACATAATAACCACCCCTCCCAAAGCAGCCCTCATCCACACAAAACAAAGGTGAGGAGGCAGGAGGAGGTGTCTCTTCCTCCGTGCCTGTGCTGCACTTGCGCCCTGCCTCCCCGTCCTTCCCCTCGCCGCCCACCAGCCTGTTTCCTTATCGTCATCGCTTGATGTCTCCCTGCCGGGTCACAATCGGCTAACACCGGCACAACTGCACTCCTCCAGCTCCCACTTAAAAAACTACAGCGACATGGCCCACCCCGAAGAGGAATTAACCGTGTAAAATGTTGAATAACGAGGGAAAAATCCAGCAGTGAAGCGCCACCTGTGCCGGGGGGAAATGAAGGACGTAAGCGGCAAAGCAGCGCTCGGGAGCCCCGCTGAAGGCAGTGCGCAGGTAGGACCGGAGGTTTGTTGTTCAGGCTCCTCACTGCTGTATCCACAATAGAAACTCTGGGTGGGTTTCAAACTTTGAAAGCGGTATGGGACTCCTTTAAAAAAAAAAATTCACTTTCTGGTGCTTACGACTCGTGGCAGGAGAGATGAAATGTCTTCAGATGAAGCGGTCCAACCTGTCCGTCCACATTGCTCTCACCTCTCAGGCTCGTCTTCAGCTTCATGTTGAGGTGAAACAACAGCGCAGGCCTCCGCAATCAACAGATGTGTTTGCTCAGACTTTTCTCAGGTTTTTATCCCGCAGACTGATGATTATCACGCTGCTGTGTGCTGGTCTAATGAGATGACAGTCATTTTTAAAAAAAAAAAAAACATTTTCAAGGCAGGTTGACATTAGAATACCCTTAGTTACCCTCAGAGGTGGAGCTTTGTGCTATTAAGATCCACCGTGACAGGACCTATAAAAGAGTCAAATGCATTATTTGCATCGCTCTTTGTCAATTACATCCAGGGCGTTTCGTTTTCTCTTTTTTAAATCGCATCTATACACTTAAGTGTTTTTAATTTAAGAAGTTACAGAAAGTAAACGGAACTAAAGTTTTAGAGCGGAAAAGTTAAGCTGATTAATCGATTAGTCGCGAGCAAAAAAGTAATTGCCAACAAATAATTGACGTATTACATAACAAGATTGATTGACTAAGATGTGAGGCATCTTGTGTTGTTTATTTACAAACAAGCTTAACCAGCTGATCATGAAAACACACAGCATAAAAACTCTGAGCACAGCCGTTTATACTGTATTGACTCTTTTTCCAGTCCTCTCGGTTTACTCAAGTCACTGCAGGGGATCTATTAATAATTTTCTCAGTGAAATCCTCCTTGTCTACACAACTGCATCATGCATTGTCTCGACTTCCTGTGTCCTGTCTTGATTTTTTTTAACCTTTCGTGTGTTTACATATGAACATGTATTCTCTTTGTGCATGTAAATTGAAGTTATGAGGAATCTAAAAGACATTATATTTTGGATGACTCAAAACCTGAGCGTAATTTTTATAAAACAGGGGTCATTGTAATTGTGATGGGGTTTTTTTTTTCATTAAACAAACAATACTGACAGTTACAGCACGAACAGCAGAAGTTCTGCCATTATCTTCATCAAACTTCCTCCTTGCAGCCTGACATGAGAAAATAATTAATCTGGTGTTCAGTGGATGATTGGGCTGCTGGAGGGAAGAGGAAGTCCACTTGGTTGTTTCAAAACCTAATGATAGAGACAGTAAACCTTTACATAAAGCTTGATTTATAGTTTTAAATGAATATCATATATATCAGCTCCTGAGCAAATGTTTGGTTTTTTATCTGAATAGTTGAAAATTATGCTTTTTTTCGCTACTGCTCTATGTAATCCACATATTTTCAACTTGACTCCCTTATGAAAAAGCAAAGGGAAGTGCTCAACTCCTCATTTGCATTGGTGTCCTCATGATTACATGTCTCCTCTCTGACTCTTACTTCACCCTCCTAAACATGTGATTTTTAAAATTTTCTGTGTGATTTAAATTTTTCTAGAATACAGTTCATTCAAATGGACATGCTGTCACTCAGAATGGCCACAACCTGACATCTATGCCTTCACCTCAGCCTGAACCCCAGACATCGAGTCCTGCAGCCGCTCCAACCCTGGTTATCCAGAGGGAGCAGTGGGGAGGGAAGCATGAATTCCTGCTCTCCTGTATCGGATACTGCGTGGGACTTGGGAACGTGTGGCGGTTCCCGTACCTCTGTTATCGTAATGGAGGAGGTGAGCAGTCTACAAGCATGCTCTTAGCCCTCTGGGGTCTCAAATGCTTTAAATGCCTCTGTGTATGTCAACAATGATTTGTTACACCTATTTGGGCAAGAGGCACTCTTCACCCTACCCTTGGGTGTGTGCTGTCCTAATCCCGTTGGCTTATTGTGCACACTCAGTCCAGGGCTTTCCATGGCAACCTTTGCTTTGAACACAAAGCATTTACTAATCCTAGTAAGTAGAGACAGATTTTTCCTTGATTACCCACCAGAATGAAGTCTTTCTAACACATCCTTACACGCTGTGCATCTTTTTCTGGAGTCAAACATTTTGCCACTTGACTTCCTGTAAAGAGTAATAAGATCTGTCTGTAAAGCTGACAGAGGTTGTAGATTTAACCTCATCGTCTACCTGCACAAAGCAAGTCATTGCTCCGGATGTGTCCTCCAACACCACCCTTCCTCAAGCCGCTATTATGTTTCATCTTCGCAGGTGTGTTTCTCATTCCCTACTTCATAATGCTTTTTTTTACGGGCGTCCCACTCTTCCTCATGGAGCTGAGTTTAGGCCAATATGGAGCTGCTGGCCCCATCACTGTGTGGAAGTGCTGCCCCCTGCTCAAAGGTAATGCCATCCTGTATTTGACTTCTTACACCAGTTATTTCACACTCACATACTTGATGTTCAGAATTCAGAGACACATCCTTGTGCTGACTTGATGAGGGTGTATTCCCTTTTGAAATTAGCTGCACAGTTTAAAATTGTATAAAATTCAGGAATATGTGCATCTAGTTTAAATCATATGTAATGACTTGAGTAAGCAGGATCTAAAGCTGACACAAAATATGCCAACGTCACCTTTCTGCCAACACTACAGTTCAGGAAAGTAACTGGTTTACTCACATCAGTTTGCCACGTCACTGCTTCACGTCTTTGGCTTCACCTAAAAAATTCCTAAGAGCTCTGCAACTCAGTTGCTAAATATAAACATCTGAAACCTGCCGGAACTGTCAAAGAACCAAAGATAAAGCCAGAAAAGCAGGTTTAATCATACAATTCATGTATTTTCAACTGGAAACGCCAGCTGCAGGTTGGCAGGTTAAAGGTAGAATGCTTTAAGGTGGAGCTCCTCCAAGCGTAAGAGAAGAAAACGATCAATATCTGGTTAACAAGTAGAATATCAAGTGTGTTGAATGCTGGGTTTAGATGGTGTTAAACTCTGAGGTGTTCGTGACATTTATTCTATTGTTTCTGCAAGTGCAGCTACCACTTTACGCAAAAAGGGACATCATATCCACTGTAATATAAAATTATCCAGCTCATGTGTCATTAGGCAGCCTTACACAGTAGTATAGATCCTTTATCTCTAAGAAACTGAAAGCTTTTCCCTCTTCTGGCAGGTATTGGCATTGGGATGTTGTGTGTATCCACGCTAGTTTGCCTCTACTATAACGTCATTATAGCGTGGACGTTTTACTACCTGGGCAGCTCGTTCCAGAGCCCTCTGCCCTGGTCCTGTGATGCTGTAGCCAATGCAGGTCTCTGTGGTAACAGCACAACGAGCAACAGCTCAGTCCTCAGCCCCACAGAGATTTTCTGGAAGTAAGTGTGTCTTTGGACAGTCGTTTACCTCTCTTATTTTTAAAAAAAGTTAACCCTGCTTTGCTGTACATTAAAGAAGAGTTCTCTGTTGGATTGTACAGTCATACTCAGTACAATGTAAGAAAATCTGCTCCCTGTAGAGCTGTAGAGCAGTGGACAGCCACCATGGGGTGCCCAGGGACCAAATCCAGCTCTTAGCTATTAGTCAAAGACAATGACAAGGACATTTCAGCTAATAAGACTGAAATTTGCAGCAAAACCTTTAAAAGATGCCTGAAAACATAAAAGATTATACTGTGTAATCATTGTGATGTTGTAAGGCATTAGACATATAATTCTTCACATGATGAGTATCAAAGTTACCTCTGTAGATCTGTTTTGCATGAAATGTTGCACTGTGTTGCCTCAGTGACTTGACAGCTTTGAGTAAAAGCAGGTAAATTGACATACAACAAGAAGACAAAAGTGCTCAGCCTGACGCAAAAGTCAACAAAGTCAGACCTGTTACAAAAGCCTTCTCTGAAAAAACATGGCAGGCAAATAATTCACTGAGAGCCCATTTCTCTATTTAATTCTGCCCACTGGGAATTTGTTTCCCCTCCTCCCACTGCTGGAAGAAATACCCAGCATGCAGCACCATATATGTTATTACTGTCCACTTTGTACTAATTATATTTGAGGGCATTAACTATTTACTTTTATTTAATCCTCTTTGTCATAATTGGGATACTTAGGAAGTTGATACAATGTGCAACAATCACCATGAGACATTCTGAGCTCTGTAGCTCTGTGCTGATAAGACCTTAAAGCCTTTCATGCGTAATGTGTAAAGTAAATTAAAAACATTTGCAGTACCTAGCAATGTAAATTTTATGATCATATGTATCATGCCCTTTGACTCGTGATTCCAAGTATATTACATCTTGCTGTCCTTTGTACATTATGAAGGCTTATGTCGACTCTTATCCACTAAACATTTATTACAACACATTATGCAAATACATTATAGTTATTGACTTCATAGAAAATATTACAGATATTATCAGTCTTCCTCCCCATTGCTTCTCCCCATTAGCACACTTGGCCTGTTACAAATGGAGCTAAATGTAAGATGGAATATTTGAAGGACTGGCTTTTAGTTTGTCAATTAATAGATAATAAGTGTGTCAACAGGAGCTGTGCTGTTTTTTGATGTTTACCTTGTTTATCTTGTAGTGAGCGTGTCTTAGGTGTAGTAAACAGCGAGGGCCTTCATGACCCAGGCCCTGTGCGGTGGCCCCTGGCTCTTTGCCTCATGGCAGCCTGGATAGTCATCTTCCTGTGCATGCTGAAGGGCATCCGCAGCTCTGGCAAGGTGAATCAACACAATGTTGTTACTGTCTGCTCCCACGAATCACACTCACACTCACACTCACACTCACACACACTCACACTCACACTCACACTCACACACACACACACACACACACACACACACACACACACACACACACACACACACAGAGTTCTGCCCTTTGCTGTTGTAGCTTATTGGTCTAATGTGTTTGTGTCGTTTGTGTTTTCAGGTTGTTTATGTAACAGCTACCTTCCCATACTTCGTGCTGATTGTTTTGATCATCAGAGGTGCCACACTGGAGGGCTCTCTCCAGGGCGTCGCTTTCTACCTCACACCAGACTGGGGCCGACTGGCTAATGCACAGGTACTTCTGATGGCAGACTGATAATGCTGAGGAGTCTGTGAACACGATGCTTTGTTGCTGCTTTAAAAATAACATTGTTTGAAGCACATTTCTGTCTGATACATTGCAGGTGTGGAACGACGCAGCCTCACAGATCTTCTACTCCTTAGGCATAGGAGTTGGAGGGCTGCTTTCCATGGCCTCATACAATAAGTTTGACAACAACGTCATCAGGTAAGTTTGTGCTCCGCTGTGCCTTTTGCTCTGTTGTGGCATGATGGGTCCAGTCTCTTAATTGTGGCTCCTTACTGATTTCAGGGACACTTTGATAATCACCACAGGAAACTGCGGCACCAGCTTCTTTGCAGGATTTGCCATATTCTCAATCCTGGGTCACATGGCATGGAAAAAGGGAGTCCATGTTAAAGATGTGGCAGATACAGGTAGTTAATGTGCTTATTTTGCTTAGTATGCCTGTGGATGCTTGTAAATCTAGACAGCTGAACTGAATCAATGATGATATATAATGAGAATTTCAATTATTCAAAAGCTTTAAAAACTTCTTTAAACAACCTAATGACTTTAATCATTATTTGTGTGTAGCATTGTACTTCCATGTTATGCACATACAACCTTTTTGAACTTGATGTGCTCTTTTTTGCGTTTAGGTCCTGGATTAGCCTTTGTTGCTTACCCAGAGGCCCTTGCTCTGCTGCCGGGCTCGGTGTTCTGGTCCATTATGTTCTTCCTCATGCTCTTTATGCTGGGCATTGATACACTGGTAAGACCACATGCGCACCACACAAAGATGTAAGCAGAAATAAAGACATCTGCCTCCACAGGTTTAATGCATTTTTCTTTGCTCTGCTGCTTCACAGTTTGGCAACATGGAGGGAATCACTACAGCCGTGCTGGATGAGTTTCCACAGCTCAGAAGTAACACGCTGCACAAGTCCTTGTTCTTGGGCACCCTGTGCTTTTGCTTCTACCTGATGGGTCTCCTGTTAGTGACTAATGTAAGTGTGTTATTAAGAGAGTGAAGGACAGGGATGCAAAGTGTATGTTCACTGTGATCACATGACTCTCATTTCCCATGCTGTCTGTGTCCTCATAGGGTGGGATTTACTGGTTCACTCTCATTGACTCCTTCAGCACTAGTTTCGGCCTCATCATCATCACCCTCTTCATGTGCATTGGCATCTCCTTCTTCTATGGTAGCCCATCCCACACCCCCAATCTTCATATTAAACTCCCCTAACACCACATCAATCTTTCACTCATCCAGGAAATGTGATGCTTAGCGAGTTGTAAAGAAGAGGAAGAGGAATTTGACATTTTGTGTTGTGAAGGCTACATCAGATCTAGTTTCTGTTTTACATCTACACTGATATCAAGCAATTGGACACACATTATCTGTTATGTCATGTTCTCCTTGCATGTTCCTAATATGCACCTCTCAATGAACTTTTCTACTAGGAGTCAACCAGTTTTGTCAGGATATCATTGATATGATCTGCCCCTGTCCTCCCTGGTGCAGCAAAGTGTTGCTGTACTTCAAAGCATGCTGGGTTTTCTGCACACCGTTTCTTCTGCTGGTGAGTAAATACATCTATTTATAACCATATGTGTTGTAAGTTAATAGTTGAAATGCTTTTGCATCTTTGTATCTTTTAAACCTGCATAAAGGCAGCAAGCTTTGTAAACTTCAGAGGTAATGCAGTTGATAGGTTTTATGTGCATTTTTAAAGTGGTTTTGTTGCAAGGAAGAAACTATGCATCACATCAGAGCGATGCAGAGCAAAAAGGGCAGATTAACTGTTCATTAGAACCAAATAAAATGCTCATAATTTCTGTTTTGTTTTGTTTTTTTCATTAGAATTTTTTTTTTCATTCTTGTTGCTGGGCCAGTGGAAAACAGCATATTGATCAGCTGTTTTGGTTTATTTAATGGTATAACCATTTGGTTTATCTGTTTCGGTCACAGAAATACAGATAGATGTCACTACTGTTTCCTTTTTGTTTCTAATAATTCTCTCATTTATTTAAAACTCCGAATTTGTAGTTCAGTTTCTCTTTGTAACTCAAAACCTTGTCAAATCTTTACATACAGCTGCTTTATCAAATGCTTTTTAGTTCTTGGAGCTGATACTTTCAGATAATCAGACAAAATTGTATTCTGTTGTGTAAGAAGCAAAACATAACCATTTATCATCATGATTTCTTCACTAAGTTAAAAATTATGACTAATGACCTTAATGTTTTCGGTAAACTAAAGCTCATATTACAGTTTTACAGTACTGTTGGTAGTATCAGTTGCACAGTCCATGTTTCTCCTATGTCCATGTGAGACATGTGTTGTTCCAGCGAGCATCAACACACATGATTGAGCAGTTGGAGAAAGAGCGGTATAATAACTCAATTATAAAAACTAAGAGAGAAGTTCTGTATAGAAAACTAAAGGTCATCACCCCTTTGAAATGTAGCCAACTGTGCTGAAATCTGCACAAGCACATTTGTGAATAATTCAAGAAGAGAAACTGACATTCAATCTGAGTTCCCCCTGTAGCAAGTCTCTGCTGGCCTTCTCTGCCAGTCTTCTTCTCTCACCATTGTTGCTTGCTGTTTGGATGAAATGTTTCTGTGTTAACCCTGTGTCTTTCCCCCCATGGCTGTAGTTCATCCTGACCTACATCTTCATTGAGATGTACAACACGTCGCTCCTCTATGGGTCCTATACGTATCCACGGTGGGGTAAAGCGCTGGGTGTGTGCATAGCCGCGACCTGCTGCCTGCAGATCCTCATCTGGGCCATTGTGGCCATCAGCAAGGAAACTGGAACACTGAAAGATGTCAGTATCACCACTATGTCACTCAGTCACTGTGAGGTCGGGTTACGCCTCTGCAACACTCACTGTGCAGCACAAACACACTGTCACTACTGCACCTCTTTAGATATATAACATTTGCAGATGACATCGCTTGCGTTTAATGGTTCTCTCCTTCCTTTTTTTTGCAGCGTTTCCAGAAATCAATTCAACCTCTAAATTCCTGGAGGGCAAACAACATTAACAGCACATCGAGACTGCAGGAGATCGTGGAGCCTGAGAGAGTGGAGGCTCCATTCACTGTCACGCTCACAGACATGGACTTTACTGCGATGACGTGGGAGCAGGGAAGCCAAGCGTGACGGCGTTGAGAAAACAGTGATGAAGGCACAGTAATGAGCAAATAATGATGTTGAGAAACAGAGGAATTTATTATTATGCTGTTCGCCCCAGCAAGGCTCTGGTGGTCAGACTGTGTGTCCTGCAGGGCAGTGGATTATTGTCGTATTTATATTTTTATGAATGTCTAAGTTCTTTTTTTTAAAAATGTTTTTATGTTTTGTAGAATGCAAAGCTCTTAGATGACATTGCAGGACTCTACCAGGACATTTGGAGTTTGCAGTGTATCTGCTGAACTTATTTATTGTCACAGTAGCATAGTAAAATAATTTCTCACAGACAGTGGTCAAAAGCTGCTGAAGGACCAGATTTATTTGTCACTGTACAATTGATAAAAAGGTGCCGTGATTCTTCCTTGTTAACTTCAACAACCACCAATGGACCTGGGGAGATGACCTCACATCATCAGCCTGCCAGACAAAGTGCTGACGACTCAGCTGCACCGAGAAATACCTTTAATGCATTTTTTTCTTTCTTAAATGAATTTTTGCTGAAAATATTGCTAGAATATATAATTACATAACTTGCCAAATGAACTATAAAAGTTAAGTACTGTAGCAGTAGGTACTGATTTGTCTGACCATCTGCATTTCAACATCACTCAAAGAGAAATCTTGCTTAGAATACATTAACATTGTTAGATTTACAACCACAGTCTTTACTTGTACTTTAGACTGGCTTCTAACCTCTTTTTTTGTTGTCATTCAAATAAGAGTGATGCGAGTCAGCAATTATCTACACATGTAGGTTCTTAGTTTTTTTTTTAATATTACTGGAACTTGTTGAAGAAATGGCTCTATTGAGTTAAATGTATTATTCCCTTGAGGACCTGATTATTTTCATGCTTTTAATTTTGCTAACATTTTCCACAATATGCTGAGAGGGCAAATGCTACTCTGATTCAAGGGTCTGCTTAGAGAAGATGTCAAAAGCAGTTGTTTTGGTCACATGAAGGTGATTTTTATCAGTTTAAGTGGCTGATTGAAATTAGCTGTGAGATATCCATCGAAAAACATTGGTTAACCTTACTTGTTGCAGTTCTTTCTTAGATCACTGACATTTTGATGAAAGTTTCCAAATGTTTTCATGGCTGTTGCCTGAAAATCTGAGCACTCTGTGCTCTCTGCTGCTTATATTGCAAATAAGGGGATGATGACAGATGAAAACTTTTGATTTTGTGTATGTTTATAACAAAGGTTACTGTCTTCTTTTTTGAAACATCTTTTTGATCAAGACCACTTCCTGAACAATTAAGAACATTTTACTCTCCTTTGTTTCAGGTTTGAATATCATGTCATGAACCCCCCTCTAATTATAATCATTTTTTTGCCTTTGTACACCGTGTTGCCCTTCTCTTGTATATCACTGTGCATAATGATTAAATATTCTCATTGTGTTCACATCATTATCTTACTATTCATTGTATTTTTTTAAAACTAGTATATCTAATGAAAGCTACCTAATACAGATAATTACATAACTAAAATCAGCTAAGATTAAACTGAATATCAGATTTCCTTTTACAATAGTAGTTGTGAAATCATGGCGTTCATTACACTTAATGATGTGCCTCTGGTGATGGTGAAACTTACAACAAATATATGCAAAAAATAATAAATACATAAATTAAAGCTGCAAGCAGCGTTGGACGGGCCCGAGCACCCCGCCGCACGTCCCAGCCGGCCCCAACTCATCCCGGAC
>JAQNCA010000006.1:8766146-8789315 GCA_029783725.1 Acanthurus tractus
AGGGCAACATTTACACTAAGAATGGGAGCGCAGAATAGGCACATTCAATGCGTGGTCTCTAACTAAAAAAATAAATACAGTGAACCCTCGCTATAACGCGGTTCGCGGCTTCGCTGTTTGATTTTATAGTGCAATTTTGCATGCTATTTTTTACAGCATATGAACGCGTATTGTGTTCTGCGTCCTGAGGTTTGTACTTTCTGAGTGTTTAAACAAGAGAGAAATGTGAGAAAATGTTAATGCCTGTCTGAGAAAAGTGCATAAAGTGTGTGGTGAGGCGTGGGGGGGTTTACAGCCTTAAAACATATATAATAAATGTAAAAAAAAACAAAGCTGACTACTTCGCGAATTTCGCTTATCGCGGGTTCTTTTTGGAACGTAACCCCCGCGATAAACGAGGGTTCACTGTATCACATCTGAATACAAACATGAAACAGAAAGTTTTACAACATGCAAACGTACTCATCCTCGTGGAGCACAGAGTTGCACAACGAAATGACAGTTCGTAGTTCCATACAACACAACCTGACAAAAGGGTTTACATTTAGTTATTCATATACTAATAAAGCTAAACGTATACACGTTTATGTTGAAATATGTTGACCAGAGGGAGTTCATAGTCTGGGCGTATGTGATAATACTGATCGGGGTGTTTACTAAATAAGTGAAGATGTCAGTGCATGCAAAAAAATATTAAAAACAGTTTCCGCAAAACAAAGTCAAACAGGGTACACGGACCACATATGGAAATGCACGGTCTACTCCACTGTAATACACATTTAATAACATGAGATTAGAGACTTTCTATTTATAGTACAAGTTAGTAATTAACTTAACCCTTAACTGATATGGATGGCGCGGGTTAAATGCTAATGAGCGGATGTTGCGTAGCTGTTTTCCCGCGTTTTCTTCTCGTTCGTTTGGGTTCGTTCGTTTGTGTTTGTCACAAGATCCCGGTGAAGCACACTGCAAACAGCTCACCGTTACAGAGAGCTCAACAGAAATATAAAATAGAAACTAGTTATCTAACGTTAGTGTCAGCGACACTTAGTTTAGTAAAAGAACAAACGAACAGAAACCCCCGTGTCCAGTTTTGAACACACGTGGTTGTGAACATTGAGGACAAAGACGCTTTAAGGTTGAGCTACCGGCGGCGCCGCTTTCCAGCCGCACGCTCCGGTGAGCAAAACAAGCGTCCACTTAACACACGATTTCAGGAAGTTAGTGAGGTTTTGTTGTATTGTTGCCACGGAACTCGTGTAGTGGGCTTTAAATTAAGAAAAACCTAATTTGACGCTTTCAAAACAAAGTTTTAATTTGGGGTATTATATTTTTCTGTTACGTAACTGGATACCAAGATGCCACCTAAAAAGCGCAACTCTGGGACGACACAGAGCAAGGAGCTGAAGCCAAGTGCTGAAAGTTCCTCACCAGACAAGAAGGAGAGTCCCGAGTTATCTCTCAAAAAGTAAGAATAGTTAATTTCCCGTGATATCAGAAGTCAGTGCATTAGTTGGTTACCTTGTACAAAATGTTTGCATTGTCGCATAATGTTAAGCTAGTTCGTGCTGGTATTTACTCCTGCTAGCTAGCTGATGTGACTAACTGTTATGCTGTCTAGCTAGCTGCTTTAAACGCAGCCAGGCCTTTGTTTTGAGCTAATAAAGTGTATTTTATCGTTTACAATCATATTAAGTGGCTATAAAGCATGCCTATGAAAAAAATAACAAAACATAAGTAAGCCGGGATATAACACTGTAATAGCACAAAAATGCATCCATTTGCTGACTCAGACTACAGCTAACAGTCAGAGAGGTCCTACCCTGGGAGGCTGTTGTCATCTGTGCAGCATGTTTTGACGTCCAAAAGCTGTTTGTGTTCTCCATGACGTTGATTTATGGCCTCCATCATCTAGACACAGAGACAAGGATGCTGAGTTTGTGACCCTGTGTAAGAGCCTGAATGTGACAGACCTGGTGTGTGATCATGCCTGGAAGCTTTGGAAAAATCTTCAAGACTCCATGGAAGAAGTACCAGTATGTACCTATATATAGTTATGTGACAGTATGTTTTTTCAGTGTTGTGGTCTGGTTGGCTGTGCTTTTAAATCAAGGAAGAGTCCTCTCTTTTGGAGATGCTCCTTTACTGTTTATACTGCACTCTGTTTCAAAATATAGCCACCCAAACTTTAACCATTGTAACAATATTGCCATCACGACCAAACCCCCCTCATGTCCACACAATCCTACAAAAAGCTTTTGACTCGCAAGAAAAAGGTTAAATCAAAATTAAATTTGTTCTCCTTTATAGTATAGCAAGAAGCAGACTGCTGTATAGTATTGCCTTTCAAGCAGTAGCTTTGTATAATAACTTGAGATGAACTTGTTTCTTCCTATTAACATTTCTGTTCATAATCTGATTATGTGGTGCAGAGCATATGTGCAATGTTCTTGTCATGTTGTTGTTAGTCAAAGCTCAGGGTAAATATGGCTTTACTGTATTTTTTAAAGAAAAAGTCTACTTTGTCATTAGCACACATTCTAAATGCTATTCAAGTGTTCTCTCTTGTCCCTTGATAAAGAAAATTTAATAGGATATATATAAAAGCTAAGCGTAAGTGTTTTGATAAAACAGTGTCCAGGTTGTTGTGGCTTTGTTCCAACAAATCTACTAAATGTTGGTTTCAGTGAGTCAGTCCTTGTAGTCCTTGTTATTGTATAAACATCTTCACCAGAATGACAGTGATTTTAAAAAGATTGCATGTTATTGTATGTACTACTTTTAAATGTTTTTCTCCTAACATTTCATATCAGGACACTCAGAAAAGGCTGTGGGGGGCTTGCCTGTTTGTGTCAGCAACAGACATGGATGTTGCCTGTTTCACCTTAACTCAGGTTCTGAAAGCAGTTAGTCTGAAGTAAGTAATCTGTGCTTGATTTTAAAATATTTGCAAATACTCCTTGGCTCTCATAATGCAACTTCAGTGTCCACATTAGTAATTTGAAAGACATTATGGAAAAGATCATGAGTGGCTACTCTGAATAATATAGTCCAAATACACTATTGTCATTTTTAAAATTAAATTTGTTGTGCGTTTTTGTGGTATTCCAGTTTTTCCTTTATGCTGTTATGTTATGTGTTATCTCTCTTATCTCTGAACACAAATCCATCCTTTGTGTTGTAGTGTAAAGCAGTTTTTCGCCCTGGTGAAGAAGCTGGATGTGAACTTGGACACTATAAGCACCAAGGTTAATTCAGCTCTGACTCGTTTGGAGAAGAAGTATGATGTGTCGCTGGCTCTCTACCAGAGGTTTGAGAAGTAAGTAAACACATCAGTTCAGAATGAGAGCTTGATGCTTGTAGAATGGGACAAGATTATAACTGAAAATAATGTTTGTTTTATTTCAGAACATGCAAGAAAATCTTTACTGTGGTATCTGATGGCAAGTAAGTTGAAGAAATATTTACCACATAAGTAAAATGTGCATGTCACTTTCTTCTTTTTTTAAATAAACTTAAAGGTCATATGTTTAACAGTGTCATGATCTCAATTAGAAATGTGATGCAGGTGCTTGATTAATGGTTTATTGTCTCTTTTCCAAGGGAAAGGGAAACCATTCGGAACTGCTGGACTATGTTTCTTTTGGCCAAAAGTAGGTTAAGCCATTAGACTCAACAACAAAAACTTGTAGGATCAAACTTTATGAAATAGTTTTCATGGTGCTTCATATTCTTTCCATACTTCTCTCTGCCTACACACTCAGATCTAAGGCTCCAGTGAATTTTAAAATGTTACCCCTTATTACTTTTTTTTTCCTTTTCTGCAGTTGTTGTTTTGTTGTGATCTTTCTCATGTGCTGCATCACTGCTCCCTACAGGAAGAGCCTTGCAGATGGAGGATGACCTGGTCATATCATTCCAGCTGCTGCTTTGTACACTAGAGTTATGCATCAAGCGCTGCCCTCCAGATCTTCTGCAGCCTCTTTACAGTAGGTCTCTTCTCTAATTTACTGTCTACCTGTGTCTTATTAAAACAATATATCACTTCTAGATGTAGCAGGTCTTAAATTTTGAATTCTTTAAAGTCAAAGAATTTCTGTAAAAAATTTCTGTAAAATTAATTTTTCTGCAAAAAATATTGGAGAAGCAATTTTGAATCTGGATGTATGACATGACTGCACTTTTGGTTGCTTTTGATCTTAAGTGTTTTCAAGTTGTAATTTGCTTTACAGTGATTGTGTAGTGTAGTATGGAGGTATAGTACACTATAATATATTACAGTATAACATCTGTTTATTGTATTTTCTGGCAAGCAATATGGAAAATGGAATCTCAACTTTTGATGCTCCATATAGTGAAATGAAAAGTTGTTTCTGGCTCCCACAGTTAATCTGAGCCCTTAAATGATTTTCTCTTAGAATCAGCCATCAGCAAAGTTCAAAGTCCTCCGACACGAACATCTCGCCGCAACCAGAGCAAAGCCAAATCTCGACCTGTGGAGGCGGAGGTGGATTTGCAGCTTCTCAAAACCTTGTGCAAAGAGAATGACTGCAATGTAGAAGAGGTCGGAGTCCTCATCTTTGTGTAGATCATACAGTTCTCTTACAAACATAATTCTTTGCCCTCTACTGTGCATGCATTTGGCCTTATTTGCCCTCTAATTGTATTTGCAGGTGAAGAATATATACCAGACCAGTTTCTCTGCTTTTTTGGACTCACTGGATGTTTTAAGATCTCCAGATTTTCCTCAGGTAGTGTGGCAACTGTCATAAAACCTGCAATTCTGTTGGCTTCACTGTCCCCTTTCCATGTAGTCTTTTTCCATTAGATGTTGTTCCCTGCTTCATGTTGCCATTGTTAAACGTTTGAGCATCTAGCAGCTGTTGCTTGTTTCCTTTGCTGCTCTCACATATTTGTTTTCAAACATGGTGTCAGTAAAATGTGTACTCAAGCAGGGGATTCTTTTTACTGTGTCAGAGTAGTATATTGCAGAGGTAGGAATGAAGACAATAGAGACAGGATGCTTCTGTTTGCTGACGCGAACACCCCCCCGAAGAAGCGTGGTGGACATATTTGTTTTACTGTTGCATTACACAAGTGATGGACAGGTGGTGTGCATTATTTACATAAGCCTCTTATGTAAATGATGTGTAAGTCTTGCCATACTGGTCTGACCTATGAGGGCCCTGGGTAGATTAGGAAAAAAAATAGTTGTGAGTAAGATTTTGGTCCATATTATTTTATCAGATCGATCTCAGATACTCTGTCTTGTTCTTATCTGGTTGCAGACAAGTTTGTACCTCACCTTTTTGTGAAAGTTTTTTTTTTCTTCAAAGTTGAGGTCTGACAGATACAGACAGAATCTGACAAGTTTGCATTCATACAGTCTTTAGACAAGTCTGTACAATGCAGCAAGGACTCCTGAATTATTGTGTTTTGCAGAGTGAGATGGCATGTGTTTGTTAAGGCTAGAGTTTCATCTATGTTGCAAAATCAGCAAAACTGCTGTTGTTGATGCTACATTTATGTATTAATGTATTTTACAAGAATCCAAGGTGTTTAGAAACCCTGCAGGTAATAGTTTTTAGTGTCTAGTTCCTTAGCATTTTCTGATGGCTATGATTGCACATCTAGTTTTCATATTAAGATCTTACAGCTAACATAGGCATTTTGAAAACTGATTTTGGTATCTCTTGAGACAGTCAACAGTAGAAGGAGTAGTTAGCCTACTTACGACAGTTTAGTTGCTCTTGGTAAAGGCTGTGAAATGTAAATATGATAATATGATATGATATGGTAAATGTGATGCCTTTTATTGGTCCTCAAATATACTGTTGGTAACATAAATGTATTGGAGCGTCTGTCTTTGGTAGTACATTTAATGTAATATTTCTGAACATGGCACTTTAGGATTCAGGTTAAATATTGTATTAAAAGAGAACTTTTCTGTCTCCCTCATATGCCCCTCTTCTTTTTTTTAACAAATGTACTCTTACTTGGTGCAAAAATGTGATGGTGTTTTATCTCGCCTGGAGGCTCTCTATGATGAATAACCTAAAAATTAAATTTTTCATTGACTGCAGGCAAGCGACCTTAATCAACAATATGAAGAGCACTACCTCAAGTGTAAAGACTTTGACGGACGGCTGTTTTTTGATGGAGATGAGACTGTTCTTCTGCCTAAAGTGGAGATGTAATTTCTTCTTCGATGTGTTTATTGTTGAATTTAATTTAAAGAATTATGTTTTTTTGTTTTTTGTTTTTTTTAAAAAAGTGTTCAATAATCTCCTCCTTCATTCAGATCACAGGTGGAGAGAACCCCAAAGAAGAACGAGTCAGATGAGGATACAGTACTCATTCCACCTCAGACTCCAATCAGGTGAGAAGTTATCAGTCTTTCTGCTGCTCATTGTTTCATTGTGTTTACGCAAAGGATAAGGACTATGTACTCATTCATACTCGTTCATTTTAAGCTGCATATTTTTGTCACATTTGCACACAGCTGTCTCACCTTAGAGACTGTAGACACTCTTGGCTGCTCAGCTGTCAACGGGTGCATTTGGAGAGTAAATGGCCAGATCCATCAGTTTTACCTGGTTGTCCATCTGTCCCATTCTTGTGAATGCAACACTAAGCGAGAGTGTTTTTTTTCAAATGTGGCACGACCTGGGTTCAAGTATAAACTGTGTAGAAATTTGGTGTTTGAAGGTCGAAGGTCATTGTACCTCACAAAATACATTGTAGGCCATGGCTCAAAAATTCATACATTAATTATTGCAAAACTTCACACAAATGTCCAAAAGAATAAAATGATAAGTGAAGACATTTGAATTCCAAAGGTCAGCTGCACTGTGTCGTCATAGTGTTCAGCAAAAACACTTACTTGGGCTTTTGTTCAAGGCCATCACTCAGGAAAAGAGTGGCAGACCATATATCACATTTTATTTGAAACTAGTTGAAGCTAGTTGGTTACACTAATCTTGCCCACTTTGAAACTGCTCAGATTGTGTAGATCTTATGTTCTTTTGGGTTGAAGATGTGTTTAGAATTTGTTGCTTCTTTTGGGGTGATATCCATATCTGAGGCTCGTAGTGCATCATTGGCTTGTTGGTTTTGCTGATAATGAGCTTCAGATGATTTTCACTGCACCATGTGCAAAGCTCCTTGTTAGTTGTCTGTTCTAAAAATCATAAATGAAAATTACTTTGAAGACAGGAGCTTTTTTTTATTTTTTGTCATAGGTAGAAGATTAACTAAGAGATCGTTGTTATTGTTGGTTTGCAAAAAAAATTATTATAACTTGAGATCAGTAAAGATGTAAATTTGTTTAAAAAGTAGAGTTAGTATTTTTTAAATGTCTATATGTATGCTGGGATGTAAAACTAAACACTAGATATATTTTCTGTTATTTCTTGTACCCTAAGTAGTTTGTTGAGTATATCTCATTGTGTGAATTGAGTTTTTTTCAGAGTTTCCTCTTGATCATTGCTGAATGTTTTGTGTCTCATCAGAGCTGCCATGACCTCCATTCAGCAGTTGAGGGGTGACCTTACTTCTAGTGGGGACCAGCCATCTACGACCCTTGCTACATATTTCAAAGTGGGTCTTTAGAAGTGTTGCCATTAATTAAAATGTCCAATGAAACTGCATCAGAATTCCTTAATTTCCTGTCTTTCCTGTGGTCAGAATTGCACTGTGGACCCGACGCAGGACGTGCTAAAGCGTTTGGAGACACTGGGACAGGCATTCAGCCAAAGGTTTGGGCAGGCTGTCGGCCCTCACTGTGTAGTGCTTGGCAAACAGGTATTAACTAACACTCAAGAAAACACTGAACACAGTAGCAATGTGTGTTCTTGCTGCAGTTACTTTATGTCTGATTATGTCTTTTGTCTTGCAGAGATTTACGCTGGGTGTCAAAATTTACTACAAAGTCATGGAGGCAATGCTTAAATCGGTACTTTTATTTCATTCCATTGCTCTATATGTTCTAAATTTGTATGTTTATATTTATGTGTTTAGAGACTCAGGGTGATTAAAATTTATTAAAACTATTTTTCAAAAAACTGCAATTAATTAATCAATCAAATATTTCAAATACTATGATTTTTTTCACATTCTATGTCCTTATGACTTTGTTTTGTACGACAGAGTAAATAATATCTGTCAATTGAAAGCAACTCGTGAACTGTAGACTACATTCAGTGACTGAAATAACTCATTCATATTTGTCATTTTCAAATTATCTCCCTTTTTTTATTCTGTAGGAAGAGAAGCGACTGTCCGTGCAGAATTTCAGGTATGTATTGCTCAACTTTTGTTAAATCAGTATACGATCATGAAGCAAGCCAGTTGTTTGTTTTCACTTGTACGTGCATGTTGTTTTAGTTGTAAGTCAAGCATTATTTTTCTTAAGTTGAGTCATATGATTTTTCATTGCAGTAAACTCCTCAATGACTCCACATTCCACACATCACTTTTGGCCTGTGCTTTGGAGGTTGTCATGGCAACATATGGAGGTGTGTACCCTCATTTGCTCACAAGTTGATGCTGTTACAAACAAAATCTGAAATATCTGTGTTGTCAATCATACAGTGTTAACACTAGTAGATATACAGTTAGTTTTGATGATGTTGTTTGCTTCTTATGATCAGAGAGTAGTTTTAAGACCGGAGGATACAGCCATGGTGGTGGTGACGATGCAGTTGAAACAAACGTGTGTTTTCCGTGGATACTGGATGTGGTCAAACTGGCTGCCTTTGACTTCTACAAAGTCATCGAGAGTTTTATCAAGGCCGACCCAACTCTGAGCAAAGACATCGTCAAACACCTAGAGACTTGCGAGAACCTCATCATGGAGAGGATTGCGTGGAGGACGGTCAGTTTTATCTTACACTACTATTACAGTATGCTAGTAATAATCTGAAAGCATTTTAAGAATATCCATGCTCAACATAAAGAGACATAGACACTGTAAATAAATCTATTTATTGGAACATGAGAAGACTGTTAATTATTGCTACAGCTCTAGAATAAAATAATTGATGTAACATCTACATATAAATAACTCTAATGTTTGATCAGCACTTTGTAGAATGAGTAAGGTTCCACATCAATACATGTGAAAATGTTATTGCATACACAAGCTGTATTGACAAAATACACACAACAAAATAATGAAGCTGACAAAGTGCTTTTAGCATGAACCCAGCTGGTCTGGAGGTGCTGCCCTCATTGGTGCACTAAAATGAAAACAAACACACAAAGCCTGTTCAAGCTAATGCTATTCATGCAAAAATACATGCTGCATATTTAAAACATGTAGTGAAGTTTACCGAAGAAGTTAAAATGGAAAAAGTTAAGTCCTGGTCAGGTTTTTGAATTCTTCTAATGTGCTCGAGATTAAGTGAAGACCTTTCTCTTTTTTAAAGGCAGTCTATTTAAACACTCAATGTGTACCCACTGCCACTAGGTGTCTCTCAGTCAAAACATCGAAAACATAAAGCATGATGTGGTAACCTCATAAAGTAGCATGGGATTACTGGACATGTTATAACCAAATTATGTGTTTAGTTCTTTTTCAGGTGACATTAAATCACATTAAATCTGCTGGTGATACCCTTAAAGTTAGGGAATGGTGACAAAATGAAACATACCGTTACCTTGAGTAAAATTACGGCTTTCTCTCAGTTTGAATATAGTTGGAAAAATTGACTCAACTTAACAAAACATGTAGCAAAGATGCATTTAGGAAGTGCTGAGAGAAAATCTGTGTTATTGACTGCCGCTGCCTCCACAACCAGGCACCTCTTTGTGCACTGAGCTGCTGGAGAAATAGTAGATAAGTGGGTTGATGCAGCAGTTGGAACTTGCGAGTGATAGCACCATGGGGTGCAGAGACTTGGTCACCTTGGCCAGACTGCAACAGGGCAGCAGCCCGACATTTGTGAGTGTGTATCCCAGAAGGTTTATGTGATAGGGGACAAAGCACAGCAGGAAAACACCCAGCACCCAGTAAATAATTGTGAGTGTGTGTTGGCGGCTGCGGTGCTGGCTCCGGGAACGGTGTCGTGGTTGGCGAAGCACACTCAACACTTTACAGTAGCTGTAGAGAAGAAGTGCGGTTGGTAAAAGAAATGACACCAGGACTAAGCCCAGAGCTACCAGGATGATGATGCGGTGCTCTTGCAAGGACGGGTCCAGCAGGCAGGGCCTGCGTTGGCCACCAGCTGCAAAGCGCAGCAGCAACAGACTCACAGTGAGCCCCAGCACCAAGCACCAGATCACCCCACTGACCAGCCGTGCAGCACGCAGCCTGCGGACCATTGACTCTAGCGGGTGCACTACAGCATAATATCGGTCCACAGCAATACACACCAGGAAGAAGATTCCCCCATACAGGCTGATGTATTTTATAGTGAAAGTGAAGTGGCAGAATGCCACCCCTGGAGTCCAACTGGATGAGTCTCCTGTCTCTGAGGAAAAGACTCTGGCCTTCTGGTGGTAGTAGTAGATTCTCAGTGGTAAAGAGATTACAAAAAACAAGTCAGCAACTGACAGGCTGACCATGTAAATGGCTGTGCTGTTCATTGTGCAGGATTGTAGACACAGTTTGCGTAGAGCCAGACTGTTAGTGACAACTCCCAGCAGGAAGATGACACTGTAGGACACTTGATAGAAGGTGAAGCGGTAGCTAGTGTCCACTGTGCAGTTAGATAGAGATAAGAATGACCTGGCTGGCACATCACTCATATTCCAAAGCTCCATGTCCAAAAATGATCAGCTGCTCCAACACTTAAAATCACTCTGTTGATTTCATATCTGGGGAAAAATATGTAAGTTGACATGAGCATAAAATGGGATGGAAAAACAAGTTAAGTTGCTTCTGCTGGAGCAGTCCAACCTTTGGCAGGTAAAAGCTTATTAAAGTTAAAATATGTACAGTGTATGAAATGTAAATTTGCAGAGCTGAAATGAATACACTGCTAATTAAAATTTGATATGCAGGGAAATGCTACCTATAAAGTTTAACTGCAGCTTCCTGCTCTCATAAAACGGGCAAACATTTGGTTTCATTACATGTAAAGAGAAGGAAAAGAAATCCTGGCAATGTAATGTGTATTGCAGTGCAATACACATTGCATACAATAGTAATACTATTGCACTGCAATAAATACTCATCCATTAAAGCTCATATGTTAATATCTCTCTGAGATTGTCAGAGGTGTAAATCAAAAATAATTTCAGTCGAGTTTTTAGTGCGTAATCTAATATTTGGTCAAGCATCTTTCAGTCAATATTGGAAAGAATCTGACCGTAAACGCTCTCTGCTAATGCTCTCTCCTGAGTTCAGATTATGTCAGCAGAAGTTTTGAGACTTCTCCTTCTATCATTATAAAGTTATCCTCTTTTGTGACTGATTCACTACATGTTGTATATTATGAGCCTGGACAGACATGGATTGACTGGTTTGCAGAGGCATACTACAGTGAGGCAGCATTTCTATTTGTCAAAAATTTAAGTAAATCCTACAAAATATAGTGATAGTCACAAAATTAATCAACAACACTGACTTAGAAATTACAAGAAACTTCCAGTAACCAACAATATCTCAAAGCATTTAAGCATTAATTTCAACCATACAAGGTTAATTAACAAAAACTTAACAAAAACTTATTAATTAAAACTTATCACTTTTAGCTAGCTATTAAAAATATTTTTAAATAAATTTTCTCAGTTATAAATTCTTATTTCTCTCTATATTGTGAGGCACCCCTGATCTTGTGAAGTACATAGTGATTTTATTTTCTTTCCCAAAAATCTGATCTGATAGCAACTCAAATAGTGTCTTTATTGCCAATACAAAGTATATCATGAGTGTATAGCTTTTGAACTTATCTTGATGTGATTTTTGTCTTGGAGAATTGCAAAGCATGTAACAGTTTTGTCGGTCTTTTTTCATCACATTGCCCACAGTGCTTTGCTTATGTTTTTTATTTAAATGTAAAAGCCAAAGAAATTCTTATATGTGTTACAAAAAATATTTAACTCTAAAAATCTTTGCAGACCAGCTTCTGTTCTCTAAGTCTGATCAAACCCTGGTAAAATAATACAGTTATTTGCTGACTTCATTGTATAAAATAATATATATAATTCTATTATTTACTGTACATGTAAATTGAATGGCAAAACCTTAGAAAATGTTAAAAAAAGAAAAAAAATTGAGGTTAAAAAAGATAAAAATCTTATCACTCACCAGTATCTGGACCTCATCAATGCAGCATGACAGTGTGATAAAGTTTATTTTTCCTGTCAGCAGGTGTTCGGCAGCAGTATATGTTTGCAGGCTGTAACAGTACAAATGCTACTGATTAGACAAGTTCACGCCTACCCTCACATGCAGATCAAGGTCTTTGTCTCTCTCACTCTCTACTTTTCTGCACAAGCTTGTTTTAGTTGGGTGTTAATACCTCTTTTTTAGTTAATTTAGTCAAAATAATTAATGAGCCATTAAAGTACACACACCTTAGTTTGATTATAGATTTTTTATCTGGTTTTCAGGCAAACAGATCCCTTGTTGACCTGAACTTCTATTATTAAACACAGATTGTTTCATGACTATTATGTTGTAGTCATGTTTATGGCTGCTTGTTGAAAACCTACACAAATGATTTGAGTTAATCACTAACTGCATTTGTTAGCCAACTGATAGAGGAATAGCAATAAATCACTGTAAGGTACTGTGTTCATACAGCAGGGTATCTTGGAACCGGCGCTCACTGTCAATATGGATCTTAGTCTGTGTGTATCAGAGCAGAAAGAAAAGCAGAGACAGGCGCTTGGACTCAATATGTTGTCTTACGTCGTCTGAAACTAAGAACATAAAAATAACCAGCTATGGCTGTGCATGTCAAAGTAAACCATACTATCATGTTATGGTTATAGGGACAGATTGGATTAAGTTGTGTTTTTAAAATTCAATTTAATAAAACCCCCTGCACATACAAAATTATATTGAATGTATGAGTCAGAATAGGTCCAGCTGCAACTTGAGCGCAGGCTTATTTGTATTACATGAAAAGGTGTAAAGAGACCAAACTTGAAAAACTTTTGAAACTGTTAATTGTGTTTTGTGCCTTGAGTAAGTCAAAGCTTGTATTCAGGATGATTCACCGGCTCTGTCTCAGGATTGCAGCAACCACCTTGCAATTTATTTTGTAAACGTACATCCCCTTCAAGAGGCGTGTTGTCGCTTGCCTTCGTTGGTTTTGGAATCCTCATCAGTGCAGTGTTTGGGATGAGTCTGCCCTTGTCAGTGTAGACCCTCGGGCTGAGCCTCTCAACAGGAATGCAGTAGCGCTCGGTCTTAAAGCATGCAGCTTTTACAAGAGGAAACAAGTATTCAAACTGCCCCATATTCCATTTTCACTGTGAGCTATGAGCTTTTCACACAGCCTATTAGTCCATAGGAATCACAAATATGATCAGACAGGCTAAACTTTTGTTTTAATTTATTGTCATAAAAACTCAATAACTTGCACAGTTTAGCCTGAATTGGAATATGGGTAAAATGTCTTCTTTTTGCAGTTCAACTTGAATTTTACAGTTTTTTTCAAGAACTGCATGAAACACAATATGGAATATTCCAACTTGACCTTTTTTCTTACACCCTAACATTTTCCACTGTAATGACCACTTATTGAGATGGGGCCATTTAGTGCAGTGTTTGCCAGTGTGGTGCAGCTGTCCAATATTGACCACACCTGTCATCTACAATCTGAAGTTTATTGACTCATTGTACGTTCATGGCATTAGCCAATCCCTGTACCTCTAGCTGTGCTGGTAGTGCCTGTCTGACTAATAAGGTGAGGCATGTGATTTGATAGTACCCATAAAGTGAAGCAGACAAGCAACTGATACCTTGCTAATGCCAACTCTATCAAACGGGTAGTGAATTTCAAACTCAAAGACCATGTTAAGTTATTCACTCTTTTATTTGCTCTCAGTAAAAGCGTTAAAAATTGTTATAGAACATGCTGCTCTATAAAGTGCTAAAAGCCTTAGTGAGGCCACATCTACTTAGAAACTGCATAGTACAGTGCATAAAAGAGTTGTAATACTGGTTCACTGTTGCTTAGGCAGAATTTTCTTAAAGGACAGTCTGCTCAGAGGAATAATACTACAGTTACAATGTCTTATGTGCAAAAGCTGCAAATTATTTGCAGCACCATGCACATTACTATGGCTCATCCATCTGACATTTCCTCTGATACACATAATAAAATCGTTTCCTAAATGAGTTCATGATTAGGAGTTTTTTAACTTGCATGTTGTGAATTGCCACATTCAAATGTTTCCTCTTTGATTCGCTCCACTCTTTTATTAACTGAGTAGGGATCAGTCCCAGTCTGAAGTCTCTGTAGTTTCCTGTGGATGACCGATTGCCTCCTTAGTAACCATTGTGTGGTTATGTTTTGTTGTAATCTTTCCGGCAACTCTGTTCCACCCACGTTGCCACATTCAAAATAAGATTGGATCAGTTCTCCCTGAATTTTTCCCGATGTCACAACATAGAGTGGTCATTAGACTGTAGACTCATTGTCAAACATTTTGGCTCTCAGAGTTCTCAGGGTCAGACTTTTGGGTGTCGTATTTGGACTGCTTTGTGAGCTGTCCATCTGTAGTCTGTCAAACAGCTTGGCACCATTGTGCCATACTGTGGACTTGCGTTTGATGGAGCTCTGAATGGTCTCTGATGTGAAGTAGTAAATCACAGGATCAAAACAGCAGTTGGTCACTGCTATGCACAGAGCAATTGGATAGATGGTTCTGACCACATATTCTGCATAGCATCCCTTCAGGACGTTGGAGCGGACCAGGGAGTAGAACATGAGATTTACATTGTAGGGAATGAAACAGAAGCAGAAGACGAACAAGTGCACTAAGATCATTCTCAGGATTTTTGTCTTGTTGAGGCTTCCCCCGCGGGTTATGGCCTGGGGTTTCCTCAGAGTCCGTAGCACCATTATGGAGCAGAAGACATTTACCATCAATGGGATGATGAAACCCACAGTCTCAATAAATACCACCACTTTGGACAACTCAGACCTCCATTGCTTTTTGGAGTAGTTTTCAAAGCAGAAATGCGCAGAGGAGTTGGCATTTTTGGGTGAAGTGGTGTCCAAAAGGAACCCTGTGGGTATACTTCCTGAAAGCACCATCACCCACACCGTACAGCATGCCAGTTTCGCATTCCTCTTAGTACGAATCCCTTGGGACCGGAATGGGTGCACAATGGCTAGGAAGCGGTCGACGCTGATGCAGGTGAGGAAGAGGATGCTGCCGTACATGTTGGTGTAGAACAGAGCCACAGAGATCTTGCACAACACACTCCCAAATAGCCACTCACGTTTAATGAAGTAAGCAATCCGAAAAGGCAGGCTGAGGACAAAGAGGGAGTCTGAAACAACAAGGTTTATCATGTATGTCGTGGTCTCATTCCGCAGCTTCAGCGTGCAGCCAAATATGTATACAGCCACCATGTTGAAGAGAAGTCCAACCACAAACACTAGGCTGAAAACTGCACTGTACAGATCATACTTGAAGTCATCACTCTTATTGCAGCTTATGTAATTCTGAGTTGAACTCAGAGTGTTGAAAATTGATATGGTGCTGTTATTCATTTTAACTCCAAAAAAGATCTCCTCCTTCACAGACTTGTGTTTTTTTCAAAAATCTAAATTCCTCTTGTTAATCCAACCATGTTCGCAGGTAAGGAGCATTTTAAATGCATTTGAGAGGGGAAAAAAAACAGTCCTCTGTCACCGTAGAACGCTCCTTTTTATGTTCTTTATGTTCAAAAGGTTCTTAGCAGAAAAGTATGCAGTAACTCCACCAAATACCTGCATTTGTATCCAGTGTCCATTATATCAATTTCTTGTCTGTGGAAGCTGTCCGGTATGCTCAGTAATCCTCATTTGGGTGGAGATTTCAGGCTTCTCCAGTTGTCTTTCACAGCTGAAAAGTTTGATCCCTTTTGAGTGAAGAGTCATGCGCCTCTCCTCAACCCTTTGAACAGTCGAATGTTTTTTTTCCCTTTCTCCTGTTATGTCTGTTCCTGCAGCTTCCCGGGGGGGCGGAGGGGTGGGCAAAGTGATCCTAACTTGTGTGCTCCAGAGGTTTTACTCAGCTTGGGCCTGGCCGTAAATCTGAAACCTTGTAGCAGGCTGAAAGTCAAGGGCTGCAACACAGAGCGCTCACTGGACTGTTGAAACAAAGAGGGAGGAGCCTCCGGCGGGGCCAAAGTCCTCCCATCATTACCTTGTTTTCTCACTTATCTTAAATTTGGATAATGAGACCCTATTAGATATTGGTGTGGTCTATCGTTTTTAAATTTCTTCTAAATTGAATTAAATTGATGTAAACTTAAATTTAAAGGCAACATTGAAAAAATTTTAAAAACATGGTACAGCTGTGTTTTCCTCACATAAACAAAATTTTTGGAGGTGCTTTAACTATCAGTCTTCAGCTAAATAATCAGATTTATTCACAAATTCACCATAGGCAAGGAGCACAGGCTCCTTATGTAATTAGCTTACTACACCTAAAGAAGTGTAAAGCAGTGTCAAGTACTTGTGAAACATGGCGTCAGTCGGGCGTGGCATGCATGACACAAAGAATGTGCTAATAGCAAGTTTAAACCCGCTGTCAGTGTGTAAATTGCTGAGTGATAAACTACACCCACTGATCTCATGGCTGATTGTTGTGAAATAAGATAACACAAAGTTTGTATTACTTTGCTCTCAGATCAGATAAAAACGACATATAGAGTAATAGAGGCCTTCATGTGCAAACTCATGTTGGTTATCAAATATTGCTCTGGTGTTTGATATCGGCAAAGCTTTGAGATATTGATATGCTTTACAGGTGTGTGTTAAAGGTGAAATTGGATGAGTGTCTTCTAGCTGAAAACAACCATCATATCAGCTCTACCCTTTTCTCCACATTTTAATCCTTAAGTCCAACTCCAGTTTAATATATGTAGAAATTATTACAATGGTTTAGAAAATAATGTTTGCTTGATAAATATGTAAATAATCTTGTGTGTGTCCCTGCAGGGCTCGCCGCTGTTTGAGCTGCTGAAACAGGAGCAGGAGGGTGGAGCAGCAGAGCAGGTGGAGACTCCAGCCAGTTTCAGCCAACCTTTGCAGCATAATCACACTGCAGCTGACCTGTGAGTCCCTGTCTGTCTGCCTGTCTGCCTGTCTGCCTGTCTGTCTGCCTGTCTGCCTGTCTGTCTGTCTCACAGCAGCTGGTATGCAACAGCTAAGAGACTCCACAGACCCTTAAGGCTTTTTTAGCTGTTGTGAAACCACTCTGGGTCATAAATAAAACTTGTCTTGTGGTATTTTAAAAAGAAAAAAAAAAGTACAGCAAATAAGTTAAATTTCATGAGTTCTGATCACCATTATACCTGTCTGTACTTTGTACCTTTTCCATCTGCCTTCTTCTATGGTTTGTGATTTGTTGTTTAGGAGTAGCTCATGGAGAATATTGTGTTTTTCTGTTGTCCTCACAGTTATCTGTCCCCCATGCGTCCGGGCCTCCGCGTCTTGCCTCCTGATTCCCCGGTCACACCCAGCTCCCAGGCTTCCTCTCAGCCTCCACCCCAGCCTGCAGGACAGACACCACGCCTCCCGAAGTCCAACTCTCTCAGCCTCTTTTATAAAAAATGTAAGCTCAAGCTATCTCTCTCTCAGTTTCTAACAATGTAGATTCTTTTTGCTTAGGTTATTTATTTTACAGTGCACTTATAAAAAAAAAAGATAGGTCTTTGACAAACAAAATGGTCTCCCTGCAGTGTACCGGCTGGCCTACACAAGGCTGAAGATGCTCTGCTCCTACCTGCTGTCCTCCCACCCTGAACTGGAGCCCATCATATGGACCTTGTTTCAGCACACCCTGCAGCACGAGCACGAGTTGATGAGAGACCGTCACCTCGACCAGGTAACCTGTCTCTTACTGGCTCGTTCACTCTTCGCTCTTTGTCCTTTTTTACTTACTTTGCCTCCTGGACTTTCATGTTTCTTGTTTTTTTCCCTTAAATTGCTTGTCATTGTCCTTGTAGTTGATGATGTCAGCCATGTACGCCATATGTAAAGTCAAGAGTGTTGATCTGCGCTTCAAGACCATTGTGACAGCGTACAAGAACATGCCTAACACCAACCAAGAGGTGACGCCCTTTAGCATTAATGATGCTATCAGACCTGAGGCTGTTTGTTGTTGTAATCTCACATTGTGCTAAAATATGACAGAATATTAGTTTGAGCTTTGCGTATCTGTGTGTCACACTCTGTTTCAGACCTTTAAGCATGTGTTGATCGCTGAGGGCCGCTATGACTCCATCATTGTTTTCTACAACCAAGTGTTCATGCAGAGGCTGAAGACCAACATCCTGCAGTATGCGTCTACCAGGGTGAGACACCTCCCCATAAAAGATCTCCTCTTTCACATTACCACATGCACAGATACCAACTCACAGTTGCTGTTTTGTTTCTGTAGCCGCCCACCCTCTCTCCAATCCCACAAATACCGCGCAGCCCCTACAAGTTCCCCAGTTCACCCCTGCGTGTGCCTGGGAGCAACAACGTGTACATCTCCCCTCTGAAAAGCCCACGTATGTCCCCGGGTATCATGACTCCTCGCTCCAGGTAAGTTCTGCTTGTTCATGACGGATTGTTGTTCTTCTCTGTGAGATTAAGTGAGGAAAAATTCAGCTGCATTTGTGAAGTGGCACAATCTTTTCTGTTTGCATAAAATTTTCTCATCTGTGTTTTTGCCTTCACAGGATGCTGGTATCAATCGGTGAATCTTTTGGGGTATGTATTTCTTTTGTTTGCTCTGGAGCGTATGAAAGGGTAGATGCACATCTAACAAGTGCAAATGCAAAGATTTTTTTTTAATCCTTTTTTTATTCTGTTTTTATCTTCAGCTGTCCAATCGGTTCCAGAAGATCAACCAAATGGTCAACAGCAGCGACCGCTCCTACAAGAGGACTCTGGATCTGGGCTCCACTCCAAAGCCTCTGAAGAGGTTACGCTTCGATGTGGACGGGCAAGATGAGGCTGATGGCAGGTGAGTGTCATTTGTCTCTGCTTACCAGCACATTGAATTGTAAAATGTACTTTAAAATCCAAAACACTCACATGCACTTAATGTGTGAATTAACAGCAAATCCGGAGCAGATTCGACACTGATACAGAAGCTTGCAGAGATGAGTGAGTGAAAATTGCACATACATTAAATTCCACCTTTGCTTTTTAACATTCCCAGTTCCTTCTCTTTGTTAACTGTTACTGTCAATCATGTCTCCTGTGGATGTGTGTTTGTAAAATTTGACTTGTTTTCCTTTCAGGCTCCACTAGGAGTCGCATGCAGGAGCAGAAGATGAAGGAAGACGCAGAATCAAGGAAGGAGTAACCTGAAAACCTACTGAACTGGCCTGCACTGTTTGTCACAAAGTGAACACTACCTTTTGTTCACACACAAAGTGAAACACAAGTTTCTTTGTGCATTTAGCTTTGGATTTTAGTTTATATTTAACTTACGATGTAATATGTGAATATAGGGGACTTTCTCCTCCTTTTCGTTGATGCTTTAACAGAGTGTTTTAACTGAATAATGATGGACGTCTTTGAATTTCATTTGAATTTTGACTTGTTGGAGATTAAGTATGTCTGTTTTTAAGAGTGGTATTAATATGTGTGTTTATAAGGAATCATTGTTTTCATTCTCCTTAATATTTTCAGTTGTTACAAGCGTAGTTGAGATCAATTGCTGATGATCTTGTTGTTAAATATTGGTTAAGTCATAATACCATCAGGACTTTCATGTGTTGAACTTTTTCTTTTCAAATTCTGATATTTCAAATGTTTCAATCATGATGCAACATTTCAGGTGTTAAATCATGATTACTTTCCTTAAAAAAAAGGGTGAAAATCCTCAGAGGGCTTTGCGCTTTTCATGGGAAAGTTTAGTTTGTGCCATAAAGTGAGAGCTTTGACACAACCAAATATCACTTGAAGGAAAATGCTCCACAGTTTGCACTCAACCAAAATTCACATACTTTATAGGAATTTGGTTATAAGTTATCGTTGTCTTTGGTGTAATATAAATAGTTTATAGTAGCTTTTTTTGTTCTTTCTCTTTTTTTTTTAACTTTTGGGGTGGTAAAAATCTACATTGTGCATCGAATGCAAGCAGCTCTTCATATCCTCCAACTGAAGGATTATTTCTCATGTCACATTTTTCTACACATAAGTTGGTTAATTTTAACCTCTGAAAATGACATTTAGAAGATTCTGAAAAAAGGGGAACAAAATAAAGCAATGAATAAACACCATAGAGCTAATGAATACAAGAACTTCACTCCAGGAACCAATAAAATGACAAAATACAAGTTTTTAAATTAAAATATGTTTATATTGTACTTTACTGAAGTAGTATAAAGTGTAGTAAATATTTCTTTTGAAAATATTACTTTTGTACTTCTTTGCATAGTTGTCACATGACTTTCTTGCCCTCATGGCGAACAGGTGACACTGCCAATATGTTTTGATTAACCAGCTGATGGGCTGAAAAGCTTCATGCTGTTTTTTGCTTTTAGTCAGGACTCTTCTATTTTGATCCAGTTTTATACACATTAATATGTTGTCTGCTTTTGTTCCTGGTTTATGGAGAATTGTGGGGATTGTTATGAGAAAAATACTGTTTGATTGATTATGACAAAAAAAAAAAACATTACAAGATTGAGTCCTTCTCTCTCAGGAATCACATGTTTAATTTCTTGGCCCCATTTTCCAAAAGCTCATAAAGTCCAAAATTAGTATAAAATGCAGCTTGAGAACCTTAATTTATGACACATGCATACTTTTATCCTTTAAGATCATTCATTATCTGTAATAACAGATAAATGATGGTAAAGACTATTGTGTTTCAACCTGACTGATTCTGCTTTTGGTGTCACTGAAAACTTCGGCAGTTATCACAGATCAATAAAAGCCAGGACTTTCACAATAAATAGTAACTGGCATCAGTCATGTTTTATTTCCTCCCAAATTTCCAAAAGAAAACAAGTCATCAGTGGCCCTTTTCCTCCCTCTGCTGTACAAAACTATTCTCACAAGACCGAGCGATCAGTCACACTTCTCCCATCATACAAGATTACAGCTGACCAAACTGACAGGGCACTGTGCTGGGAAACAGATAAATCCTTGTGTGAAATGATGTTCAGCTTCACCACCATATTGCTTGATTAGAAAAATTTATTTTGACACATTTTAAATGCCACAGTTTATTGCTTTGGTGTATCTGAAATTGCCAACAGTCCATCAGACATACATTTCACAAAATATTTGTTTTTTTAAGGGGCCTACAAACTACTGATTATGACAGTCTCTATTGTGAGGTAAAAACAACTTGATTGAGGTTTGGCTACAACTTATCATTGCTGGAGAATTTATCAGATCCTTTATTGAAGTAAAAGTATAAATATCACTTTAAAACCCTTCAATTGCAAGTTTTAAAAAAATATCACTGTAAAATAAAAGTATGTCAATATGATTTGGAAAATGCATTTAAAGTATAGAGAAAGGTACTCAATGCTGAAAAAAGTCACCTTTAACTGTTGTACCATTATATATGAAATGATTGTATTGTTATTACTTATGCATTAACATAAAATTAGCATTTTACTGTTGTATTTGGTTGCAATAGAGCTTATATAAAACTCCTTAGTATATGATTATAACTATTGGTAACATAAGTTATGGATAAAACTTTGTTACTTTTTTATTATTTTGAAAACATTTGTGATAGGGAAAAAAGTGCAATGTTTTACTTTAAACTGTAGAAAAGTGAGAAGCATAAAGTAGGCCTAGCATCATAAGAAAATACTTCAAATAAATACAAATACCTTAACTTTGCTGTCAAGTACAGGACTTGTATATAATACTTATGAACTTTGTACTCAGCAATGTACTTAGTTATTTTCTAGCTTTGCATGTAAAGTTGTTCATGTGACATTTAACTTACATATTTAAGCAAGAGAGTTGTGTTGAGAATAAGTTTTCCTTTTACAAGAGAATTAAAAAATTTAACAGCCTGAAAAAACAGACAAAACAAGAAAAAAAAAACAAGCACAGAAAAAGTCACATTTGAAAGATCAAATAGCCTAGGCGAAGGGAAACCTTACAGAAATCTCACGACAAAAATAGAAATGCAGAATTTAAGTAACTGGAAAGAAATTCAATGCCCTTAAGGAGAATTGCTTGAAAAGCGAGTAGTGAAAATAATCAATACATCCTTTCCTTGCAGCTCGTTGTTTTTCCCACCGCTGTGAACTCTTTCCAGCTCCACTGGGGGAAGCAATGACAGCTGCTGCCTGTTCAGTAACAGCTACCTTAATTGTGCAATGGCAGTGTTTCCAACAGGGGAGACCAGAGTTAATTCCTGTTTGAAGGCTGAAACAGTTTGGTTTGGGCCCAGCCAAGCATGAAACACTTTGAACTGGTTACATTTTAATTGGCCATGGACCATGGGGGATTGAAGTGTGTTATTGAGTTTGTGAGTCCTGATTCAATGCAGTCAGCCGGTAGCACATGATCGCAGAGCACCAAAGTGCTCAGTTCTTCTCTTGGAGCTGCTTGTGGAAAACTACTGATATCTGTCTCCTTCATCTCTCAGGCTCAAAATATCTGTCAAAAAATATAGGCCCTAATTTTTTATTTTGTATTTTTTATGTCTCTGGAGAATGTGATTCTTTTTTAACTTGAAGATCACTGCTTAAAATTGGGCGGCGTTTTAATCAGGAATGGAAAACCTCACGGTAAGCTGAGTTATATTTAAATGTGGTTAATAGAATTTGTAATTCAATAGATCAGAGTTTGAAGGAATTTTTTTAATGAGGCTCAAAAATTATGTTTAATGCTTTTTTCTTGATGTGATAAAATGTGTTTCCATTCACACAGTTATCTCATATAGATCATGGCCTGTTCTTTTTTGGTACATCCCTTTGTTTTCTCACATAACTATAGTATTTCATCTGGACTTTTTTTTTTTTCTTTTTATATCTGAAATCAATTTCATAACACTGTGTTAATGGGACACTGCTGC
>JAQNCA010000006.1:8789415-8801298 GCA_029783725.1 Acanthurus tractus
GGAATTTTTTTAATGAGGCTCAAAAATTATGTTTAATGCGTTTTTCTTGATGTGATAAAATGTGTTTCCATTCACACAGTTATCTCATATAGATGATGGCCTGTTCTTTTTTGGTATATCCCTTTGTTTTCTCACATAACTATAGTATTTCATCTGGACTTTATTTTTTTCTTTTTATATCTGAAATCAATTTCATAACACTGTGTTAATGGGACACTGCTGCTGTCTGTCCTGTCCCTCAGCCAGAACAATGGCGGGAGATAATGAACAAGAAGATGCGGTTTCCACCGGAGCTCATCAGTGCCATTCAGGAGGGTAAAACAGAGCTTCTGTGTGGACTTCTGAAGACCGGTGATGGCATCATTCGTCAGCTGGACGAGTCCGAGGATCGCCAGTGGAGGGAGGCCCTCAACCTGTCCATCCGCCTGGGCAGCGCGGATGCCATGCACGCCCTCCTGCAGGGGGTCAAGTTTGACTTTCGACAGATCCATGAGGCCTTGCTAGTTGCCGTAGACACCAATCAGCCCAGAGTGGTGAAGCGCCTGCTGGACCGCTTGGACCAGGAGAAAGGCAACAAGATGGATGTGCGTTCCTTCTCTCAGGCTATCTTTGACCATTCCATTGACAATTCACAGTTTGCCCCTGGTGTGACTCCTCTGACCTTATCCTGCCAGAAAGACCTGTATGATATAGTCAGCATGCTCACCCAAAAAGGTCACATCATCCCATGGCCTCATAAGATATCCTGTGCCTGTCTGGAGTGCCGCAACGGCCGGCAGTACGACCTGCTGAAGTTCTCCTTGTCTCGCATCAACACATACCGTGGCATCGCCAGCCGTGCCTACCTGTCCATCACCTCTGATGATGCAATGCTCCAAGCGTTCAGCCTCAGCAAAGAGCTCCGCATGCTCTCCCAAAAAGAGCCAGAGTTCAAGGTCTGATGACATTCATAGATATGCTCACATACTGTTCATTTTATTTGTCTGTGCTGCCTCATAACTCTGCTGTGGTTCCTCTCCCTCCTGCAGCCTCAGTATCTGGCCCTGGAGCAGCTGTGTCAGGATTTTGCTGTTGAGTTGCTGGGCATGTGTCGCAACCAGAGCGAGGTGACCACCATCCTGAACAGCTGTGGAGACGAGAGCCAGGATACGTTTGAGGAGCAGGCCTTCGAGAAGGGAATCCCCAACCTGTCACGTCTGCGGCTTGCCGTCAACTACAACCAGAAGCAGGTAGGCAGATGCAGAAACCTGAGATGATTGAAGAAAATGTATGTGTTCTTGATCTGTAATGTTTCTCAATCTTTCTGTGTGTCTGTGTTCATGCAGTTTGTGGCCCACCCAATCTGCCAGCAGGTGCTGTCATCTATCTGGTGTGGGAACCTGGCAGGCTGGAGAGGCAGCCGGACAGCCTGGAAACTGTTCGTCTCTGTGGGCATCTTTCTCACCATGCCCTTCCTCTGCCTCGTCTACTGGATTGCACCCAAGTCAAAGGTGCAAAAATTAACAAATGTACAGAGGTGTTTGTCATTCTTGACATCCAGTTTGGAGAATAAGAAGGTAGTAAGCACATGTCTGTCTTGGCCCTAAGATGTCATAATGTCTTTTGTGTTTTCACCAGGTAGGAAAGATACTAAAGATTCCTGTGATCAAGTTTCTCCTCCATTCAGCCTCCTATCTGTGGTTTCTCATCACGTTACTTGGAGAATCGATAACAATGGAGCTGTATAGAGATAAATTTGCTTCCAGGCAGCAGAACATCCTGCACAGCTCCTTCCACATGGTGTGGGTGGTTGGTGGGTTCACTCTTACTCCCTTCTACAATGTACAAATGGAAAACTGATACCTGTTACCAGTTAAAATCAGGTTTTTAAGTGTTTACACCTTCTCTCTTGTATAGGATTCTTCTGGTATGAGTGTAAGGAAGTGTGGATCGAAGGGCTGCGAAGTTACTTCCTGGACTGGTGGAACTGCTTGGACATGATGGTGCTCAGCATGTACCTGGCGTCTTTTGCGTTGCGTGTGCTTATCATGCTCAAAGGTCACTTCCTATGCCATGATCATATTGGCACAGAGGAGTGTGTCTACTTCACTCAGACTGGTGAGGATAAATCAGTTCATTCATCCAGGAGGACTGTGGGAGAAAGTTCTTAAAGCTGATTCGCCCTGTTGGATTGTGTGAAAACTGTCTTGCAGTGCGTGACAACTGGCATCAGGAGGACCCCCAGCTGATTGCCGAGGTGCTGTTTGCAGTGACCAGCATGTTGAGCTTCACGCGGTTGGCGTACATCTTGCCGGCCCATGAGTCTCTAGGAACTCTGCAGATCTCCATTGGGAAGATGATTGATGACATGATGAGGTGGGGATTTTTTTCATTTCCTCTCTTGTAATAAACATCTGTATATTAACCAAATGACAGAGCCGATGAAAGTGTTTTTTTTTTCTTAGGTTCATGTTTATATTGATGATCATTGGAACAGCCTTCCTCTGTGGCATCAACAATGTCTATGTTCCTTATGTCATCTCTCCACGTCTTGGAAAGTAAGAATATCAGCATCTCCAGCTTCCTGGATACTTTTGTTTCAGATCACAGGAAACAGGCAACCAAGCTCACAATAGAACATTTGCCAGAAAGCCCATGAAAAGATACCAGTACTGAAGTGGAGTCCAGAAATGTGCTGACTCTCTCATGTCTGGTTAAAACTAGGCTGCATCCAGCAGCTGGTTAGCTTAGTTTAGCATAAAGATTGATAACAAGGGGAAACACCTAGCTTAGCCGGGTCTAAAGCTCACTCATTACTATTCAGTGTCACATCTGCTTAATCCATAGAGAACTAGAGATGAAAAAAAAAATCCTGTTTGCTATTATTATCTCTTGGTGAGTGTGTTACTATGACTTCCTTCCTTCCTTGTCAACAGCAGAGAATTTAGAAAGTCACACAACCTGAAAAAACTCAATATTGCGAAATATCAAGGATTCCCTCAAGCCCTTTGGCCTGCTAGAAATTTGCCCCATTATTAGAGCCAGTCTGAAAAATGGTCTGAGTCAATGCATCAGCTGATATCAGTGTAGCTCACAACAGATATGTCATACAAGTGAGTCATACAAGATGTACATAGCAACAAAAAATGTGGTACAAAATTTTTGGACAGTGTTACACTCTCATAGTTTGACAAACAGACAGCACTGGCAATTTATTAAAAAAAGTCCTGCTGAAGAGGAAAGGTTATACTTTACTCAGATCAAAGGGTGAAATGACCTCAGGCTGCTGACAATAAGAAGATTTAATATACATTAATGTTGTTAGTTACAAAAAGATATGAAAACAGTCTTGTTGTGATAACACTCCCATTGCACTGCTGCAGGTTTAATGAGACGTTCAACTTCTTATTCTGGACCATGTTTGGCGTGGCCAACCAGGACTATGTGGACATGCCACAGTTTGTGCTGGCGGAGTTTGTAGGAAGGATTCTTTACGGCATTTTCACCCTTGTCATCGTCATCGTCCTGCTGAACATGCTTATTGCTATGATCACCAACTCCTTTCAGAAAATCGAGGTAATGAGATGTTTTTATGTAACGTCTGCAGAAACCAGAGACTGGCTCCGACATCTAAACATATTTTTTTTCCAGGATGATGCAGATGTTGAGTGGAAATTTGCCAGGTCAAAGCTGTACCTCAGCTACTTCAGAGAGGGCCTCACCATGCCTGTGCCCTTCAACATCATCCCCTCACCCAAAGCTGTCTTTTACATCTTAAGGTGAGCGCTGAAACAAACCTGTAAAGACATCTCAGTATTGTCTTTTTTATCTGTTTTTTTAATAATTTTGAATTCTACTCCAGGGGTATTTTGAAACGAATCTGCTGCTGCTGCACTTGTGATTCTGAGAAGAAATATCCCCCCATAGCCTCAGTGGTAAGTGTGTGTTCAGAAACAGGAGTTATACTGACTGTACTAAAGGAATAATGTTGTACACATTCTTCGCATACTGAATACCGAAATGTGTGATTTTAAATGTGTCTTTTAAGAGCAATGGTAAAGGACCTGAAGACAAGCAGTTACCTTACCGGCAGCAGGTGAGCCGAGCTCTGGTGCAGCGCTACATTGAGTCGGCTCGGCGGGAGTTTGAGGAGACCAAGCGGAAAGGTAACCGTGACTGTGACACAGATCTGTCAGGGCGTAACAGTCAGAAAGATTTTAATGCGGCACAAAGTCCTGTCAGTTTACAAGCCCGTCTGTTACACATCACAACCTGTCTCTCTGCCATCTGTCTAGTCCAGGGCTGCTCAAAGAGGCAGAGCTGAGCACCATAAGGTTCAGTTTGGTCCACCAGATGCTTGCAGTGAAAAACAAAAAGAAGTTTTCAAATTATTATAGAAATTGCTGCTCATGCTGTTTTGTCTTGTAAGGTAAACTGTCCTTAAATAAGCAGTTTGTCCATATATTCCTGCTTAGTCGGAGCAGAGAGAGCAGAGTGAGACTCAAGGGAACTTGGGATTAAAACAAATAAAAACTATTAAATAAAAAACATCAGTTACTGTTAAATTCAAACTTTTTGTCTTCCATGGAAAGATGTTGTTCTTCCTGTGCCCCTCAACATCATCTTTTTACCAAAAGGTGTCTTTTAAAGATGGAAAGACACCCCTGGTCTAGTCCTCCTCTATACAGTATTCTGAAATAAGATGGTAAATGCAAGTGCTATGAAGGTATCAGGTTTTCCCTCTCTCTCTTACACAAAATGTTCAATATTCAGTGAAAAAAAGACATTAAATTAATTAACGTAATTAAAAAGCTTAAGATATATGACTACGCTAACACTTAATAATTGAAAGCATTGTTAAAACCTTAATGAAGAAATCATATAAATTTTTACAATAACAGAACTTTATTGGTTGCCATTAATCACTTTAGACATTGTAATTTCAATATTTCTATTTCAAATCGACTCTTAAGTAATTACAGGCCTTTCAAAGAAAAACTGTTGGAGTCCAACCCCAGCCTATAGAAATCATAGCATTCTGCATCGGTAAAGTCTCTGCGTGCTGCGTTTTGACTCCAGTAATGTCTTCTCACAGATATTGGCAATCGGATCACTGAGCTGAGCAAAGCCATCTTCAGATTGCACAGTGATATGAAAGTGGTCCAACAGCTTCTGGTGGATGAGGGACACTCTGCAAACGATGCATTGAACAAAGATGGCTCCTCTGTACTGGGCAAATACATCATCGGTGCTAAGAACAATTTCAGAGGTTTTAACAGCAGTCATGAAGACAAAAATCAACTTAAAGTGACAGTGCACCACGGAGAGGAAGAGGTGGAGAAAGAAAAGGTGGACTTTGAGACAAAAAAAGAGACAGACGCACAACAGAATCAGGAAGATGAATGTGGAGCAGAGGAATCAAAGCGGGTAACAGACTGTGATGTGGTGAAAATGGAAGAAGGGAGATCTAAAGCAGAACTGGGAGATAAGGAAAATGAGAAAAAAGAGAATGTGGAAGCAAAAAATCATGAAAACATTGACAATGAAGTGAAAAAAGAGATAGTGATGACAGGGAAAAGTTTTAATAATGCAGAGGAGAGAGTAGAAGCCGAGGGCAAACAGGATGAGGCAGAGAAAAGAGGGGAAGGAGAGGTTGTCTCAGGGGCAAAGGTGGATGAAAAACACACAGAGACGACCGGTGAACAAGCTACAAGCATCAGAGTCAACAGTGGAAACACAGACAAAAAGAGTGTTAAAAGCAAGGTCAAAAACATAGAGCTACAAGAAAAAAATGTGGAAGCAAAATGGATGAAAAACAGAGAAGTTGAGCCTGATGCAGCAGAGATGTCTGGTGTCAGAGAGAGCGGTGAAAAACCTGGAGCCAAGAAAACCATTCCCTCGCCAACAGGCAGCAGCAGCTCCCAGGACACGGGCTTCGGTTCCCAGGAAGGAGAGGGATCAATTGACGGGATCCTAGTGAGACCGTAACCTTAGTGATGTCCAATATAAAAGCTCACACCAACATCTTCAGGGTTGGTCCCTTCAATCACAACATCCAGTATCTGATAAGAGGGTTTGGGCTACAACTGATCATTGACAATTTGGAGATGTTTTTCTTCCACAGCTTGCTTCTTTAAATTGACAACTGTGGTTTATGATGTCTGTCAGCTGGTCCTTTCAAAACTTTGATTAACACAACATATTTCAACAACTACAGGTCAGATTGTCCGAAAGCTCTAACTGTCCTCAGTGAATTATGACCTTTTGACCTCTTAACTGTAAGTCTGTGACAAGATATCTTTAAAAGTGAACACCAGCATGTAATATATGAAGTTCTGTAGCCTAAAGAATATTTCATAACATAATCAGACTATTGTCATGAAATTTGGTGAGGACACTTTTATATCACGAGGTTATGATAAATATCTTAGCATACTGGGACTGATAGCACAGCTTCCTGTCTTGTTCACACTTTGTCTTAAAGTATAAAACAGCAAATTACAATTTTGTGCTCACAAACAAGACCTGACATGTGAATAAGTGAGCCATAGAGTTGCTGGTAGGTAAAAAGGTTCCCACTGGACAAAATGAGGCAAAAAAGGACTACATAACTGGGGACAGTTTCCTACTGTCCTACTGTTCCCAGTTATGTTGAGCTAAACAACAAGCATCGTTGTGTACATTCATATTTGCTGTGTTGACATTAGTTTGGTTTCTGGTTTTCCTCTGCAAAAAATGTTGTTTTTGTTTTAATCACTGACACTGTGAGAAAGTTTTCATGTAGTGGAAATAATATTCAAAAACCTGCAGCTTTCTGGCTAATTCTACCACATCCTGTGTGAACAAGTGAAACTGGTTCATCGGTAATTGATTAGTGTGTCACACGCTAGTTATACCGCTGCTTTTTGCTAGGCCACCTCTCCTCACAGCCCTTTTCTAAAGTTAACTGTTCAGTAGCAAAGAGCCTGTTGGTCGTTCTGGTTTCACATATTATTCAAAAATCTGATGAAAACAGCTTTGTGTTCAATGAAACAATTAAAAATTTCAAAAGAACATTTCATCTCTGTTTCTATTTAATAACATAGTGTCGAGGAACATTAATTCTAATAACTAAAGTTATGAATTAGTGTTGCTTTGGTGTTTTGAGTGGCACGCCTACACCCTACAGTGTGACAGCGCAGGTCTCAGCTTGCTTTACAAGTACTGCTCCCATGAGGCAGCATGCATGAACACACCACTTCATTAATTCATCACCTGCTGCCTCACCTGTCCCAAGACAGTGTATCCATCGGAAAAACACCTCGACAGGTGTAGCCATTTGTTGCAGTATTGATGACATCACCATTTTTTGGTGCTGTGAACTGTTGTTTTCCTGATCTGCCAGCTTCAACATGAATCACCAGGAAAATGTATGAATGCCTTAAATGCACAGTCATGTCTAATCACCAGCCAATCAAATTTACCCTCCTATTAGAGCATCCGCAGTGGCAGACATTTTTTTATATATTAAGCACAGACAAATAAAGTGAACATATTAAGAACAGCCTGCTTGCTACTTATCAGTTCTTTTTTTGTTAATTTTCTTTTTTGAATGCAAGATACTTTACCATACTAGTAATAAAGAAAATCAGTTTTTGCCATTTATTTGTAAGTCTAAATCAAATAACAAAATAGCACCAATTTTGTTAACTAAGTGACTCAGGTTTTGAGTTAACTCTAAAGATTCACAAATTTGACATCAGTGGAATGAACAATGAGACAATTATTTGGATCATTGTATAAAAAGTTTAATTTCCATGTAAATAACCAACATGAAGTTCATTATTGTGTACAAAACTGCATTGATAAAAAACAAAGGGCAAATATTAATTCCTTGTACCCATTCATTCTATACAAATATGCACACAACTGATAGTTCATGCAAATTCCCAGCAAATGTTAAATAAAAAGTGATTGTGAAAAAAATAACAGATTGATTTGTGACATAATGACAGTGGCATATGTAAAACACAACATCATTTACAAATAAAAAGCACCAAGTAATTAAAAAAATGTGTATATTTAATGCGGCAGCTGATAGATGAGGGGAGGTGAGTTTGTCTGAATGAGCTGCTTCACCTAGGAGCCACACATCAGGCACTCATCTTTGTTTGCTAAGGAACAGACCATGGCAGCGGTGTTAAGTTCTTTCTCCTCCTCCTCCTCCTCCCTCTTGGTTGACTGGACCTCCTTTAGTTTCTCCTTATTCAGGGTGAACTGAATGGGATTAGCGGCAGGCTTCGTCCGCAGGTAGTACATGCCAGTTTTCAGGCCCTGCAGAAGTCAGAAGGAAAGACACTGAGATGCTGTTTTCTGGGCACCTTGACACAGCATGCATTAAGCCTTCATTCCCTCAGTCCTCACTTACCAACTTCCATCCGTAGAAGTGCATGCTGGTCAGTTTGCCATAGTTTGGCTCAGCAATGTGGATGTTTAGTGACTGGCTCTGGTCAATGTATGCACCACGATCTGCTGCCATCTTTAGGACGGTCTTCTGGGAAATTTCCCACACAGTTTTATAGAGCTGCTTCAGATCATCAGGGATCTCTGCAATATCCTGTAGACGAGTTAGAGGTGTTAAGATATTTCATCACCAAAAAAATTAGACATTGTAAAGGATAACTTCATAAGTTTATTAAGTGTGACATTGTACCTGAATGGACCCATTCTGCGCAATCAGCTGGTTCTTCATTTCGTCGTTCCACAGTCCTCTTTCTGTGAGGTCCTTCAGCAGGTGAGGATTCACAATCTATGGATGTGATGGAAACAAACATTCAGCAATCTTTTCTCCTACATATGCAGAATTCTGAAGACAGCAAATGCACGCAGTGCTGACCTGAAACTCTCCTGAGAGCACCCTGCGAGTGTAGATGTTGCTGGTATAGGCCTCAAAGGACTCATTGTTGCCCAGGATCTGGGCAGTGGAGGCTGTTGGCATGGGGGCCAGCAGCAGACTGTTCCTCACACCATGCCTAAAGACACACAAGGACCACGGAGGAGCTTAGTTAGGCAGCTTTCATCTCCATATACATGATATATGCCTTTAGAAACATCAAAACAAGGGACACATTTAGGGAGACTAACTTGGCAATTTTCTCCTTCAGTGCTTTCCAGTCCCACAAATCTGTTGGTGTTTTGCCCCACATGTCATACTGAAGGATCTGGGGGAGGAAAAAGAGAATTAGATCTGAAGAGAAACTGAGAAACTGTAACCCAGAATAGGTTTGAGACATTGTGTAAACTGCTCACCCCCTTGCTGACAGGAGAGCCAGCGTAGGTTTCATACGGGCCGAGCTCTGCTGCCAGCTCACAGCTGGCCTCCAGGGCGGCGTAGTAGATGGTCTCAAAGATCTGAATGTTGAGCAGCTGGGCCTCTGGGCTTTCATATGGATAACGCATGAGGATGAAGGCATCGGCCAGACCTTGTACACCAATTCCAATTGGCCTGTGGCGCTTGTTTGACCTTTCAGCCTTTAAAGCAGAACAGAAGAGCCACGTGTCAACACAGAGCACAGAGGACCAGGACGCGTGGTTGATGGGGAAAATACACTACACAAAAAAAGCAAACCTCAGGCACTGGGTAGTAGTTGATGTCAATAATCTTGTTGAGGTTCCTGACTATGACTTTGGTGACAGACGCAAGCTTTTTGAAGTCAAAGGTGCCCTCTGGGGTGACATACATGTTGAGGGCAATGGAAGCCAGATTACACACTGCAACCTGAGTCAAAGAAAGAACAAACCAAAGTGAAAATAAGCATAAAAAAATTGTAATGCCTAATGTCATTTACAGAAACAATGAGCTAAATTTAAATGTAACATACAATTTCAATTTTTGCCCCTCACCTCATCTTTACTTGTGTATTCTACGATCTCCGTGCACAGATTGCTGCATTTAATGGTGCCCAGATTCTGCTGGTTGCTCTTCCTGTTGCAAGCGTCCTTGTAAAGCATGTATGGCGTCCCAGTTTCTGTCTGAGACTCAATGATGGCGTACCACACCTGCTGAGCCTTCACCACACGCCTCGCCCTGCCCTCCTTCTCATATCTGAGGACAAACAGGAGACAAAGGACAGGTTAGCACAGAGATATTGGCTTTTTGTTAAGAAGACCTCATTGTGCTGGTCTTACCGAGTGTAGAGCTCCTCAAACTCCTCTCCCCAGCACTCCTCTAACCCAGGACATTCAGCTGGACACATCAGAGACCAGTCCTACAAGAAGCAATGGAGTAATTAGATCAATATAATGTCTGCAGTTGTCAGGAGCCCCAAAGCATCAAACTCGGCAAAAAACATACAGTAATTAAAAAGACAGATAGCTCAGTTCAAACTGTCGCCTATGTGACATTTGAGATCCCCCTTCAGTATTCACCTGATTGCTCTCCACTCGCTTCATAAAGAGGTCTGGGATCCACATGGCATAGAACAGATCCCTGGCCCTCTTCTCCTCTTTGCCCGTGTTCTTCTTCATCTCTAAGAAGTCAAACACATCGAAATGCCACGGCTCCAGGTACACCGCGAAGGCTCCAGGTCTCTGAACAAGCCAACACAAAAACTTACTACCACAGGTCTCTCTACAGCAACACCATCACACTTCCTAATAGTGTCTTGTTTGTCTTTACCTTGTTGCCACCCTGGTCAACATATCGCGCCGTGTTGTTGTACACGCGAAGCATTGGAACCAGCCCATTGGAACAGCCATTAGTCTGAAAAATGAGAACTACTGTGAGTATACAAACAAATGACATGGTGTGAAAAAAAGCTCTTCTGTTTCTGCTTGATTTTAAGCTCTGCAGTGTGTGTTTCACTCACCCCAGCAATATAGCTGCCTGTTGCTCTGATACAGCTGACTGCCAGTCCGATACCTCCAGCTGATTTGGAGATGAGCGCACACTGTTTCAGTGTGTCGTATATACCATCGATGCTGTCCTCCTTCATGGATAGCAAGAAACAACTGCAAAAAAAAAAAAAAAAAGCCCAAACAAATTAGATGAGACAAAAATTGTAGTTTATAAGACTGTATAAGAAATTAAGTTCACTTTGCTCAGAGTCTTTACCTGGACAGCTGAGGCCTGTTGGTGCCAGCATTGAACAGTGTGGGTGATGCGTGAGTGAACCACTTCTCAGACAGCAAGTTGTAGGTCTCAATGGCTGCATCGATGTCTTCCCGGTGAATCCCCACAGCCACTCTCATTAGCATGTGTTGGGGCCTCTCAGCCGCTACAGAAAAAGAAGTTCATTAGCAATTTAACATTCTTAATCATCAAAATAACAAGGAGTTTCAAGAAAATTAACACCCACCTTTGCCATTAATCTTCAACAGATATGATCGCTCAAGAGTCTGTTAGAGCAAAAAGTCGAATTAGATTTACAAACAAAATATCTGTGAGATTTCGAATGCGGAATGAAATGGAAAATTACCTTAAAGCCAAAAAAGTTGTAGGAGAAGTCTCTGTCGTAAATGATGGCAGAGTTGAGGCGCTGCAAAAACAAATATGTTATAAAAAAGCTTAACATAATAGAGTGACTTTAAATTTGAAAATGTGAACAAAGTTTGTCATCGAATGTGACTTACAGCCTTGTTTTTAATGACAATGTCTAACGTCTCCTTGGAGATCATTGGAGAGTGACGTTTATTTAACGGGTTCACGTAGTTGTACAGGTCTTCCATCACTTCTACAAAAAGCAAAAAGGAAAGGAAGTGTAATAATATCAGTTCAAGTAGTCTCATCAATTTACAATAATTCATGGCAGGGTTGTCTGGAAAGGCTGCATCATGAAAAAAAAAAACTATTTTAATAAAAACGTCATGCACATGTTTGCCTTAGGGAATCACATTTGCTTTGGTTGCACCTATTGCTGCTTTTCA
>JAQNCA010000006.1:8801398-8814510 GCA_029783725.1 Acanthurus tractus
ATTTTAATAAAAACGTCATGCACATGTTTGCCTTAGGGAATCACATTTGCTTTGGTTGCACCTATTGCTGCTTTTCAGATCTTATCTCCAAGATGAAATTCTGAGATCCTGTCATGTGTCTGAAAACAGGGGGTGCTCTTGTTTTTTCCTTTTACCTCTTAGGCTTTGCTCGGACTGCAGGCAAAGTCAGATTTTTTTTCTTAAATAAAAACCTAGCATTTTAGATGAAAAGTTCAAAGGTGCTACTTCACACATCCAGAGCCACATATTTACCAAAAGTGTTGGATTATGATGGCTTAATTACAGTATTGTGTTAATTATTCCAGAACAGGGTCACATTCATGAATATATTTACCACACACACAAAAATCACAAAACTTGCATCTGAGCAGTAAAATTCTTTGACAACTATACTTGCACTTACCACTGAACACTTTCTTGGTTTCTTTGTGCAAGTTTGACACAGCGATTCGTGCAGCCAGGAGTGCATAGTCAGGATGTTTAGTGGTGAGGGTGGCTGCAGTCTCTGCTGCCAGCGTGTCCAGCTCCACAGTGGTGACTCCATTGTACAGACCCTGGATCACCTTCATTGTGATCTGAGCCTGCGAGATAGAGATTAAAAGTTACACATGTAAGATTATTGCTGAACTGTGAGTGTACCAACAGTGTCATTCCACTGGGTGATGTTTCTTTTTATAATATTGGGAGGTAACTTCACAGTGGTTTGAACCTACAGCGTCCACAAAGTCAGAGTTCAGTCCATAGCAAAGCTTCTGGATGCGAGATGTGATTTTATCAAAGGTAACTCCCTCCTGGCGTCCATCTAAAACACAAAGAGTTAACATTATTAGTCCTAAAAGATATTTGGTTAATGTCTAATTTGGGGGGGGGGAATCTGAGGATGGTAGATAAATATAGCAGCAGTAACGTTAAACACTTTAAAAATATTCGTGCTTTTGCAGTTATTTCCCTCGTTACTTATCAATGAAGTGAAATGAAACCGGCAGTGAACACCTGTCTTCACATTTTATGACGACAATAGACACCTTGCTACTTCGCGCCATTGACAAACATGACAATAACATCACACTTCCGGACCATTACTGATAGAAATCAGTTTGTCAACACCTTTACTTTGCAAAACATCGTGGAAAAATGTTAAAACTTCAAAAGCAAGCCCTATATATTTAAAGCAGAGTCTCGCTGCGTCGCTTCCGTTTATAAATATGCTTAACGGTCAGCTGTATTTTTAAATAAAGACAAAACATGCAACAAACAGGAAAACTGAGAAAAATAAATAAATACTAAATATTTAGCTTTGTCTGTGCATAATTCAAGTATTTGTTTAATGTATGGACGGAACAGAAAGAAACAAATTTCGCGTCAATTTGACTACAACTGTGTTGTTGACTTGAGTGCTTACTAGTGTTTGTTGTATAAATTAAAATATGTCATAAAATATATTATAGCTTAGGTGCAATTATTTTTTTTCACCAGGGCAGTCACATCCTACTGTTTTGCAACTATGCAATAACCGACAACAGGCTTTCTGCGAGTAAGAATATAGAAAATTAATACTATACCTCTCTTGATCACATGCATGTTGGCAAAAAACAGCTGGTTTTCTCAGTCAGCAGTCGTTTATGCGATCTTTCTAGAATAATCCTCGTAAAGCACAAAATGACTGTGGTAATAGGTTGTTATACCAAGTTATTATGCTGTAGTAGAACAAGCAGATACCACAGTTGAATCTCAAACTGAGGGCGCCAACAACTCTCAAGCCGGTTACTCTTTATTGTGTTCGCGGCTCAGCCAATCAGAAAAGACACCAACAGACGTTTGATCCAATCACAATCCTTCGCTCAAACCTTTTACAGCTTTCAGTCGTCGTTTCCGGGTAAAATAAGGCGGGATATTTCCAAAACAGGTTCTATGAGATATAATTATGTTTTAAGGTAGCAACAGGATTGTGCTGTACAGAATGTATAGTACAACAGCACTACAGACATCTGAATATTACTGTTAAACAAGCTTTGACTCAGATTTTTGTGCATTTCCTGCATTATAACTACCCTTAAAATGTTTGATATACTATTAATACACAAACTCTGCAATAATAGCATAATGGCAAGATATTAAAGATTCTATATGTATTATTCCATTCAGGTATAAGTGCAGTAAAATAAATAATTAATTAATTAAAATAATTAATTAAAAAATATTGATATTTTATAATAATTTATCATTTATATTAATGTGTAAAAGTCGCATCTATCTATCTATCTATCTATCTATCTATCTATCTATCTATCTATCTATCTATCTATCTATCTAAAAAACGGCAGACTATCTAACACTTAGTACTTGCAAAGAGCTTAGAGTCTAACACTGGAGAGTCGCAAAATTAGGTTTCATTATTTCCGAACTTTATTTTGAAAAACAGGAGGAGAAAGACAAACAAGACCGGATGTGACCCTTTCAATGGGTGTCACTAATGCTAATGGACCCGGAATGGTAAAGCTACACTCCGAAGATGGCCGGGGTGTTTGAGGTGGAGGTTGATGGTGTAGAGCACGACCATGGACTGGAGCATCATAATGAACAAAACCAGGTGAGAGAGACAGGCCCCATCGAGGTATGTGACATTTATTACCAACGGGGTTAATTTTAACTGGGTGTTTGTTGCCAACTCGAAATTCTGTCTTAGCTTCTTACATTACGTTGCTCACAGGTTTAGACAAACGATACTTTAAGCTGTTAGCTAGCTTTAAGCCATCTTTTTCCAAGCATAGATGGGAGGTTTTGATAAAATGCATCGCTCGTTCAGTGGACATGAGCGTGCTTCGCTCGATAAAACAATAGGGCAAGGAAGAAATGGTCTGAGGGCCAGCCAATGCTAGCTAAGCTACCTAGCCGGCTAACGTTCAAATCTTGTAGCGTCAGTAGCTTTTATCTGGTGAAGGTACCCAGTTCAGATGCCGGTTTTAAAAACTAAGTAAGCATTTATTCGAGCATTTTCTATGCATGTATGTCAATTGCTTCTTTTGAAAGTGTCTAAAAGCTTGGATTGTTAACATCACAAATAAGGGTGATGTGGCTGATCGGGTCAAAGGTCACGTGCCCCTTTCAGTGCAAAGGGCCAAGTGGTTAAGCTTGCTTGCACTAAGGCAGAGTTGGCAACCCAAACCACTTCCTGTAGCACTGCAGTTTTCGTGTCAAACCGATACTTAATGTCAAATTCATGACAGTTTACAATGTTAGACACAGGGACATTTATTGCAACGAGTTTTTTAAAAGCTATTATAGTCTGTCATATGAGGTGTAATAACTAATTCTGAAAAACACACGAAGCTGGATTGCTGGTCTCACAATGCTTGTCAAAATAAACCCAGATCCATATGTTTGGTTCATGTATGATTTAAGCATATGTGGTTGGATGGAAATGGAATTTGAAGTGGACGGCTTAATGTGCTGTATTGAGTGATAAGAGAGGTTACAGTTATTTGAAAATATATCAATGAGCTGAGCGAAATAGATAATTTTTAACCAACAAAGAGAGGCATTTGCATTAAACAAACATGTCAGCAGCATGGAGTGGAGTGGTATCTAACTGTAATGCTGTCTTGTGAATCATCACTTAAGATGAAGAAAGAGCAGCATCTGATGACAAAACAGGAAAATGTGGTGTATTTAGCAGGATTTGTGATTTCAGTAAGAACTAAGTGTTAACCTGTATTTGGAAATTGTAGTTTAGCCACTGCCAACCTTTTATTCATGTGGCTTTTTACTAAGTAGGTAGAACCAGTCTTCTGACTCTAAGAGCTAGTGAACATTGCACTGGTTGCCTGTTGTTTAATTATGTGAACAAGCCTAACCAGCACAACAACTTTGGTGAGGTTGTAGCACCTAACACACTTAATGTATGTTAATAATTGGATTTTTGTTTTTGTAGATATTGTGGGTGTTATTCCCCAACTCTGACACGTGTTACATCTTGCTGCTCAACCTGTTATTTAGCATATCCGACATTAGTATGCAATGTAAGATCTCTTGCTTTCAAGAGGCCAACTGTGTGAGAGGTGATGCTCAAAACAGGAATATGGTGTTTGTTATGTTTTGTTTGTTTGGTTTTTAGTAAGCAGTTGAAACTTTTTGCGTTTGTGTAATTAATATGTAATATTGTTTCTGTGTTCAAATCAGATTTATGCAGTGCACTCTGCTAAGCTACACTGGTGTAGTTTTTCTCTTTATAGTTTGAAGTGTGTGGTTGTCTTCAGAATTTAAAAAGAATTTGAAATTTTCTTTAAAAATGTGAAGTGTATTGTCGGTTATCCTGCTGCTCTTTTCATGTTTTGGCAAAAAATACATTAAGTTTCTGTCTTCTCTTTTGTTTAGCTCGATGTGTCCAAGCTTTCACCTGAGGAGAAGTGGAGGTTAGTAACTTTGCCTCACTTTTAATTGATCATGCATCTACTTTTTTAATATGAAGATCCATTTTTTATTTTAGTAAAGAAGTTTTAAATTTGTCTCTTTGCACTTAAAAATAAAAAAATATTGGCAACTGTCAGAGACAGTTGAGCTGGTCTTATTTAGATTAATCAAATAATTTTCCTGTTTTATGTTTGCTATAACCCAGTTGACTAGTTTGTTGTACAGTAACAATACAGGATTTCTGAATATTGAAGTTGACTTGTTCAAACAGTTCACAGTTATTGCCATTAGGAGACGCCAGTGCGCAGCACTATACAGTGCACTTTGAAAGTGCTCAACTAACCAACATTGCCATGAAACAACAAAAGTGTTTGTCTCTCAGCCGATGATCTTTTTTTTCCACAGGGTGGAGCATGCAAGAATGCATGCTAAACACAAAGGCCATGAGGCCATGCACGCAGAGATGGTGCTCATCCTCATAGTCACTCTTGTCGTTGCCCAGCTAGTCCTTGTGCAGTGGAAACAGAGACATCCAAAGTCATACAATGTAAGACACAAAAGGTGCACAAGCGAAATGTGTAAAGTGTTGCAATTTTAAGCTGTGTGTGGTGTGTGTTAAAAGTAAAGCAAAAGATAAGAGACATGTACTAGCACAGCCTTGTCCTTCACAAGTTTGCTTTTTTCCTCTGGATGATTGATACAGAAAATTACTGTATCAGTACTTTTTTCTTAAGTATAGATCGATATTATATTTTGCCTCTTGTCCCAAACCGTCCAAATACAAAAGTTCTCGGTAGTGTCTCTGTTTTTATGCTTACGCAATGTTTGGTGGTGGTAACTTTTTCTACCTGGTGTACAAACATCTTTTGACATGTGTGCTCTGCTGTCTTGTAGCTGGTGACTCTGTTCCAGATGTGGGTAGTTCCTCTCTACTTTACTACCAAACTTCACTGGTGGAGGTTCCTGACCACCTGGTTCATCTTCTCTGTCATCACAGCGTACATCTCATACCGTGCCACTCGCAAGCCGCTGGCCTGTACCACACCAAGGTGTGACCATTGTTTACTCTTAACCTCACCCTAAAACAATAAATCTGCCTTTCTATTAATCACACACTGATATACTGTAACATGTTTTTTCTCCCGGGCTGTAGGTTGGTGTATAAGTGGTTTCTCCTCCTCTACAAGATCAGCTATGCCATAGGAATAGTTGGCTACAGCGTTGTCATGTTTACACTTTTTGGTATAAACCTAATTTTCAGGTATGTGATGTTAATTCAAAATCCTTTTTACTGGAACCTAAACCATAAAAAAAAATTCAGTTCAGTTCTTGGGATTTTTTTTCCTAAAGATGTGATGCTCAGTGAAGTTCCTGTTCTTTGTCCCACATGTAGCACTTGGCTGCCGGTAGATGACACTTTGCCTTTTTAATACAGCTCTTAGTCATAACTGCCTACACAGCATCAGCCATTCATATCAATCCCTAATTGATAGGTGCTTTGCTCCTCAGTTTTTCTTTACTTGACATTTTTTTATTGACTGTCTCTGTAGTTAGTTGCTTGCCTTTTTGTGCACTGAAGCACTACCACCCCTAAGGATTATAGAATTTGACTGACTAAATAAAATACTTGTGCAAACATCACTCTTTTACTGCCCGTGTTGCAGTGTTGACATAGCACATAACTGACCTGAGGTGTATGTATTTAATGACAAACTCTAGTCGTATGACTGGTAGAGTAAATATCACGTGATACATTCATTGGTAGATATTAAAAATCAATAATAGTGTACAAACATACGTTTTAATTTAGGATTTAGAATTTTAAACATGCTTATGGCTCAAGCATTGTGTTTCTCTGATTTCTCTCTGTCTGGTTCTCAGAAACAATATCTCAAGAAAATTTTAAGGGATTTTCTTGGCACCAACTTCCACTTGGACTCAAGGGGAACTGATACAAATTTGGTCAAATGTCAACATCACTGTGCCCTTAAAAACACATTTTTGGCCATTACTAAAGAATTTATACAGTCACTATGACTAAGTTTCAAGCAAATATCTGATAGGATAACATGACCAAGCCATGGTATGTTTCGCCAAAAGGTCAAAGGTCAACTTCTGCAAAAAAAAAACCTTCCTACTATTTTTTAACACCATTACTCAGAAAAAAGCGCCATAGGCCACTACAAGCTAAAAGTCATTGTACCATACGTCTCTCACCATGTGAGAACTTCATTTTGAAATCTTGTGCTTGCTATTTGTAAAATTCTATTGGTGCCTGTGTTTTTACCATTTGTTATCAGTCAAAGCTGTTATCTTGGCCACATTTTATGCGCAGAAAAGAGGCTCTGTGTTAAAAATGTTTGTGTGGTAAGATTACAGTCTGCGATCAGTTAATTAACTAATGCCTCAGCATGAGCAAAGGACATGCTACTTGTGCCTTTACGGGCTTTGTAGCTACTAAGCTATCATTTGACTTATTGGCTAAGAATTTCCTGCATCTGTTGTGGTTACAGGAGTTTATCCAGGCTGCACTGTCTAATTGGTCAAAACTATAGAGCCTCTCACTATTAATATTAGGTCTTATGATTCTCTATTAAAGGTTTTCTACTGCAGGAATTGAAAATATCCCTTGGATGTAATTTTTCAGGGTTGTTAACTTAAAATGAGGACCTCCTCTTATCATTGTTCATGTTCTTAGTATGCTTTCAGATTGTCTTCTCCACCGAAAGAAAAAAAGGTTAATTGGAATGTACCGTAGCGCTCCTTTGTGTTGTTATGTTTCATGATGTCTCACTTCCTGACCTGAAATGCCATATATTTTACAGCCCGTAAAACCTGATGTTTTTAAAATTGCTTAGCATTACAAGGAAGTAGTGCTAGGTGGTATACCGGTTCATAGCCAATACCGGTATTTTTTTTTATGATATGAATTTTTCAGATACCCCGAAACCGGTATGTGTGTGTATGTAGCATACATAACGTTGGGAACAGCAAGCAGCAAACATGGGGCCGCGGGTTTGGCGCTTGCAAAACGTAGCAGCATACATATTTTTGCCGCTACGTTTTGCAAGCGTAGAACGACTTTTCATGCACGACTGGCCCAGTCGAGATATACCGTGAAATCCGATATAATTTTGAAAGATACCATAATATACATATTTGGTCATGCTGCCCAGCAGTACGAGGAAGTTTTATCTTTTGAAGGCACTGACAAATATGAAACAAAAACTAGCTTAAAATCAAGTCATTACATAAAATTTCACATTTTATACCAAAAAATTAATTAAGCTGTAAACCAAAACACAAAAGACACATCATTTAGTTCATGAAACAGATAAATAAAAACTAAATACACATCTTTCTTGTCTATCCAGGATAAAGCCAGAGGATGCAATGGACTTTGGTGTTTCTCTACTTTTTTACGGGCTGTACTACGGGGTCCTTGGAAGAGACTTTGCTGAGATGTGTGCAGACTTTATGGCTTCAACTGTTGGGGTGAGCAGACAGATTGCAGAGGCTGTATTTTTCTTCACCCTGTTGGAAGTAATGGCTGTAAATTAAAATGTAATTTTGACTGTTTTTTCCTCTCACTCTTGTTTTATAGTATTACAGCGCATCTGGCATGCCAACCAAGCACCTCTCTGACAATATCTGTGCTGTGTGCGGTCAGCCCATTCTTGTAGATGTCAGTGAGGAGGGGATTATTGAGAACACGTACAGGTTATCCTGCAACCATGTGTATCCTTCCTTATGACATCCGAACATTTTCACACGATTATCTCTCTTATCAGTAAAAGAGAAGTTCAGCTGCACACATGAGCTTTTGTGTCTCGAAAAGGTCAAATCATGCAGTTCAAAGGGAAATTGGTTGATTGTCTGCTGACTGGTACCATCAATGTTAATGACAGTCTGTTCAACTTAACGTGCAGTAGTTCCCCCTTATCATCTTTTGCTGCCTGTACATTGTAAATGTCATGCAGCCTTCTTTAGTGCCACAGAAATGTCTTGTTAGGTTGTTTTTCACAGCCATATTATAACTTTATTAAAGTAATTTATTAAATCTAAAATTTTATTTATTCAAGTAATTCTGTTCCGAGCCAGTGTATGTTTGTACCATTGCTCACATGCTGTTGTGTCAAGCCTTAACTCCACACTCAGATTCCACGAGTTCTGCATAAGAGGATGGTGCATCGTCGGAAAGAAGCAGATGTGCCCGTACTGCAAAGAGAAGGTGGATCTGAAGAGGATGTTCAGTAACCCGTATCCTTTTAAAGATGAATCTCTCATGTGTGCGCTTTACCTGATGTTGTCTTCCGTGCTGCATCAAGGGTACTGTCTGTTTTCTAACACTGTATATTCTACCAACTCCTGAGGTAATTAGTGTAATGTCAGATATCATATCTTGTGCATGTGCATGTGCAAAAGAAAAAGGAGATGCATGACAAAGGACAGCAACTAAATGGACTTTTTAATGAATTGCACGTAACAAACGTTCAGGAAACTGTCAGAGCAAGTTACTGTAGACACAGAGGAACAGAGGGAGTTTCGAATTTTAGGTGAATTTTTTAGGCAGCTCATTGCCGCTATTTGGAACAAGATATGAAACATTTATAGGTTACGTAACAAGTTCCTATTCCCTTTTATGGTTTACAAATCACACTTCAGGCGCCAGTCAACAGTCAAAACAAAAAATAACTAATCCTCTTTAGAGAAACTGGAAGCAGTTTCCACCTCCTCTTGGTCATGCTCAGTGAGTTACAGGTGTTATGAAGGCTTAATTTTGAAAACCACTGATGTGCGTATATGAACTCTTTGATTGCTATTGAAGGTTTGTTTTTCCCTAACCTGGTCATTTTTAGCTGGGAGAGGCCACATGTCATGTATGGACAACTTTTAGACTGGCTTCGATACCTGGTGGCCTGGCAGCCCGTTATAATTGGATTCGTGCAAGGCATCAACTATGTCCTGGGTCTGGAGTGACCCTGGACTGTCAGAAACGGACATAAACGCCATACGGAGAAGATATGCACTGGCTCAAAAGACTGGGGGCCTAACATTGAACTAAAACACCAATAAAAAGTGTCTATACTTTTTGTATATATTTATAGGCATATATTACCTGTATTTACAGTTTATTTGAATTTTATCGGTAATTTGAATTGGATGTCTGTGTCACTTTCCCAGGATTTGCTTCACACATCTTAATAATTGGTTTGTGCATCTTAAGGCCTAGTAAAGCGGTTGTCAGAATCATTAGAGAGGTGCTTTTTACTAATTTATGTCTTACTTGTTTGTTAATTCTAAGTTAAAGGATCTTGCTGGAGTTTTTCATTCTCATATCTGATGACTGTCACACGAGTAATAAATATTCCGTGGAAATCAACATAAGTAATTCCTCCCTGTGCCTCCATAATGCATAAACACAGTTTCCATGAACGCCCTCTGTGGTCATTCTGCCACTGCGTTATAAAATGTGATCACTCATATTGCTGTGTGGGTTGCTTGACGCTGACTGTCTATTTTGAACTGAGGTGACCTCACAGAGTTTCCTAAGTGCTAACAGTTATACGTCATGTGAGGAGATTCATTGTCGTAATGAGAAAAGAAGTGCTGATCAAACATTAACAGAGGATTCTCCAAACAGCGCTTAAAACGGAACTTTGATAATAAGTATTTCACAATGTCATCATGATTTCATGGACGATCATCCTACTAACTTGCAAAACTTTTGTCTTTGCTTTGACCTTTGTCCTTTGAATAACGACTTGGATTTGTTTTTGTTATGGACGACATGCTCTGTTTTTACACACATTGTATCTTGAAAAGGGTCAGTTCTCCTTATTAAAATGGAATACAGTTGTATGCAGTCATAAGGACAGTTTTGGTTGAATTTTGCCAGTTGTTTTTTTCTACCAGTTTCTACCTTGTGAAACTGTTGGCAATGTGTTCTTTGAATTATTCAGTGTTTCTAAAGTGACACATCACATTTAAGGTTTTAAATCTCTTTTTTTATTAATCGTGTGGGCACGTCTAAGTGAATAAATTATTCTCCATTGTATTGCGCTGGCAGCAGAAATCTCCAACAGGAATACAACATAAACTGGCAAAATAAAACCCAAACTATATGCATGGCTGCATACTGCTGGAGGTAAGTTCGTAAAACTTATTTTTTTGTAACTTTAGAGAACTTATGCTGCTCTAAAAATGGAGGGATCCTGGAAACAAACCAAAGCTATGATACTGTTTTGCAACTTCTCTAAAACCATGGTTCACACTAAAAACAAACACTCCAGGATGGTCCTTTAACTCAGTGAGAGAACTGATGGTGCCAGTCTTATTTTATGTGATATGTTCAGGTCCCTTGTATGTAGATTTTCTAGTTTAAAGTTGCTAAAGAGTGACAGTTGGCTGGCTTTTGCAGGCATTGGTCACAGGACATGCTTCACAACACCAACTGTCTTTTTACTCGAACCTCTCTAACAACTCACACAGGGACTGTGAGCAGCAAGACTAAAATGATCATTTTGTTGACAATTTTTAATCAAGATCAGTTGAATAAATGTCACATGGTTCAGACTGGGTTTAGATGTTTTATCTGTGCAATCAAAAAGTTTGTTTCTGATATGTCAAGACATCTTTCACTGGATGACATCATAAGAGTGTGTGCTGTACATGAGTCGACAAGCTTTATTTATGTAGTCATCAAGTGTTTTGTTTTGACAAGCATCTAAGGAGTGAGTGTGTTTGTAGGGAAACCCCGATGCACTGTATGGTGAAGGCATATGTATTGTGTGGGTGTATGTGGAAGTGGATTGTTTTTGTGTGTGTATATATAGTAGACCCAAACGGTAGTCAATAGTACAAAGCTGTGACTGAAGGAGTCAATATGAAGCTGTCATCTGCTGTCAAAGGTAATTACACTTTATCTTACCAACCCTTTTTCAATACATTATAGAATTGGTTGTGAATGTGTTGTTTCTCTGTGACAGTCTTGGGATCCCTGTGTCTGCTGTTTGCAGATGGATTTCCAGGTACAGTTTATTTTGAGGATGTCTTGATATATATATATATACACACACACACACACACATAGTTTTTAATTATATATATATATTCATATATATATTAGCACTAACCTAAATGTTTTTTTCTTTTAAGTGTCTGAGGATGAATCTCCACAGATCATTGGGCCACATCACGTTCAAATAAGGGCTCATCCAGGTAAGATTTTGTGCATATTAAAATGATCAACTGCTTTTAAGTGTTTCCTAACATTAACAGCCTACAGGGACTGTTATTAGTTAAAAGCCAAAGGAGGTTCTTATAGTGAAGTTATTTGAAAGAGTTTCTGTACATATACCAAAACCGTACTGTTTTTCATATGATGAATCTGGATTTATTCTGGCCCACAGGACAGCATCTGTTTCTTCACTGCGAGGCGTTTGCAAATTGTGAAGCTGATATGACACTAATCTACTGGCTCGTCAATGGCGCTTTCCCTGAAGATGCGCCCAGCAGTCGCAGAATAGTAGAGTCAAAGGAGTGAGTTTTATGATTTTTGATTTAAATGGAAAAAACCTTGGCAAAGAATGAAAACTTTGCCATTTAAATTAAATTATAACCATTCAATTTGTTAATTGCCAAATTACAAAGTTTTTTTCTCTTCGCATGAGGCTCTCCAGTCTACTTTAAGAAAATAGGATAAAAAATGACCGATCACAAAAACAACCTGCAGTTGAACTAAATTGACTTTGTTTGTTTTAGATCCACTTTAGAGGAGGGTGCAATCCTACAGAGGAGTTTGCTGCTGAAGAATGTCACATCAGAAGACCTCAAATCCACCTTCACCTGTGTTGTGACAAATGCTGCTGGTACAGCTCACAAATGTATGACGCTTACGACACATAGTAACTGTACAAGGAAAGAAACAGAAAACACCAAATGTTACAAAGGTTAAAAGTGGGATTCTCTAAGCCATCCCTCACAAACTGATATTTAGAAAGAGTCAATTCGACTGATCTGTGAATTTACTATTATATGTTGGTGGGCAAACTAAGCCAAAAATAGTTCAATGAAGAAATGCACAAAACTTGAAGCCTATTTGGTTCCACAATGTCACATCAGTTTCCTTTCATGACTTCCTCTCAGTGACCACTATTGTTAAAATGTAAGAAGAGACCCCCATCAGATCCTCTGGGAAGTAATTGATACACGGTAACAATTTGAGATGAAGCCAAATAAAAACTGAAGGGTATTCTAGGTCCTTTGTATATAAATTTAATGCAGTACTGAGGATCTTCCTCTGCATCCACTGACACACCATCTACAATAGCAACATTTTATCTGGAAGTAAATGCAAACTTGTTACATTTGTATTAACTTCTATCATCACTGTATCTCTGTCACACAAAGGCACAATGTATTATGTACTGTGTACTGGCTGCAAAACATAAATATATTAAAGATTATATATCTCAACTGTTCTATGTCATGCCATTTGCTTTGCTTGTGTATCATTCCAGTGTCTGTTTTTTACTAACAATAAGCCAAATTAATTATGTAATCCTTTGAACACGTCACCTCTTAGAACATTTTGTGAATGGGCATCACTTTCAGAACTTCTGTGATTAGATTACAGATACAGATCTACAGTTCTTTAATCTGATTACTGCCCTGCAGAC
>JAQNCA010000006.1:8814610-8842908 GCA_029783725.1 Acanthurus tractus
AGCAATAAAAGTTGAAAAACAAAACTTAATAGTAAAAATTCATTTAGGACAAAGGTAATATTGCACATAGTGCAGTTTGTAGTTTTTTAAGACATTGTATTGCAATAATTAATTATGTTTATTAAAACCTTTGACTGCATATGCAATATAAAACAGAGAAAGTAAACTCCAAAATAATATCTCTTAGGATATTTTGAAATCCTTATAAACACATTAGATCACACCATGCCCATTTCCTTCAAGGGCTGTTTCTACCTCTTTGGTACATTAGTGTAACTTCAGCAGTTATTACATCTGGTTCTAAGGCTCCATAAGTGCATATTTTGGTTCAATGAGAAAAAATTAGTAGAACACAGCTGAAACAAAAACATGTTTATCATCTTCCTTTTACTGGAATTCAGTGGAAATCTAACTTCCATAGGAGTGTGTGAGTGTCTGAGGCTCACACACCCAGCTCCTCAAGGCAGTGCTGCAAGTTGCTGTTTCTGGCAGCATGCTGATTATCTTTGATCCTCTTCCTGATGAGTGCAGCAGCATCTTCAGTGACAATTGGCCACTTCACAGAAGAGGAGCAAAATGGCTGGAGAAGTTCCTGGTTGGTCTTCGCTGCCATCCCAAACAGGAAACGCAGGAAAATGTCCAGTTTTCCATCCTCATACTGCAGGCTCCTGTCCATAGCACTTCTGTACAGTTCCATCACTTTGTGTCCCTTCAACATTCCCATCATCTTCTTTTTCAAAGGCTGTTCAAAAACATTCCTTTCCTCATTTCTATATGAGAGAAACACATAAAGAGCAGCCAAGTACTCCTGCATGGTAGGGTGGATAAAGCTGAGGACTTTCTCTTGAAACAAGACGAATGGCTTTGTCATGTACTGCATGCACAGGCCACTGTTCGTCACGGCCTCCTCTGTGCTGATTTCAAAATCTTTCCAGTCACATTTTGTTATTTTGAACTGGCCTTTTTCCAGCATATCTAAGGCCAATTTTCCTAGTTTCATGAGAAAGTCTCTGTCTTCACTTGGACTATTTTCTGGAGCTCTATATCTGCGATGTTGACGTATGAGTGCAAGCAGAAGCTTTGTGTACATGTAGGTGATGCTCCTGGGCAGCTTTGCCTGTGTCCCTTGTTCCCTAAATATGCGCTGGCACTCATCAGCCACCAGTGAGCAAAACAAGGGCAGGTGGCACATGATGCGGAGGGTTTTGATGGAGTTAATATAGTCAATAACTTGAGCTGCTTGATCTTGGTCCTGAAATCTCTTTTGGAAGTACGCATCCTTATCAGGCTCACAGAAGCCGCGGACATCTATCTCATCATAATGCGTATCCCAAGGAATGCAACGCTTCACTTGCGGCCGGGAAGTGACCACAAATAGGCCGCGGTAAAGCAACCTCCCTCTGAGGAGGTTGACCACTATGACGTTCAGGGTGGTAGGATCAGTGTGCTCACAGAGCAGCTCAGTGTTTTGAAAGTCAAGGTTGTCGTTGTACTCATCCAGACCATCAAAGACAAACATTATTTTGCAATCTTGGCTTCTAAAATCTTCATCTCTCAGTTTTTTTGTTACTGGATAAAGTGTTTGTACAATGTCCAACAGGGAGATCTTAGAACCTTCAAACTGTTTGAGTTCTCTAAATGGTAAGGGAAACAAGAAAGCTACATGTTGGTGGGACCGCTCTTCAATCCAATCGAGGATCAACCTCCTGACCGCCATAGACTTCCCTGATCCTGCTGCCCCTGTGATCAACATAAGCTTAATGCTTGTGTTCTCCAGTGTTTCAGGGCTCAAAATGTCCTCTGTAGAAAGCAGCGTCCCTCCTTCTCGGTTGCTGTCCAGCTTTTCTATAGTCATGACCTCATGTTCAATATTTGGGCCATTATCACAAGTTGAGGATATGTAGAGTTTGGTAAAAACATCGTCAAAGGGCCTTTTCTCTCCCTGCATGTCCAAATCCTCATATACTTCACTGTATTTGCTCTTCAGAATCTCACATAAATCATGACGTACTTCATCTGGGGGGAAAAAAAAAAAAAAAAAACATTTTAAAAATGTAATGTCTGCAAGATTCTGCAAAATTAACATTAAGGATATATTAAGATATAAAGGTGACTACTTACTTCTGATGCATAAAGTCTGGAGATAATCAACCATCCTCTTTTGCCCAAGTTCCTCAAGAAGGGTTTTGGTGATCTGCAAAGACACCTCCAGGTTGTAACACTCGAGCAGCCGGTCCACAAGGTCCACTATGTCCATGTTTTGAGGAGGAGTGTTGAATGACTGCGGGTAACGCTTCCACAGCATCTTCTTCAATGTGTTCATGTCAGCTTTGGACAGCCAATTAAGGATTCTACATATAGCCTAATTCCAAAAGAAAGATTAAATTTAGTGCTTTTGCTCAACTACAGGATTTGCCCTACCTAATTTCTTCAAAGTTCTATAAAGTTCCTGTGTAACAGCTAACAGAGTGTTATTGATTCAATATATTTATGTATTTCCTGTAAAAAGAAAGCTAGGTAATGATTTTTTGCTGGTTCTGATTGCTATTTAGCTAGCAGCCCTATAAAATGACATGGCCTAAACTAAAAGCTTCTAGAGAACACAGCCAGTCTACAACCAAAAAGGGGCACCAAGGCCAAAGAAAAGCAAGTTTGACAACAGGGATTTCAGTATCAAGGTGCTTCTCTTGTCCAGTTTGACTCCTTGCACACTAGGGCTAAGTTAAGTCAATTCACCTGAATAGTTAATGGAACCTGAGGTGTACAGCAGTTAGTGCTTACTTGAGGACCAAACACAGCTATCAGTTCATCAGAAACTTCTTAAATCATTAAAAGTTGAACAAAGAACATATGTGGGAGAAATATATATGTAGATGAAATATGGCCCTGTTTTACCAAAAAAAAGAGTTAGAAGCTTCTGTTTTTGTACAATAAACAGAAACACTACACTTAAATGGCATCATAAAAACTCAAGAAAAAGGTTCATTGGACACAAACTTTGTACACACCCACGAGTGCAGAATGAGCAATCAACATTTTTTTTTAGCTTTTTCCTGGAAGTGACAAACTCTTTTGTACCATCAATCAGCTCAAGAAATACAACATGTGATTTTTTAAAAAAGAAGATAACCAATGCAGACAAATAGAAACCCAAACTGACCTTAAAAGTGAATGCCACCGTCAGAGAAGGATGCCTAATCTTATCTGGGTCTTGGATTAACTCAGGTGTGTCAGAAATCTCTGTGACAGCATCATCTTTGCTTTTAACTCTGGTGAGGTTAAAGGAAAAGGAGATATTAATATATTTAAGTGTCAGACTAGTATGCAACAACACACACACACAAATGTGCACATATATAGAAATATTGCGATGGGTGTAATTTCATACTTGGGAATTTTTTGTTCACAATCGTCACTGTCGAAGGAGTAGCAGCTAGAAAATGAATCTGCTCGGTTCAGCTGGACCCTAAAACCAGGATGAAAAGACAGTTTTAATTATATCTAGTGTAACTGCAAGATGACATTACTGTTTTTTTTTTAAATGCAATGAAAGCAAAGACAAGGTTGAGTATCTGCTCTCTGGGATTACTAAGTAAATGCATGAATTTAAGGACCTATTTACGCTTTCCTGAATAGTCTGTCTGGTTTGTACCTTGTTGAGGATCCATCCTCGCCATCCATGTCTGCGTACTCCTCACTTTTCAATGACCCATAGCTCAGAGCTGGATGTGAGACTTGAGCCACACCAAGCCTGAAAAAAAGAAGGATGACAGAGAAACAGTCTGTTATTGCTCACTGGCAACACAGAGGCAATCACAGGCATCCATAGTTCATGCTAAATAATCAGCCTATCTTAAGCTAAGAGCTCTTTCTAATGCAGCATCAAAGCGATCAATGGTTTTGTATTTGAAATGAAGACTATAAGGCTTTATAAAAGTTGGTGGAAAAGCATTAACTCTTGGCTTGTATTGATTTGGCTAAGATACTAAACATATATTTTTGCAAGGACATTTGAACATTTAGGCTCTCTGATGATGCATCTTATCTTTCCATGAAAATGTAGTTCTTCACATTTTCTTAAAAGTCAGATGGAAAACCAGGCTCAAATTTTAGGGCATAAGGGGATGTAGCCTGTAGCATTTGTTACCTTCAATCCGGAAATATTGCTATCACTTCCTCATTTATTTTACCAAGAATACATGTAAAATTATCTTGAAAACTAATACACCCATAAAAGTTAATTCTGTATTTAATCACCAAGGGGGAACTGCTGAGCTGCTACACCCCCGTTACTGTTACATATAAGGTGAAGTAATAGTCATTTCACTTTGTACTGTACCATCCACAAAAAGCAAACGACGAGATAGAGGATCTGTTACTTTCCTAATTTCGTTATATTTCCATTTCTCATCCTTAAAAAAAATGGCCAGATTTACAATCCTACATATGAAAGAGAGGATTTTAAGGCTAGTAAGTGAAAAATCTCAGTACCACTGGCTAATATCCATTGGACTCTGTCCCAGGTCCAGAGAGGGTCTTCTTGCAGGGATGTAGTAGAGCTCATCATCTTCATTAGACGCAGGCCGTCCGCGACCAGACACTCCCTCCCCAAAGGAAGAGCTCCCTGATGGCATGTCCATCACTTCCATTTCAGCTTCAGCCATCATTGCATGAAGAGGGTTAGGTACCAATGTCAGCCAGCATGACGGGGACACATTGTGATCACTTCTTGTTTCTTTCAGGACAGCAGCCTGTCAGTACCTGCACAACAGCAAATATCAGCTCTCAAAGTCCCTCTCAGGGTGTAATAAGAAACTTTAAACTACAGCAGATTTTAAGGCCTATTCTGTTGAAACAAAAATAATAAACTTGTACGCAATGTCTTTCTTACTGCTGAAACATTTATTTGATAATGTTTTGTTCTATCTACCCTTCATCGGGTATATCTCTATTTTTCCTTTTTGTACTTTCCTCCAGCACAACCTGCGCCACATTCAGATCTGAAGAGACTTTTTTACATAGGTTCATTCTGTTGAGAGCTTCTTTGGTCTGTGTTCCAGATTTATGTGAGAATAAAACAACAGAGTCAGTCAACTAATGCAATAAGGCACAAACACAATCATCATATTGTTGTTTTGGATCTACAGTCGAGTAAATAATCCAAGCTGCACATCGTCTTATTCCATTCATTTTTGTTTGACACACTGTTGTGTTGCTCTTATATGCAAAATATGAGTAAAACCAACCTTGCAATAATTACACATTAATTGTTTCACAGCACCAACAATCTTTCAAAAGAAACAAGCAAATGCGTATTTAGAAAAATTTGTGCAGATAAATTTGATGTTCTTTTGTCTCCCCTTTTATCGTCTTGTAATTTGTCGTAATCAATTATGAACTCCTTAAACATCCTCAGACAAAAGATGGAAAACACTGAAATTACTAAAGTTAAACTAAGGTGTGTAGAGTCATGTGAAAGCTGATTTCTAATCCTCCCGGATTACACGATATGTAATATTTCTCCAAAACTTAACTTGGGGATACTGTAAAAATGCCTCACATTAATAAATCTTTTAGGCGGCTTTGACAGTGAAGCATGTCATGTTTTGACGTGTTTACAAATGAAGCTGAAACGTTCAGTCTAACCTTTGGACGCTAACTTTAACTGCTGGCCTTGTTTTGACATTTCGGTATATCAACTTTGGTCTTCCGATTCCGCCCAGCTAACCAGCCACCTCATATGCCACATGAAAAAAATCATCTCAAAGAATTTTATAATGCGTTGTAATTAAACGTTAAGCTTAGTTGCAAAAGATAGTTTAACGTTAAAACTTTTACAGGTAGGGCTAGCAATACGTCAACATACAAGCACACAAGGAAGGCTAAAACAACACGTGACGCGGGACAGTTTACTTAATATTATAACACCGATTTCATACTGGTCAAATAATCTAAATGTCAAAACTTGTACGTTCATAATGTTAAAAAAATGCTTTTCACAATTTATGCCCTAAGTTAACGTCGACTTACCCTCAGTTTGGCTAAGGTATCCAAGGTTTCTTCTTCTTGTACAAGACTAAAACATTTCAACGTACATTGTGCCATCTACTGGTCGGAAGTATGAAGAACACACAGTCTGCTAAAACGTTAGACTACAAACCCTTAATCTCTTACTTGGACTAGAAATAACTTATTGTACTGTCAATGACGGGTAAATGTCCTGTATTCAAGTTATTATGAGATGAATTCTTAAATAAAAACTCAGTGTAAAACAAAATCTGAAAAGAAATAATGGAAATAGTAATATATATTAATTAAATATAGATATAAACATAATGAGTATAATATAATAATGGAGTATTGCCATATTTTTTTAATGGACTGTTAACATATAAGCAGTTTTTTAATATTGTAGCTGGTTAAGGTAGAGTTTATTTTACCCGCCTTGAGTACTGATTGTGTGGTGCTATGCCAAGCTCATAAAAAATAATTCTTTGTGTGTGTGTGTGTGTGTGTGTGTGTGTGTGTGTGTGTGTGTGTGCAATGAGCATGTTTGTAAAATTTTAGTGTGTGAGTAACTATAGATAACAGAAGAATGCAGTCAATCAAAAGGGGGTACCCAACTTGCTCATAAAGGTACTGAAGGCTGAATATGTCACACCGTGCTCCTGTCACTTGTGTAAAACACTAGTTTCTGATACTTAAATGAAAATATATTAAATTAATTTCTACCATCAAAGATTATTGTCATTCACCAAAATATATATTGCATCAAGACAGATCTTTCCTTTTAATTCTGGCTTAGCAGTTATACACAGATGATGTGCATGTTAAATGTAACTGCAATTACTGTGAGTGTTAGTTTGTATGGCCAGTGTAAGTAACACTGTTATTTTTTTCCTGGGTATCTACTGCAAACTGTGAGTCATAAAGGTAAAAAAAAAACAAACACAAAAACCTTACAGCTGGTATTTTGAAAAGCTATACATTGGCTTTTAATCCATATGTTTTTTCCATTTCTTTATGGGTAAAATCCAGTTACATGATCAAATTTCCGACAGAATAGCATCTTGTCCCCATATTTATTTGTTACAGATTTTTTCTATGTTATTACTTGCGGTGCTAGTTCCATTCACCTGCTTGTACAACATAATTGGACACAATTTGCAAGATATCAGTTCATAATGGTTATAGGCTACAGACATATATTTTCTTGTCTATGTTAAGTCATGCTGGAGAAATAACATTTTGTATGTATAGATTTAATGTTAAATAAATATAACTAGTCATTTTCTTAAGCATCTTTCATCATGTTTTTATATTGTAAATGATCAAAAAGTTACTTTAATCAAGGAAAAAGTTGTTCAGCCTACTTAAAAACTATCATTTCAACAATGTACAGAAACAAAATAGCACTGTTCCGAGGATAAACTTGCATGTACTCATCAGCTTATGGTTTATTTATTCTTGATCTATATGGCGTTCAGCTCAGTATTTGCATTGTATTTAGTACCCATGCAGGGAACACATAGGCTTAGACCCTAAAGCTGTTTACTGATACATGTAAGAGAGCGAGGCGCATGTCAGCATCCTCGCCTTGTTAGTGACCGCTACACTGCGCTTTGTGTGATGGAGGCGTAAGCAGCGACAAAGACGGCAGGGGGAAACAGTGGCATATATGAGAGGTGATAAATGCCCAACCGTTTAGAGAGGAGGCATAGGGATTATTGGTGGCTTATGGTTTATCATGTTTTTGCGTTGCTGTCCTACACAGCCTCTTCTTCAGATCTATATGCCTTCAGTTTTTATTGTGCTTGCAGGAACAATAGCAAACTTGTGCAAATCTGCAAATTAAAAAAAGTTCGGAGATTTATTTAAAGTAGGGAAATTGACTCTGGAGATAAATAATTAATTGGTGAGTGTCAATCAGATACTTACCAATAACTGTGAAGCATGCTTTGTGCCTAAGCTGACAGAAAAACTTCACAGAGATGGCACAACTTAATTAGTCAATACAGAAAAAAATATGATGCACACAGTAAGAATATCTAATGCAGAAGATCAGTGGATTGATCCAAGTATATAAAAAGAATCCTCTAACAAAGCATGGCTCTCTTTAATGGAAATTAGCCTTTTTGTTTTCTTTAAATCACATTGCTTGCTATTTTTAATTCAGTGCATAATCATACCGGTGAATCTGATCTTGGCTTTCAATCAGCAGGCTACCATTTGTTGTATATTCAGGAAACAAAAATTTTTGAGAATCACAGACTAAATACGATTAAAGGTGGATAAAACAGTACAGTTGGACTTCACGTGTGGCACACAAGTCTCACTCTATATATAGGCCCATTCTACCTAGTTTAAAAGCTTCTGCTTTATGGTCATATCAAATAGTTATGTTGTAAAGAAGACATTTTAAATACTTTAGGAGTAATGATATTGAATTGTATGCCTGTGCTATTGTAGAGGGCAAATCATATACAGTGCCCTTCTTATCAAAGGTGGTTCTATTGAGTACATATCCATTATAAAATAACAACAGACACATGCAACAGCAATAACTTGCACCTTTATAAAACCGTAAGAAAATTTGTACGAACTGAACAATAGTGAAGCACATGTATTCTGGGTAGTCAATTGACCAAGCAGTTTCACTCCCGTCCTTAAGTAGGTTCGTCAAATGGTAATTTTTACTTTAACTTGATTAACTTTTTAAGCATATTCTGTTCTGAGTTCTGAATTTTTATTACTGCACTCAGTGGCTACTTTCTCTCTTTGATATAAAAGTTAAAAGTACCATGTTTTATGTAATACATGACTCGGCCATAGAATCAGTGGGATATGGACGGTCCATCAAACCACTGCCTAGCACTGCTTATATTCCCGTTGACTATACACCGGAGATATCCCCCACATGTGAACAGTGGCTTCACCAATTATTACTTTATCACTATTACTTTTCTGTATTGTGTTAAGCAGCTGGATGAACAATAAAACAACTGAATGATGCAAAACTCTCAATTAATTTAACAAGGTAAATTAGGAAAACTAAATTTGGTAAATTGAGTGCTTATTCTGCTGTTTTATGCCTGAAATGCTGTGCTAAGCCCAGTTTGTCATGAACAGTGTTTCATTAATTCTATTAGAAAACCCAGCTCAGGCTCCTGCTGCCTCTCTGGTGGCATTAATCACCCCTCATACACAGATACTTCGCACTGTGAAGGCTGTGACTCCATGTCTGTATATGAGGGAGGATGCCCAGAGCGAACCCAACCTTTTCAGACTCTACTGAGAAACGACAGTCTGTGCGTTGTTCTTCTCTGCTCTGGATGGTACTGGGATGTATTTTGGAAGTGAGGTCGGGCAGCAACGACCCACCAGCATCACCGCCACTGAGCCTGACATGAATGATAAGTAAAAGCGCTCTTTCAAGCGAGCAAATAGCACAGGAATGTGCCCAAGACTGCTGGGCTGCTCTCAGGCTTCTCAGAGCAGCATTTTGGACCTTTTGGACCTTCCTCGTTTTGTTTGTAAACACTCAAACCCACCAGAGAATTACCAGGAGAGCCTTTGTTTTTAATTTTCTAATTTTATTCTTTATTTTTCTCATTTTTTGGAAGGAGTAGTGGGTTTGTTGGGAGTGTTTTTCTTTTGTCAAGCGTTATAAGAAGACAAACTTCTACCATGGCACTGGTTATGGAGCCTGTGAGCAAGTGGAGCTCCAGTCAAGTGGTTGACTGGATGAAAGGTAAGCCTTCAGGCACAATGAGAGCCAAATATGAACTGATCTCTCCAAACTGCCTTACTCACTAACTGTATTGAAATGAACAGAGCGCTGCGCTACAAATGCATTTCAGCACAGATTCACTCGAGATGCCAAAAGGGAACAAAAACACCTGCTGAGCCTCGGGTCTTTGCCTCATCGGCTTGAGGCTCTAAAGCCTTTTAATTACAGTCTTACAGCATTTGATCGATTTTTTCGCGCTGTCTAAGTGTAGAGACGACTTGTCCCTTCAGACCAACATGTTCTCTAGAGCCTAGCATATTCAAATCGCACGAAACGGTTTAAAACCTCTATTGTGTCCTGCGGTGGTTATTGTTAAAGCGGGGCTGCCTCACAGGAAGCTGAGAAACACATCGGAGATCCAGAGGGCCAATTACACACAGACAGTTGGCCCACCCTTTTTAACCAGAATCTGGGATCAAAACCTGTATTTAGGAGCATAAAGGTCAAGTTATCGACTAAGGCTTATGTTGCAATGAATAAAATCAAAGCCATAGTATCACAGCTTTACAATGTGCAGCATCTATGCAAAATGTTGAAGCACAGATGTTCAAAGTCATTAAGAACTCACAGCTGACTTCACATAAGACCAGTTTGAATAGTTTAAACACCTCACAGAGCACTGACAGCCAATGTGATCACTCATACATTCGTATTTAAGAGTATTTAAGCTCTGATTTCAGGTTGGACATGCATTCAGACATAAGAGCATTTTGGTGAAGATCACCAAAAATTATAATCTCTTTAGCCGACAAATGAGGTTCAAACACACAGACAAAGATAGGATCCAGGTTGGTGTTAAATCACTTAAACTCCAGTGTAATTAATGAAGGCTTGGACATTCAATTTAAATTGGAGAGATTAATATGCGGTTGTTGGAATGAATTAATCATTCATAAGATTAGCTGCGTTTCAATGAGAGGTTCCTCAGAGGAAAATAATCTGCTCAAGACCTGTAAAGGGGCCACTCGCGCCTATCAGGAGAGTCTCAGGGCACAGATAACTCACTAGATTTGCTGGGTTTTTTTTTTTTTTTTTTTGGTCTGTTTGCATTACAAAGTGATTACCACTGGCAGCCCTTTATTGTCAAATATGTACAAAATGTGAGTGGGAGATGTTAAGCCCAACTGGAGGATGCTTTCCAAGTCTGTGTATTCGCCTGGTAGTACAGTAATTGTTTCATTATTGTGTGTTGTTTTGAAGCGCCACGTGCTCACGTGTCAGGCCACAGCCCTTCAGAGATGCTGGAGAAACATACACATGCATCTTTACTGCCTCAATGCACACACACATACACACACGCACATACAGTCTTAGTCATATTTCTGAGCCTGAAGGCCTTTTTCTGTTGGCTCAGACATATTATGATTGCAAAGATCAGACCTCTCATACTGTGAATGTTTTACAAATTGTACCTGAGTCTCATGCTACCTTTTAAATAGAGTGGGGTGTTTTTTTTAGGTAAAATGGCTCATTACAGGCTGAAACAGCAAGTGCATGGCATCACAGCAGATTTATGTAGACAAAGGAGACACAGGGACGGTAGGATGTGGAGGAAGGCGAAGACAGAATGACCACAACACTTCACATGAGATCCAAGATGATCAGCAAATAAGCTGGTATCACAAGTGAGAAATATAAGGATCGAAGAAGCGGAGATTGGATATGAGAGAGGGCTCTTCAGTGTCCCACATCTGACAAGTGGAGCAGAGACGATTCTGTGCCCAGAGCCCAGTAATGGTAATTCAAAGTGAGGGACAGAGTGGCACTGAGAGACACTTGAGGGATAGGAAACGGAGAGAGACGGGGGTGGTGGGGGGGAGTGGGGGTTCATTCGTGTCTTACATCCATTCTCAGCTCCGAGGACTGGCAGTGTTTTGTCGTTAGCATTCACAGGTTCCATTATTAGCATACCGCTCAGTGATGTCACTGGAGGCCAAATAGGGGCACCCTGTGACCTTCCCACAATGCCTCCCCCCTCCACCCCCCGTTAGCGTTTTGTGTGAGCAAGGCGCTCTATTCCCAGCTGCGACAAAGCCGCTTTAAAGATGAGATTCTTGTCACAGAAGAGAAAAAGATTCAAGCTTTGACTGAAAATTTGCTCTTGACAAGTGCATGGTAGGACTAGCTATGCGCGCACATATGAAAGATGCATTTTTATGTTGTTTTCATGGATTGTATGTGAGGCACAGACGTAATGCAGGCTTAGTTTAATCTTTCCCTCAGAGTGTGCACTAACATAGTTCCATTTTTTTTTGCAAAGCATATCAGTTTATCTTTGTTCTCTGTCAATCTTTCCTGCACTGTCTCTCTCCTCATCCTACGCACACACTGACAGTGATCGATGACAAGTCAGATTAACATAAATCCACAATAACAATGCTAACAGCCTTACATGTCTGTTTTGCCTCATGTTAACAGTGGATTATCTAGAACGGAGATCAGGATGTGTCGGTGCTGTGCTTTTAATTTCTCCTCAGCGTGCCTGATAATCTGATCCGTGCATAAGTTGAACAGGAAAACTGATGTCATGGAGGTTATTTAATGCAATCAGAGAAGTATATTTCATCCAGAGGGGCTTTTCATGATGTGATGTGACAGTTGCAGTGTGACAAGTTTGAAACAAGATACGGCATTTCATTATAAACAATCAAAACCACCAAAACTTTGACATACATAAACAGAATGTTCATCTCATTTTTAACACTCTTTGATTTGAATCTAAAGTAATAACCTTATTTAAACAGCACCCATCAAATATGTGCCATGTGATGCTTCACAAGAGAAAGGAAATATTCAAAATCCTATGGGAGGATTTTGAAAATTGCTAATGAAATCAGCAGATAGATATATTAGCTGGATGCCTCATGCGACCATGTAGTCTCTTTTTTGGAAAGCATCAAGTCCTCTCTTATTTCTTTATTTGGTCCTGCGGTCAGGGAGAACCTTGCCAAAGCCCTGATTCATGGTTTCTATGGCAACAGGGGAATACTTCATTGACATAATGAGTCTCAATTAACTTGGTAAAGAGGCAGATTAGTTAAGCCTTTAAGTTTTATGCAAAACCATGAAACCTCCTATGTTTCCTCTCCACCATTTAGCTGCCAGCTGAACCTGGTCTGAATGCTTGATCAGGTTTAGGCACAGCACTGAGTCACATGTATATGATTAGTTCACAGCGATGAGATGAGCAAAGAGTTGTCTTTGTGTGTGTGTGTATGTGTGTGTTTGTATACGCCCCTCTCTTACTGGTGGAAACAGACTGAGTGTATAGAAGAAGCCTAACAAAGGGTACTCTCTGTGTTTTCAACCGTGGAAGAATAGCCAATTAACATGCTGTGCATTGAGCTCTGATATACATGACATATATAAATGAGTAAGAGCTGAAATGATTACACAATGATAGCCTACGGGAAAAAATGTATCTTTGTTTATTTCAATATTTGATTGCTTGCTTGCTACTTTCCAAAGAAAAAAATGAAAAATGCTCTCCTTTCAGCCTCTAGTGTCAATATTTGCTAGGTTGCTCTATGATATGCTTTCACAGTAAAATTAATGCCTTTGATTTTTTTGTGAGCTGTTGGAGGAAATGACACAAAGATTAGCAATAAACTGAAGATTAATTGACTTATTAAAAAAATGTTAGAAGCACTGAAATGATTATTTTCAAACCAAAGTAAAACATCTATAGAACTTGCAGTCCCAGTTCAAATGCCTCCCCAATAAACAGCACATGTGTGTACATTACATTACATGCAATTCATGTTGACTTCAATGTCAAAGAAGGGTTTGCTAAGCCTTTTGTAGTTCTTGAGGTCCCTTTGTGAATCTGCTGTTCTAGTTTGAATTCTTTCTTTCTGCATACTCCCTGTATGTACTGTAATGATGATGCACATGTTAGCATTGTTTCCAGTTTCAAATCGCAGCTGTTACAGTTAAAAAACGTTGTTGCAGAAGGGAGATATAGAAACAGTTGGTTTGTTTTGTCTGCTGAACTTCGTTTGCTGCTTCCCTTAAAGACTTCACACCTGCTGCAGCAGTGAAAGATGCAAAACAAGCTGAGCAGCGACGAGCAGCCCCTTTTTTTGCTCAAAGCTTTCTGGTTTCGAGCTGCAAATGCACCTCAGAAGTGTTGACGAGGGGGAGTCAGATTTCTTGTTTGACACGGACTGTTTCACACTTAGGACATAACAAAATACAACCTGTGCTCACACTTTTTAGAGATTTACAGCACATATTCTGGCAAGGGAAGCGGTTTCAAGCTTTACCAGAGCACATTATGCAAATAGAAGTTTTCACAAGAAATCAGAAAATCTGACACCGCTGGGGAACAAAACTGTCACCTTGCGGTACCGTACTGAAAGTTCTCCTGTCGTCCTGTGTGGTTTCCTCAGGACTGGACGACTGCCTGCAGCAGTACATCAAGACCTTTGAGAGGGAGAAAGTAGGGGGGGACCAGCTGCTGCGAATCACCCACCAGGAGCTGGAGGATTTGGGAGTGTCCAGAATCGGCCACCAGGAGCTCATCCTGGAGGCTGTGGACTTACTGTGTGCTTTGGTGAGTCCGAGCTTCCCACGCTGTCTTCCCACTACTCTGTGCTGTCACTTCAAAGAGTCACAGAAATCTGCTGTTGGATGAAGTTTCTGCAGCACATTTGGTGCCTTCTCAATTTGTCAAGTACTCTTTAAAAGTCACTGGATTAACCTCAAAAAAATTAGATGTCATAGTGCCAGAAAATAAAGTTTGTCAGACCTTGAAAATTGATATTTGCGATGAGTAGGATTTCAGCAGACTGAGATGATGTGTTAATTGTATTTTGTATGAAATTATCATTCATTATGTCTCTCAATAAATACCAATGTGAGCTCTTTCAGGAATAAAATGAGTTTGATTTGTAGAAATAAACACAATATTCTTGTAATTGTAACCTTTAAACTTCACAACAGAGAAAAGACTTTAATTTGCCTCAATTTTCAAACATCACAGCAAATCTAGCAGAGTTAATAATCTGGCAAAAATATGCTCTACAGGCAAATCTTACAGCTGTCATTAGTGCTGACATGGATTACAGCCTCCCCTTCAAGTGATTTCTGCTCTTAGTCTCAGAACAAGTTTTGTGTGTGTCAGCGCGATAGACTGCTGCTCTGCTGATTGGACTGAAGTGCTGCTGAAACAGTCAAAGCCTAATATTTAAACAGCTTGTAAAAGTCCACCTGTCACTGTTATGACCTCAAGGTTACCCTCTGATTCAGGTAAGTAGGATCACAGTGTCATATGAAAACAATGACAATGACTCTCCTGCTCAGCAGAGTCTCCTCCTCCAGTGTGAAATGCTGTAGTTTTTAATACTCAATAAGTCAAAACACATGATTAAATCAAAGAGTACAGTCTATTTTATTCCCAGAGAGCAGCCTGAACCAGAAGCCTCCACTGTTACTCATTCTATTCTTTAGCTCAGTCTATAAATATGTAATAAATTTATGTACCTGCAGGGTTAGTTTGGATTTTCTGAACTGTTGTTATATGAGGTACTTATCCAAGGTCAGTATATTACCCACAGTGGATGGTGGTATATGGTTAGGGTAACTGTTTGGACTGGATCCAAAATAATGTGTGAAAACACTCAAACTAACTGATCGAGGCGGCAGAAGACCAGCAACATCCTCTTGCTCTGCAAGGACAAATTACTGTTTCTGTCAAGGGAGTCTGGTGGCTTTGAAGAGAGCATCAAAACAGCTCCTGTTCCTTGCTGGAAAAAGGCTGTCTAAAAACAAGGTAAAGAGTTGAAAATATTCTAAATATAGCGCATACTCAAACTGTTATTGACTTTTTTTAGGTGGGCCTTTTTTTAGATGGCTGAAACGTGTTTTGCTGCTGCCTCCGTTCATGGCAGTACATTGCTTAGCTTCTGTGTTGGTGCTGTTACGGCTGCTCCAAAGGTCGGGCCACACTGACCACCCTCTGCTGTTAACAATACACTTACCTCAAAAAATCCAAACTAAGCCTTTTGTACATTAATTGAAATGTTTTTACCTGAAAAGTTGCAGTATTTTTTCTTTCACACTATTTTTTCATTGGATTGTTAAATTTCTATACTTGTTTATTGTTGAGCATCTGTTAAATTACAAAACTTTACAATTAAAGTCAGGCTTTAAATAAAAATTACTTTCACTTACTTAAGTAATAACTCATGAGTAACTCATATAAAAAATATCAGAAAATCAGGGCAAAATGTCTGTAACAATAGTCCACAGTGACAACATTAAATCATTTTCTTACAGCAATATATAATAAACAGAAGCAGAAGATCCTTTAAATGGAGAAGCTGAAACTTGGCAATATGAGGTATTTTTGATCAAAAAATATGTTTCAGTATCTATTTGCGAGTAACTACAGTGAGCCGTCTAATTAAGAGCACAGAAATTGAAATTGAAATTGAAATTGAAATTGAAATCAATTTCTATGGCAACCTCAATGTAAAGCCTTTTTTCATGTTAGCAGACCAATTTTGAATTTGCTGTAGTCATGTCTTACATCTGCTGATCTGCCGAATCAGAGCCTTACTTTAGAGATGACAGTCACACAGTTGGAAAGAATACATTGATGATAATTGTCAATACAAAGCATTTCCAACCCCTTTGCTCTTTTACTCATTTAACATATCCATGCTGGTGTTAAATGTGAGCAGTTCGACTGAGAAAATTTAAAAGCAGAAGACGGTAGGGGATGAGGAAGAAGAATGATTGAAAGAGAGAGGGTGGAACTGAGACGAAGATATGATTGCCCAAGAGACACATAGAGAAGCAGGATGGAGATTTAGTGGACTGAGGTCACAGATGCAATCTGAATCTAAAGTCCTCTCATCCTGCATAGCTGCATGGGGGGCCTTGCTTCAGCCCCAAAGCTCTTTACGTAACTGGGATTTAGTTTTAAGTCTCTCAGGCACTGCTGTATTAAATATGATTAGTGGCCCTCCTGCCGCGCTCTCCCCTCCCAAGAAACTCTGACGTGACAGATGCCCACAGGCCTGCACGTGCAGTCCGCCGTTCAGGGTAATGAGTGCTCTGCTATCCCTAGACATGCAAAGTGACAGCTGGAGGAGAGCGGGACTGAATGGACGGGTCAGTTGTTTTATTCCTCACATGTTTGTCACATTAGCAGCATCTTCCGTGGCGCAACAAGGTGGGATCCTCTGCCAGTGGTCCTCTTATTCACAGGTGCATGCTAGGGATGCATCAGAGTTAAAACAAACACTGACAAACTGGTTAAACACAATGAATTTGCTTTCCTCCCTCCTCTAGAATTATGGGCTGGAAACGGAGAATCTGAAGACTCTGTCTCATAAGCTTAATGCATCTGCCAAGAACCTGCAGAACTTCATCACAGGCAGGCGGCGCAGCGGCCATTATGACGGCCGGGCAACACGCAAGCTGCCCAATGACTTTCTTACCTCTGTTGTGGACCTGATTGCTGCAGCCAAAAGCCTTCTGGCATGGCTTGACAGGTGAGATTTGCAAAAAGGTCCCTCTGTGATATATTTAAACATGTTAAAAGGAGAAAAAAAAACACTTAAATGAACGCTTAAATAAACGTTCATGTACACACATTGATTCACAATGTTTTCCCTCAAGTTTTTGAAGTTCAGTGTTGTAGAAGCAGCAGGTCTTAACGAATACTTTATCAAATTTTAAACCACTTTGAAATTATGGTGCGAGAGTGAGCCCTGAAGTTAATCTCAGATACATACTTACAACAGTGTTAATTGTGTTTTCGGGCAAAATTATTAACTCTGGATTGGAATGGGTTTAATATGATGGACTTCAGTGTATAAAAGCTGGCTTCAAAAAGAAATGAGACCATTATGTTGTGTGTTTATACCACATACAGACCTTTTTTCTTTATATTATTTCCATGACCAATCAGCTGACAAGAAGAGACGAGTAAAGGCCTTATATAAGTAGATTTTGACAGGGTGGCCAAAAAGGCACCAAGCAAGTCTATTTATATGTTGCTTTATCCCTTTCTTCTCTGTTGGACTGTGCCAGTGTGTTTGCGTCTGTTTGTGTGTGAGTGTGTGTGTGTGTGTGTGAGTGTGTATGTGATGAATTTGGAAGATCAAAGTAGACAGCATTCAACAGACATAACAAAGGGAATAGCTGTGTCGTTTTTTTCCATATTATCATCATCTACATAAACTACAGCATCCATTCTAATTTAAACTCGATATCCAGTGTTTTATTATTGCGTTAAAATGCTTAGTTGTTGACAGAATTACAGTTCAGATTAAATAAGACTCATGTTGCAGTCATGTTTAATATGCTCTGAGGAATAAAATAGTGATTTCCAAGCTGTGTGCAGTGTGTCAGCAAAGACACGATGCAAAAAAGCAAACATAGCAGCAAAGTGTCAGCTCATATGTATACGGTGAAGATAGGGAAGATCCTGTTTTTCACATGTATATTAACTGTTCAATGTTGATTGATTGATCAATCAAATAACAATCGTCACTATACACAATTTAATCTGGCCCATCCTATCATGTACCCTGAACCAGTTAACTCTTTTGAAAGGAGATGAATCCAAAGTTCTTGGATTTTTTTGATTGCTTTTGGAATACCCTCATGCATCTTCAAAGCCAGCAAGTAAAAGATAATTGAATCCTAGCCAAAAATGTGTTGTGTGGTTAACATGGTATGAGCTTTTAGATATATGTTCTCTCCAGATAAGTGGTTTTCAAATATACAGCCATCATAATACCATAATTAAAGCCAATAGACTTCTCTAAACTTTGTCTAGAACCCGACAATAATAGACTCAGTTTTTCCATGATGGAGGTGTAATTTGTTGTCACCTAGTCATTTTTCCACCAGTGTAAGATCTGTGCTTAAGTTTTTTTTCAATCAAACTTTTTCAAATTGGTTTTGTGAGACATGTAAGGCAAAATCGACTGTATAATAAACCACATGAAATGCCAATTTTAAAAAATGTACGCACAATTAGGAAAAAAGGAGGATTAAGGACACTTCCTTGGGGAACTCCACACGTTAGTATTTTAGAACTGGGCACTTAACCATTTGCATCCATCATATGTACTCTGTCTATGAGATTACTAAAAATGTGTTAGTAGGATTATAAGTATCTTGAAGTGTGAATGTGTTTGTCATTGTGCATCTTCATGTATGTGTAACTGTTCCCACAGATTTACCAGTGATTTAGTCTCAAAGGATGAATGATCTAATTGTTCAATCCAGGTGCTCCTTCTTTTTCAGGTCTCCTTTTGCTGCGGTGGCAGATTACTCAGTGACAAGGAACAACGTGATCCAGCTGTGTCTGGAGCTCACTACAATTGTACAACAGGTAAATAATTGTAAATTATAGTATACTAAAATATAACTCAAGGCCCAGTAGACTTTATAGTTTCATTTTAGATGACCAGACAAAAGTAATCTGATCCACACACAAGAGTATAATGGTGATGCTAAAATGGTTTTAAACTTCTTTTTTGCACAAGTGTCCAAAAGGCATTTAGTTATTTAAAAACATCTGTTAAATTAAATATGAACTGTGTATGAGCATATTTTTAAGCCTAAGTTCAGAAACAAATAGTTTTATTTTTCATACAAAGAAAACTGAGGCAGAATTTCCCCAAATAACATGTAAACACATCTAAACTATAACCACTAATACCTTCTATATTCTAGATTTTGCACACATTGTAGCCATATACGTATTCAAACAAGAGTAAAAATGAAAAATCTAAGAAACAGGTGCTCCTCTATCACTTTAATTAATTAAAATGTCATTAATTCATACATATGACCAGAGACAATGTAAGATGGGTGACAAGTTACTTGAAGTCTTTCGATAAAAAGGTCTGTAATGCTAGAGACACCTGCATGACAATCATGCCCTCTCCACCCAAAAGCCAATCATATGCTATCAACAGTTGAAGAGGGAAACATATTTAGCTATTCATGTAATCTGGATGGATCTGTAAAAGAAGTTGGTGTGTGACACTTTACGCAGACGTAGTAAAAGTGTAAAGTGTAAAATCACTTTTAAGGTGATTTTTAATCAGAATTTAATTCTGATTCTATAAATGCATTTTTTTTGTCCCTGTGACCATTGCAAGTGAGCAATAGCTCTCGCCTTATTCATTTGAATATGGCCTTGTCTTGTTGGCCCGAAATAACAGCTGGGATTGTTGCCAAGATGGCTGCTGAGTGGTGGGACTTACTAAGAGAGACTTTACCATGTTAGGACAACTAATTAATGACATGTGATGAAATATACTTTGTTCTGGTATGCCAAGATTTGATATATATATATATTACTTCTTATACATGTATTTAAGGTAGACTTGTAACAAAAATACCTCATTAATTGATTATCCCCTGAAAGATATGCCATCATAAGAGCATCACCTCATTTGATCAGTGTTAAAGAAAAAAATTGAAAACGTATTCAAAATGAGACAGATCAGATCAAATGTGAGAAATTTTTCACATATTAGATTTTAATATCAGTTGATTTATCTGTGGCCTGTAAATGCTGACAATCACAATCAACCCTGTACGACCCCTAGAGATCAGTAAATAATGAGAGAAGTGAGGCTTAATAGCTTTTAGGACAGTCTCTCTGGAGAATAATGTTTATATGGAGTTGAGAGAAAAAATGTAAGTGGGAAAAATGAAAGGTGGGTGTAATAGAGGGCGATAGCGAGAGAGTTGAAGGCTGAGAGAGGAAGACTGGCAGAGATAGAGAGAAAGAGAGACATGCCTCCGCATTGGTGAATCATTTGTTTTGTGTTTGTGCATGCCTGTGTGGGAGTGTTGGGGGTTATAGGTGCCAAGCTGCTCGGTTTTTGCTTATATCCACCTACAGCAAAAATGCCAATAATAACTCGATTTTGACACATTCTTTTGAGGTAACAGTGCTCTCTAAATTTTTCCCAGGACTGCTCTGTGTATGAAACAGAAAACAAAATCCTGCATGTGGTGAGTTGCTGACTATATTTCACAGGCTTAAAAGTAAATAAAGTTAAAACGCCCACACTTAAAGAAAGTATTAACCCCTAATATGTCCTCCCCAGTGTAAAACCCTGTCTGGAGTGTGTGACCACATTATCTCTCTCTCATCGGATCCCATGGTGTCCCAGGCAGCACATTTGGAGGTTGTGCAGCTAGCCAACATAAAATCCACTGAAGGCCTGGTAAGACTCTCCCTCAGTCAGACTTAAAGAAACTATCTATCTTGTCAGAGACATTGCTCAGTGTGTATCACATCTCAGCCTCCTTTCTGTGGAAATATGTACCACGACAAACCTTACATGTACTTAAATTGAAGTCCTATCGACATTGTGCCAAATCTGTATTTCTTGCTCTTGTGTTGTTGTGGTTGTCACTTCTGCATTGCATTGTGGATTGTCCAGTGTTTGCATACTGTAGTTTTACAAACTTAGAAAATTCACTTTAATTAACTCGATTTATTTTAAGTCATAAAGAAATGACTGGAATAATCTTTTGATGGGCTGCAAGATTATAAAATGTAGAGTGACTTGTTTCCTTAAAAATACTGGTACCTTAACATAAGTAATAAAGATATAAGTAGTACATAATTTCATTCTGGATCTCTTCCCATGGCCTTTAGCACAATATAATTTATCTGTAGTTAAAAGATGTGGCTAATAAACTGATAACAATGATAAAGATTGACATTTCATGATCCGATAGAATTATAGAGTCAATCATCCAGTCATATAGTGGGTAATTTCAGTGGACAAAACCCTCAAAATGTGGGTGCTGGCTTCTCTTCACTGAGCAGCATCACACTGCACAGACTCTTTTTCATGGTAAACACAACCATCTGGAAGATGCACACAAGCCCACTGCCCCCCCTACGCACAGTTTAATTTTAATAACACTTGTATAGAGATTAATGCACTTTGAATATTAAGACGTCAATTTTTTCCAGGTTTGGTGAATTGAACACGGGAAAAAGCTTCCGAAAAGTAAAGTACAAAGCTACTGTTATTGCTGAATGATGGAGAAAGCTACTAATTAGATCACAACAGCATGACTTTGACAGCATGTTGAGTTTTGTTTGATTCAAATTTGACATGTGCAAATTATGTTGCAGCTTTTATCTAACTCACTGCAAAAATGCTAATTCAGTTGCTTAATCACTGATACTAACTTTGCCTGATTTGTTTCTTCCAGTTATAACATAGCTTTTAACTCCTCTCTGAGAATAAACTCCACACACACTGGGACAAATAGAGAGACAATTTACTTTAAGGGTTGGTCGACCCAAATTACAAAATAACGTATTCATGATCTCTAGAGGTATTGAGCCATGCAAATATTTTGATTTTATTACCCTGGTTTTGAAATATCCACATTTCTAAAACTTTAGTCTCAAACCCAACACAACATAGGTACAGGGAATTTTACTTGCCTGCAGCATTGGAAAATTGCATTAAAAATTTAGAAACATCTCTCTCTGCCCCCTGTTGCTGGGTTTAACACAAAACAGCTGTTAAATTTTTACATTGACACTTCAAACATGAGTTGTGGTGCAATTTTTACATTTAAATAACAAGAATATTGAAGTGAAGCACAAACATTGGGTGCAGCTGTATTGTCCAGTTTCTAATGGAGCTCACTGCAGCTGTCCCAAAACTGGGTTTTGCTGAGCTCGTGGGCATATGAGTCAGCTGATAAAAAGCAACATGAAAAGAATGTTTCCCATGTTGGAGTGAGAAAAATACAAAATGCTTATATTTGCTGATTGTGATGCAACAGAATAACTGTCTTTGTATAACTTTGAGGACGAAGATAGCAAACTGTAGTATTAAGCATCAGGGAGGACACTTGCTGTTGCTACCACAGTGCAACCTCTGCATTTTGTTGGACTCCATCTTTGCGGTGACCTACACCCAGGCACCAGTGCCCTGCTTGAGGCCACAGTATAAGCCCCACCCCCACATGGAAGTTCTCTCACCCGTTCAGTGAAACCTGAACACGACAGTGGGCCAAGTGGCCTAAAAATAAACCTCTTCCACTCATCTTGAGGACGGGCATGCTGCATTTGTGTGTGTGTGAGAGTGTGTGATGGTGAGTGCACATGTGTGTCTGTGTATCTGTGTGTAAGAGAGAGTGTGTGAGAGAGAGTGATGGTGAGTGCATGTGTGTGTGTACATGTGTGCCTGTGTGTTTTTATGTTTGTGTCTTTTCAATGCCCTTTAGACACCTTTTAGTGGAAACTTTGAATTTTGGATTTTCTGCAGCCGTCAAAACAGTATTTGCAGATAAATAATCCTTCATGTTTGATTCAGTCTGCTTGATGGAGCATTTGGGTGAGACTCATTACATGACATTAAATCAGATTGTGTTGTGTACTTATACTAGAAAAGTACACTCATGTGACATTTCAGTGCCCTCCTCTAAGAATTTCAACATGTGTCTGATCTAGTAAATCTAAGCTCAATATGAAAAACACACTTCACAGCTGCTAAAATATATTTGAGATGAATTCTATTCCTGCTTATTTTGCACATGAAGCAGATTAAAACAAATGCTAAGACTTGCAAATATGCATTGATCCTCATCTGTTCTGCAATTGATCTTGTGGCTAAGTCAAGATGCACTGTGTTTTTTGAGCCTTCTTGTAAAGTTCACTTTAAAATGTAATATTTCTGCTGTCTTCTTAAAGGGCATGTATATCAAATCAACATATGATGGTTTGCATGTTATCACCGGGACAACAGAAGGAGTAAGTACAAGCCTCTTTGTATTCACCTATGTGCCTCACTGCTCATTCACTTGTAGCGTAATATGTAGAGTAAAGTGGTTGTATCACAGCAAGCTGTGTCATGGCAATGAAATTGAGCAGCAGGTAATAACTCGGCCTCTCTGTCTACCCATCAGTCCCTGGCTGACCGCTGTAAGAAAATCCATGCTGGAGATGAAGTCATTCAGGTCAATCATCAAACAGTGGTAAGAACACATTTTTAGCTCTGGGCTTCCTTTCTGTGGTTTTCAATTTTCTGTCCGAATTTGCATAATTTTTTTTTTTTTCGTATGCATTTCTTTGCATTTGCAAATTGTTTATGCAAATGAATGCTTCATTCACACCATCTTGTTTTGTACATAAAGACATAGCCTGCCTCAGGTTGTTCACAGGCTGTGAATGCGTGTGCAGTTTCCCTACACACGTTCATATCTGTGCTGCAGTGCATTCACAGTGTCCCACTGCAGCACGGCTGGACCTGCCCTTGTTTAAGTGGCCTGGTGTAGTGCCTCTTGTAGCTCATTTTCAATTATGTGGATGTGTTACTGACTGAATTGATATGTTACTTTACCTGCCAGTCGGACGGTCAGCTGAAATTATTGAACTCATGCTCATGAGAGCACTTCAGTCAGTCGCGAGGTGCCTGCTCAGGACACTGAACAAATTGTGGGTAAAAAGCACCATTTTCAGTAGGATTTGTGCTCAACTCTCAGACATCCATGGTGCGCCCTCACAAGTGTTTGTTGCTTAATAAATAGAGCCCAAATAGGGACACTGTGGCCTTTTGCTTTAACAACCCCATATTTCAGTTGTGTTGCACCTGTGAGAATATAAAACTACGAGTTAGAAAGGTAACTAGGGATTTTTGCCATTTATTGTTGGTGTCTTATACTCCTCCACCAGGGCATCCCAAGCTGGTTTTATGACATCACATTCTTCTCAGTTGTGCCCACTTTCTCATCTCAGCAGAGCACTAGTCAGACAAAATAATTGGTCTTTCACTGTTTTTTTTTTTTTTGCAAAGAGACACTGCACAAAAAACGCCTGCTGCTCAAGTTTATATTGCACAGTATGAATTCCGAGGAAATAAACGCAAAAACTTCCACTGGTGCAAAATTTAAATATAGCACCCTTTGTCTAAAATAATTGCTACTTGTGTGTTCAACAGCAAGATGTATGATAATTACCCCACTCAAGTCAGGTTCATTTCAGTCAGACATCTCACCCACTGAATGCAGCCATTTTTTACAGAGAATGAGTGCAAACACGGAGTTGATTTTGGTGTCAAGACTCTTTCATCTCACTGTGAAACGTAGTTTAAAGGCTGCCAAAAGTGAGAGCGGGGAGGTGTCAGTGCATGCTAACGGGAACCAGAAGAAATACTCTGTATCCCAACAGACCCTTTTTCACAGCAGATGTTTTAACCTGCCAGAGCGGGAAAGCATAGTGATAATGAATGATAGCTCGGAGGCTTAGCATGCACAGGACTAATGTCCTGAAACCTAAATGGAACAGAGCCATTATTTATGTTATTTATTTCACCTTTGCATTTCATAAAGTACCTTTCTTTTTTTGCAGATTGATTGCAGAAATTTGAGGTTGCAGCATCTCAGCAAATGTCTTGCATCATCTAGAGAAAAAAAAAGACAAAACAGTACAATGTATCCATTCCATGTGTATTAGTTAAAAAAAACTAGTATAAAATGGAGGTTATAATACTATATTTACTGCATATTATAAGTATGTGGTAAGAAACTAGTACACAGTTACAGAGGTGGATGCTGGGTAGGAGGTGGTGAAGGGAAGATGTCCTGCTGCTGCTGCTGCCAAAATGAGCAGCGGTGAGGGAGTCAGTTTGACGGCTTAAGTAGGTGATGGCAACATGTAAACTCAGCTGACATGTCTGCTGATCCAAAGCTATCCTGTCACTCATAATGACTGCCATAACCAGCTTTAATACTGTTAAAACATTTAATTTAGTGGGGCCCATAGACAAGAAATTAGTCAGGAATTAGCAATAGCCGACATGAAACCTTTGGAGAAACAAGGTGACATTGCATTTAACTACAAATGTGTGTGATGGCCCAGGACTTGTTGCAGAGTCTCCTCAAGAGGAAAAAAGGAAAGAATAAAATCTTTAAGCCTGAGAGACAGTAGAAAAAACTTAAAGGTTTGAAAAGAAACGTTAAGGAAAGAGTAGATGCTTGGAGCAGTTCAGGGATTTATAATTAAGGCAACTGGGAGAAGCCCAGCAGTTAGACGCAGACCAAAGTTCACTGAATTTGAACAGGCATTTCCACAGGAAGCAGATGTAAGAATGGCTGCTGAGGCGAAGGAGTTGCATTAACTTAAGAAAATGAATGAAAGAAAAAACCTCGGAGGCACAAAGGCTGCCTTGTGATTAACTTGCAAATGTTATAAGAGGCTCAGAATGAGCTGAAGAAAAAAGGGCAAATTATTTGGTCCTATCGAGCACAAGAATGAAAAGCTGTAAAAAATGAAGACAGCATGTCAGAAATAAATAACTCCAGGCAGCGATGATGAAATTTCTGGCAGAGGAGTGATCAATAAATAGGAGAAGGCTTCAAACACATAAAAATGCTTCATGCAGGACAATAAATTTGAACACCAGAGAGTGTTACCCGCATTTCAGAAAGGAAATGAAAGAAAAAGAAGAAACCATTGGCATGATGTTTTACGAGAAGCACCTTAAAGCAGAACCATTATTTACCACGGCAGAGTAGTAGTTAAAAAAACAGCTTAAAATTAGGGGTTTTACTGCTTTAAATAGACAATACTCTCTTGGCCAGACACAGTGAAACAATCTTTTCATCATGGAATAAAGAAAGCTTTGGATGATAGAAGTATCAGTTTCAGCATGTCTGTCCCTTTAATGCACTTTCTGTGTCAAGAATTTCTGTGTTGTGGCTGTCAAGGTGAAAAATGACTTGGAAAGGAACAAATTGATTGCTAGGTCAGTGCCTGAAAAATGCCCAGTTTCTCGTGCTGCTTGGAATACGCAAGATGTACTGAAAATCAGTGCAGCCAGCCAAGCAAGAGAGGATATTTTCTCCCCCCAAACTGGACCTGGCATATTTGGTTCAGCTGCATAGCGTTTCTCTGGGCAGGATATTTTTTGTGCCAAATGTCATCAAAACTGGGTTAAAGAGTATTTACAAGGAATGCAGCTGTTCAGCACACACAACATTAGGACTTACTACATCATGACAGCGCAAGCAGATTGATTTTAGGGGAGGTGCACAACATGCCCTTTGGCTTTAGACTTCACATTTAACATCCTCGTCAACATGAACCTCACAGGCTGCAGGGCTGTGCTGCAGTTTCCAGCCATCAGGATCTGAATGTACAATTAAAATAACGACCACAATGGCAGCTTGAATAAAATGACAGTTGGCAAACTTTAGCGTGAAGTGGATTAGGCATTAAAGGAATGAATGTTGAATCCCTGAAAAAGTGAAGTTCATATTGAAATATCAGCTCATTATTTTCTGTAGACTGAGTCATGGGGAAGCCTGTGTGAAACCCTCAGCATGATATTGTTGTTTACTAGGTGGGCTGGCAGCTGAAGAACTTGGTGAACTTACTGCGTGGGGACCCTGCAGGTGTCACCCTGACGCTGAAGAAACGCCCGCAGAGCACACTCACCTCAACTCCTGCTCTGCTCAAGAACATGAGATGGAAACCATTGGCTCTGCAAGTATGATGAACACTCTCGCCCACCGAAGATATATTTGTGCATTTTTGTTTGTGTGCAGACATGTATTTATATGTGTATATCTCTGTGCTTTTGTCCTTATTCATGTTCAAAATAAGACTGCACAGACTCTGGACCTAGAAACCAAAACCCCAGATCAGCCCAAACAGCAGAGAAAAGACAGAAGGGGTCAAATTGGAGTATGACCTTTTTAATATGATACAGTCAAAACCATGAGCTTTCAAAACTTACTGTAGCCATGCGGTTTGCACTGTATTGTTGCAGGTATTTTCAATGCATCTACATTCTTACTGTAACTTGCCACTAAATGGTTAAAGGCTTCAGCATCATGCATTCATAAGTTGACATTTCAGCCCCTTGTGGTGGCTGTTGTCCCACTTCAGCCAAACTAGTTACATTATCAGGATTGTGCGCCTGAGCCAGAACGGAGGGAAAAGGAGAGGGAGAAGTTTACTAATGTAGCCCAGCCTTTCTTTGAGTCCCAGGCCAGAGAAAATGTTTTCTCCCCCCCTGAGGCCTTGGAGCTCAGTCCTGCTCAGCCTCCTCCCCCCTCACATCACATCCCCATCCTTCTTTTCCTCCACCTGAATCAAATTTGCTCCCCTGCTGGCATTTTTAAAGAAAAAGAAAAGGGAAAAAAGGAGCATAAAACTGTAATGTTTCCCTGCTCGAGATGTAACTGAAATTAAGAATGTCAAGGTAGTCTGTTGAGTTATTGAAGAGAACATTGCGCCATGGAAGCCCTGCAGTCGCTCTGACACACATAATGATCTTATGATGGAGCACATCTCCTGATAATACATCACTGATATTAGTCAGCCTTGAGTTATGCAACACATTAGCATAGTTTGAGCAGTGACAAATTAGTTTTTGTATTGTTGAAAGAATTTTAGCTCTTACTCATTTAATAAGCTCTCAAGTATTTTTTTTTTTTGAAGAAGTTTGAAAGATGTGTTATCGCTGCAAAACAGGCGTCAAGTGTT
>JAQNCA010000006.1:8843008-8855425 GCA_029783725.1 Acanthurus tractus
GTTTAACCAACTATGTAGGCTATGAGCAGATTTTCCTTGACCTGAATGAGAAGGATGACTAGACTGCACACCGACCCGACTTCCTGTGTGCACCAGTTAGAACTAGAGCATCAGAAACGTACAGTACACTGCTCATTTCACGGTTGAGATGCTCAGCAGCGCAGTCTGAACCCAACAAATGGTCTCTGACTGACTAACTGACTGAACTGCTGCCGACTCCAAAATTTCATTGTGTCAATCCCTGTAACTGTTTCTCTGTCTCTTTCTCTCTGTCTGCCTGTCTCTCTTTCTCTCTCTCTGTTTCGCACATTCACACACATATATACACACACACATATATTCACTCACACACAGCCAATCTTCCCTCAGAGCCCCAGCAGCAGTGTCGCCACACCCACCAGCACTTTAAGCACTCCATCGCGGAGGAGTAGCTGTGCTCTGCAGGACCTCTACATCCCCCCCCCTCCGGCAGAGCCCTACACCCCAAGGTGAACACACACTTACACACATAGTTAAACACATAGTTAACACATGTTGCTCACTTTCCCAGATATTAAAGGTATCTGAAGAAATTTTTAACCACCTGTGGTGCAATACAGTCATATTTAATGAATGGGTCTTGGCTTTGTTTATATCATGCACAAGAACACACATAGTTAAATATTCCTGCCAACAGTTTCATATTTCACCGCTGATTTCCAGCTGGTGGCAGTAACATGTAGAGAAGTGTGGCAATGCAACAGCAATGTCTGTGATGAAGAAGACAGCAACTGCAGCCAGCGTGCATAGATGTAACAAAGCACAATAAAATAGTTAAAAAATGGGCTTTTAAAGTCTTTTATGTGGAGGGTCCTTTGCGAACTTCATGCATTTAGGTGAGGAACCCTGACTGTAAATATATCTGTACATTCCAAGAAAACTCAGTAGAAACCTTTAATATTGCATGTTTAACTCAACTTCTCAGACTGTCCACCACTTTGGTCCAGATTGAAACATCTCAACAACTGTCGGATGGGTCGCCACAATATCATACATTCATGATTCCAAAGGACTAGTCCTACAGAATTTGAATATCTCCTAAATTTTCATCCAGTGCCATCTTAATGTCAAAGTTTCAATTTATCCAAAACTAGTGATGTTCCCATTAGCCTCAGCTGCACAAAGTGTTTTGTATATGTTTATTATGTATATAAGCATGTTATAATTGTCACTATGAGCATGTAAACATGCTGATGCCAGTAATTTAGCTCATCTATGAATTATCTTGCAAAGCGACCAGCTTGGCCATGGACTCTCAGTCTTATGGTAATGTTAATTTTTTGCTGACTCGTAAGTAAAGGACTAAAACAAAAACTTCATGGAGATGTCTGGTAATATTCTTCATCCTCTTACTGTCAACAAAACCAATTTAAACACCAAGACAACAATAAATTGATCCTGTGAACAAGTATAGTTTAAGTGAAATTTAATTGACACTCACAGTTCTGTTCGACAAACTTATTTAGCCTTTTAAAAGGGCAATTTTAATGTGAGTCTTTGCACCCTGCAGTACATTCTCATGGTGGCATTGCTTTATCGTTTCTCTCATATTAGTCTTGGGCTTCACTGACATTGAAGTTATTTTCTGCTTTTTCCTTTTTCTCCAGAGATGACAAAGGAAATCTGCCAGATGAAGATCCTCAATCTGACATCCATGTCGCAGAGGGATCTGAGTCACCCAACTCCTACCTGGACCAGGAGTGTCGGGGGCGATTTCCTCTGGTGGAGGAAGATGCTATCCTGTACTGTTACGAATACGACCAGAACCAAGAGGTTTCATCAGTGCGCAGGGGGAGCACTCCCACCTATGGTAAGACCTCAGCCCTGTCTGAAGCCCCGCCGCTGCAACCGTGAGAGCCAAGAGCTTAAGCCCCTCGTGAATGTGACGTTTGTATTCTCCTGAGATGTTTTGGCGAAGATTGCAGCGGTCTGGTGTGTGATGTGTGTGTGTATCATGTGTGGGCAGCTGTGTAATATTGACATTCCCTGCGCCTCCTTGCTCCAGGCAGGCTCAGGCCTATCTCAATGCCGGTGGAATACAACTGGGTGGGAGACAATGAAGACCTGGCCAAGCTGAAGAGAGAGAGCAGGAGAGGTGAGTGGGTGGAGGTGGGAGAGCGAAGAAAAAAAAAAAGAAAGGGAGGGAGGGAGGCAGAGATAGGAGGGAGACAGAGAGGGACAGAGGGAGCTGAGGTAAGTGGGTGGACATCTCATAATATCCTCACCCTCTCAGATGTCCGCGCCAAAAAGTAGAAGGATGAGCTGGCCTGTCAAAACTGATAACATGCTGGATATCAGTTCCTGCCTCCATCTCCTCCATATGTTTATAATCTATCGCTGCTCCTTTGTACCCTTCATCCCTCTCTCCCTGTTTCTCTCTTCCTCACTCTCAGCTCTGCTGTTTCTCTCTGTTTGGATATAAAAAGTACACTGTTGCTTTGGCAACTGAAGAAATATATCCAGAGATTTTCACATTTTGCTGGTGACTGTTGAGCTAGGTGGTAAATGGAGTGGGAGGAGACTGAGTTGCTTTATTTCAGTTTCAAAGAAAGACTTGAGTGATGTGTTTGTTTCCTCTGGGAATGGTGCTGATGCGTTGCTCCTTTGGGCTTTTTAGAAAAAGTGATGGTGCTATATTTGTCTTTTGGAGAAGCTATTTGGAAGTTTTGAGGGCTTCCTGCCTGACAACAGCCTTTGTCTGTAGATTTTTAATGCCTTTCAAGTAGGTAGTCTTTTGAAACGTCAGAGCTCACTGATCCCAGAAACAGAGATGGTTCAATCTCAGGTAACTGACTGATCTTACAGCAGATTACAGAAAGTTTGATCATTTTGTGGCAATATTAGCAAATAACATGAGGTTAAAAGTCCACAGACCCCATGGAAGGTTACTTCACTATGTCAGCAGACTCATCTGCCTATAGCTTTTGTGCACCAAGCACGTGGATTTATCTCCAACTTCTTTTTAAGACCAGCACTCTTATTTCCAGTAGGAAAATTCAGAACAATATTCTCAAACCAATTCACCACAGTGCGCAATTGTTTTCACAAAGCGTTGTCAACTTTTGAAAGTTTTTCTCTGTGTATTTTCCATTGTAAAAGAGGAAAAAAACCTCAATGATTTCCAGGGTTTAAATAAGGGTTTGAAGAAACAAATGAATGAAAATGAGCGTGCCAGAATGGTGCAGCATCTTATAATTCAGATGCATTGTGTGGGACTGTGATAAACATTTAGTGTGTAGCTGACAGATTTTTAGACTCGTCCTCTGTTGTGTCTCTGCAGAGAATTCCCTGCTGCGTTTTGCCAGTGAAGATAAACCCCCGGGGGAGGACTTCCTGCTGGGACGCAGCCTGAGTCAGAACAGGAGGAAGACGGAGCGAGGAGCCAGCCCTACCCATTACACGCTGGTGCCCGCCCTCCAGATGGAGGTCTCCCTGTCCACATCCAGCTCTGACTCTGCCTCCCTCTACCATGTCAGTCCCTTGTCTGTAATTATTTACATTTTTCATCATAAACTAGCGCAGAGGCAGTAGCGTGTAGCCATGCTGGGCTCCTCTGCATGGTGTCATTCTTTGTTTACATTGCAGGTGTTTGAACGATCCTCGCTGCTGTCAAGGTCAAAGAAGAAGAGTAAAGGTAAGAACATCTGTTAAAGGAGTTTTACATGAGCGCCGACATGTACTCAAACTTAAACATGAGCAGATGTTCCACGAGGAGTGTTTTCTGACCCACTCGTCTGTTCTGCTCCCCTGCCGGCGCCTGCAGCTGGAAGTCCCATGTCTTCAATCAGCAAGAGGCGGATTTCCTGCAGGGACTTGGGGCAGGGGGACTGTGAGGGCTGGCTGTGGAAAAAGAAGGATGCAAAAACCTATTTTTCACAGAAGTGGAAGAAGTACTGGTTCATCCTGAAAGACACGTGCCTGTATTGGTACATGAATGAGGAGGTGATTATAACAAAAGAGCCATTCATAGCATAAAGCCTTTTTTTATTATGTGGCACCCTGATTGAACTCTGCTGTTGCTTGTCACAGGATGAGAAGGCAGAGGGCTTTGTAAGCCTCCCAGAGTTCAAGATTGATCGTGCCACTGAATGCAGAAGGAAGTTGTGAGTATTAATTTTCACTTGGACAGAAACTATCAAGCTTCTTGGATCTATTTGTACTCAAAACTTGACAAAGAATTCTTGAATACATTTCACAGAGCTGTCAGCAGAGAGGTTGCATGTTAAGATGCTTCCTCAAAACGTATAATCAGTGCAGACGTAAAATTGATTTTTTTGCATGACATTAGCCTAAATATATACATATATATATATATATATAATAAATGATACAGGGGACTGAACATGCAAAATAAATGTTTTAAAGATGACGCCTGACTCAAAAACCTGCACTATCAGCTACATTTTAGTATGCAGGAGAACGGCAGATGCATACATTTATGACTGTTACACTTTTGTGCAGGATATTAATTCAAATATGAGACTTTTAGCAGCAGCTGTGGTACTAATCCTAGGAGTCAAGAGGTAAAGGAAGCAGAAAACATAAAAACATGAACAGATAATATGTATTGAGCTGTATATTTTGTTATTTGGGTGTTCTAGCTGAAGCAAAGAATGGCACCTTGACAGAAATACAATTGCTACTATATAGAAAGGGACATGGGAAAACAGTGCACGACTCTGTGGCTGCACACTAGTAGCCTGAAGGCTGTGTGAAAGGTCTTCGAAACAAGTAATGTGATCCTGATCTGGTTAAAGCAAACTTAATCTTAACGCCTTTAATGATTTAATTTCAGAGAAGCTAAAGATCGATTCTCTGAATTCCCATGAAGGCTGTTCAGCGCAGTTTAGATAACAAATGTTTAGTCTCAGTTTATATGGTGCACTTTGTTCCTGTGGTTTGTTTTTCATTTATGGGTTAAAATCCAAGAAGGTAAGGTGTTTTGAAAATTATTGGTTGTGTGTCCTACTCATGGCTTTACGCTCGTGTTGCTAACACAGCGTCTTGGTGCTGACTGTGTTTTGCATGCGCTTTTAATGAAACCGACTCACTTACGCACAGCTTCAAATAATAAGCAGGGCAGTTTATTTTATGATGCAAAGTCTTGCTGTTTATGTGTCAGTCTGAATTACGATATGCGTGATCTGTGTCGGTTAATCTCAGCAGTCTCCTGCATTCATATGTTAATGTGTGCTATATGTCCCTGTTCCTGTGCTTACATGCGATTGTATTTACCCTCGCCTTCCTTTCAGCGCTTTCAAGGCTTGCCATCCGAAGATAAAGACCTTCTACTTTGCAGCAGAAAATGTAGACGACATGTCCCGGTGAGTTAATGAGGCTATGATAGTCATGCTGTAAACTCCCCCCAATCTCACTTCTATGGCCGCATTTAAACGCCTGCTGGCCGGAAATTGAATCCCTCTACAGGACTGCCTCCTTCTCCTTGAAACAGGGCAGTTTTGTAAGGGGATGGTCAAATAGGGTGACACAGACATACATAAGTGCACGGTGTTTCATTGGCTGTCAACAGGCTCTGCGTCATGGCTGCTCTTCTCCCCCACAGGTGGCTGAGTCGTCTCAGTATGGCGGTGGCAGGCTACTCCGAGCAGGAGAAAATTCGTCAGGACCAAGGTGAGATTAGTCACAGACTCTGTTCTGGGTGCTGCAAAAGGATCCTTCGTCTGTTGCAGGTCGCCAGTGAGCAGTTATATAAAATTGTTTTACTTGCTTTAAGCAGTGGGACTTCACACCCTTGTTTTTCAGACTGAGGACTCATATATAACAAAGTAATGACGAATGCAGGAATTTTAATTTTCTTTGGTCTTCACTTGGCAAGGTTTTAATTTGCTTTCACAAGTTTATAGCAGTAATTTTCAGTTTATCTGCACACTCATTTGAATCTCATACTTGATGCAAACAAGGCGCTTTGGGCTACAGGCTTCATACTTCCAACAAAAAGGGAAATCTGCTTATTGGCTTGTTTGTTTTCCTCATAAAATCTGCAGAAAGCAGTTTCCCTACATAATGATTGATACATGAGTATGTATACTCTATATACAAACTCCTTTGGTTAATTAATATTGCATTTCATGTCTACTTAAAATTTGCACACCTATTTTAAACTGAAAAGCTTGGAAATTGGTTTTTGTCCTGAATCTTGCCTCTGGCAAATAAGCTCTCATTGTTTCTTTCAGCTTCGGGTTTAACCAAAATCATTTCCTCTTCTCTGTTAGTTGATTGTCAAACTGTAACTGGAATTAAATTGCTCAAATAACAACCTTGGATCACCTTGTGCGATGTGATGCAACTACCAAGAAAAACAAGTCGTGTTGAAGTGAATTCAATGAATAGATCTGACTTCCAGATCTGTGGCAGAGGCTTTTCAACACCTCCCCTCAGCTTCATTTCCACTTCACATCTGAATCAAGCGTCTCTGCTTTGTACTCAATTTTAATGCTAATTTTAGGGGCTGAAGGCGTTCTTGTTATTTTCATGTTTTGCTGTTCTTTAGCTTCTTACAAATGGACAGGAAACAATATAATAACCCTTGTTCTATTTCAAGGAGCTTACATAGAAACCTTGCAGCGGTGGGTGGGTGGGATCAGGCTCGTCACTGCTTTTATGAAATGGGGGGCTTCATCCTTCACAGACAAGTTGCTAAATAGGACCCTTAACACCTCCAGAAGACTTAACAGGATGCTCTCACATCTTAGATTCTTCCTTCTTCACACTCAGCCTCAACAGCAATCTAACCTGGACTTACATCACACCTACACCACACCGACACTGCAGCTACACCTTTCAAACACTCATCCATGTGCAGAGCAGATCCTTCCCACCTGACGCAGCAGTTCAGAGTCTGAAAATATCATAACTTGTGTGTGTGTGGTTAGTAAAATCTTAAAACTTAAGTCCCATAAGTCATGATGAGCCACAGTTTTTGTAAACTTTTCTCATGCAGCTGTGAGTTTAACTCCTTTTACAAAAATTCAAATAAAGGTTTGGCTTTGGCATAATTTTGACTCTGACATAAAGATATAAATGTAGCCAATCTGTTTGTTCATGACAGATTACTGGAGTGAGAGTGATCATGAGGACATGGAGATGCCTCCAAGGCCCAAACAGGACAGTCCGCCACCACCGTATGACACGTATCCAAGAGCATCCTCAGTGAGTCTGTCAGCCTCTGCTTTAAAGGACAGACATCATCCTGAGTAGCAAACTTGTTGCACTTACTAACTGTGTGTTTGTGTGTAGGTGAGCCCCTACCTGGAACCAAAACGTGGCCACCTTTCCTCCTCCGACACGTTTCAGTCTCGCTCCTCTCATGAGGAGTTCCACTCTGAGCTTCCTGACGGCAGCAGCAACAACAACTGTGTCTCCCCCGGGCAAAAGACGAGCAGCCACCGAAACTCATGGCAGGACCAGATGGAGAATAACGCGAGGATGCACTACCTCCAGACGTTTCCCGTGGAGGAAACCCTGCTATCTGAGGACAGGGACCAACTGGCGATGGAGTACCGCAGGCAGTCCACCCTGCCGGCACAGCGCAGCCTCATGCAGGAACAGTACAGAGCTCTGCCTCTGCCCCTCAGAGCCAGCATCGATTCAGAGGCAGGAGGGAAACCTCGCAGCTTCACGCTGCCCAGGGACAGCGGGCTGCACGCCATCCTGGCCGCCACTGCTGCATCTGATCAGAGAGAGCCTCAGCACTACCACCTGGACAGAGCCAGAGACATCGGTCAGACACACAATCTGCATGTGTATTACAAGCATGAACACTTAAAAAATACAGTTAAATGCATTACATGGCGTTATTATAATCAATAATAATTTAATTCATTTAAATTGTTGTCTCTGTGCAAAAATATGATGGGCATTTTTTACCATTTTCTTCCTACAGGATACGTTGAATAATTGCAAAAATAACCAAGAGGAAAATTATAGAATTAATAATTAGTTTTAGTTCTTCATCACACTCATAAAGAGCTTTTTTTCTTTTTTAACCTGTAATATGCTCACACTCGACCCAATGTTTGTGTGGTATGTTTACCCCAGGGGCTGCTCCCGCAGTCGTCACAAAATGGGACTTGGAGAGAATATAAAGTAGCTCGGCTAAATTAAAAAAAAAGAAATTACGATTTGGTCAAAAAATGCGTTCATGTACTTATGTCAGGAGAAAAATGAGCACACAAGCTGGATTACAAATTGACTGACATTTAGTATAAAGCAGCTCAGCTGCAGCTCACTTGTAGCACCTTAACACCACATGTTGTGTGATAAAATTGTGTGAAGTTTGCACATCATTAGAGAAATGAAAGTAAATTGTCAGAAGAACTCTTGAAAGGTCTCGTTTCTGCTGCTGCAAATTGTGTCGATGCAAATACTTTTAACTTAAAACAAAAGGAAAAAAAAGACAAATCTAAATATGGATCATGTCCGGAATCACTGTGTCCTTTATGAAAAAATCTGCAATAACATCCACCTTTGGATAATCAATTCAGGGGCACTGGTGCTCATCTGACGGGACTCCCGGGGTGGATTAGACAAAGAGGGGTGGAAAGCAGTACAGCAGAAAATTAGATGAGATCAGGGTTTCACACACTTAACAATATCACCAAAATCTCAACAAAATGTGGGGACGTCTCCTGCTCACTGTTACTTTCAGATCAGTCTTTTTATCTGCACAGTGTTGTGCAAGGGCACCTCCTTGTCGTCAGTTATTTCATCAAAGCTGCTAACAGGCAGTCGGAGCCAGCAAATGTCAGAGGTTGAACACTCGCTATTAATGCTTTATTGGATTGGATTTGCAGCCAACCCCTTCACCGTCCCTCCAAGACCTCCAGGACGGTTGTCTTAGTGAGATGAAATTTAGTGTCTTATTTGATAGTGATTTCTCTTGGCAGTTCACTCTCTCACACACTCACGCTCACTCTTTCTTCCTTTTCTTCCCTCTCTGTCTCTTGCCCGATCGAGATGTCATTGTGCCTCTCGGCAGTGTTTGAATGGCGAAGCGAGAAGGAATCCTTTCAGCCCATGTTAGTGCTGAATTCTGAACGGGATAAAGAAACAGGCCCGAGGCTCCTCTGCTCTTGTCCTCATTTATCCATCGCTCTAGCGTCTACTCTATCCACCACTGCCAGTAAAGAGGAGAAAGAAACACAAAACAAGCGACAAATAAAGCATGATACATTTCAAAGCACAGGCCCAAAGCTTCAGCACGCACCACCCTGCTTCCAAAGCACGAAACAAGGGAGACAACTTACAGATTCAGAGCAGTGGTGTAGTGTTTAGGTCACGCCAATAGAGGGCAGTGTATACAAACATAAGACAAGAGAGTTCAGTGGTAGTTTTGAAGAGTGATGTATGAGCTGCAGCTTTAAAGGGAAATTTTCTCTGAAGAAAATACAAAAACGACAACCATAATGCTACAGAATGGTGAGGTTAAAAGAACTAAAATGTCTTAAAACACCGGAAAATGTTTTTGTAGGAACATTTTTTATACGATGCTTAAAACTGATAATTTTCAGTCTTTTTATTGAAATTGAGTTGGTAACAGGACTTTTTCAGTAAGTTGACATAATATATTTATGCCTAAGCTACCAAAAACACATATTTTCATTCCTTGTTTTGCTGATATTTGTGAGAAAATCTGTTGTGCACAAGACTGTTGCTAAGTATATTTTTTCTGCATTCATTTGACTTTTATCTAAGGAAATAAACCTATGAATATACTTATGTGGTTTTAATTAAACATCAGTTTCAAAGCTAGACTTCTGTGTGTATTGGACTAGTTTTGCACTGTGTTCTAACTTTTTTTACCAGTATAAAAAATGAATTCTTCCTCCATCACTGTGTGCAACAGTAAGTCTCATCTCAGTGTTTGTATGTCGCCCACAAATGAAAACCTTATTGCTCACATCAGGAAAAAGGAAACATTTCTTTTCAGAAAAATGTCCTGGTTACTTAAGACCATCCACTGACCTTGCTGTCAGTTGGCTGTATTTCCATGTCCCTTCACCAGTCGCTTGTTGCAGTGGCTTTGGCTCTCTGTAATTTCATGCTAGGCAAGCAGCATAAAGTCAGTCTGTGTGGGCAGGAAGAGGCTGCCTACAGTTTCATATAGTGGAGTGGTGAGAGATTCACTGCTTAAATAAATTAACTTGTTCATGCATCTGAAGGGTGTTTATAAAGGAGAGACATTAAAATCATGCAGGCTATTTTCATGTATTTAAAAGTGAGAAATCTCTCTCTTTAGCTCAGTTCAAAAATTTTTGCTGATTATTGCTTGTTCTTCTTGCCAGACCATGGACGGGACTGCAGGATGCAGGCAGACTCTCTGGGAGATTTGTACCGTGCTCTAGAGCAGACCAGTCTGTCCACCTCAGCTGACCACAGATCAGCCAGCCGCCTCGAGTACAAGCGCTCATTTGTCCGCCGAGTCAATGACCCCCTACTCAATGACAAGCTTCATCGCCTACGAATCCTTCATAGCTCACTTAAGGTAAAACAACATGTTCTGTGCATTTATACCTCTCCATATATATATATATATATATATATATATATATATATATATTTTATTAACTTATAACTAATTGATGCCTCCACATCTTTCCAGAATGTCCCTCTTCAAGACACAAACCGGTCATTGGGGTTTTTAGGGTGAGGATCAGTGTGTTGGTTGAAACTCAAACGTATGGCCTCTGCCTGTGCCTCACACAGCCGGCATCCTTCTGCTGCAGATAAAAAGGCACCAGGAACCTTCTTTTACCTGCTCAGCTCTGCATCTCCTGCCCTCTTACTGCTCCTTTAACCTCTCCCTCCGTGCAGGAGCACAAAGACATGGTGTTCTTCCCCACCTGATCGCTCTCTTTTACAGACATGTGCTGCTACGAAAGGAATAAAGAGATGTGTGGCTTGATGAAATGACTCAAAAGACGCACAGGGTTTGTGACAGAGTTAAAGCACTTTGTGTCCAGGACTTGTTGAAGAGCCTTGTATCTCCCATGCATGGCCACCCCCCCTCGCTTCTGTTGAATCGTTTTGATCATTATGCTGGAGTTGTGTACAGCCGCTCATAAAGCTCCATGGAGGAATATTTTGGATGTATGCAACATTTTGTTATGCATGTGTGTATGATTAAAGAGTATGTTTGTACAGGGTGTTAAGCATATATACATATATATATATATACATATATATATATTTAATATTACATTACTACAACAACAGTAATTACACAATGTTTTGGGGTACTTATATAAATTGTAAATCAAGTGCTGTGCCTCAGTGATTGTGAATGTACATTGTACTTTTTAAAGAACGACACAGAGAGGAAACAGAAAGCGAGTTATTCCTCGAAACAGGGGCACAAAGATAGAAACTCTTGGCAATAATGAACTAGTATTGTAAATTACAAAGGAATGATCAGAATAGTTGTCTATTTTTGTATGCATGCCGTCTACCTAATTGTTTGTAAAACAGTTTTGTATTTTTAGGTGCATTCGGTCTGGAAAATACTGGTGTCCACCCCTCCCACTCCCTCCCACAACTCTTTGTGTTTTCAAGGATTATTTTAACAATTTTACCCTGGAAAAATGCAGACTTTAATTTTTTTAAGTGTTTGCAAGAAAAAAATGAGAAATAGCTGTATTTATTAAGTGTTTAAATGTACAAGCATGCTTTGTATAACTAAAACACGTTACCATGCCATCGGAAATTGACTGATGTTGCACAAGTGTGCCACATTGTAGCTACATTACTTTTTTATTGAATAAAGTACGGCATGGGCACACATTAGTGCTGTGGTTTGAAGTGCTTTTTTTGTACATATTCATATTTTTAAAGGTCTGTTTTTAGGCACAACACAGGTTGGCTCATAGGACGATAATAATATGCAAATATCATACATATGCACTCAGTGTATATGAAGCCTCAGGCGCTCTCAGTCTGTAGGATATGGTAATTAAGAATAACACAGAAGAGGATCAACAGAGGAAACTAGTGCCCTGTCTGCATTGTGACTGTGTACACAAATATGAAAAAGGAAATCTCATATTATTTTATATAATAAAGCTGTCAGAGTAAACAGGAGTAAATCTTTTCATTACTACTGTTCGAAGTAGCTCTCAGCCCAGTATTACAGTGCAGTTTAATGGCCTCTCTATTAATGCATTTGAAGCCATCTTCAACACAAAAACAGCAAATGGTTTGCAAAATCTAAGTTAAAAGGGAACTAAAATTCTGTGAATGATTCTTGTTACTGGGAATGCTTTTTATTAATTATATATAATTCTTTATATTAATTAATCTGCTTTCTTTTGGGTTAACATGCATTCTGCAAATTCAAATGTTTGGTTTGTATCAAGACACCTT
>JAQNCA010000006.1:8881905-8900896 GCA_029783725.1 Acanthurus tractus
CCACGCTAACGTTGGATAACGCATAGCAATAAAGCACCCCTTTTGTGTGGACTTGAAATGCCACAACTTTACTTTCTGCTATGGTTTTTGTAATCTTTTATACATTTGACATATATCCCTAACACTGTAGTAACCTTTGTCTAATACGAAGATCAATCATTAGCTAATATATAACTGAAGCCTACATTAGCTTCAGTAGCCGTCGGTCTGACAAGACATCTTCGCCCTTTGTATCCTCATCGCTCAGAGACCGTTTCTGCTAATTTAATTGCACTCTTCTGCGAGCTTTTGTCTCATCGGGTCAAGTAGCACAAATAAGTTAACTAGAGTAACATTTGCCTTTTGTTGCTAATCAATGCTAAGTGATGTCACCTTCCTGATACCTTGCTTGGTCACAAGTATTGTTCATGCACCAAGATTAGGACAGCAATATCAGAAAGTTTAGCTCGACTACTTATGTAATTTTTTCTTGACTACTCCCACAGTAAGGTTATCTGTCATGTCCTGAATTGAATTTGCTGTCCTCTTTTCATGAAGATGGGAGACAGCGACGATGAGTACGATCGCAGGAGAAGGGACAAATTTAGGAGAGAGAGAAGTGACTACGACCGGTCAAGAGAGAGAGAAGACAGACGAAGAGATGACTGGAACGACAGGTGAGAAAGAGATAATCATGTAAACTGTCAGTACAGATTGACAGTCTCAAATAGGACCCAGATTAACACCATTCAGCCACATTTCAGTTACAGTGTGCTTGGGGATTAGTGTTTGTTCATATTGTTCTCCTAATGTTTCTTGTTATCAATTTCCCAGGGAATGGGACAGAGGCAGGGAAAGGCGGAGCCGTGGAGAGTACCGGGATTACGACAGAGGTCGTAGGGAGAGATTCACCCCACCGAGGCATGACATGAGTCCCCAACAGAAACGCATGAGAAGAGACTGGTGAGATTAGCAGCAACAGTAATGCTGAAATTCTTTGCAAGTGGTTAGTGCTTTTGCTTATGTAACTTCCACTGTCCCTGACAGGGATGACCATGGTGGAGACCCTTATCGTGGGGGATATGATTTGGGTTATGGTGGTGGAGGGGGGCCCAGCTATGGCCCACCACAGCACTGGGGCCATCCTGACCTGCATCTCATGCAGCCTCATCATGGCATCCCCATCCAGGCAAGGTGAGAGATGGAATCAGGGTTGAATGAATCAGAACTGAATGAGATTTGGAAATAAATGTTTTAATGATCTAGTAATAACTTTTCAATAACTCATAGGTGTAACAGATTGAAGATAGCTATACATTTCACTGGCATTTGTTAAAAACTCCATCTGACTTGTCTCCTTTTTATTAGGCTTGGCAACATTCATGACATGGATCTGGGTCCACCCCCTCCCATTATGAAGAGCTTTAAGGAGTTTCTGCTGTCCCTGGATGATTCTGTGGATGAGACTGAGGCAGTAAAACGCTACAATGAGTACAAGATTGACTTCCGTCGACAACAGATGCAGGACTTCTTTCTGGCTCATAAAGATGAAGAGTGGTACGATCTCAGTTGCTTTTAATACAGAAACTCTAAACATTAATATTAGTTGATTTTAACAAAGTTGAATCGTTAGTCAGCTCTGTCACTGAACTAGTATCATACTTCTATAGTAATTTAATCTGTCATCATCAAATTTTTACAGTTCCTCTCCTTTGGCTTGCAAGTCATTATCATAATTTGAATATTATTACTTTAATGATCTAATGAGTTGATAGCCTGATCCTATTGTGGGTGTACCATAATAGATATGATAAGTCCTACAACAATATATTATGATATGGCCTAATATCTCCACTTGAGTCTTTTGACATGCCTTAGATGCAAGCTAAATAATTGAAGAGCAGTTCCACCCATGTACTAGGACCAGGCCCACAACTGCAGTTTGATACAAATGACTTTTGTTGCAATGTTAGTCAGTTTGAAAAGAAAATCAACCCAGATTCAACCTTTATGCACATACTATTGTTTTGTTTGATTCTACAGTTGTTGTAGAATTTTGGAAGGTTCCAGGTGCGGCAATAAAACACGTCTACGAACTGATTCAGGAATTCAAGTATATAGTATGCCTACAACAACAGTGTAAAACCTGCCTTCCAAAAGCATCTGTCTCTAAATTCTTTGCAAAATCACATGACTGAAGTCCTGTTTTTTTTTTTGTATTTTTTTTCAATGATTTAATGTAGTCTTTGCCAAAAAATCATCCTCATGCTTGGGTTGATTTTCTTTTTCTTATTTGGCATTTTAACATTCACAAGATTCACAGTTGTATAATGCCTGTTAATGCCTATTACATTTATTTCACAGGTATCATGCAAAAATGCTCTGTGTTGACATAACCAATTCTTCCCCCTTCATTCCCACTACTGCGTTGACGACAGTTTTTTTTTTTTGAAGATGAGAAAAAGTGGAACTCATCAACAAGAATCGGTCTTAGACAGCAAGGGCTTGCACTGCGCACAATGCAGTTGCTTTAGACACACAGTATCAGGGATCTTAGCTAGATAGTCAAGCAATCCTCCATGCATGGAGCTTTTTTTCTTGTTTTATGCTTTTTCTACACTACGTTCTTTTTATATTCGGATCAAATCCCAAAACCGAATTTGTGTGTATACAGACACACCCTTGCGGTGAAGTGGAGCGCATTTTCACAGAAGAGACCCCCTCTCTGTATTTATTTGTTAATAAACTGGCAGAACAAAAGGTAACTGTAGTCCATTCAATGATCAACATTTTTTTTCATGTGAAATTCTGAAAATGTGAATGCTTAATTCTATGAATTTCTCTGTTGTGTTTTTTCCTTAATTTTTTTGGTGAGTTAACCTCAAACTTTCTAATAATTTGCAATAATTAGCTGCAATAACTAATCACAGTCAAAACATGCATACACTGAAAGACCTAACATAAGGACTAGATGATTCAAATACAGAAATCATAGTCTTAATAATGTTAAATGCTCATATGTTCTATAGTTCCACTGACTAAATTTGGCATAACCATCAAACCACTCAGCCATCTGGATGAAAAAAAATCTTAAAATTGAAAATATGGTCAAAAGAAATGAAATGCAAATAATTTATTTGCCATTATATGACACCACTGTTGCAAAATATATATGGTATGCATTTGTTCTCTAACTTAAATATTTCGTTCATCCCAACCCCCGTCATTCCCTTTCCACTTTTTTGTGGACCCCAACTCTGGACACAGGTTCCGGTCCAAGTATCACCCAGATGAGGCCAGTCGACTCAAGGCAGAGGCCCAGAGTGCCCTGCACAACCGGCTGAATGTCTTTATGTTCCTGCTCGAGAACAGCTGGTTTGACAGTGTTGCCCTGGACATTGAACAGACCCCAGTCATCATCAAGGTTCTGGATGCAGGTGAGACCTCAGAAGTAATTAGAAAAGTGCTAATGACACATGAAGTTAGTCTTTTTTGTATGTGTCTTTGTGCATCTGTCTGTTTTAGGTTTTGAATGCCAGTGATGAAAGGTGGCAACTAGATAGTAGCTCAAGAAAATGTACCATCATCAGTTGTAGTTTTACCACATCCCCTTTTGCTTTCCTTCAGCTGTGATAAAGATGGAGGGAGGGACAGATCATGATCTTCGCATCTTGGATATGCCATCTGAAGAGGAAGAGGAAAGGGAGAAGTCAGCGTCTGTTTCAGGGGGCGCTGAACCTCCCAAGAGAGAAGACCTCAAAGCAATGGAGGGTGACCGCAAAGCTTCAGCAGAGAAAGACAAAAATGAGAGAGTAAGTTTTGTGTTCCCTTTTTGTTCGCCGGCCTGTAGAAATTTCACAGAGCTGTGTTAATGACAGTTATCTGTGCCACAGGAGGAGAGCGACTCAGCCAGCACAGAGAGAGCTGCTGCAGCTGAAGGAGAGTATGTAAAAGAGGAGGCAGAGAAAGATGCTTCCAAAGAAGAACTGCCTGAACCCAAGAAAGTCAGTGTTGCTTCCATTATTGAAATTATTTGTTAACAAAAGACCAGATCAATCCAAGAAGCCTTCATTGTTCTTTTTTTATTTATTAGCCGAGAAGAAAGAGGAAGCGTAGTGGAGACAGCGATGATGAAGGTAGCGCCTCAGAGAGTGACTCTGACTCAGAGTCAGACTCAAATTCCAACTGCTCTGAAAAACCTGTGAAGAAGGAAGAGGTGGAAGACAAGGATGAGGAGGAAGAGGAGGGTGAAGGTGAGGAATCAAATTTAAAGTGTCAGATTTTATCTTCAGAAAGACAATTCAGTGTCCGTGTTCCCAGTGTTCACAACTCAACAGTTCCTGCCACTCTCTTCCTCTTTTTTTAATGATGAAGAGGAGAAACAAAAGGAAAATGCTGAAGAGGACAAGAAAGAAGAGAAGAAGCCCAAAGATGACTCTCCCAGACCGCGTCCTCTCCACAGGACCTGCTCTCTGTTCATGAGGAGCATAGCTCCCACCATTTCCAAGGCTGAGATTATTGCTGTGAGTGGAGTGAATGTGCTCGTGTTAATGAATCAGGGGTCCTACAATCACTGAGAAATTTATTTATTTATTTAATTATTTATATAATTACTTATTTTTTAAAATTTTTAAAATTTAACTTTTTTGTAAACTCAATATTCTTCTCTGTTTTTTTCATCTCAGCTTTGCCGGCGATACCACGGCTTTCTGCGCGTTTGCTTATCTGACCCCCATCCAGAGCGCAGGTTGGTTCTTTAAAAAGCAAAAAAACAAAAACTGATTATCAAACTTTTACTTTCTGACTCTTACATTTAGTGGATTTATGTAATTTACATTATGTGAATAAAGAGACTGCACAGGATTACAAAGTATGTTAAACTAAACTCTGTGCTGCTGTAGGTTTTTCAGACGTTGCTGGGTGACATTTGACCGCAGTGTTAACATCAAAGAAGTTTGCTGGAACCTTCAGAATATTCGAGTAAGTTTGTCAGTCACATCTACAGAGTCTTTTGTATGTAAGTGATTGAAAAAAGCATAATAGAAGTTTTGTTGGGGGGTTTTTTGCCAAAAAATGTTGCCCTTAATCAACCTGCAGTAGATTGTCTGTTGTTACATGTGTGTTTACTTGCTACCCAGTTTGAATTAGCTAATGCTAGTCATAGATATGTGTAATGTGAAACATGTTGCTAGCTTTCTGTTCTTATTTGAGATGTAGGCCTTAACACTGATTTTAATGCAGGGTCACTTTGTGTTTTTGAATTCATCAATATCATGATGAAGTCATTGACCTTTTTGGTTACTAATTTAGAGCTGCCTTGAAAGCTTTAAAAAAATCAGAAGTTATCTCAACATGTTGGACATAAAGAAGCTTTGTATAGTTCCTTGCACCTGTTTTATGACTTGAATAGTCTCCTAAATAGCAGTTAAGGCCATTAAAACTCTCTTACCTTTACAGCTGCGGGACTGTGAACTGGCACCAGGGGTGAACAGGGACCTGGCGCGGAGGGTGCGTAATGTTAATGGCATCACTCAGCACAAGCAGGTGCTCCGTAATGACATCAAGCTGGCTGCCAAGCTCATTCATGCCTTGGATGAGAAAGGAGACCTGTGGAACATCAAGTTCCAGGAAGAGGGGCAGAGCGCAGAGGTACTGCACTGATCCATCAACACTTCAAACTGATTTTTCCCCAAAAAACAATCTTAAAAATAAGAATTTTAATAATTTGTCTTTGGTTTGTGTGTCAAAAGTTGCCAGCTCAGAACCCTATCCTGAAGAATATCACAGATTACCTGATAGAGGAGGTGAGTGCTGAGGAGGAGGAGCTCCTGGGCTCTGGGAGCGGGATGGATCCTGAGGAGAGCGTCAAGGAGGGAAACCCTGCAGAGACAACTGTGGAGAGGGATGACAAACTAGCCAAGGTATGGCTTTTACAGTTATGAGTGCAAATAAAGCACAATTCCCCAGTAAAATCTATATATTAATTTACTATCTGCCCTCCTTTGAATACAGATTTTATTACTTTTATCCTTAATGCACCGTCATTTAGATAGCAATCCAGAACTGGCTGGTTTCATATATAAAATCTTTATAGTCAGTGTTTATTAAGTTTCCTTTCCATCTTTCTTGATTCAGGTTTTGGATCGTTTGATCTTGTATCTGCGTATTGTGCATTCAATTGACTACTACAACACCTGTGAATACCCAAGTGAGGATGAAATGCCCAATCGCTGTGGCATGATCCACGTGCGTGGGCCCATTCCTCCTAACCGCATCACACACGGAGAAGGTCAGTGTGTTTTCCCTGTTAGTGTTGTGCAACATGAAAAATTCTGCTAAACAAAGAGATGTGTAAAAATGTCAGTGGTACAACAGTATTTGTCTGGAGTTGAATAGCTTTTTTTTTTTTTACCTTGTTTACCTTCTTGCTAGTTAATTAAGGAATAGCTGTGTGTTTACAGTATATTTACTTGGATACTATTTTGATGAATTCACTGTTTCACACCTTCTATATTTTTCTGGTAACATTGTACAGTGCAACAGTGGCAGAAGATGATGGAGGAGAAGCTGAGTCCTTTGTTCAGTTTGAAAGAAATCCTGTCTGAGGAAGAGGCAGCTAAGATGGGCCGCAAGGATCCTGAGGAGGAGGTGGAGAAATTTGTGTCTGCCAACACTCAAGAGCTGGGAAAAGACAAATGGCTGTGCCCACTGAGTGGCAAGAAATTTAAGGTGAGCTCGACTATGTAATACACTGAGCTGCATTGATGTGCTTTTAATGAAATCTCTTCATAATTTGATGATTTTTTTTCTTGTGCTGTAAAAGGAAATGTGAATGAGTCATTGTTGAGTCACTTGCTGCTTGTTTTTCTTTTGTTGTGCAATGACATGATGCATTTCAAATTGATTTCCAGGGCCCAGAGTTTGTACGGAAGCACATCTTAAACAAACATGGGGACAAAATTGAAGAGGTGAAAAAGGAAGTTGCGTTTTTTAACAATTTCCTGATGGACGCCAAGAGACCGTCCCTGCCAGAGATGAAGCTTCCTCCTCTTCCAGGCCCAGGTCAAGGTCGACACAACATTTCTATCCATTCAACTCACATTCTCATAATAATAAATAATAGAAGAGTCAGTTCAGTGTTGCTCCGAGGCTTCAATTTTCCTCTCTGTTTTCACCCTGCAGGGTTGCTCTCTCCCAGCATGCCATTTCCTCCACAAGGTCCTCAGGGTCCAATGGGCTTCGCACAGCCTCGTCCTCCGCTGATGGGCTATGGTGGTACGTTCTCTTACTAAAATGTTTTGATAGTGATGAGGTGTTTGTGAGTCAGACCACTTAAATGTATTGATTTTGAATCCTTCGTTTTAAAAGGTGGACCTCCTTATCCTCCAAACCAATTTGGAGGAGGTAGAGGCAACTATGACAACTTCCGTGGACAAGGTGGCTACCTAGGAAAGCCACGCAACATCAGGTGAGACCACTGTACGTGTGATCTTTACTTTGCTATGACCTGTCAATTTTTTTTTACATTGCAGAAATATAAACATCTTTTGTATGACCAATTCTGTTCTTCCCTGGCCCTTTGTTTTTTGCACCTTTAACCATCTCAGAATGTCACGGGGTGACCCACGCAACATCATTGAATATCGCGACCTGGACGCACCAGATGACATGGACTTCTTTTAGAAAGTCCACTTTTCCTTTAAGTCTTCACTCTTTGCAAGTGTTGTGTCCTGCTTGCCTTCTGTAGTGGATTAGATTGTTGCCTTTCCTAAATATTTTTTTCTAATTGTGCAATTAGAACAAAATTCTATTGTAAACTGATTCCTCAATAAAGTTGTGACCTAACTGCATTTGTATGTATTAATTATGTGTGACTTGAGGCGGAACAGAGCAGCCAAATAATAGAGAGAAGCAGCCAGTAAGGCTTTAAAGGGCAAGATATTGATGAAGAAATTCATCTCAAAAATAACCACAATGGTTAGTGAGTTGAATAAATGTCTGAATAATTATATTTTGTTAACTGATAAAAAAGACACTATTTTTTTGTTTTCTGTTTTTTTCTTTTCTATTTTTAATAAGATGACTGTGATGTAATTTTTTGCTAATGATTTACTTTGTGGCACATTTCAAGACTTCAAACCGTTCTAGTGAAGTGAATTCCTCTTGAGGTGAGGAATGGTTGCTCTCTACTGGCAAACCATGGAATTACATATGTGCATTACCACTGGGGGTTTTTATTTGACACAGCTGGTGACTAGGAACCTGCAGAAACCTTGCAGTAATACAAGAAAAAAAAAACATTTTGAGTAATAATAACTACCACCATTTGCAAATACTCGATGCTACTAGATTTTGAGTTACACTACACTCTTACTCTTTCTGAGATCTCAATAACATAACTCAATTAATGCAAGTAGGTTAACTCAGTTCTGAAGAAAGCAATAATTTATTATTTCATTCATGTTTCCTTTGCATCACATGTTCAGATATTGTGTAATCACATTAGGAAACACGGATCCTCATGTGGCTTTATTGTGACAAATAAAGCATACTGAGACAAGAATGTTGTACTGCTTTACTAACAGCATTCACACATAATGGACATTACAACTTAATAATTAAGTCCCATTTTCATGTTAAATAATTTCAATTAAAATATGAACAAACAAATCATCAGGGTGAAAGACCTGTCAAAAGCAGCAAAGAAACAGCTACACAGTTTTTCATGGAAGGAAACTCTAAATGATCTGAAGCTTGTGACTTTCAGGAAGTCCACAGCTGACCTTGTTTTCATGGAATAACTTGGTCAGGGCCTCCATGTAAAGTTTGTGATAGTGGTCGACCTCCTCCTCAGTAGGTATGGTACGCTTTGGCACTGAAATTGGACTTCCCACTGGAAGGAGCAAAGGGTCAGTATAAAATGGGCCCAGTGCAGCAAGTTAGGCTTACACACAGAATGATGAAATACTCACCGACAATGGTGACGGGAGTCCTGTAGGGTATGACTGCCCAGCGTTCACCAAGAAACAGACAGGGGGCGAAACCCACAATACTCTTGAACAAGTCCTGTAACTTCCGACCCAGACTGCCTTCGGTGAGAATCACTTGCTTGAAGAGTTCATTCTCTCCAAATGAGTAAACAGGCACCAGATCGACCCTGTGGGGGATGATCAGAGCTTGTATTAGGGTGTCCAGTAGGGGCTCGCCAGCTACATGTGAGTGCAATGATGCCCACAGATGCTGATACTTCTGTGCGTTTTTGTGAGTATTCTCACCCGAACTCAAGAGCCAGCCTAACAAAGCCCTTCCTCTGCTTCATGACCACTGTGTTCATTCCAGGAGAGGACGCTAGGGACTCTGCAGCGCCCCCTATTACAATCGCCAATGCATCACCCTTTTGCCTTTTTGAAAGGAAATGGGCAAGGCTTGCCTTACTGACTGGACGAAGACCTGATCAGACAAAGTAAAAAGACGGCAATAGTCAGTTCACTTCTGTTTTCTTCCTTTTTTTCAAACACAAGAACAGGAACTTGAAGTGTTATATCTGGTTGTTGCAAATAGATAAACATATTTTAAATACCTCCACACATTATGTATTCCCTAAAGAGTGGTATCCTGAAAAGTCCTGCCAGAATGGCCAGGGTGGGTCGCACCCCAGGGAACACTTCAGTAAAGCCACAGCTATCTGTGCTGAAGCAGGCGAAGGCTCCCATACTCATGATACCATGTGGGTGAATGCCCATGAGGTAGTTATTGTTTGGATTCAACTCAGCTGTCTTCACCAACTGAGCAAGAAAAATGGCACAAGAAGATAAAGCCACTGATTGCAGTCATTCTTTGCCATTAAAACCAAACCCACTTTACTATTTATTATCTCAGTGAATGACAGGTTTCAAAAACACACACATTTAACAGGTTCTTGCAGGCGTTAAATCACTGTCACAAGCACGTGTTCTAACCAGATTTCAACACAACCTGAGAATGATAAGAACACCACATGTGATACATTTGCCAAAAGATACACAGGGAAACTTACTTTGATTGGAAAGTAGTCTCGGTAATGGTTCCATACCCTCCACCTTCTCACAAAAAGGCTTCCTCTGCCATCTGATGCAGACATTGCTCATGTTAGAGACATTAAGTGGAGCTTAACTTCTTACCTCATACTAACTTCTTACAGTATTAAAAACTATTTGTTATGGTATACTGCTTTTGTTGCAAGTATGTAAAATATCAATAATAACTGTTGTCTGCCCTACAACACAACTGATTATATGTAGGCTGTGAATATGCAGTGTGTTTACACAGAAAAAGTGAAAAAATAAATAGACCAGTATATAGACCAATAAGGCTTGACCAGCCTGTTAATGGGGACTGTTTTTTGAGAAAGCACAAACAACATGGATCAGCTGATGCCAAACACGCTCCAAAACCTGCTTCTAACTCGTATACAATTGAGATATGAGACACAGTAAATTTGTAAGAGATTCTTCTATATTGATGAATACTTGAGTGATAAATTTTTTTTACCTCTTTCAGGGCTTTTCCAGTCCCACACCAGCCATAAGAAGTTTAGAACGGAGAGTGGCCACAGCCAGGTAAACATAAGATACACCATCAAGAAAATGCAAGCCAGTCCTGAAGTTGGATGTGCATTGTGCCGTGTTGGACAATAAGAAAGTCCATATTTCAGGGTGCAGGAACGTTTTGTATTAGCTCAGATATAAATAAATACAGTCGTTTTACAGATGCAGTGAAAAGCTTGTGAGCTACTGCAACAATAAAAATTGTTATTATTTGATAATAATAGATGGTTGTTGAGGGTAAGGGGATCTTACCTAAGAAGAGAAAGGATAGCACCCATTGCAGAACACTTAATGTCTCTATAAACTGCTTCCGCTGAGTTTTTTCTTCAGTCATTCTTGCAACCTGCAGGCCATACCATGACTTTTTAGCACTCAATACAAAACATTTAAACTGTGCTTTCATTCACAAAGGTCAAGGGTGTCTGATGCCTGTAGAAATGACAAAAGTTGCTTTGTCTGAAAGAGTAATGAAAATTATGGTACATGTCTTTATGATCAAGATGAGATTTCATCAGTAATCAGCACTTTAGCTTGTGAGCTTAATCTTCCTTTAGGGAAGTCACAGTCTAGTCTAAAAAACTTGCAAAGCATGCAGCAGCCTGATGAAATGACTTACTTATGAACAAGCTGACTGTAAACCTAGGCAGTAGGTTTATCAAGTTGCTCTCAAATAAAACTCATTTAAGCATGCATGGCAACAAAACACCCTTTATCGAGACAACATAAAACAAAAGATTACATGATCATTCTGTTAAGCATGAAAGATGGTACTTTACCTTTAGAAATTATTCTAGTTAAATTGAATGGATGCAGATTCGCCGGTTCAGTGAAAACCTGAAATGCAGGATGCACTTTGACCAGGTCATGCAAAGTTCCTGATAACAAAATCCACTCCCCCGATACTTTGACACACATGCAAATCATGCTAGAGATAAACACGACAAAGTTTTATAATTGCATTCTCTGTTCATTAAATCTGTGTCACGTCCAGTGAGAGAGCGTGATATGATGGTGCTTTCTCTGAGGAGTGTGCAGAGATGGCACGATGGTGTGTCTTATTTGCTTTCGGTCACTTTAGTGGCCACGAAGATTAAATGTGCAAAAGAAATCTGCTTTTATTCAACCTGATCTTGATGTTTGCTTGGTGACAGACAGATTTTAATCAATTCCATGTACTTTCTTTCTGTGAAGCTGCTATCTGTAAAACTCAATGCTTCCTGCAGAGGTTTCTCATCGCAAATCTTTCTGAAAGTGAGGGGATTCTGCAGCCTGAATCAATAGATGGGTTTTAAAGAAAAAATTTGCCACATTTTCTGTGGATGTCTAACAGGTGCTAATGTTAAATGTAGTCAATTGAAACTATAAATTTCCCTATTCATGCTATATTGACCGAGATAAAGCAGTCTTCTTTCTTTATAGTATTTCCCTGAAATCACTGATGCCCCAAATGTTCATGTTGTCACCAGAAAATGCTTTTCTTATTCTCTGTGCTTTTGCTTTTCTCAGTAACTGTGGGCATCAAAATCTAGAACAATAACTAAGTTTCGGATCCATTTGCACTTACTGCAGCAGACAACACAGCAGCAGCAGTGTGGACAAGCATGCATACTGTTAAAATCAGTTATCTGTTATAAATTACTTTGATTAATATCTGATGTTGAATCAGTTTCTCAAATATACCTTGACCTCTGAACACTGCTGCACAAGTGTGGCAACAGCAGTCCAAAGATTCCCCTGATAATTATGTAATTATCTAAAAGGCCCTCCTAATCTCCTACATGGTTGATAAAACTCAACTCCACTCTCACAGCTGTACTCATCTGTACTATCTCCTTAGACTTCAGGGGGCGGGTCTCTTTCACACAGGCCATGTGTTGGCTAGTTTGTCATGTGACACCTCCTCCTGAAAAAACATAACATTTGAATAGTATTACTATAGTAAAGTTATAATTGCACATACATAAAGAAAGTAAGTGCATAATGTGAGATGGTGTTTCCTTCTATATAGACTCAACAGTGGGCACTTCTGCAGTGTGTCAGTCTTGTCTGCAGGCTAATTTAAATGACTGGTCATCCAGATTCAGTCCAAACAAAATGTCACACCATTATTCATATGAAGGCTTAGCCTACTTTATGGCTGTGGTACTCATGGAATTATTTAGAGCGCATTTTATACTTAATAGCGTTCATCCTCTGTTACATCACACGCTCTTATTACATTTCCATGACAGTTTTGATTTGCTTTTGTCAGTTTTAGTATTCTTCATAAATACACAGACTGTTGTCTCGGTTTATTGAAGTTGAAAAAATTGCCCGCTATTCTACCTAAGAATCCATCGGGACAATAAATGAGTCTGTAGCTCGAATCTCCTCCTAAAATATGAGTCGTGAAGGGAAATTTCATTTCAGTGTCCTGATAAAAACCAAAAGATAACAGCCTCCCGTCGCAGTTGGACCCAAAGCCACGTTTTTTTTTCTTCCTCCTAAAAGCAACCAGCGGTCCGCTCTCAGGAAGCTCTGTATGAATATTAATATGGATGCAAATACACGGCGAGGATGCCCAGCGCGTGAACCAACACCGCGCGCTCATATCTGCGCATTTTTGTGTTGACGTTTTTTTTTTTTTCGGGCTCCTCATGCCTGGAATGAAAGCATGTTTTTTTTTTTCGCGCGGAGGTCGCGTAGGAGGCTTTTTTGAAACACAAGAGGATGGCGTTTCACCTGAGTGTTTGCAGAGGAACATTTTGTAACGTCGCATTGAATTGCATCATGGTTTTCAATCAGATCTCACACCGGCGAGGCTACACCGAGCCTCGGTAGTAGGTAGCACCACAGTGCGCTGTTTATCATAAAAATGGAAGACCTTTCACGTCAAGAAAAGGCGTCATCCCGGTGATATGCGTCTGAATAACTGATTTTTTGTTTTCACGTCAATTGACACATCTGGGGAAGATTTTTTTTTCTCTCCATCCCGTCTACCAAGACAGCTGTGTCATCAACAACCGGCGTGGTGTTGTTGTTGTCTGATTTTTACGAGCCTGGGCAACTGGATATCGGCATCGTCTGCCTCTGCGCCAGCCATAGGCTACACGGTTACTAAGGTAGGTTTCACATCCTCATTGATATTAGTTATGTTGTTTTTTTTTTGCTCCATAAATCGCCGCATCAGTTTGCTCACATTGTCTAGCCTGTGTTACCATCTGTCATAGTCAAAATTCACGATCTGCTTAATTAGCAGCAGATAACACGATGCTGTATTGCGGAGGAGATGTCGGGCCTGAAATCATTTTACGCGTAAATTTCAAGAAATAAAAAGGTTGACAGCGAGCCGCTGTGTGTTCGTGAGGCAAATTATTCAACCTTGAAGCCTCACATCCCGTGACGGTGACTATAAGGCCTGTATTTTAGCCCCAAACACAAAGTAAGAGATGTAAATATACAGCAGGACTGCCGCGCAGGATAGCCTAACCCACAGCCCGTGTTTAAGTTCAGTCGTGACAAGACCTTATAAATATTTCACCAAAAAACAAGCCTCCATCAGCTGACTGGTGATGCTGGAGCATACACGGCGTTATTAATCAGATACCCAGCCATACACCACGGCAGAGACGGTGTTAGGAGCCCCGCTCTGCAAGGCCATGATGGAAAACATCTGCATGTTTACGGATAAGAGTGTAGCAGAGGTTGTATGATGCGCGCGCGTGTGTTTGTGTCAGTGTGTGTGTGTGTGTGTGTGTGTGTGTGTGTGAATGGGCGGTAGTTAGGCTACTCTGATTGTGAATACACTGGTTGTGTGTGTGTGTGTGTGTGTGTGCGCGCAACCAGGTGAGGATGTGTTGGCGCGTCTTTGAGGAGCGGGAGAGGCAGGCGTCTGGATGAGGGGAGCCAGTTCATTCCGATGTGTGTGGGTTTTTTTTTTTTTTTTTTGAAGGAAAACCCATTAGATGATACCCAAATAAACTGCCGCAGTATCCCACCTTAGATGCTTTATGAGACGATCCAAAAAGGTCGAAACATTATAAATACAACATGGAATTAAGGTTAGTAAACACAGTTTTTGCCCCCCTTTTTTTTCCGGGCGTGACAGCCACTCGAATCAAGCATCACTCACACTGAGATTTCTTCTTCACCTCTCCACCACATGCTCAGCGAAATTTCAATAAACAGCAGTTATTAGGCTGCTAAAATGAAAGGGTTTGGCACATTTTTTTCTTTACCTGACTGGCTTTAATGTCTCTTCAGATATTACCTGAAAAAAAAAAACAGGGGAGGCTGTTTGTCTTAAAAGGACATGTTGTATCACTACTGAGTGGACATTTAATTTTGACAGAAGCAGTCATGTCAGTTATAGCCTATCCCTTACAAAGCAAATACAACAAGTGAAAGAACTGGAAATCTTGTTGAATATTACTTGTATTCTTATTTGAATATATATTTTGATGATTTGTCTTTAGGGCATGAAACTTCCCCATCTGTCTGAATTGAAACTAATTCCAAGCCAGTCTTGCTTGACCTTGGAGCTGAAAATGAGAAAAACAAATCTCCCCAGCATTGCTTTAAGTCCTGCTAACGCTACCAGACTCTGTATATCTATATCTGAAATCGAGGCGTCTCTTGTGGTGTTTGGTTAATGTTGGTACCGATAGAGGAGAGCAGGGGTGGGTGCGAGCAGCTGTGACTTTGGGGTCAGTGAGTGCAGGCTGTGAGCCACACATACTGTGCAGCGTGTCTTGAATGCAGAAGAAAGCCGGGGCTCACTAAAGCTGCCGCTCACTGTCGTCGCTCACCTGGTGATCCTAAATTCAGTACTTTAATGTGATTAAATCAGGAAACGGCAACATTATGAGGCAGCTAAGTCTGTGCGAGCCATACAGCATGGAAAAGAATAGAATATGTTTTATTGGAAACCTTAAGTCCTTGAGGATTTATCCAACTAAACCAGAATGTAGAGCTTTTGGAAAATATGGAAAACAACCACAGACTTTGGTTAGGGGTTAATGAAATGAGGCAGAGCTTGAGGTTGTGATAAATTGATGTCAAGAAAAAAAAGTGACCAGTGTTTTCAGTAAATTAGAAAGGACTCTGACTATTTTTTATCTTTTGTCCAGGAAGCGGATGAATCAGTTGCCCTGACCAGCAGTGTATATCATGTCTGAATCCAAAAAGGATGACAAATCCAGTTTGGAAGATTTAAATATACTGAGAGGGAGAGGGAAGGCCCACACAGGGCCAGAGAGGAGAGGGACTGATGGATGTGCGACAGACGTGGTAGATGCTGACATTTTAAGCCCATTTCTCTAGTCTAGTGGATACCCCTGTCTGGATGAGCAGTAATGGATTTTTTTCTTCGTACTGCTGTGTATTTCCTGGAGCACCCAAACAGGTTGTTTCCTGCAAGTTCGAGCAGCAGCAGGTCAATAGGTTGGTAAAAGTAATATAAATGGCTACCACTGGCCAGTCGTGCAGGTATTTCTAAATCAATACCACTGTAGAAATGTTAGTTGGCTCTTGTGTGCATTGTTATTTTTCCAAAGGGAGAGCATGTGCTCCTCCCAACTGAAGCTTCACCATCATTTCTGATGCCATTGCGCTCGGCTCTGTCAAAGAAAGATGGCTTCGGAAATGATGGAGGAACACTGTTTGTGCTGCAGCATATGAGCAGTTAGATATGTGCAGTCAGTTGTGGATTTTCACTTTACATCTGGTCCGTGATCACCACACAGGAGAAATATCAGGTTAGAAGTAATTTTCTTATGAGTCGATGGGATGACTGTTTTTGCTCAGGCAGCAGAGGCAGTTAGTTTGTCCCTTGTGCTACTGAATTGAATCTTACCAGTTTTCTCTCCCGTCTCTCGGATTTACTTCTCCCTGTACTTTCATGCTGTAAACAACATTCTAGTAAAAGTGATGAAGAGCCCACTAGAGCCAAAACAGATTAGATGGTGAATCAATTTGTTGATTGACAAAAAGTAATCAGCAACTGTTCTGATAACTGCATTTTTCTCATTTTTCAAGAAAAATAATGAAAAAATGCAGCAAATTCTGATGTTCTAGCATCTCAAATGGGAAGATTTTCTACTTCTCATTGCAATATATAATATTACACTGATTAACTTATGTTTTGGACTTGTGATGGCACTAAACATACAAAACAAGACATTTAAAGTCATCACCTTTGGCTCTGTGAGGCAGTGACTGAGATGTTCCTCAACATTTTGATAGTTTGTTAAAAAAAATTATTGCAAATTTTAAAAATGATTTTCAGTTGTTAGTTGTGGCCCTACAGCCTGTGTACCCTCTAAAAATGACATGACTGCTGTGTATTTAAAAATGTGCTGGTATCAGTGTAACTCAAATCATATCGGTTTACATCTGTAATGTGATAGAAAACTGTCATAAGGACACTCTGTAACTTTGGCTGGTATTTTTGAATTGTAAATAGTTTTTTTGGGAGGTGCTGCTTGAGTCCTATGGCTGTTTTTATATCAAGCGGCCTGATAACCTACAAAGTGGCAGAGGTCTTTAAAAAAATTAATTTTAAAACCAAAACCTAAAATGCCTCTAAATTTTAGAAAGGGTAAAGCTGCTTATGTTTTTGTGTTAAAAAAAAATACATGTACAGGTGGTAAAATGGCCTAATCAGGCAATTATTTTACTTTACTTTGACAATGTTATGAGACTTGTGAGAGACATGCCCAAAAGATTGTTCAAAATTGATCAAGCAGAGATTTTCTCACTTAGACTCTTCCTTCCTGGTAAACCTCTTGTCCAAAGGTCAAACTGGTGATGTCAGCATGATGTCATCAGGGTTATTTTCTAAGACTTGAAAAAGCTCTTCAGAGAACACAGACGGCATCATACAATTGTTTTCACAGACTGAGAAACGGTGGAAGTTGCCCTTTTTCTTAGAGATTCTGCCACTAATGTAGGTCAAATTAATTTATCTGACTGGTCCTTCTTGTGTGGTGCTTAAACACTGTATGTTATTACCAAGAATTCATCATAATAATGGATTGTTGAATCCAATCATTCACAATTTTGTCCGCACAGTTTTGATCAATAGTGTTTCCCCAGATACCATAAACTTCAAAATACAACTCCTGTGTTTCTGGGGGATCAAATCAACTTTTTTCACACACTGAAGTCAGTCACAGCGTTGAGTTATAAATAGGTCTAACTGCGTAAAGGTTCTCTCCAGTGGCTTCTTGATTAAAGGGCATGCCATTTACCAGCAATGTCCTGGGTACAAATCCTGCCTTGGACATTGTTAGATGTCATCCCCCATTCTCTTCTGTCTGTCCTTACTCTGTACTGGTAGACTGTCCAGTAAAGAGAGGACTGAATCCCATTAGACTCTTTCAGCTGTGTCTCCAACTCTAAATTCCCTCTCTCTAAATAGATATAAAGGCATACAGATTGCCTGCTCTGCTGCGGAAATGACTATCTTTTTTGTCTCATATAGCTCTCTGTATTTTTATATGATGCACTTGATGCAGGGGCTTAAGAAAAAAAAAGAACATAACATATTTAAATGGACTGACATCCCTGCACCCACAGAGGGATGAGGAGGAGGAGGAGGAGGAGATTATTTTGTTCTACAAACAGCCGCTGACTTTTAGGTGCTTTATTTGGGAGCTCCCTCTGCAACCCTGTTCTCTACACTTCTCAGAGAACATGAAGTGTGTCATGTGTGTCCCTTGTCTGACCCTCGTCTGGAGGAAGTCTGGAATGTATATGGCCAAATTATCCATTAAAAATTCATATTAAATGCTACCTTTAAATGCTTTCTCTCAGGACTGTAAGCATCTTACAGCGTTCAGTCTTCACTGCAGTGTGTAGTCAAGAGTAATGATGTGTGGTAATGATTTCCTTGAGGCAACTCATCTTTGCTCATTTCCCCTCTGTTTTCTCCTCATTAAACCTTTCAAAACCATTTGCATGGTACCATACAAAATAAATAAAGTCAGGAGCCAGCAGTTACTCCTCTCTTGTTGGCACAGAGGTCCCAGTCTCCAGCCACCGATAATCGCCACCGATTTATCAGTCTATGTTCTTTGTTCCACACGGTTGAATATGCGATTTGGGACAAGGGGCAAATGTGTTTGCATATGTTTTTGTGCTATTTATCTTATGTTTTTGTCTGAAGAAGCCCATAGACAGTTCAACTCAGCATCACCATGTGGCACGGTATTTACCAATATATGGAATTACAAGAGTTGCAAATTGTAGTTCTGTTTTGAATTTTAAGTATATTCAGGCATACGCAAGTGGACCAAAGTGGACCAGAAAGTGTGTTAATGTTAATATTAACATTAATGTGCAGCATTTATGCCAAAGACCTTCAAAAGACCTTGAATAATGTTCACTTAATCATTAGGAGGCGGTGTTTTCTGTCAGTTGTGTGCGGCAAACAGCGAAAACTATAA
>JAQNCA010000006.1:8907310-8927096 GCA_029783725.1 Acanthurus tractus
TATATGTATGTATATAATGTATATGTGATATCAGTAGAAAAATTTCAGTAGCACAATCATGCATGACCCATAATTCCAGTTACTTCCCTTTAAGAGTTTAACAACAAATTAGTTGTGCTCATGTGAAAATGTAGATTTCAACCAGATGTTCAGAAGAAGGTCATAAGAAGGTTTTAACTGAATCCTCTTTTGGCCTTAGAGTTCAGCACTGGTCAACATTTATCTACTGAGAGCTGGTTTTCACTTCTCCGAAGATGAAATGGCGTATCAGTCACATCGCACAAGCCCTTTCTTTTGAGATATGTGGTCATCTCACAAATACAGCTGACGTGAGTTTACCTGAAAGAAGGAATGGGCCATTAACTACCTATCTGATGGTTTTGCCCAGACCATTGTGCACATGTGGAGATTGATGTTAGATCAGAAACACGTGAGCGTATCAGTAATTACAACCAGTTCCTTGAGAGGAACCAGGTGTGATTTCATTGGACTCCTGATTTAGTATTTCACTCTTGGTACTGTCAGCTGGTGCAGATACTCTCTGAGCTCAATTCAGTGCTGTCTTACCCATTGGTATGGGTGATGAAACATGACTATGCTTTGAACATCTACACCTGATGTTCATGCTCAATATTTGGCCTCTTGGATCCAGACTTGCAGCTGAAAAAAAAGGGAGTTCATTCACCAGGTTTGCCATAATGGATGGCATGCCTATGACTACGTGGCAGCCTGCGTAACGTGTAGAGAGTGTGCAGCAGTATGTCATGAATGTGAGGAGCAAGGTGGTATGGTTGCTATTGGAAACAGATGCTATCTCCATTTAAGGTACAGCACATATATTGTTACTGGAGGATCAGGTACAAATGAAGTTTAACCCCGGGATCATCACGTATGACGAGGCTGACGTCCTGCTTTGTGCATATTCAGTAGCTAAACAAGAGATGCATGGCTGACAGTGTTGCTAGGAGACCACACACAGCGACTAGTGTGAGAGGCTTGATTTCACCTCCCTCCCCCATTCTTGTCGTCTGGCTGCCTTTCACTGTTTCTCTATCCCTTGCTTTTGCCTCCATTTGCTTATTCCCTCCACTCCCATATTCCCTTTCTCGATATTCCATCAGTCTGTCTCCAGTTTTCCGCCTAATCATATTTATCTTCAGACCGGTTGATCCCTCAGTGACTCTCCAATTATTGGCTTCCCCCATTTTTCACCGTGCCCCCTCCCGTCTCCCTCCCGCTGCCTCAATATCTCCCCTCCTCTCTGGCTGTGTGCGTCTCAAGCTGCTCATTCTTCTCCTGAACGTTTTTGCCTCGTCCTCTCGTTCTGCTTTCTCTCCGCATCTCGTCCTCTCTCCCAGTTTGTTTCTCTGGCTGTACAGCATCACTGTGTCTTAGCTCAATTTTTGTGTCTATGATGTACCGTGTGGCTGAGGGGTCATGTTACGATGCTGTACAACGATGTGCAAAAATATGCAGTGGCAGAAACTGGATAAACTGGATAAGCACATGTCCAGCATCTTATGTTGTTACTTTGTAAAGATTCTACAGTATTATTAAAATAAGTCCATCATCTGTGGACATCTAATGTACAAAATGCTGCTAATTTTTTTCCTGCTTTCTATCAGATAGTAAGTTACAAAGTTTGATAGTGCTTTTTTGCTATTTAATTCATCCTTGAAGGGATGCAAATCTGAACATCCTGTTACATATGAGAGTACGTCAGTTCGAGGACGGTCTGTGCAGAAGAGAGAAGATGTGTTTAATGAACAAGATGTTCTATCTGCTCTGCTTCTATTCAAGTAGCTTTGCAAAGGCAAATACATCTTATGAATGCTTTTTCTGTTATTAAAAAAGGAAGCAGGTTTGTAACAATATTATGTTTCAAATCACAATGTCTGCACAACACAAAAGGATAATATAAACCAAAGTTATTAAATGTATGTTTTGAGTATGTCTTGTTGGGTATTGCATCTATGTCGAGACCCGGGCCAGTGCTGCGATGTGTACCTCTGTTCAGCAGCGTTACTGCCTCTCTGACAGTGAGCTGCAGCAACACCACAGGACCACTTGCTGAGGTGGAGGTTGAATGGCAGCGGGCTGCAGCACAAAGTGTTCCAGAAGTGTTAAATAAGTGGCAGTGAAAGACCGTTTTAGGCAGAGGAAAGCAAGCTCTTTGTCTGCATTATATTTCACTTATACTTTTCCCCTTTCTTGCACACAGAGATGATACTCATGCTCAGAAGTTCCAAATTGATTGTTGACTGTTGATTATGATCCTAATCCCATCATCAGTAACCCGCACACAAATCTGCTGCTGAGCGTTTGCAATAACCCCTTCACACCCCGAGTGTTTGTGTGTGTTTAGCATGTATGCTGAATTTGACTATGTGTGTGATCTGTTTGCTTATGTGCATGAGTGAGTAGTCTGCAGCGTTGCATGCAGATCCAGCTTCATGAATCATCGCTCCATCTGCCTCCTGGTTCTAATGAGAGAAATTCACGCCACTCCTGACCCTGCAGATGCTCCTCAAACAACTTACTAAATGCTCTGAATTTATAGGGGATTTAAAGTGATTGAAGGGATCGATCACTGTCATCTTATATGAGTGTACCTCATGTTTCGTGTCGGCCTGTAAAAATGATGTTTGTAGCTCAGTTTGATCATAAAAATCCTGCCTGTAGATGTAACACGAAGGGCTCCTGGTTCTTAAACTCTGCTAATTGCACACCATCCCACAGCATGTAATGCAGCAATTGCAGGGTTGCCTGTTCAGCTGCCAGATCCTAGAAACCCAAATCAAAGCTCCAGTTAACAAAAGCCCAACCTACAGTCGCAGCTCCCTAACCTAATTAACATTGAGCCAGCAAGCATGGCAGCAGCAGCGGTCGAGGTTGTGGTCAGGGCTGTGGGATACAAGAATAGCAGTAGCCACGCTGACACACTGGATGACACACTGGGCCGTGACAAAAGAATCACACACAGCTACACAGCTCTACATGCCGCCTGGTTCAGGTGACAGTGCCTGATGCTCCCACTGTGGCTTTTTTGTCTTTATAGTGAGACATGGTTGAAATATTGCTCCAACAGTAAGGCTGCTGTGCAGTTGGTGGTAAATGTAGTTTAAGTGGCCCTGAATATGTGCAGAATTAGAAGAGGGATTGCACTGCTGGAAAGTGTAAATGTCATGTATTTTTTATGGCCTTTTTATGCTGCTTACATCCTTAGTCAAGGGACGTAAAAGCATATTTCAGAGCTCATTAAACTAGATTCATGTGCAGTTTTATTGTAACATGTTGGGGTTTTAAAAAAGTATCAAGTAGAGAACATAATTACTTTTACATTATAGCTAAAATGATTTCAGGGTGAATCCTTTAGTTGATTAACAAAAAAATAATTGACAATTACTGTTTTCCCTATAAATAATTTGAATAATTGTTATTCATTTTACTCATTCATTTTACTGTTATTCATTTACTATTTTCATATTTTTTAAGGAACAAACAATCAATCATTTAAAGGAAATAATAAGTAGTGCTATCCAAAAAATTATTTGTATCAGTCTAATTGGAAAATGGCTCAAAATCAGCTTTACTTACCAAAGACAACAGTAAAATCTATATATTTACATGGATGCATGAGTGATAATAATTTAATGATACAAACTTTTTAAGTACAACAGTCACAGGGGACATTTTTTTCTGCAGAGGCTTCTTTTTCTTTGAATACTATAAGCACATTATTTGTATTGAAAATGTTATTTAAGTGGAAGTTGGTAACCGAGTGTAGTATTACAACTTTTGCTCGAAAAAAGGAACTGTTTGCTTTCTCCCCTACTGTTGCAAGCACTACATACGAAGCCTATCTGGTTGTGTCTAATATGCAACCAGGTCTGTTCACCAACAGAGCTGTTCAACTCAAGCTGATGCCAAAAGCACCAATGATAATGCCCCAGCATCCACCAATAAAAAACATTCCATCTCTGTTTCTATTTATGATGGAAAAGCACTGGAAACATGCATCAGCTGACAGCTGTGCTTTTCTTAGCCAATTGCATTGCACACTTGCATTCACCAATGTGAAAACACTGTTGGGCCCTCAGATATCTGCCCCACAACAAGCCTGACTTGTCATGGGGTGAGCGTGAGTAGGAAGCTGTGCATGCGCTACATATGACAAACCACATTACTGTCTGGCTAGCAGACAGGCATAGCTAGGCCATCCCAGGGCCTGCAGCCAGAGACGCTCTGCAGCTGAGGAACCATGCTTACTCAAATATTCATAACTGGATAATGAAAATATAAATAGTTTTCATGTGATATGCTAGAGGTAGGGGTAAACAAAAACTGCAACCTCCATCATCATGCATCACTGTATCTGTGCTTTGAAGGCTGCCAGTTGGAGTAATGGGCAGGATTGTTCGCCATGACACACTGAGCATGATAAGCAATGACTCCCCTAAAGTTCTGCCTGTAAATTGGGTTTGATTATTTGGGTTTCATAGTGCGTCCACACATCTCAAAGTAATCACTGTCAATCTTGTCAGTTGCAAGTAGGCTGGGAACCTGTTAAACATGTTTTTTAATGATTAATGAGCTCAAACATTGCCCTTGTTTCTTCCTATTTAGGTGAGTTGGAGGAGGCTGCCTGTGACACACATCCCCTTCTCCCGAGTCTTCTTCTATACCATGAGCTCCGGCTCTGCCCAGGATGTGGCAGTCGAGCATTTCCTGCGTGACATAGAGAGGCGAAGCAAGCGGCTACACTGCGCTGTGATAGGCTGCGAGGAGGAGCAACCCCGCAGCGACATGAACCTGTTGTATCGTAAGAGCCGTTTGGACTGGAGGCAGAGGGACCAAGAGGGAAGTAAAAAGAGGTGAGAGGGGCAGCTCACAGGAGCTCTGCATATGTTGAATCACATAAAGGTTCAGTTCAGTAGGGATATAAACCTCTTATCTGGCGTGAATGAGTTTAATTTCAAAATCTTACCTCTAAGCACAGTTCATAAAGTCAGAGGGGTTCACCTGAAAAGTGACGGGCAAATTTGCATAGCAGAGCTTCATTATGGAGTTCAAATGTTCTGTCGATGAGATAAACTATTATAATGTCAGTCAAAATATGAGAAGGAAAAAGGAGGCAAAAAAGGCATGAAAAAGAAAATGAAATGCAGTTGTCACCTCATTTATCTCAATGCATGTGTGCTTATTTTCTTATTTCTTTACATTGCACACTTTAATCAGAGGCTCTAACAGAACTTTTGAAAGGCCATTAATTTCAATTCACAGTAATGTGTCATGTAAATGTGGGTCATTCACTCCTTTAACAAAATCTAGTGCTCCTATGAATTGAGAAGAATTTTAAGTTGTTGGATTGCTGAAGACAAAAGCCGTATGTAGGTTGACATAAAGTATATTTCACTCTCACCCACACACACACACACACACACACACAGTGTCTAAATACGCACTCCACAATAAAATGGAGTAAAAAAAAAACTCCCCTGTACACTGTAATAAGTCTGAATGAATGCTTTAAAGTTCAGCTTGCCAGCAGCGATGATCGTTTACTCAAGTACTGTACTTTTGCACATTTTTGATGTACTTTCTCAACATGCCACTTTAGTTCTACTTAACTCAATTCCAGAGGGAAATTTTGTACTTTTTACTCCACTGCATTTATTTGACAGGTGTAGTTACTTTTAAAATCGAGTTTTCACATAAGAAAGCATCTAAAAATGCAGCTGACTGTTATAGAGTAAACTACTGGCTGCCGACGTTTTTAGCTTATTTTGCCTTTTGAGAAAATGCTCAGCTGTGTCTCCTCATCGTGGTTTACATGATTTGTAAGCAGATCCACCAACTTAAGAACTCACCGCTTTACTTCTCAGGTGATTTCCGTTTTAGTCCCAAAGAGGTCAAAGTATTCAATATTTTACAAAAATGTTGAGATAAGAGAGATGTAAAAAAAAAATTATAGTAGTTTAGCCCAGTTTTCCAAACCTTTGAGTCAGACCCTGAGGTTTTGAAATGATTAATGGAGTGGGACAAAGAGAAAAAAAGAGGTTCAAATACAGAAATTTATATTTAATTTCTCTTTATTTTTATACTTAAAAATGTATAGCTCATTAATCATGTCACAACACCCCAGATTTATGCAGTGGACCCAAGCTATTGGTTGGACCACTTAACTAAATAATCACACATTAATGATTAGATATTGTCAATCTAATAAGGTATAAGTTTTAATTATTTAACACTTAATAGTTTTTTTTTCTTCTGCAGAGTGATAACTTTTACATTTTAGAATTAAGAACAATTGCAAATAATATTTCTGTACTTTTACATTAGCTGGATTTAGAACATAGGGCAATCACTTTTCATTGATAATATTGCGTTTATACTTGTGCCTAAGTAAAAGAATCTGAGTATTTGTTCGACTACGCCTTGCCAGCACTGTTTCGGTGCGATTGAAGAGTTGTTGTTAAACAGGGTGCAGTGCATGCTCAGGGCTCTAATTTCTCCACCATTACAACACAGTTAGCTGCTGATGTATCAAGTCTGGCCTCTCTCTTTGGGCCACTTCCAGCAGAAGAGAAAAGTAATCATAATAAATCACGACACAGACCAAGAGCTGGTCAATAATATTATTATTGAAAATAATGATGATAATACTAGCATCATTGATAAACATTTTTTATGGGATTTTAGGGTCAAAATAAATCTAATTTATTTCAACTGGATTATAAGCAGACCTGCTGAAAGACACTCAAGCATGAACACAACCAAATTTAATTATAACAGCAGTAATTCAAGTACTCTACCAAATAGATGTCAACAACATAACATCCTCACAGTTTGGTGATAGTGTTGTCTTGAAAAGTTCATGCATGACTGTGAGTCAGCAGTCTCATGGAGCTGAGCATGTGTTTCTAGGACCGAGCAGAGATGTATTGCACGGATGTGCGTCACCTATAATTCGCCAAACTCCACGCTGTGTTCGGGGCTATTTGTGCTGCAGAGGAGAGGGAGAACATCAAAGACAACAATTCAGTTTGTTTAGAAGTGCCGTCCACTGCTTTCTGACTCACAGCAGTAATTGGAGGCCCTCATGTTGGCAGCAGAGATCAACGTCATGGCAGCATCAGGCCGGTGGAGGTGTAGGGCAGCAAGTGGGACAGCGGGACATGATGAGCAATGAAAGCAGAGACAGAGCAGCAGAGCAGCAGAGGTGAGAAGCAGGACATGACCAGAGATGATTACGAACAGGGCAGGGTCAGGGATGAAACCGCACAGGGACGAAGGGATGGATACCAAATGGACACGAGGCAGGAGAGCTGCAGAGCTGGTGGGAGTGAGGGAGGGCGGCAGGACAAAGGAAGTGGTATGAAGGGCACAGGTAGACAGTTTGAGATCTCAAGGTCCTCAGGAGAAAAATCACATTTATACAGCAGAGATAGCTGCAGAGATACAGAATGGTAAATAGGTGAGTTTCAATATGAGTTTTAAAAATAGAGACTGTTTCTTTTGCTGCAAATACAGGCAGACAGACAATTCCCAGTAGTGACGTCTGGTGGAAGAAAAACTGGCTGCCAGCTGAGGTTTTATTAATTCTTGCAAAGAATTATGAGACCGGTGTGAATGGGTTGCCATGGGTGTATCCTAGCACCTCTAATGTGTATGAAGACATATGATGAACTAAAAAAGCCCTAAATCTCCACAAAGCTTTTAAGTAATTGATATTGATTGGGCAATTTTACAAAGACGGTTTAATTAAAGACATATCAAAATGAGAATTAAACTTCTGTATATTATAATGGGATTTCAAGCATAACTGAAATGATAGATAAAAATATATTATTTTTAAATAAACAATGGATTATGAATAATGCTGTCTTTACTGCTAACCAGAGAGATAAAAAGAAGTAAACACAGTCTGGCCAGATTTTAAGAAGAGGTCATGTTGGTTAACAGGAATAAACATATGTATTTTGTGGGGAGGACAGTGTCTCTTGAGTTTTGTATTAATATTTGTGACAAAGTCAAAAAAAAGTAAAGACACATGAATGTTTTGATATCTGACTGGGCTCCGCTGTCTGACTGTGACTATTGTTTATTGAGGTATAATAAAAGGCAATCTTAAGGAAACAAGGAAATTTTAGAATCATTTCAATCTACATTTCACTTCACTTGTTTTTTGATGATGTTGGATTAAATTTAGCCCTATTTTGGTCTTAGGTTTGGAGAATTGCTCAGCTAAATGGCCTACTAGCTGCACTGCTAGCTGAGCTAACAAGCTAATAGTAACTATAGTTAAAGAAAGCTACAGTAAAGAATATAGTGAGCAACAATTAGCAGTCTCTCTGTAATGACTATCCCTTTTATTTTACAATTTCCCCTCAAAGTTCTTTGTCTGAATTTACTTTTGAGTTTCAATCTGATAAAGACAAGCGGGTTTATTGCCTTATTTATAACTTTTAAAAAGTTATTATCAGTGTGCTTATTCATTGCGTAGGTGTGGCTGGAAATTGAGAACTTATTTTAGTCTTTGGTTGCTTTAGGGGCACCTACAAAAGTGCGTCACAAGCTGTTAAACAATAGGCCTACTACAATATTACTATTAGAAGAATCAATAGGAAAGTCTTGTGCTTCATTGCTTTGAGTCAAACCACCAGGCAGTTGACTTCTTATGTAATTTTTTTCCTGATTCTACCAAATCAGTTTATATCCATGCTAGAACCAACCCATAACTTAAGGCTATCAATTAAAGTGTCATGTAAAGTGTCAAATATGTCAGATAGGTCCAAGAGAATGAGAACAGCGACGCAGCTCAGTGTCAGCTGCTTAATTTTAACCCATGTGAGACTTAAACAAGAGACGACTTAAAGCCCGGATTTGCCCTCAAACCAGATTGGATGTTCTCAAGAGTTCTCAAAGATAAATTTTTTTTTCACAGATAGTCTCATTCAGCTGTTTAAACATAACCCACTCTTAAACTTTGCCCCAAAAAAGGTAAATTAGAAATAGGACAGTAGCTGCTAGGGGCAGAATTATCTAAACTGGATTTCTTTAGCAAAAAGCTTTATCACCACAGTCTTAAAAGCTTTTGGGAATATCTCGGACTGTGAGGAAGAAAAAGTCTTTTCAAAGACAAAGTTGACGTTTTACCAAAGTTGTTGTTCAGAAGGTTACAGAGGAACTGCAGATGACCTCATATGGTGTGACTGGCAGAGACAATCATGTACAATTCTTGCTAGGGTTTTTTGGATAAACATATACCAATCATCTGCAGCCAGTCATGTTATTTGTAAGATGATGAAAGACAGGAGATCTTTGTAAAGCACACAGATTCTCTTTTTTCTCTAGTGTATGTCCATTTATGCAGACTGAAAAAATTCCTGGTTTGGACTTTGGACAAAGCAAGACAGGAGGAGAAAACTTGAACAATATCTGATTAATTCTGATAATTAATCCACACTGATTACACTTTATTCATGTATAACAGCATATCAGATCATGTGAAGATATGTTTGCACGGCATCAGATCATACAGGTACTTAACAAGAGTTAATATACAGTTCTGATTATTAAACTTCAACTCATTTTCAAGTAAAAATTTTTACATAAGCAGAAGCAGTGAATCAACAGGATAGTACAAAGAAGTAAGGAAACAAAGCATGTACTAATCAAGGCACAGGTTACAGAAACAGGTTTCAGAGGTTTGTAGGCACAAAGCAACAAAGAATCTGGCTTTTGACCTGACAGGGGGGGCTTAAATGTGATAGACAGGGCTGATGGAAGATATAAACAGATGAACCAGTGAGAGAGTAACAGTAAGAGTGAATGAGAGAGTCATGTGACAGGGAGGTGGAAGTGTGCCAGGGTTTGAAGCCGATTTAAAATAGTGGTTGAACTGTGTAATTACTTGTCACATGATGCACTGGAGCCCCAAAAAGAGTTTTTCCCATAATGCCCCCCCCCCCCAAAAGAGTTCTGACAGTTTTTATGTAAAAAAAAAAAAGCCAAAATACTGTGCTAGTCACTGCATATTAGACCATGTGAAGTAGCAAGAAATAATAGCCAAAAAAAGGAACAGAGTCCAGGTATTTTTTAAACAGCCAAGCCTTTGGGTCTTAGTTCGAGGAAGTTGAGCTTCCTCTGCCCTAAGAAATAAGAAAAAACAAACGAGCATTTAAAACTACCAGAGGTAGCTGCTCAGCCTCTGTTCTGGGCCTTGTTTGCCCCTGTGGTAACTATGTGGATTGTGAGAAGTCACAAGTACATGTCCGCAGGCATTCAAAAGCACAAACAAACTCATACAGATGCAAACATGCTCTGTCAAAATACAACACACATAAAAAACACATATTCAGACACACGAAACTGCTGCCTGACACACAAGAATTTGATGAGGAGGAAAATAGGAGCCTCAGTGTTCTCCACATTGAGCAGCCACAGTTCTGCTCCTGCTGCTGCTCGCCATGTTGACTGCAAATTGTAAGCTCCAATTGTCTCCTTCTGTGCCTCGCTGCCTCACAGGGATCGTAACTGATCTAAAAGAGAGCGCTGTGTGACCCTTAGTCATATGTCACCATTATGTGCTATGATGAATCTTTTACACACTGAATAATCATGCGTTTGAGTTATTTAATTACACACTTAGAAACACAATTTCTTGCTACCTCAAATGTGTAGACACAGATGTGGATATCCAGATGTGCTTCTGGTGTCCCTGTGGCTGACATATAATCAACACTAACATGGAAGAATCATCCTGATGAAGCTGTGGTTTCTTTCTGCATTGCTGCAGTAAATTAGTAAAAGGGAAAACCTTTTTTCTCTTCCAGATGTAAATGCTCTCTAACATATTGTTCACACATGCGTATTTATGTTAAACATAGCATATATAATGAATTTTAATTCTTAATGTTTTCAGAAAAGTATTTTTGCTTTTTGTAAACTGCAAGCAAGATCATACATTTTTTTGGTTTTGTACCCGCTGGTGTGATGTCAACAATCATAATTAGCGTTTTTATCTGATACCGTCAATGCAATAAAAGGTATAAGGTACATTTTACATGCTCAGCAAATATATCACAGTCAGCTAAGAGAAGGAATGCAATTTCAACTATTTTTCACTCTGCTAAAACACTCCAGTGTTTTGTCAGATTTTTCTCTTTGTCAGTTTTATTTATTGTTGTGGGAGCTCATATCATTGATGATTTCAAAGACAAACTATCAAATGCATGAAAATCACAAGTGTTCCCATGGTAACAGATTAAAGGCTTCTGGCGATCATGAGAGCAGACTACAGATGTGGGTTGAGGATATAAAAATATAAAGAATAAGGGAAATCCTGCAGCACAATGTACAAGAGGAGTGTTTTTGACAGGGGAATTGATTTCCTAATTAAGTGTGTTTGAGGTGGTAGCAGATGTGGAGGAATTGAGATGGAAAGATATGTGAATGCAAAAGATGGTGGAGCCTCCAGGGCTTTCCCTTTTCGCAGTGAAAGCCCTGCAGGCATTTCTTTATTGCAAAGGGGATGTTTGAAGACCAAAGAGAGAGGGAGGAAAAAGGGAGGTCAATATAAAGGGTAGTACATGAAGGTTTTGAACTTAACTATGATTCCTTCATGCTTTAATTTTTTTCCCTATCCATTCCTTCTCAACTCCATCCCTAAAATGCAGCTCCGCCCAGAACGACCCCTCAGCCACTGTTGGCAAAGTAAGAGACTTGGCTTCTTTCCGCCGGCACTTTCGAATGGGTTTCATGACCATGCCGGCCTCCCAGGACCTGTCCCCTCACTCATGTGCCTCCGCCATGGCGCCACGCTCGCAATCCTGCCATGCTGTCGGTACCGGGGACACAAGTCTGGAGAACGGAGATTACTCTGACACTCAATCCCAACATGGCGGTCGCTGCCCGCCAGCCAAACCCAAACGTCACCCCAGCACCCGACTCAGCTCCTCATCCGCTGACGGCAGAGGACTTCCGGAGACGCCGCCTCCTTCGTCCACTCACTCACAGTCCAAGCACTCAGAGAAGAAAAATGGTGAGAAATGTGGTTCAAGGTGCATTTATCTACAAAAAAAACATCTTTTTTTGACATATATTTTTCCTTTTGAACAGCCATGAAGAAGTCTGACTCTGGAGAGATCGGAGCAAAGAAGGTGCCTCCTTTAAAGCCCAAGAGGAGTCCCAGCACCCAGCTTTCCTTTGACCCTCTTCCTCCACGTGTGCCTCCTTCTGCCACATCCTTGCCTTTCCAGGCAGCAGACTCTCAAATTCAGACAGGAGATGGGGAAGATGAGCCAGTCTATATAGAGATGGTGGGCCAAGTTTTCACCAGAGACAGCCAGACAGCCACCCCGCACCCTGTCACCCCTGTGGCCACCACGCCTGACTCTGACTCAGACCAGAGTGAGGCCATCTATGAGGAGATGAAATACCCACTGCAAGAGGACAGAGAGTCCCAGAGACACCTTCCTCCGAAACATGAAAAACTGAGAAACTCTAAACACTTTCATGTCACCCCTTCCTCCTCCAGCAGCTCCTCCTCTCTGCCACGCCCCTCCTCTTCCTCCCCTTCCTACTCCAAACCCAAAGCTACCGTGTCGATCTCCCACTCGTCTCCCCTGCCTTCCTCTGCATCCTCCACCCCTGTTCCCCAGGTCCTCTCTTCCAGTCCACACACTCCACGAGCTCCTACTCCCTACCTGCTGCAAGGGAGTAAATCCGAGCCTGAGTCCAACACAAAGATCCCAGCCCCTTTTCCCAATCTTCTACAGCACCGACCCCCACTGCTTGCCTTCCCTCAGCCAGCGGCAGCCTCCAGTGGGGTCGGGGTGCAAAACAAGGCCTCTGCTTCTGCTAAAATGGGAACTCAAACATCTAGTGTGACAACTCAAGCTAGCACCTCCTCCTCAACTTCTTCTAATGTTCCTGTATCCTTGTCAGGATCCAAGGACTCATCCGGAGGAGGTGCAACCCAGCAGGAAAAACACAGCAGAGATTCCCAGTTGGGCCCTGCTCCTGGACTGAGAGCCAGGAGTCACTCCACACCTCTGCCTCCCTCATCCAAATCCACATCCCCTTTTTCCCACCACCACCACCATCCTCACCATCGCCCCTCACACTACCATCACTATCGCAAGCCAGAGAGAGGAGACTCGCCTAATCCGAACAAGAGCAGTTCTCAGACTTCCACAGTGCAGACCCAAACCTCAAGTACAGGCAAGGAAAGCAAGTCCGTTAGCTTCCTCCTGAAGTCTGATAAAGGAGAGAAGGATAAGGACAGAGACAGAGACAGAGACAGAGACAGAGACAGAGACAGAGACAGAGACCGGGACAAGGAGAGGGACAGGGACCGAGATAGAGAGAGGGACAGGGATAGAGACAGGGTTAGAGACAGGGACAGAGAGAGAGACAAGGACAAAGACAAGGAAAGAGACAGAGACAAAGACAGTGACAGACATAGGGACAAGGACAGGGACAGAGACAGAGATAGAGAAAGAGATCGGGACAGAGATGGGCCTTACTCCCTACAGATGGATCACTGTCAGTCCACTTGCAGCCAAACGTCTCAAAGCAGCACCAGCTCAACCCCAACGCCATTATCTTCATCCCAGCGTCCACATTCTCGGCCCCATCTTCGCTCTCACACTCCTCACGGCCTGCCAGCATACAAGCCTCCCTCCTCGGACAGCCCCTTGCTTTGGACCTACCCCTCTGGTGGTTTCCGGAGACCGCCAGCTTACGAGAGCCTAAGAGGAAGCTCTCAGACGCCATCTCTGCAACAGCCCTCAAGTCTCACTGGTGTAGGTGAGGGGGCATCTAAGAGTAATGGAGGGTCTGCATCCCTCCAGTCGAAAGTTGGCTTCATGCCCTGGGACAGCAGCGCCAGCTTAGTTGCAGATGAAGGATCTTACTGGCCTATGCAGAGGAAATTGTCCTTCAGCCATGGGAGCAGAGAGACAGAGAGTAAGTCAGAGGTCATTTTCAAATGCAGAGTACAGATGCATTATTGAAAAAAAAAATCTAGTATTTGAAGGTATTTTAGGTTAAATATTCTTTGAAATATTCATTCTGTTCTGTTCTCCTGTCTCAGAGGATGAAGGGCGTGCATGGAATGGCAGTGCCGATGCCTTGTTGAGGATGGATAAGGAGGACATCGGCATGGGGTCGAGAGGAGGGCACTCAGGCATCCCAGTCCACTTCAGCGGAGCCACCAGCAGGGCCCATGGTCACAGCGAGTCCTTGGCCGGTATGGATAGCAGCCTGGGTTTCAGAGCCCTGCCCAGGGTTGGTCTGCCTCTCCCCTGCCAGACTTTCCCTGCCTGTCGCAATGGAGGTAGGCAAACAGTATTCATAATCTTTTAGTCATTGCCTTAAAACACAACATACTATGTAGATAGAAATATAGAATTGAATTTACATGGTGATTCTTCTTTTGGCTACACTGTGGTGTTTTAAACTTGGACAACTTTGATGTCAAACCCTAAGAATTTGGGGAAAAATGGGTAATCTCCATTGAAGTAGCTTTGTGTTCCAGTGGAGAATAAAGCTAACAGAAACAACAAACCTCTCCTCCTCCATCACATCCTCTTGTATTAAGATTAGCCTTGCAGCTTTTTGTCTCTGTGTCAGTCTCTGTGCATCGGCACTCAAGATCATTACCAGAAACAGAAAGACACTGCTTTCCTTGAAGCAGAGCCAGTAACAGAAGGCGCACATCCCTGCACACGTACACCCATGAGCCCTGGTCCAAAATCAATGGCGTTAACAGTGTGCATTGTGACAAACCTGGCTTGTTCGCACTTTGTCATTAAACTTGATTAAGCTATGTACATATACAGACAGGGTGCAATCTATAGTGTTGATAAACAAAAGTGATATTACTGGAGAAGTTAAAGCAGTCATGGTGTGTATAATACACCAAAGCTGGTAGGTTAAATTTTAGTTTTACTCAATTACGCTACTTCTGTCACTTTATTGTTAAATTTATTATTTAATCACCCAAATATTTCTGCAGAAAATCTCATCAAGATCTTTTTTTCTGGATTAACAATAATTGTTTAATTTGCTTAAAAAGTTATGATCTTTACCAAAATTAAGTAACATGTTTGTTTCTCTTCAATGAATTATATGACTTTATTTTTTAAATATAAAAAGATAACCAGCTGTCAGAGTAATGTAGAAAAAAAAATCTGTATTTAAAATAATACTTTTGCTTCAATTTTCATTGCTCCTAAGTACAAGGATACTTTATTATTGTCTTGAGTTTGAAATGAAATAAACACACAATGTACAAAAGCTTTGTCTCTAATCACAAGTGTAGTTAGACATTCACAGCTCTGGGTGTTAAAATGAAGAGTTATATTTTAGTGTCCTCATTAGCGGGCACACAGTGTAATGTTTGTTTCCTTACAGAAGTGGGGCGGCTGGGCCGCTCCTCCTCTGCTGCTGGAGTGAGACAGGTGGGTGGAGGAGATGTCCAGAGGCAGAGCAGCTTACCAGCACGAGAAGCCCTCAATCAGGTGAATATATAACACCTAGCTTTATAACTATAGACTCTGTCAACTTCATTCATGTTAGATTTGGGAGTGAACATTACTTTCCCTTTCTGCTAGAGACAGTGCTCCAGCTGATCTATTTATAGCTGCTAGATATGCCCACTGAGCAGAATAAGGCTCTGGCCTGCCTCAAAAGAATAAGAGCCGCAAAGGTATATGACGTAGGCTAATATGTAATCAGGGAATGAGAGAGACTAGTGGATGAGAGAACATGCTGTACTGTGTTTTGGAGTGATGAGCTGCAGTCTTCTAGCAGCACATTTTGCCCAGATTCTGGCTGCATAGCAAGTGCTGACGCAGTTTGAGTGTGCTGCAGAGATTGTCTTCATGCAGCTGGTTGACCCTCCCTCAACCTGTAATAGATGAGGCAGCGCTGCATCCTGGTGGTTGTTCAGAGGAACTGCTGTTTTATTTAGCCTGCTGGGATTGGCTGTCACTGCTGACAGCACTGCAGTGATCATGCAGGTTATTTAAAAATGGCTATTCTATAATATCATAAAATACAAAATAAATTGACTGAATGGATTTTTTACTGGATTTTTTTTACAATGTCTTCAGCTGCATGGTCTGGCCCAGTCTCAAGTGCCCTGCAGTCCCAGCAGCCCCAGTGTGTCCCGGCAGCAGCAGCAGCTTCAGCTCCACCAGCAGCAGCTACAGTTAAAGCAGCAACTCCAGCAGCTTCAACAACAGCACCACCTGCAGTTGCAGTTCCAGCAGCTTGCCCAGCTGGCACAGGGACAGCCTCCTGTCAGTGGGGGCACCACCCCATCCGCAACGCAGACCCAGAGAGACGGCAAGCTGCTGGAAGTCATCGAGCGTAAACGCTGCCTGTGCAAAGAGATCAAGGCCCACAGGCGCCCTGACAAAAGCCTGTGCAAGCAGGACAGCATGCCCATCCTCCCTAGCTGGAGACGGACACCTGAGCCTCGTAAGACTGGCACGCCACCATGCCAGAGGCCGCAGGCCGTCGTGTGGGACACAGCTATCTGAGGTGGAAAGACAGGCCAGCAAATACAACAATGAAGAGAGACTAAACCCACAGAAGAGCTAGAAATAGTTGGACTTTTAATAAGAGATGGGAGTGAAGATGGGTTTGATGGAGAGAAATTTGCTCTTACTGTGTAACTAACCGGGGACAGTAAAGAAAGGTACTGGAGACTGAACTTGTTTTGGAAAAAAAACAAAAAAAGATAAAAGAGGTGAAGAATCAATCAAACTAAATTAATCTCTTACCTGGGTGATTTGTACTTGCTCTGTACTATGTCCCTTCTGGTGTGTTCTAATTGCCAATGATTTTTTTTGCCACAAAACAGCAGCATTGTTGCTACAAAATGAAGACACCATCTTAACAATAATGGGTGAGATGTTTTTTCTCAGATTGGTGTTGCCAAATTTCCTCCTGACTACTTGAGACATAAAGGAATCATGTATTTTCTCCAACACACAGTTGTCCAACACGCATAGTAACTACTCTGTGGATGAGAAAAGACAAGACTCGATGATAAGTTATTGAAGTGTTTCTTGAAATTGTGACTGCATATGAGATGTCTTGGTATCAATAGATTGTCATTGTGGATGCAAATAATCATCACTGAGGAGTAAAAGCTACCTACTGTATCTGTTTGCATATTTGTAATGTAAATCTATTTACTTTCTCAACGTTTCTGCAATTTTATAGCAATATGCTCCCGGAGCTGGAGCAACATAATTAAACCTTGTGTCAACTAGCCTAACATACATATCTAAGACTTGAACAAGTCATATTTACTGTGTCATTCTCTGCATGTCATGATAGACATACAGTATTGTAAAAGAATATGTGTAGAGATGATCATGTCCGACTTTCAGCAGATCTTCACTATGATAACATGTGGTTGTATAAAAAGATGAATATATCGCTTGGGGTGTCATTAGGATCGGAGGTGTGACAGGTGGCACATACTGTGCAGTCCAGCCAAATAAACGTAGACACAGATCAATGGTACAAAAAAGAAACAACCTCATCACTCATGCTTACCCACAGTTGCACATTAGTGATTGTTCCACCACACAGAAGAAAACAAGCACTGACACCCATCAACACAGACTGTACAATATGGTGCAACTGATAAGACTGTGAGTATTGATCACCTCAAACAGAATGCTGGAACAATCTGCACAAAAACATGGTATACGCTTAGGAGAAATTAAACCCTAATGTACTGTAAATAGATATGTACAACTGTATTGAAAATGTAGCAATTAATTTCCATTTTCATACTTGTAATCAATACATATTATGTAGCATATACTGTATAAACATAACTTTGTTCACTCGTTTTTTCTAAAAGAATTAAGTACTTTATCTGCTGCAGCCAGTCCATGCATTACTTATAGTTCTACTAATAAACAGTAAGCCCTCTAAAGAAAGGCACAGTCCAACAGTTGTTTATTTAAATTTATGCAAGACTCCCTTTAAGCTATGTTATTGTTTTATTTATTCCTTTTTTTTCTACAGTCATTTTTATTTGTGTACAGATTTCAACAGCTCTGTTGTCTTGACATTTTCAATACTTTGCTGCTATCTTGAACTACTGGTGTTGTTCATTCACCTACATGGTGTTAACCATGAGAAACATTATTATTATAGTGGTTATTGTAACATATTTGTTTTATTTCTGACAGCCACGTGAAATGAAGTTTGTATCTTAAAGAGTGAGCCCTTCTGTAATAGTATTAAGGCACTTGAATGTCTCTTGGTTGTTGTTGTTTTCTGATAGTTAGCACCAAGCTGTACAGTACAGTACACCCAGTGAAAAGAAGACCTATCTAAATGTTTGAGAGTCACTGCTTGGCCTTTTTGTTTTCAGCTCCACCTACTCGTGTTTGAGGGTCGAGGTTTTTTCAAGCTTACTGAGTCCATTTTCAAACAAACACAGATCAGGGTGAAGGAAATGGGCAAGTGCAATGCATGCAGAGATTCCTTACACTGAAAAATGTTCCAATGATACCGACTATTGTGTCCCATTTAATTTCTGATACCAAGTAATCACCTTACTATGATTCCTTTTCACAGACTGATACGCAACCCTAGGTATCATCTCCAAAATAGTTTACAGAAGCTGTTGGTTTTGTGTGTCTTCTAAAAACAGTGGCCATTATATGAGTGCCATACTATATTGATATGGTAAGATACGGTGTACCTTGGAAATCACTGTAGTGCTATATTTGCATTGATATTGTCATTAAAAATAAATTTTATATAATGAACTTTACACAACAAACAGGACTGTCGCATGTTTTCATGCTCGTTGGTTTTACGGTAGAAATGCTGGGGAAGTGGACATTATGTTCCTACTGCATTCCTGCAGCAGATGTTGCAGCACCCTCAGTGTCCATATGAGGGCGTTACTCTCTGCTGGTGCGGATGTAGATCTATGCACAGCAGTACAGTCGATGCTTCATTATAGCGCAAACTTTGTATTGACTAAGAATTACCCAAACAGACTTTAACAACAATTTTTTTCTTTTAAAATTTATTGTTATTATTCTAGAACAAATGTTAAGATTAAATTTTAACAATTAGAAATTCTATCATGCATTGTGGACCAGTTAACACATAACTTGTGTTACCTGCAGCTTTCAGCATGCAACTAATGCTAAAATGTCATACAACTTAAATAAAAGACATATTTATTAAAGGATTTCCCAATTATGAGTTTAAGAAAAAATACCTTACAATGTAGCATGTTGAGATAAAAAATTCTATTCTATTCTAATTATTGTGACTATAAAAAAAGAAATGAGGGAAGGAAACTCTGGCAAACTTGAAATAGATATGACTCAAAGAGTGATGTGTCTGATCATGATCATACTAAGACTATGATTTCAATTTAAAAGCGGATTTAAACTACTATTTATCACTCGAGCTCAAATGCTTAAGGCTCCTTCAGGACTGTCAGAGGGATATTATGTTGCTCATGACGATTGGAGCCACAGAGCCAATAAACGGAGGCCTTCAGCCAGCACGCGGTTTGCTGTGCGCGTTTGTCTCTCGCGTGCACGAACCTATGAGAGGACAAGATGCGACGCAGATGATTGGCCGGGCGGGAGGAGGAGGAGGGAGCAGCTCTGCCGGGGGTGTGTGTGTGTGTGTGTGTATGTGTGCGCGCGCACGGGGGGGGGGGTCGAGTTGTTGGGGGGTGTTTTACCGCAGTATCACTAGATTTCTGCACCAC
>JAQNCA010000006.1:8927227-8942543 GCA_029783725.1 Acanthurus tractus
GCGGAGGTACTGTAGGTATCTCTCTTTCTCTCTCTCTCTCTCTCTCTCTCTCTCTCTCTCTCTCTCTCTCTCACACACACACACACTCACTCTCTCTCTCTCTCTCTCTCTCCCTCTCTCTCTCTCTCTCTGCTGTGTCTGACTAATTGTTTCAGCCCGGCGCGTGTTGCATTAGGGCGCATTTATCAGAGGTTTGGGCTCCGACCTTGTATGACAAAATGGCAAAGGATGGAGAAAAAGGCGAGTGGAAGGAGTTTATATGGAACCCAAGGACGAGGGAGTTTCTGGGCAGGACGGCGAGCAGCTGGGGTGAGTAAGCTGTCCAGCTACAGCAATGCAGCAAACACGGTCCCTGGGCTCTGTGACAGGTCTCTGTCAAAGCCTCTCAAGCCTTTTCCAAATTTTTAACATGGAGCTTCAGTGATGAACGTGTGTGATTATAATATAAAAATATTTGCCTAATACAACTTGGAGGAGTTGGTTATTTTCCCTCTGGGTTCAGGTGATGAAATGAGATGCGGTTTTGCACTACAGACTGATGCTGACATTTGAATGCGGCACCGCTCCTGTGGAAGCCGGCCGATTAAAAAAAAAATCCCCCTGTCCAATTTCTTTTCTGTCTTTATTTATTAATTTATGGCACTGCTTTTCCTGCGCAATGCGCGCAACATAAGGGTGGAGGCATATGGTCTTATTTTACATTTGAATTAACCAGATTACTGCAGCATTGCTGCTGACACAGGTTCTGCTCTGTAGCAAAGTGCATATCATCAGCTCCTCTTCAGTGACAGCGCTTCATACGCGGAAAATGAATTCTGCTGCAGAGGAGACTTTTTCACAGAGAGATGCGCTACTGGAGTTTAGTGAAAATAGGTTTGCATTCCCGTAGCTTTATCTAACGAGCGCTCAACATGATGTCATTCATTTTCAGGCATTTTCCCCCTGAGATTTTGAAGAAGGATGCAGTCCAGTTTTTATGTAGCACAGTGATATTACCACACACTGTCCTCTATTTTGCCACACAATCAGCCTGCAACTAATTCAAAGATTCATGAAATGATAGGGCGCATATGGCTCTGTTCTAATGACATTGGGGCGTTTTAATCTGGGTAAAGCCGAGGGCCAAATGCTATTTGTATCACCCCCAACCCTGGCCCCTCCCAGTCAGTGTAAATCAGTGAAGGATTTAATCCTAATCTAATGACTTCATTGGCTGATAGAAGGTAGGTATCAATTCAGTAGTATTTTGAAAAGTAAATCACTTTACAGGATATTTGATAATATTTGATCATTTTTCCATCATCTTAACTGCAGCAGTGTTTTGTGGTCAGAATGAAGCGGAAAGTATTTTATTTGCAATGATATTATGAGGGTTATGATCATGAATGGACATTGCACACTTGGTGCAGAGTTGGAAATCATTGACTGTGTGCTTCCTGTGCTGGAATCCTCCTGCAGTGTACGACTTAATCCAGCTCAGTGCGTCCCAGGTGCTTTAAGGTCTGGTGGCCTTTTTAAGCTGTGCTCTCTAAGGCTTGTTAATTAGGCTATTTCTGTAGTTTGTCACTACACATGCTAAACTTGGCATTTCACCTTAGCACTTTCCCATTCTCCTTATGACGCATGCACTGTACTGTACTGTGCCTTTGCTTGCACTTGGCTTCATCCACAGTCCATCCATCCATTTTCTAAACCCACTTATCTCAACGTGCACTGAGAAAACACCCTAGTCAGGTTTCCAGTCTTTTTAGAAAGCAAATATGTTGTTTATACTGTCATAATTATGCAGTATAATGTATGTTCAGAGTGTTAGATCAAAGGCTTCTTTGAGGATGAAACACAGAGCGCTTTCTTAGGTTTTCTGCTTTGTGTGAAGAGCTGTAATGATATGGAAAAAGCCTTGACAAAGTAGAACAGTCCTGCAATTTTGATGTTACATTGCCTTCAGCTGACACCAGGCAAACACCGTCAAACAACTACCTCTATTTAAAACAGGACTAATTAAGCGTTCTGCACCTCCCACTTCCAAAAAACAACAAAAGGCTCTCACTGGAACGTAGGAAAAGAGCCTCAAAGGGCCCAAATAAGAAACAACATCATGATACTGCTCTTGGTGAAAGATTGCAGACCATACACAAGATAATAACCGGTTTGATTAAAAGGAACCACATCCCCAAGCTATTGATTCCTTCTCCGGAGTGTTTCATTTTTAGCTTGGAGATCTGTTTGATCACCAATTTACAAAGCAATTGAGCTGCTAATTAATTCTGAAAGAAAAGAGACACCCTCTGCCATTATTATGGAAGAAAGAAAAGGATGCTGGACCATCCTGCCCCGGCCTTTTGTTCTTTCCTTTCAACTGCCGTCTGCAAAACAAAACCAGGCTGAAAGAGAGATGCTTCGCCCTCCATCATCAGTGTGTACTGAGAGGGCAGGCTGTGAACCTAACACCCTCTTTGCCAGGGGGGAAGCCACCCTGCTTGCACGCTCGACTCTGCATGCACGTGTGCTCATCCAGTGTCCCCTGGGTGGTTTCATATTTGTGGTTAGCACAGCAGCCCCTCTGGATGACAGAGAAACACACTCAAACACTTTGTTTTGTCGCATTCTATCACTGATGCCTCTCCCGCTGTAGTGCCTCCGGCTCGGTCCGGGGCCGGAGAGCTGACTCTGTATATATTTAATGACTCAGCTTGGGTCTTTTCCATGCGACAGACGGGATGCTCTCTGCCACCTCGCTCACTCAGCCATTCATTCATTTCACCTCAGATTCCAATAATTCTGGAAACTGTTGGATAGAAAACACGCAGACACACACACACACGCACAAGCTCTAAATCATCAAGACACCCCTGTGTAATTGCCCCCCTGTGGAGTAGCTTCCTCTTGACATTTTGTTATGGATTTCTGTAAGCCTGACTGTGGTGGGGAGGCAGATGCAGGGCTGAGCGCTGCTGATGGAGTGAAAGAGCCTCTTGCTGTGGGCCATGCAGCAGAAGCACAGGGTCAGGGCACCCAGTTGCTACCCCAGCCGCAGGTGTTCATGCTTAAAATGATGGATGTGTCACAGAAAAGGCTATTTATGTTCTCCTGCTTTCTGTGCAGGCAGGAATGTCTGAGAGATGAACCCAGCAGCTGCTTCGACCGTATCTGTTCATTCCAGTTGTTTGGTTATAAGTGAGGTTCGTGCAGCATTTTTGCACTGAATGGAAAACAGCAGTTAAGACAGAGTTGGACATTTGTTCATTTTGATGTCAATGGATTAGTTAAATAAAAGTAATAATAATTTATTCCAAAATTTATAAGCAGGAGGTTAAATATTAAACTAGTTGCCTTTTTTTGAGCAAAGGTTCCAAACACTCAAATGGCTCCAGCTTCTCAAATATGACACTTTATACTTTAAAAAAAAAACAAACAAACAAACATATATATTTTGGCTTTAAAGTGTTGATTTAACAGTTAGGTGTTACACTGTGACATCAGTTTTTTCTTACACATCATTAATATTTTAAAAAATGAGTAAGGAAATCCATCACTGGTTTCAGCCTTATTCTCTGTCTCATGTATCATCATCACTGAAGTCCTCTTACACTGTTAATGAAATAGGCCTCGTCTGTGATGGCCTGTAATCTCCTGACCCCGAGGTCCACTCTTCAGGGGGTTCATGTTCTCCCTCCTCCTGTGTCCCCCTCTGTCATCATTCCCCCCTCTCTGTGGACAGGGCAACACTATTATGAAACTGTTCAGAGAGCAGCCATTAAATCCTAGTTTAATTCACTGTTTGCAGCTTGGGGATGTGCTGCAGTTCAGCCTGAGTCAGATAAATGGAAGAATGTGAAGAAAGCAAACATACAGCCCATGTTCGACCATTCATTGAAAAATTTTGACCATATTTTAGACTCTGTTGAGCAATTAATTATATTTTCAGTATATAAAGGATGGTTTTCTCATGTTTGAGGAGGAATAGAGAGGCGAATGTTGCAGATGACATGTCACATGTCAAGTTAAATGAGGACTGACTGGCCAGACAAAAACAACACAGCCGCAGCATGTTATTTAAGGTGGTTTCATTATTGATTGAGAGACAATTCATTCATGCCTATAAATGCATTTGCGCAGTACAGCGATTGAAATGGACGGCACTTGCTCAAAGTTGCTTATGTCAGTCTAATGTGGACTTCATGCATAAATCAACAGCCTGCCGCTGTAATGCACAGCCCATACAGTAGCCACTGAGTCACTGCGGATTTAAGAATGGGTGAAATCTCCTTGTTTATTCAAAATGCATATAAAAAAAAACCCTTAATTCCTCTCTCAGAAAAGTAACATTTAATTTGGGACATTTTACATCATATTACAGAACTGAGAACCTCTGCCCAGTTTCAAGTTCAGTCCTCAGAGCTGATGTCATTCTCTACATATCCACTTTGTTTAATTAGATCACAGCATCAGAAAAGAGCTTAGTATATGGAAATAACTAAATGCTTCTTTGTGTGGTGCCTAATTAAGATGGAACTCACATTTATTTCATTACATCAGCATTTTGTTCTTAGACAATGCATGTTAATTACTTCAAAGATCATTTTACATGTTTAAAAAGGAATAAAATTGTATTAAATTTAAAGTTGAATTGAGTTGAATGTCAGGGAGATTAAAAGCTGTGGCCTGCCTCTTTCCTCCAGACTGAGAAAATTAAATGCCCAGTTTACAGATGAAATAAAGTCTTTTAAATTGAATAATTTGATGTATAACTTCTGTGATAATACTTCATTTCAGTTAATACGACTCTCTTCTTTCTTCTGCAGGGCTTATTCTTCTCTTTTATTTAATTTTCTACATCTTCCTGGCCGGCTTGTTTGCACTCACCATGTATGTCATGCTGCAGACCTTGGACGACCACAAACCGACCTGGCAGGACAGGCTCACCACACCAGGTGCAGTAACTAATGACTCAGACTGTGTGAGTACGGGTTCATGGTCTGTGCCACGGAGTCCCAAAACTCCTTGTTGTCTCTCTGTCACTCACAGGCATGGTGATTAGACCCAAAGCAGACGAGACCTTCGAGATTGTCTATGACATCCAGAAAACTGAGAGCTGGGACATGTACGCTCAGGCCCTGGACAGGTTCCTGGCACGTAAGTCTGACCTCTGGGTCTTTGTACGGTGACTCAAAAAGCTTGCCGCTGCAGATTATCCAACCATCTAGAATAAAATTGTTTTTACCTAATAAGAGATAATTCCTTTACAGTCAGCGGGTAGGCGATTGCCTTGCACCAGGGTTTTAGTTGAGTCATAAGCCCCTTCCAAACAAAACAAAACCCCTCCCCCACTCTCTCCCCTGCAGCCTACAACAACTCAGTGCAGGCCCAGAAAAATGACGAGTGCACCCCAGACAAGTACTTCCTGCAGGAGGACAGCGGCGACGTCAAGAACAACCCGAAGCGCTCGTGTCAGTTCAACCGCACCATTCTGGAGGAGTGTTCAGGAATCAATGACCGTTACTATGGATACCAGGACGGCAAGCCGTGCATCATCATCAAGCTGAATCGGGTATGAAAGAGAAAAAAGGGAAGAGAAAGGGATTGTGTTGCTAGGAGACATAGAGTGACTGAGAAAAAGAGACTGGCTGACAATAAGGAAATAATTATCTCGGGGGTAAAAAAAGATTATCTGACTTATTATTATCTCCAGTATTTTTAAAAGCAATTATAAAAATGATTATCCACTCCCTTGTGTTTGAATAAGAGTGAAACAGGAGACGTGTTGTCTGTCTTTCTCACCAGGTGATTGGGATGCTGCCAGGAAAGGATGGACAGGCTCCGTATGTCACCTGTGGTGCAAAGGTAATCCCTTTTTGTCTTTCACAATGAAAGGCTTAACATAACAATTTGGATTTCAGCCCATTCATAGCTATTGTGCCTCACTCTCATCTGCAATATGCCACCTATCCCTTATCTCCACCCTCTTTCATGACTGCGTTTATGTTGTTTTAACCATCATTTCTGTATTGTATGTCACTTTGTTACTCACAAAACTTGTCTGTATTGCTTTTCTCCTATTTTTTTTCCATCGTGGTCCATTAACTTGCCCTCTGCCAGAGATACAGAGTTGGCAAAAATGAATGGGTAAGAACAGGGCAGAATTAGTGTTTTTAGATTTTAGATAATGTTCGCACCTGTATAGTAATAGTACTGTAGATTGTATTTATATTTATATTTATATTAGTGTGTAAAGGTGAGGTGTGTGCATTAAACAAACAATATGTAACATTTGTACATTGAAAATGACTTAATCTCTATTAAATATGTAATTGATTTGTGTACTTTCATCATGCCAAATGTTTTCCAATGACATTCAAAAACAAATATCTGTAGTTTTATGTAAGGTAAAGCTGAGTCTCATGTGGTCACCTGCCAGTGGTGACATGGTTAACACCAGGTGATGCGTCAGAGAGCAAGAAGAGAATTCAGCAAATGTGACTAAAAGTAATGTGAATAAAACTTTAGGACACCACCACGTTTAAAAATGTTTCTGCCCAATTCAGTTTGTTCTGTTTTCATCTGCAATAGTGGCCTCTTGAAAATGGACCAAGCAAATCACACGAACCCACACATCATGGATTTACATCTTTTGTCACTGTTTTGACTGAGAGACCCCTAGGGACAGAATTTACATACTGTGTGTTTAAACAGCCCTTTGAAGCAAAGTGTGGAAATGTTAGGAAATAAAATTTAGAGAAGCAAATATGAGGTCCAGCTCCTCTCCTACATATATGAAGGGATCTATCAGACTGTATCTGACAAATCTGTTTCAAACCTTTAGAGAGAAGACACTGACAAGATTGGACAGTTGATGTACTTCCCTCCAAATGGCACTTTCAACCTTATGTACTACCCCTACTATGGCAAGAAAGCTCAGGTAACCTAACTTTGGCAAACACTATTGCATCTCTAGACAGTTTGTTCAAGAAGTACAAGACAGAAAACATCGGCTCCTGTGTTTAAAAGCTGCTCCTGGATCTGTTTTTGTAGGTGAACTACTCTCAGCCTTTGGTTGCCGTAAAGTTCCTCAACATTACTGCCAATCAAGATGTCAACATCGAGTGCAAGATCAACGCCAACAACATTCCTGTTGGAAGTGAGAGAGACAAGTTTGCCGGAAGAGTGTCTTTCAAGCTGAGGATCAACACTAACAACTAGGTTGACCTTTTCCTCTCCTGAAACCACTGTCTTCATTCTCTGCAACATTGCACATACACAGAAACATATCTCAGTATTCACACCCTTTGTAGGATTTGTTTACAGCCCCTAGACTTTTGGGGTAAAAATTGTCTAGTCGTGTGATGAGATGAGGCAAGAGAAAAAGGGTGGTAATCCTGTCATTATTTCTGTCTGTGAGCTTTGGGAAACAAATTATTTTCTGTAAATTAGTTTGAGGTGACGTCCATTTATACTGCATGACAAAGTAGGGGATGTAAAGGATGTGAACATGTGTTTTCAAAGTTTGCAAGGATCAGCAACATTACCACATTATTGCTGCTCCCTCCCCCCCTTGCTGCCTCCTTATAGAGTATCCCTCTATATATGAATATACACGAGTTACAATACAAAATGTGTATATCTACAGTATTTATACGATATCATAACCTTATATCAGTATGTCTATTTTGTTGCACTTAAAAGAATAATCCAACAGACTCGCATATATCTTGATGGATGGATGCAGAGATGAAGCCATTTTGCATGTGTGTATTGTCTGTAGTGTGTTATGAGGGCCCGGGGCCAATGCGTCCCACCTCTTTGCTAAGTGTGAAAAAATTTTAAGTTAAACCACTGACCACCAGGAGGGACCACACTGTAGTTTACTAAAGCTCACACACACAGCGGGTGTGTGTTTCAAGTTTGGCATCTCCAAAGTTACAATCAAGGTCGAAACCTTGTGAGAGAGAGAGAGTGTGTGTGTGTGTGTGTGTGTGTGTCGGCGTGTGTCGGTGTGTGTGTTCCATTCACAGGTACCATTTCATACTGTAGGTCGGGAAGTTGCATGCAATGTGCAATATTCATTAAGTGGCGTACATTATGAATGCGTGAGTCTATTCTTCAGATGAGAAGGCTTCCATTAAATGATAATCATTTGGGATCATTTGATATTCACACAGCTTGTCTGACCTGAGAGCAGCCTATGACACAGATGTGATTCACGCTGAATGAAGTACAGTAGGAGACAGTGTGTCAGTCATAGATTACATCACCTTCAGGTATCAAATATGATTTTATTGCACTCAGAATTCCCAGTCAGTCAGTGGCTAAGCTAAGCTAAGCTAGCTTCCAGGGTTTCCAAACAAGCATCTGAATATCAAATGACAGCAAACAGAAATATGATCCATTGTTACACTCTTTGTCACTATGTCTGTCATTTCATTCCTAAAATCCATCCATTTGCGTTTGTTTCAAAATGTAAGTCATTTTAACAACAATATTTAGAGGGTTTTTTTCTTTGGGTGTTTTGCATCTATTTTATGTAAAATGAATAGATGCCATTTTCATGTTTTGTATTTGATTTGCACTGAAAGTGTGCTTTTTTTCTTTTCTTTTATTTTGTGGAGCTGAGTTGAATTATTTTCTGTATACTTTTTGGAGAAAAAAGGAGTAGAAAGTTTGTGTTTGTTCTTTTGTTTCATTCTCTAAAATGTTCATCCAGGGTATCAAAATGTAGAGTTTACATAAAATTTTAAAGGTGACTAGAATCTTGAATATGGTAGTTGTTTTATAGGCCTGTAGGAAATGAAAGAAACTTGAGATTTGCTTCCTTGACCATGTGGAAAAGGATATTTGTTCCTTTTAATAGTTTTTTTTTTTGTTGTTGTCGTTATATTCTCCACTGAACCAGTCTGAAGGCAAAGCCACCGCAGTAACAACACAAGCAGTTTGAACAACCAACCTCTTGGGAAAACATCATCGATAAGGCCTGATTTTGCAGCTAAAGATGTACACTTACCATGCATTTACTGTGCAGTCACACAGAATTTTAAGAAAAGCCTGCAAATATTTGCTGGAGAATCCTTTAAACACATTATTTTGGCAGTGCTACAGATTTGTGGCAATGCGGCTGTGATCCTGCAATGTCATTGTAGCAAATGTGGAACACAGGCATCTGTTCACTCACATTAAGGCCTGGCTCCAGTCCACCATTCAAATTCTCTCAGAGCAATGTGCTTCTCGATATACTGGTGTAAATATTACCTCGCCATCTGATTCAGACTTGACAAAGAAAGAAAGACGATAAAATCGAATGTGATTATCTGATCCGTATCTGAAGGGTCATTTAGAATGAAGGATGTACTCTAAACAGTCATCTGAGGCTCCTTTTTTGCTTTCTGAAGTGTGATAATTATGCAGGACACAGTTCACATGCATTTCTCCTTTGGCATTCCTGTAACAGTTACTTAATTTCACTGTAATCTCTTAATCTGGTTGGCTAATCCAGAGCAGGCCCGCTGAACTTCTTTACCCTACTTTGTTGCTCCTCCTCCTTGTGTCAAACGCCTGATTCACTGTCAGCGTGCTCAAAATGGAAAAAGGCACGCTCCATTCGTTTCTCGTTTGTTTGTTCAAATGCATTCAATCCTGTTTCCCCCAAACATCTGCAGCCCTGTTAAACCACAACACAGCTGAATAAAATGTGTTGCTCCATTATTTACATTTACATTCCTGTTTTTGTGCATGTGAGGATTAGTTCTTCAACCAAAGATCTTCATTACAGCAGCAGATCTGAGACGGATCTCATGCTAAACACCTTGTGTTATTAAAAGGCCTACTCTTATATAATTATACGCACAAAAGGAATATGTTTCACTACAACATAACAGTGCCTCCTGGTGGACAGACAGTGTTGTTCCCCCAGCGTCACAGAATGTTTTTTCCTTTTATCTCCATTTATCAGCTAGTTTTTCTCTGTGATAATTTGGAGATTTCCTCAAAAAGCAATATATTTATTTCTTCAGTGGCTGTATGATGTGTTGTTTGGAAAGGCTGTAGAAAAAAAATCAGTGCAACATGAATCATCAAGAGCAAGGAGGAAGAAAGAAAGAACGTGCAGTTATTGCATCCAGGCAATTTTGCCGGAGTGCATTATCAGGATGGAAGAATATAAAAGTAGTTTTTTGTTAATAAAAGAATATTTTTATTGCTATTTTGTTCTAAAGAGGAGAGAATGTATAAGCTTGGATTGTATCATTGGGAGCTATCTGGTAGGTTTCAATCATTTAATTAATCTAATGAAAAATGGTAACAGTTTGGTTGGAGATCTTTTTGTTTTTTATGTACAAAAATACATTTTTTTTGTCATTGTTTCAGTCCCTTCAACATTTTGAACTGAGCTTCTAAAGCTTGCTGTGAAAGTTCTTTGAACACTGAGGTCTGTGTATCAGAATCAAGCCATTTAAAGTGTGTTGTTTGTGCAGTGAGGAAGTCTGAATGAGCAGTGCTTTCAGAGAACTTTCATGTGCAAAAAGGTCAAAAACTTTAGAGAACAAAACGGCAACATGACTGAATGCAAATGTAAGAGAAAATCAACTATTCATGTTTCAGCAAAAGAAAAATGTCACAAAAACCTCATTACTTCTACGACCCCCCCCCCCCCATCTTAAACTGTACTATTGCCTAAGACCGTGGTGCAAGAACAGGTCCGGAAAGAAATCCATGAAATTTGTTGAGACACTCTCACCCAAAAGGATGATTATTCTGTTCTTGATCTTTATTTTATGCTCTTACTGTATGTATATTTTTGCTCATGTTTACTGCAAACCAAGATAGAGAAACAAATAAATGTCATTGAAGGGAACTCTGACTCACACCTCATTTTTGCCTCTCAGTCGTCTTTTGGTTTGCTTGATGGTGTCATCATAAGAAGAGATTTATTCTTCATTGGCACTTAATGCCAAATGTGGATCCTTAAATCATGGTCATTTACAAATGCAGTCAAAAGTGGTACGCCCTTTGTAGGGGACAAAAAAAGAAGTCAGCCAGTGTCAAAAGTAGCATCACGTAGATGTAATCTTATGTAATCTCATTCCCTGTAATCCCTGCAGTCTACAGCGGATACCAGTGGTTAACCTGTCCACGCAATCTAGTACACAGTGACAAGTAAAAGGTTAAAGCAGCAAAAAATAGTGGAAGTTCACATTATCCATGTGACAAAAGAGCCCTGTGTTCTGGATGATGAAGGCAACCAGTGAGAATCTTTACGCTCATTCTATCTTAAGAGGAAGTAAGTACGTAGTGGAAATGCCACCAGGAACACGTCATCTTCCCTTACACATCACAGGTCAAAGGCCACAGATTACAGTACAACAGAGCCGTTGTGCGTAATCATAAACACTGATGGGCCCAAGTTCAGAAACATGTGCGTGCCGTTTCACAGTCGGACTTTCTCTTTTTCCTCTGGGAGTTACTTTAATACAGTCTGCCGTCAACTGCTTGACAAGATTACAGGGCCGAATGTTCTTCTGCTAACTGACCTTCAACCGACTCCTGTCTCCTGTTCTGTTCGTGACTTCAGGCTCTATCCTTATCTCTCTGTTCCTCCCTGTCTCCTCCTCAGAAAGAGAGAATGCAGTGCAGGAAAAGGGAGAAAGCCAGGATTATGTAGCATTAGAGGTATTTGTGGGTTTAAAATAGTCTGATCAAGAGGAGCGCCAGTGTCTGATACCTGCACATGCTATTTTTTCACACATTGTGTATAAAATAACCCTCTTCAGACCAGAACTTTGGCTAACATTCAGGCCAAAACTGACATGCAAAAATATAAAAAGCCTTTGCAGTTGGGTTTAAACAACCTGCTCATCTTCAAAAAATTAGCCCAGGTAAGAGCAGGTTATATCCACCCTGTTGTTAAGTAAGTGGAGATTAGTAGCTGGATAGCGGATAACATTACACAACAGCTCAGTGGCATTTAAATGTCAAGTTCTCATGTTACTGGACCAGACTTTGTCAGGAAATGTGCAGCTGCATTCTCTTTGGTAGGTTTTTTTTCTACACAGATTTAATCTTTCTGCACATGACACAAAGGCTTACAGTGTAACTAACAGTAATGTAACTGAAGACTTACTGTAACACTCCACACTCACACCACAGTTAATGTGAAGCAGCATATTGTCCTTTGTTCAGCACTATTGATTTCTTTTGTGGAATTACCTCTTTAGTCGGGATAGATTGGTCCCAAATTTCAAGGCTGCAAGGTTTTTCCACCCAGCTAGTTTTGAGGTAGTACACTAAAATCACCAAGTGTTAACTACGATTAAAATAACAGTCATTTGCAATAGAATTTCAAAAGTAAAAAAAAAACAACAACAAACATTTAAAAAATCCTCAGACAATCATGAATGGGAAAGTTTTGGCACAATATCATGAACTGTTCAATCTGATGAAATCCATCACACAATCTCCTCCCCGTGACACAGTGTCAGGTTCACTAATGCTGCATTTCCAGCAGGGTTGTTGCAATGGATTGATCTGCTATTGAATTGTTCATGTTATTGAGTCTTAAGTTATTCGCAGTCTGTGTTTTTAACCAACCTTTATCAGCTGCCCTTATAAATACCTTTAAGGTGACAACAAGTCAAGAAATAATCTCATGAAATCTGATTTGGAATGTCTACAGACTGAAAGCAAACTGACTCTGAGTTTGACATAGTTGATTGTTGACACAGCACTTTGGTCAGGTGGAGAGATATGGCACAGGTAAGTTAAAGTCCATGCATGTTTCCTTACACCTTGTCTGTGGCTGGTGAAACAGAGGCTGCATGTCTTGTCATATAGGCCCCTTTCTTATGGCAAGTCCAGCATGCCGTTTTCTTCCAGGGCTTTCTGAGTCCTGTCATAAACCTCTCCGATAGCCTGAACCACTCTGCTCAGCACTCTGCTCAGTTCCTCCTGGTTCTGCACACACACCAGCCTGAAGAAGAAGCCTCGCTCCGGCATGGCAATGAAGGCGAGCTCGGCGGCCCTGCGGACGAACCAGGTGTGGTGGTTAGCAAGGGTGCTCTGGTAGGCCTCCCGGCACAGCTCGCTGGGGCTCCTGAGCCGGCCTGCCACCGGCGTCTCAGCCAGTTTCCCAAGGAAGAGCTTCAGCCAGAGTAGAGCGCGATGCAGACGCAGCAGAGTCCGGCATCCAGAGTCCGTTTGGTGGTGGAAGTCCACGAGTCCTCTGTTCAGCTCAACCAAGATCATGGAGCGCACAGAGTGATAAGCACCAGTGTACTGAGAGGTTTCCAGATTCTTCTCAGTCCCAGGCTCTGTGCTGACAGAGTCCTTAGAAAGATCATCTGGGCCCAGCTCTGCTTCAGGGTTCTTCTCTGACAGCAGGGCCAGTTGCCTAATTATGGAGGTTTTGCTTTCTATTTCTTTAGATATGAGTCCCACCATCGGGCCCAGAGCTTCCATAAACCTGCAACATTGACACAGACCAGGATGAGTCATTTCACACAGTCCACATTATGCCATAAACCATGAATCACTTTATTATTTTTAGCGGCTATAAATGAATCTCACTTACTGCATTCCATCTTTATCTGACAGTCTTACCTGACAAGCTCATCCCAGCTGGACAGATACGGCTGCAGCAGAACGTCAGAGTTGTAGGCCGGTGCAGCCAGCAGGTGGGAGACCAGGCGGGACACCTGGAAGGTCTGACCAGGACACTCCTCCAGTAACTGCGGACCCTCAGCCCCATTGACCTCACTGCTGTTGTACAGCTGGTGAAGCTGACAGTGGGGGGATGGTAGAGGGGCGAGTGTTGGGGGGCGAATGACGGGGAACAAAGAAGGAGAGAACATGGAAGTGATTCACCACATTCAAATTGGCCATCTGCTTCACTACATCAGCCTTATGGAGGAGAGGTACTAAAGTGATGAGCTGCTTTGTTTTGTGCTTGTGCTCTTACCTTATTTGCCTGATTATAACCTTTTAAACAGGAATCCCAGTGATAATCCAAACCTCCCTCTGCAGAAAAAGATTGTAAAAAGGGAAAAGAGCACAGTTAGTTTTTCTTTGCAGAGACTTTCCCACCGAAACAATATTTTGTTGTCTAAAAAAAGCAACTTTGCTCCAAATCTCTCAAACACAAGGAGATCCTAAATTACACAGTTGCATTTTGCACATTAATTTAAATTTAAATAGAAGTTTTCATCTCCATCTCAATTATAAGGAATTATGTGTAAATGGAACTCAAAATTTCAGCACAATGAACCTGCAATTACAGTGGGATTTTTGCCACAAGGGGGAAGCAGAAACAAGTTATCATCACAACAGTGATATATCATTTTTCCTTTTAAGATTAATAGTAAACTCACCAGAAAACTGTTTTTAATAAACATATTCTGCTGCTATGTAGCAATATTCAGATATTCAATATTCAGAAAAGTGTTTCTGGCTCCCTAGTGAATGTAGATCCAATAGAATTGTAATGTGGGCTAAAAAAAATATTTTGCCACACACACCTGCCCTCATGAAGTTGAAAGTAACCTTAGGAGTAATGGTAGTTAACTGAAACAGTTAAGTTGGGGGCTGGACTCACAACAAACTCACTACAATACGATGTAGAACCAAGAGGAGCTGCAATTTCCTTTGTTTTGCTTTACAACATAAAATATGTCAGTAAATACCTGACCCTTTATCTCTGAAGCTTTCACTTGTTTTAAAGAAGGTGGTTGCTCACAAGTGACAAAATGAGTTAACAGAAATAGTCAGGGACGTTTCACAGCACAGTTACGGATCTGCTCACTAGCTCTCTCTTTACTGCCTTGTTTTGTTATAGCAGCTCTTACATAGTATTCTAACAATAATAGCTACATCATTAAGAATGGTTGATAAAAAAATGCGTAAGTCTTCTGCAATTTCATAGCCTTTTTGTTAAAGGAACCATGGTGATGCTAACGTCTGGGTCAGCCAACAAAAACACATCTCTCCTGCAACACCCTGAGAGAAAGTGCTTATGAAGAGGGGTCACTGTCATATGACAGATCCGTTGTTCTGTTAACATGAGGAACCAATTATAAAAAGGTTACTCTGTGTGTCTTACATTCTTGATTATTTCCAGTCAGGCTTTAGATCATATGCATATATGTAGCATATGGCACAAACACGAGCATTCTTCAGGCCACAAATAACACTGTTTCAAAAGCAGACTGCGATGTTGTGTTTTAACTGTCAGCAAGCTCATTCCATCATTCATTGTCATTCCATGACAAAGCAAACTCTGTCATTTCAATCAACTCTGTTCAACACCAAACCCACAGCAGCACGCATCATGTGCACA
>JAQNCA010000006.1:8945194-8962698 GCA_029783725.1 Acanthurus tractus
CTGCTGCTGCTGCTGCTGCTGCTGCTGTGGGGGGAGGTGAACAGACATTGAACTCCACACTCGAGCTGAACCACATGTGTGCTTGTGAATAAGGACTCAACAATGGTATTTTGCAGCAGAGGAGCGGGAAAACAGTGAAAGCAGAGGCATTAATGGTTTGGTGAGCAGGGGGGGCAGTCATGGGGCTTTCACTATGTGCAACCAATGGATGATCCCCTCTGAATCGGGCAGCGAGTGACAAGGGGAGGCTGAATCCCTCTGAAGCACATGTGACCCTTCTCAAAAGGCTTGAACTGATTGACTCCATGCAGCTTGCACTCATGTTGAAACTTATGATAAAAAAAAAAAGTTCCTTTTAAAAAAGATTAAGCTTTTAAAAATGTCTGCTTGTGGTAAAAAAGCATTTGATTCTTGCCGTAGTGCACATGTGAAGAGTACTAACAGACTAAAACACATGGTATGAATTCACACTGTGTGTGTGTTTATGTATGGAGGTTCAGCAGAGTGGGAAAGAGGTATTGCGTCACTGTCAGACATTCAATTTTCCATCTGGAGAGTCAAAACATTTAAAAACATTAGGCTCGCCCTTGCAACCCAGTTTGGTCGCCTGGTAAAATTATCCTGAGCTTTAACAGACAATTTAACAGACATCTCCAGACCGAGATAATTGAATGTAATTGCAATAAAGCAGGTGTTCAAATGCAAATGCTTTAAATCATACATCCCACTCCCTGTGCAGTATTTTCTACCAGATTGATGACAAAACAAACAAACAAACACAACAAGATGTGACTCTTTGACACAGAATGACCCTGATGTTTGTCTGAGCTGCATTTCTTGAAAGCATTAAGTGTTCAGTATACACCGGCAGGCATTTAAGTAAGACTGTATCAGTGCCAGTCAGACAGTTGGTGTCATTTTTCAAAGTTTCAGGATGCCTTTTATGTAGTTAGCTGCCTGATTTAGAGCCACACTACATCCTGTTACTTTGAATGATAGAAACCATCAAAGTTCAGACTTGTTGTGGTTCATATTAGCATTTGTCAGACTTTTTTTCCCTGATGTGGGTCAATGTAGATGTGGAGAGGAATTTATTGAACTGAATGTGTGTTATTGTGCTACCACATGTTGTAGATTAGGATGCAAATCCACCCTTTGAAATTTCATGAAAATCCCCCAACAAAGATTTACACTGTGAGAGTGAATGAATGTTTATAGATTCACAGCACATTTGAAGACATTTGCCAGTATGAGTCAACTGTTATTGTAACTCCATTCATGGATGCAAGACAGGGACTGTCAATCTAAAACATCTTGTCATTGCATACTCAAATGCAGTTCCTGGTCCAACTGCATTAACTCTGCATGAACTCCCTGCTTCACTGGATGTGGCCTTATTTATAGCACTTGTTATTAAAACAGTTAGGCTACATGCCTGTCTAGTATTCTGAACAGGCATGCCCTCATGTCTTGTACTTTAAAGGATCATTAATTATAATTGGGTAGTTAAGAGAGAAATTCTTCGCTTTAGCTCACAGAAGAAGCTAGAAAGCATAAAGCTGATTGGTGGACATTGCCCCCATGGCTTTTCATGAGGCCTAAACGAAACATTTTGCTTGCTTTTCTCCTAAAATGTCCTCAATATGCCATTTCTGAGTTTTTCATTAGCCCATCTTTGGCAAAATGCATGTTGTTTTGCTACAGCAGCTCTGCCCTGGGAACACAGTGTCTTTGAGACCGGACGGATCCAGCTCTTCTTCTTCTCCTCTGAGCTCTGACCAAGTGTGAGACACATAATCTGCCTTCAGGAGGCTCCTGTTACCTTAAAGAAGCTCATCTCTGTTTCCCTAAATGTATATTTAGAAGTACATTGCACAGTGGAACTCACATGGCACATTCCAAAATTCAGTCTGTTGCCCTTGTCGCTGCACAGTGACACTACTTATATTACTCACAGCACTAATTATAATAGCAAAGTTAGTCTCTGGATTTGAAATGACTAAAATACACCAACAGTCAAGTTTCTTCTTTTCAGAGTAGCCCTTGTGTCATGATTCACCTCTGTTGGCAGATTTTTTTATCTGACTTATCTTAATGCAGATACAAGTATCTCTCTTTATGAGTTTTATGAGCATTGTTTGCCTCCAGCCCTCTGACCCCAAAGCAAAGAGGCACGGTGATCGACAAACACACCCTCACTACTGTAGGCCTACTGTTGAAACAGCAGGCCTCTACTGTTTGAATAATTATAGCAGCAGGATAGCGGGTCTGCACACCTTGCTGCACCTAGGAGTGTGTGACTGCCTTTTTTTTAATTTGCTCTGTGGGACACACACATACACACACACACACACATGGAAGAACACACACACAAAAGCACACAGCCATATGTAGTATTCATACAGAGGTTGCATTCAAATGCAGAATCAATATACAAAGTCTGCATTACTTTGAAAATGTGCCATTAGTGATTTAAAATATCACATATTATTTCAAGTATTAACTATAAGCATTTATTGCAATTTAATTTCAATATTATAGGGGTATTAGAGACACACTGAATGGAAATGAGACTGACCACATCTTATCAAAAATACACCTTTATGGATAAAACTGACATCACAGCAGATATTTCAAGATTTAAGATTATTTAATTGTCATTCTGTTCATTAAACAACTAAGTGGATGTAAAAATGATTAATATTGTGGTCTAATGATCATGATGATGGTTTTTGTGGGTGACCAGAGTGTGACTTGAAGTCCTGGTTTAGTGCTTCCCAGCTGCTGTGTAATCTGAGCTGTGGAGAGCGACAGCCGCGGTGGGCGACAGTCGGGTGTTTGGTGGGGGGATTTAGGGCTCTTCCTCTGTGTCTTTACCCTTGCTTTTGCTCTCCCTCTCTCAATCTTAATATTTAGATACAGTGCAGTGCCGTGCAGAGGAGAGATCCTGGAGCATAATGGCAGCGCATGGCTTCGGGATATTTTTTGGAGTTGTGACTATTCTCGGGACTTTAACAGTTCAGGGTAAGTGACGCAGTGGCAAACTTTTGGCTCATCTTGATCACCTGGCTGGCTGCCTTTTTGTGTAACAAAATAATCTTCTGCGTAGCATGTGCAGACATAAAATCAGCGAGACAAAAGCTCTAAAACTCTCACTTAAATGACTGGACTAACAATTAAGACTTTCTGTACTTAGACCTCCTTAAGATCAGTTAACACTTGGACATACATGTATGGACATGTGGTATGTTACCAAAGTTGTGTCCACAAATATGATTTGAACCAACTTTGGAAGCAGAAAAATAAATTTCCTTCTCACAGCATGTTTTATAATAATATCTAAGTTGTTATGATTTCTGGATATAAGGTAGAAAAGGCTAACCATATACAAAGCATCTTGTGGTTTTATCTTTGCTCAAATACTGTGAATTAATGTTTATTGATACTGATATTGACATAGATCATCCTGTTGCATGATTTAGTTTTACTTTCATATAGCAAAGCAACTTATTTCTCAGGCACAGAAAAAGTAAGTCAGCATAAAATAAGGCAAAGGGTCATCAGTGCTTTCACATAAGAACAGCAGTGCTGGAACACGCACACTTAAAGCTTTCTGTTTAGCCCAGATTTCATGTTTCTGCAAAGCTAACAGCAGGCCAGACAAGCTACAGCAGCAGTGGAGGCAGAAATGAGAACATATTTTAGGACGAAACTTTAAAAAATGATCTCTTGGGCATGCAGACATGCTTTTTACTTTTACACTCAGGATCAAGGGGTGTGATAAGTCAATCTCAACAATTGTGTCCATCCCCTTGGCAGAGGTCACTAGGGTAGTTTAAAATATTCCTGAGTGACAAGGTGCCAGCATGGACAAGATTCATTCTGAAATGCAGACTTTTGATATGACTGTTGTGGCATGGATGCACATCATAAACAACAGATAAAATAAATAGAGTTGTACTCTCAGTCTTGCTACTAAGTCAAAATTAAATCAAGGTGTTACATTCAGTCTGTCATCTTAAATGAATTGTGGTGATCAGGTTATGAACATGTAAATGACTGATCACAGGACTGAGATGCTGAACTAAAAAGAAAGAATGTCTACTGGTCGACAAACCAGACACTTTCCTCCTCTTGCTTATTCGAAGTAAATCCCTTTGTGATCCCTTTATGTGTCATGTTCACAATAGTCACATGAATAGAAGTCTGAAACGGGGTCAGCAGGGGTAAGCTTGGCTTGCTTTTACCCCAATCAAACACTGGTGTTGTAATGTTATCCTGTCTGGTTGTGTTGTTCTGACCCATTCTGCTATTAGCCTCTAGGTCACCTTAAACGGTCATGTTAAGTAAAGTACAAAACAACACTTACCACTGGTGCATTATTTACACATAACAAAGTTTTCTGATGTGAAAACCATTTGATCATTTTGACCAGGGCCCACATCCTCTCAGGAGTCACCAGTTGGCTCCACCTCTAGAAACAACAGCTGACCACTTGAGACTCAGCTGATGGAACTGACCGGGTTGAAGACAATCGCCCCCTATGACACCAAACATTAACTGTACTTTGCATCCATATAATATAACTGATCCATGTGACTAAACTGACTAAACTGAATTACCGAAACATTCAGTGCAACTCACATAACATACTATATAAGTCAGCGTGCTTTCTCTCTGTGTCTTATGGAGCAACTACAGTTAGTCTTTACTGTACCTCTAATTTTTCTTTTTAACTCTAGTATGTAAAAAAAATATGCAACATCAGCATTACTTGCATCCATCCATCCTTCCTTAAATAGTTTATTATTCTAATATATACCTTTTTTTGTTAATACAAACTTATTGTCATATTCTGCTGTAATATAACAGGAATATTGTAGTTATGCCAAAATAAGATGCTGCAAACTAGACATAAGGCCAGTAACTCCTTATGGTTACCTACCAGAAACACAAAAAAGCGTACAATGATTATACTTAATTTTAATTGGCCCTTCTGTCAACTTGCTGGCTGTGTTTCAAATTTTTAAATATATGTTCTCTATTTATACCTTAGAACTATTTATACTTTCTAAGCCATTTCTAAAATCTCCCTATTAGTCTTTGTTGTCCTCTGTGATTTAATTGGATCAAATGCTGTGGATCTGTTTACAAACTCAAAGGGGACGCAAGGGAATGACATTCCTCACAGCTGCAGTCTCACATTTCGGATTTCACTGATTGTTAGCTCACTCCTCACAGCCATGTGTCCAGAGTGATGTTTAAAAATACTTCATGATTAACAATTGACCAACTCACGGGAGGCTGCTGTCATTACTACGTACATGGTCCCACAGGAGCACAATTACAATGGCCGCTCAAAACTATGCGACATGTTTGTGTCTGGTTGGGCCAGACAGACCAGGGCAGGGATCAATCATGGGGGGGGGGGGGGTCGACATTTTTACTGCTTTGTAGTGTAACTGTAATATGTTACTGTCATCATATGTGCCAGTGATGATATTGATGATTATCATTGATGACCCAAGTGTGACTTTAAGTCGAAGTGTAGAGTTTCCCAGCTGCTGTGTAATCTGAGCTATGGATTGCGACAGTTGGGTGGGTTGGTGGGGGTCAGAAATAACCTCTGCCTTTTTCTCGTAAGTCTCTCTTGAATTTTTTCATACAGAAATAAAGTGCAGCTGAAGAGGACTGCATGATAGTACCCCTGGGGAAAAGGGGAGCAGTCGACATTGCTACTTGTCCCGAAACTCCTGGCACACCTTCATGACTTGACTCAAAAAATATACTTATAGTTTTTATTTACTATAAATTGTCAAGAAATTCCACAACATTTGAGAAAAAGATGTACTTTAGATTAACTGACCGTCAAGTCATCCTAAAACTGTCCATGCCCATTAAACATTGTTGCAGTGTATTTTGTATTTGGAGAGAGACATGTGGTTTTCTGCCCAGACCCAACTTAATTGTGTTTTTTAGTGATGTTTGTGAGCATGTTGGTTTTATAAGCAGGCGGCAAATGATGGGAGTCAGCTTTTACAAGAAGCGCAATCTTTTCTTTTTTTCTTAGTACAAGTCTAAATAATAGGATGACCTTGTACATATTTGTTTAATACCAGCCACAAATTTCTCATTTTGGGAAACAACATTATAACCCAAGCACAACTCCTGATAAAACATCCAATATTCCTCTGTTACAGTGTTTGATTTAATTTAAGTCAGAAGTCATGTTTAATGAAAGAAAGTGCTGACTGTTACTGCTTAGCTAAGCCAAATGATCTGGCTGACTATGAAGAGCCATAATTCCCATCACCAGTGCTACTTCAGCGCATGTAACTTGAATCCTGCTCTGTACAGCAAACAAAGGCCTCATGCAGATCAAATCCAGCATGTAGCAAAAACACAAGTTCTCCCATTTATTTTAATGCGGGTGGTCCTTAAGCCTGCGGCAGTGTGAACTACAGGGGCTTCTAGAAAAAAAAGCAGCCACCCTGTGGTTGAAAGTTAAGGCAGGGTCAACTTTTGGAAAAACCCAACCTGACTTAACGCTGAAGCAGCCAGTCAGCTGATCAGCCCATCAGACTCAGAAGAGCCAAACAACTTAATGCCATGAGGGACTACAGAGATGTTTATGTGCAAATGAGCTGTAATTCTCACACTATCGCACAATTATAATCATTGCAGCCCCTGATTTGGCCTGAAACAGCCTGAAGAATCTGTCCAAAAACTCACAGGTGTGTTAACCTTTATGTGAACTGCTGCTGCCTCTCTTTGCCTGCAGTCAGTGCCACATCTCCACATTGTAACCTTTACAGAACGCAGAGGCCACAGGCAGGGACATTTAAGGAAAGAATGATTAATGTGAGGAGGGCCTGCAGACATACTAGAATGACTAGCCATGGTAGTGGGGTATATTATGCCATGCCCCTGGACATAGGCGACATATATGTATAAAAACTGGTGAGACATTGTGTGAATAATGATGTTGATGCAGCACAATCCATCAGTTTGCTGAAATTGGCTAACGTTAGCCACCATCAGCTGCTTGTTACACCAAACCAAAAAAAGCTTTAGAAGCTAGTTTTTTTAAGAGCTGAAATAACTTTTCTTCAGTTGTAGCTCTCAATCTTATGATATATCATTTTAAGATGTTTCTCCCCATCCTGCTGTTAAATATTAATCAGACATAATCCAACACATGCACATAAACTCACTCTATGTCTCATCTATTTTTTATGCAGTGCACTGTAACGAGGAGACGCATCTGATAGCCGACTTGTTCAAACACTACAACAAGAATATTCGCCCAGTGATTCATCCTGAAGACAAGGTGGAGGTTCAGATCAAGCTGACTCTCACCAACTTGATTTCTCTGGTGACCACTCACTCTCCAGCACAACACCACCACACCATACACATAAATTTAAAACAGAACCACGGCTGTAAGTTTGTCATCATTTCCACTGGAAAATAACATTAATCATACTTCTGGCTGGAGTTTTAGCCATAAAAACAGTGAAAGCTGTTACGTCACTAACTAAACAGTATGTGATGAACAACTGCTTTCAATAACTGCTCACACTGCTTTCTTCTATTATGCCACAGAATGAAAAGGAGGAGACACTCACGACTAATGTGTGGATTGAGATTGTGAGTTTTCACTCCCATCACACTAGTAAATTTATGTTGTTTGTACAAAATTTCTTTTGCATATAGGGCTCAGTCCCTCTGTCTTATTCAGTCCTTAGTTGTGTCTAGTTTTTTTTTTAAAATGTAAATGCAGTTTTCTCTCTCCCATGTCATCTACAGCAATGGTCTGATTATCGTCTTGCCTGGAACACATCTGATTATTATGGAATAAGTATTATTCGTGTCCCGTGTAAAACCGTCTGGCTTCCTGACATTGTCCTTGAGAACAAGTAAGGCAGTAATATGGAGTAAAATCCTGAATTTGTCCCTGCCTGCAAAGTCATCACACTGTCCATGAAGTATGGAATCAACTGATTCATTTTTTATATCCCCACTCTCTGCAGCATTGATGGCAAGTTTGACGTGGCTTACTATGCCAATGTGCTGATTGACAACAGTGGTTGGATGTACTGGCTACCTCCTGCCATCTATCGCAGCACTTGTGCCATTGAGATCACCTACTTCCCATTTGATTATCAGAACTGCACACTAGCATTCAGGTGTGATGTTTTTTATATCAGTTTCAAAATATATGTGCTATATATAATTACTAGTTAACCCTATCAAGGCTCCAGTGTTTCAGGATGCCAAGGTGAGGCAAACCAACAGCTGAACCCATTAGAGGGCTAGGCTCATAGATTCAAGACACATAGATTACCTGTTCTATACCTAACCCTAATCTGCTGCCACAACCCCCAGATCTCAGACATACAGTGCCAATGAAGTTGACCTCATCTTGGCTGTTGGAGAAACAGGCGAGACTATAGAGTGGGTGGATATTGACCCTGAGGCTTTTACAGGTACAGTACATCAATGTTCAGTACTGCAATATTCATAACACACATTTTACCTTCAACCCATTATGTTTTCAACCCTCAGAGAACGGTGAGTGGGCCATCGTCCATCGTCCAGCCAGGAAAATGATCAACACTCGCTATTCCCCAGATGACCTGGAATATCAGGAGATCACGTTCAACCTGATCATTCAGAGGAAGCCCCTCTTCTACATCATCAACGTCATCCTGCCATGCTCCCTCATCTCTTCACTTGTAGTACTTGCCTACTTCCTTCCTGCACAAGGTCTGCAAAGTCATTGTCTCATGGCTGACCTCTGTCATTGTATAGATTATTTCTGTTTCAACTGAAGTCAGATGTTATAAACTGTGTACAAAAAAACTTTTTAAATAAACTTTGTAGCATTAGTTGCTGCATAGTTTGGTCCTTTTTCTCCTAAGTCTTTGCTGTCCTCTTTACAGCTGGTGGCCAAAAGTTGACGGTGTCCATCTCTGTCTTGCTGGCTCAGACTGTCTTCCTTTTTCTTATTGCTCAGAAGATTCCCGAAACATCTCTGTCTGTCCCTCTGATCGGGAAGTGAGTCAGAGTGTCTCTCTATTGACCTCTGCTGGTGTTATTTGTCTTTAATCCATACTGTTTGGATGTCCTGTCCAACACTGATCTTCTCTAATGTTCTCCTCAGGTATCTGATCTTTGTGATGAGTGTCACAACTCTCATTGCCACTAATCAAATTGTGGTGCTGAACTTCTCCCTGCGCAGCCCCAGCACTCACACCATGTCCCCTACCATCAAACATGTAAGTACATCCTGTGCAGATGTGCAAATGTGTCTATTCTGGAGTAATGTCATGTGAATAAACTACTACCTTTCCTGACTGCAGGTGTTCCTGGAAATGATCCCTAGCTTCCTAGGCATGTCCCCATTGGTGGATGACAGTGAGGTGACCACAGAGGTAAATGGATTGCGGGAGCGGCGGCGCAGCTCCTTTGGCCTCATGCAGAGAGCAGAGGAATATGTAATGAAACAACCTCGCAGTGAGATGATGTTTGACAAACAGAGGGAGAGGCATGGTCTCACAAGATCCATTGGTAAGATGTCTGCTTTGAAACTATGACCAATGTTCTAAGCTTTGAAGATGCAAATATTTCAATGGCCTTTGTGTGGGGTGTGAGGTTGTCTGTGTGTCTCATTCTGGTCAATATGATACCTCAGGAGCTTCAATTCTATTTAATTTAGCACAAACTTTGACTTGAGGATAAACTGATTGAAAGTGGGTGGCCAAAAGTCAAATGACACTGTGACCAAACAAAAGACACCTTTGGTTGCAACTCAAGAATTCATGTTAATTAAGACTGAATATCATACAAATGTCTAATGTGATAAAATAATGAAGTGATGACACTCAATATTCAAAAAGTAAAATGTCAACAAGGCAACTGTGACATCAGATTGTTCTGCAAAAACACTTTCTAACACTGACACTAATCTAAAATGCTCATCTTAAAACTGTGTTGATTGTACAGATGGTTCTGAGTTAAATATGTACTTAGAGGTTGTAGCTTCCTTGTAGCAACATCTGTATTTGAAGCATTGTATTGTATTCCACCACAAGTTAATTTGTTATGCTGATATTTGACTTCAGGTGATTGATGCTGCACAATGTGACAAAGCTCTCTGTTTGTCAGTATCTTTCTTTCTGGAATTACTGACTAATATCAAACATGTCAATATAGTAATAACTTCCATTTACCCCAAAATACACTTAAAACCTTCAATTAAATTCCTTCAAAAACTCCTCAAGAGACATTCATATAAAAAACTGCAACCTGACTATTTGATGGCGGAAAACAACTGCAGGGTGGGAGGTGGGGGTGGGGGGTGGGGGGGTAACCAGGGTAGTTTAATCAGTGTATATTACATTATGTGCATTGTCATTTGTATCATTTGTATTGTGTATTCAACACCTTATTCTGAGGCCTGTGTCTAGCTCAGTTACTGCAGTATCATACTGTTGTCTAACTGTCAGTGTCTCCTTCCCTCTAGTGGACAATATAGACGTCAGCAGCACAGCCAACCTGTATAAAAGTTTGGCCCAAGCTGCACCTGAGATCAAACAATGTGTGGATGCCTGCAACTTTATTGCTGAAAGCACAAGACAGCAAAATGACATTGGATCTGTGAGTATTGCTCAAAACTTTCTTTGTGTACAGCTTAAACATTTTTGTTGTGTCTATTTATTATATAATTTCCTGCCTATACATTTTGAAGCAAACTGTTGTTTTAGTTCTTTGATCTAAGCTCATTTTATTTCCAAACACAGGAAATTGAAAGCTGGGTCCTGATTGGGAAGATGATTGATAAGGTGTGCTTCTGGGCTGCTATTCTCCTGTTCATTTTTGGTACAGTGGGGATTTTCTTAACAGGACACTTCAACCGGGCACCCGAATTTCCATTTCCTGGACAGACCAAAAAATATTTTCCAAGTTAAAGAAAAAGTTCTCCTTCTCTGATTAAATTTTTCTTAGGGCTGATGTACCTCATGCTGTTTATACAGCTGAGCAGCCTTGCTTCTTGAGTCAGACGCTCATAAAGGGTTGAATTAGCGGACTTTAATGACAGATTTAACAACAAATCTGTGTTCCTATTCTAAGCTCAGACTCCTCTTTGTGAGCAAGTATCAGGTGGCTAAGAAGCTCCATTCAAACTTATAACTTAGGTCTAAGTTCTTTATCTTAGTTTAAGCTCTTTGGATGTATTTGTACATTAATTGAGTGGAACAGGTCTAGTTAAGAAAGGGATGTTTTAAATTTTTACCATTACAATCATGGTGAGCATCGTGATCATAAAATTCAAAGTATTATTATTTGTCTGTTTTGTGATGTAAAAAACTCAACAGTGTGAGCTTAATCAAGTTCAGGCCATGTTTTACTTGGCTAATTACTGGGAACCACATCCATAAATAGCATTTAAAAAGGTTCATTGATTGAATTATCTTAACTTAAACAAATGAAACTCATCTCATTTAAACAAGATGTGCTTATGTTTCCCATCTTAAATGGGCTTGTATGAATTATCCGTGTATCACACTACAAAACATATCTGCTACAGTCTGGGTACATTTCCCTGCATGTACTATGTCTTATGTGAAGAACCTGTGCATGTAATATGAGCCAGTCAACTCTGAATCAAAGCTTTATTCTTCTTACTATGACTTATTCATCAGAAAGTCTTGTCACAGATAGATGGCTCGGAGGGATATTATCTTGATTCCTTGTGCCATGTTTTTTAATAAATATTTTATTTTGTGCATTGTGACTTGCCTAATTGATTTATTCCCCCCCCCCCCACCTCCAAACACACACACACACACACACACACACACACACACACACAAACCACCAACTTTAGAAGAGACATTTAAATCTTAAACTAATAGTCGATGCGGCTGTTTATGTAGTCTTTTGAGTATTATACTGTTATATTGCACTAACCCAGAATTGTTACAATATGCTAGTATATAGTTTGTCCGTGTCTGCTGTTCTTGAGAACTGTTTGTCCCTTTACTGAGAAACTTTAGTACACTGAACTGGAAACATATGCAACATGCTATAAAATCAAGCTTATGGAAACAATCAGGAGAAGACATCATGGTACAGTGCACGTCTCACCCACCATGTCAAACACTCAAACTTCTTTTTTCATCAACCAATGTCCAGTTGTGTTTAAAGTTGCATTGATGGAAATTTGAGGTAAATATTCTAGGATGTGCCATGCACTGTATGTTTATGTGAGAAACAAAAGCATAATTGCATTAAAAAAGTTTGGATTTGTAAGCAGCTTAATGTCTTAATTTGCTCTTAAAAACGCTATGTTCAGTCTTGATGCTTTTCTGTTTTTATTTTTTCAAATCCAAAGTCACACTTTTGGTGTTGAACGCCTCCATGTGGTGTGACCATGTACTACACCATAGTAGATGTGCTTATTTCCCAATAAGTACATTCATAGGTTTTCTAATTGTAAATGATCTATGTGTCTTAATCAATCTCTACACTGCTTCAATTATATCTTCAAAGTGTTTACTTATATCTGATGAATGTTTGTTTTTACTGATCGATCAAACTCCCAATTTTCCATTTAAAAAGTCTTTTTTTTTTCATAGTCTACTGTCACATGTAACATGACTCATCCAGCTTAGAGGCCCACAAGCTTATCAGGAAGAGGAAAAATACCTAAAAAACAAATGACACCACAATGTTGAGGGTGGAAGGACAGAAGATTAGTCATGTTGTAACATTATCAGAAACACGGATGTGGGAGGAATATATTTAGTATAATGTCCAATAAAATAATAAGAACTAGGAGGAAGAGTTACTTATGGTAACAAAGAACAAACATGCTGCTCTTTTATACTTTCTGTAAACCTATGCAGTAATCATGCAAATGATGCAAAATGGTCTTGTTGTCTCAAGCTTAATTTGATCATCCTGCAGGCAGTCCTCTAAATAATTTCATTAATTTCTTAAAACGTTCTTAAATACATTGTAGACCTATCTCTGATCAATTTAAACAAGGGTGGTAATTAGGATATAGCTTGAGCTGCGTTGTACTGGCAGCGATAGGTCTGTGTCATGCAAATCACTTACCCAGATTTAAGCCAATTTGCATGTCATCACTTCCTTGACAGAGCAATTTATCAGTCTGCTCCTGCCTGGTGATGCAATTTATATACCATCATTCAATACATGTCGATATTTAATGAATCGTTACTCTAATCATTAGGCATTTCGCATTTAGAGTACATTTCTAGTCCTTCCCCAAAAAATGTGTATCCCTAGTCCTTTAAAAAAAAGATTATTTATTGTGTCGTGTTTAGAGTAGACCAAAGTGACAAAAATACAGAAAGTATATTAAGCTAGCGCGATATGTACTTCCGGTGTGTCATCTTTTTTTCTAACGTTAAAAGACCCCGAAGGCTGTATCATTTTTAAATGCAAGAACTGTACTTAATGCTCTTTAAAATTATACACTAAAGCCTGGCTTCTAATAAACACACATCAGAGATGAGTTCAGCTTGTTGACAAAAATCCTGCACTATGCCTTTTCCATCAGGGTTTTCACTCAAAATGCTCACCGGGAAAAATCTCGTGATACTTTCCGTGATTCACGAGGAATGGTTAAAGTTACCAAAAACATTGAACGCCTCTCTCCTCCCGATCTGCATTCCTTATTGTGTATTTATCATGATGGCGTCTAGTTGGGACTTGCCTTTTTCCCTTCAAAGTCCATGTTAAACGTCGTGGCAGCGCATACATGTCACAATTACCAGCCCCCCGCTTCATGCTTGTTTGTCTGCTTTCCACACATCTGCGCGAATATGGAAAACTCAAACATACGTCTTTATGTACATTACTGTCTCTTGTTAGGCCAAAAATACTTACAATCCAAGAACAAAATGTACGCCATGTGTGACTGTCCTATTGTGTCAAGGCTGCCAAATTTGAAAACATTTCCACGTCTTTTCTCCTGTGTGGTGTCCCGCTGGACACCCAATGGGAGGGACTTAAGTGTTCATCACCTACGGGGAATACAAATGAATTCTACATAAAGAAACACAGACGGGAATACGACCAAAAAGTACTGTTAGTCTGAATGTAAATGCTGTCTCGTTGTCCCGCCTGTGGAATAGTCGCGTATACCGAGCCACGGTGTAGTTTAAACTGAAGGGTAAGTATCTCTTTTAGGCCTAACTTGTACGCATATTTCTCTCCTCCGTGTGTGCTATCGCAGCATTGCTGATTGAAGATTTTCCAGATGCAGATTTGTCATCCACCGAGGCAGATGTGCACATACTGTAATGCGAGGTGCTGATTAAAAAGCCGTTGTTACGTTCGTCAGGTGACATTTGTGGCGTAGTTTTTTTTTTTTAATTCAGGTGTAGTTTTAACGTGTAATGTGGCGCTGTTGAACACCAGGGATTGGGTGGAGACGGCAAAATTTAGCCTTCGGCATTTTTAACCCCCCACTGCCAGATTAACCTTGATTTTCGAACTTTTTAAAACGATTTGCCAGCTACAATCACTATGGCTCATACAGTGTGATGATAGCCGAGGAGAAGGTGTTCAGAGTGAGCATAGTCACGTTTTACAGCCCACTCAAACTCTTACTAACACCTATAAAGAAGCATAAGTTTGTTTCTCTCCGCAATTGTTTCTATACGCAAGTTACAAAAGCTTGTCTCACACTGTCATTTTGATCTAAATAGTTCAGCATTTGTTGAGACCTTGAATCGGTCGTAAAGAAGTGAATTCCTAGTTTAGATAACAATCGTGCAGATTTGGGGGAAATCCGATAGATACCGGCACAGGCAAGAGTTGACTCAGCACGATTGTTTTAGTCATATAGGAATTTATGACACATGTTAATATCCTGACATTTAGTTGCACGTTTCAGAGCCATGTGTCACATGTTTATCCCCTGTCTGTAAATGCCACATATATATTTTGTTTGTAAAAAAAATCAGGCATCCTAGATTCATGGTTTTCATTGTAACTGCTGTGACTCCATTGTGGACCCCTAGAGGGGGACTGGGGGACCCTAATGAAACTGACCTAAGGAAAATGCTGAATTAATTTGACTATGTTAATACTCATCTTTTTAATTGCCTGATGGCAAAACATCATTTATCATAAGCTGCCATTGATGACAGCGTTAGCCTCTTTGGGTTTGTGCCTTTCATGAAGCTGCTTCCTACCTGAAATTTACATTTGCATCTAACCAGCAAGCTCACAAAAAGATGCAAGTTTTTGGAAATCAAAAGACCTGATGAGCACACCAACATCCAAGCTGGCAAAACCAAGCAGCATGAGGATCATTGTTTTGGAAAAGTACTGTAGTTAATGGAGATGAGCAAAGTATTTCTATTTTTTTAATATATAATACAAACAGAAAAAAAATTATCTAAGAATAATGAATCCAATACTATTCATAGAGTTACTAAGTTTTGTCATGGTAGCTTTAAAAATGCTAAATAGTAGTGACATTACAACGAATGAAGAATGGTCAGAAACACGGGAACATAATCCTTTTTGCAGCAGAAGCTTTCTTTAAACAGTAACTTAACCCAGCTAAATAGCCCAGTTCAGCTGAATTTTTCTTGTTAAAGTTCCTTGTCTGTTGCATTGTTAGAGCTGCTCACTTTCACCTGCAACCCAGCAGTGTTGTAAGAACTGAATGCACCTTGTGTGCAACTCTACATCCCTGCAGCAAGTTAAGAACTTCAGCAGTAAAAACACGTTTTTCAGGTGTCAATTTGCTCTTTAAAGCAACTCCAATCATTCTGTTGTCATAAATTAATAGACAATCCCAGTAAAAACTTGTTTAAACTTAAATATTTTTAGTGCTTTTATGAATCATAAATGACTCCATCTGCATTCCCCTTAAGTCAGCTTGGTGTCCTTTTTTGATAAAACAGCTGCTAGTCAGAAATCTTATACCTTCATATTGAAGGCATCAGTCACTGCTACTGGCAACATTAAGTGATAGCAGATCCACCACCACTGATACACACTTACAGATTTATGGTCATATGGCTATTTGTTATATAGGATGGCTTGACTCTCAGTAATAGCACTTTCTTCTGGCCAATTTGGCTCACGTAGAGTTCCCAGGGTGGGTGTAGTGTAGTTTTTCACGGGTCGAAAACATGAATAAATAGTGAAGACAAAGTTTCACCCAACAAACAAAAAAACAAGAACATTTTCTCAAATCAGCCTTACTCTCATCTGCTTTACTGCGTTAAAGTTATTTATCTCCAGATCATTTCAATCTACTGTGATCTGTATGAAAACACTGGTCTCACTTTTACATTTGATTGATCAATATTTAGTTCACTGTTGCATACCAGTGTACTGTAAAAAAAAAATACCGTTTAGTGGTAAGCAGCTTTTTATCAAACAGATCAGTAAAGACTGAACAGAGAAAAAAACTTCCAGCCTTTACAGCACCCAACATACCAAAGAGCTTATTGGGCAATACATTGTTCTGCTAATGTCTCTGTCTCAACTAACAACTGCAAGTTAAATTTAAAAGGTAGGTTTAATGAGAGTTTACTGGCAGAATAGCCTGAAAGTATCCAAGATAATGTGTGGAATTGACAAAAAACACAGCCATAATAAACCTACAGCTGCACAGATAATAATGTTAACCTTTAATATGAGCAGTGTATTAATTGTAATAATTAAATGATTATTCTATTACAAAATATAACAGAAAGTGAGATAAGCATTCTCACAACGACTTGTGATTGTTTTATTGCAGCCATCTATAACTTGCCCTTGTTTTTATTGCAGCTCCTTAAGTCTTAAGATACTGCCAATAGCCTTTGGCTCTTACAGTACAGCTGATGTTCCCACCCACTGTTCAGTACTGCTCCTGCTTGTTTTTACCTGTTTTTTTACTATTCAGACTGTTGTGTAGTTTCTCATGCATATTGCTGGCGGATGGGAAACACACATGGCTCTTATTACATAACATGTTTTTTAAATGCAACTTTAAATCAATTTCACATCTGCAAATTTACTCACACATCCTAGTTCCAAAAAGTGGGGAAGGAGTTTGAAATATGAATAAAACAGAAAGTAATAATTTGTTAAAGCTTTTTGAATGTGTTGGTACTCAATTTAAAAAGATACAAAGACAATATATGTAAGGTGTCACCTCATCAACTTCATTTGCGACATTTTTGTAAACATAAGCTATAACAGGTTCAGAAAAGTTGGAAAGTTGTGGAATTCTTCCAGAAAAATACACTTGATTAAGTGTTCCACAGGTAAACAGGTTAACTGGTAACTATTGATAGCGTCATTGTTTAGTATGAGAGGGAAAATCCTCAGAAGTCTCAAGGATGCAAGGATGAGGCTCACCACTTTGAGACATGATTGTATAGAAAATATCACTCAAGAGCTCAGAAGCGCTTTGTGAAATTGTTGCTGGTAAATTGAATTCATTTGTAAACGATTGA
>JAQNCA010000006.1:8967078-9006928 GCA_029783725.1 Acanthurus tractus
ATACAGTGTTTTGAGTATTCAAATTTCTCCCAAAGGTATGCAAAGGATAGACAGCAGCTGAGAGCCATGTCAGAAGAAATGCCCAGTCTACACGGGACAGAGCGGACCAGAAGGACCTCAAGCAAAATGGTACCAAAACAAACAAATCAGACACTGTGCATGAAAATATATAGAGTATCATGTGGGCATTGGTTTTCTAAGTTATTTTACTTTCTGATCAGTCTAATATCATGGTACTCAGGTGTGCCATTGATATCCCTGAGAAATATTTTAGTAGTCCCGTTTTTCATTCAAAGAACACCTTTTCATTGTTTTCAGGCCTGTCAGTTACTGAAATACATATGTTGTATCTAATCAGCTCTACACAACACAAATGTTGCCCTAATGACGATGAAATAATTTTCATACAGTTTCAACAGTCCCATTGACTTGCACACAACTGTTTTAAGTCAAAACCTGTCAACTTTACTGTACATTACATGTACAACTTTATTTATCTGCTTCTCTGTTGCAGAAATACCTTGAAGAGTATCTGAATGGTCTGCTGGAGAATGTGTTCTGCAGGAATGATCACAGCATGGTAAAAGCTTTAAAACAAAGACACACATGCAAAGTGACTGTCGTGTGGCGTGATATCACTTGCTCATCTGCTTTTCTTTCAGATGGAGTTCCTCTCTGTCGGTGCTCTCTCTTTTGTTACAGATCTTGGACCCAAAGGCCTGTAAGTTAACGTCTCTAGAAGATGTGAGACATGGGGAAAAGTGAAACAAATGACTGAGTGAAAGCAATGAAGGGGATTTATTTTACAATATTGTGTCAACTTGTCGCAGGGAGGGTCCCATCTTCAAGAGGTCTGGGGGCCATCGGATCCAAGGCCTGAACTGTATCGGCCATCATCAGTTCTGTTTCCGGTGGTCACGGCGCTGGCTGGTGGTGAAGGACTCCTTCCTGATGTATATGAACCGAGACAATGGCAGAATCAACTTTGTGCTGCTGTTTGACCCAGAGTTCAATGTGAAAGTGGGCCGCGCTTACACTGACACCAAGTATGGAGTCTGCATTGAGAACTTCACTCGGTAGGTCACTTGATGTGTTTGTCTGTCTGAGCACTGACAGCTCTGAATTACATATATCCAGACCCAGGGTTGTGTTTTTCTGTGATGCAAGTGTGGTCTGTTTGTTTTTTTTTTTGTTCAGGAATTTGATCATAAAATGCAGCAGCTATAGACAAGCTCATTGGTGGAGTCATGAAATCAACCGTCTGGCTGAGACATGTGACTTTCTCAAGGTGCAACGCTTTGAGGGTTTTGCTCCGCCGCGCGAGAACACGCTTACCAAATGGTCAGATGTGTAGCCTGCCTCAGGTTTTAAGTTTTCTGTCTTTAGATTTCCTATGCTTTGCTGAAGTGTTATTCTTGGCTGTTGTTTGAAGGTACGTGAATGGAAGTGGCTACTTTGCAGATCTGGCTGATGCTCTTGAACAAGCCAGAGAGGAAATCTTCATCACAGATTGGTGGTGAGTGTAATTTGGTGATGAAGAGGTTTCCTTTTACAAAAGGGAGAACAAATTGTTCTATGGATGTATTTTTGCTTCATATCAAGTGTATTTCTAACATGAATAATGCGAAAAACAGATGGAGAGCATTATGTGTCTTCTCCCTGCAGGCTCAGCCCTGAAGTGTTCCTAAAGAGACCAGCCACTGAGAATTACTGGCGCCTGGATGAAATACTCAAACGCAAGGCTGTAATGATTCACTCCGTCTCTCCAGCTCTCCTTTAACATACAACTTTAAATGAATGAAAACACATTATCTTAACAATATTTGCACTGATCTTTTTTTCAAATGGTTGTGCCCCTCTTTGAACCTTTTCTTGCAGGAACAAGGAGTGAAAGTGTGTGTTCTGCTGTACAAGGAGGTAGAACTAGCACTTGGCATCAATAGTGAGCACAGCAAGAGGACTCTCATGAATATGCATCCAAACATCAAGGTGTGTCTCATTGACACATCATTTATATACAAGCTATGACTACACGGTAAAAAAAAAAGCCTCATCTCATGAAACATCACTTTGATCCTCGTGTGTCCATCAGGTAATGCGACACCCTGACCACGTGTCGTCTCTGAAGTTCCTGTGGGCTCACCATGAAAAGACAGTGGCCATTGACCAAACAGTCGCCTTTGTGGGAGGGATTGACCTGGCTTTTGGGAGGTGGGATAACAGCGAGTATCGATTAACTGACCTGGGTGTGACAGAGACAGCCAATGGTGTGACAGAGGGAGAAGAGACCAAAGAAGATACAATGGTAAGAATGTGTTGAAAGTTGATGATAAACTATAAATATATGAACAGTAGTTCATGAACCAGAGTGCTTTGAAATACGTCACACCACCTACAGGAGCTGAAGAATGTCTCTGTCACTAGGACAACGGTGTGGCTGATGGGCCAAAACCATCTGAACCAGATGAGCAAGCAGAACAGGACCCTGACGATCTGACTGGCAACACTAAACTGTGGCTTGGCAAAGACTACAATAACTTTATCACAAAAGACTGGGTCCAACTGGACAGACCGTTTGAAGGTACTTTCCTTTAATCTCCTTCAGTATCTCACACATGCATTGGCATTGACTGAGAGGCTCTGGACATGACGGTAAAAGGATTGCTTTTTTTTTTTTTCAGATAACATCAACCGTACTCAAGTTCCTCGCATGCCATGGCGTGATCTGTCTGCAGCTTTACACGGCAAAGCTGCCAGAGATGTAGCGCGCCACTTCATTCAGCGCTGGAACTTCACCAAGGTTTGACTCAAATGACGGTTCTGTCTTTTTAATGCTTCTTCGACTTCTATTGTCATAGTTTTGTCCTGAATATGTATATGTCAGGATACTATAACTATCCAAAGCAGTTACTAGGAGGTGGAAGCAAAGAATAAAAAGATAGTATTTAGTTGAAAAAGGAAAAAAAGGAATTTGTTGGCTGTTGTTCACTTTGCACGTGTTATGTTATGCTATTTTGATTGAGTTTTTAGGCCATAACTACAAAAATACTACTTTGGAAATAAGTCATAAACAAAAGTAACTTAACTTTTGTACAAGGCTTCCACATAATTATTAGAGGAAAGTAAAAAATATGCCTTTCATTCATTTGTTTTGTCTTTTCAAGATCTTCAAAAACAAGTACAAGGACGAGTTTTACCCCTACCTTCTCCCCAAGTCCAACTACAATGCTGACTCGCTCTCATTCACTGTGCCTGGGTCCATCAAGGCTAAAGTGCAGGTATTTATGCATAACATTTATGCCAAAATAAATGTGGACGACATGACAACTCTTCTAAAATGAAGCCAAAACATCTAAATTGCCCCCTGGTGGCTGGCTCCAGTATAGGTTAGAAATCATCCTTCTTCTGTGTTAGTTGACTGGACGTGGGTAAAATTAAATAAAAAAATTAAACATCAAATAAATTTTCCCCAAAGATGCTTTTTGTCATTATATATAAATCTTATGATGCTGGTGTATACCTGTCTTTATAGTGAGACAAGTTTGTTTCTTATTAGTTCTCTGACACTGAAAATGAGTGTATAGTGTTATGATTGCCAACTGACCTGCAATTAAGACGGGCAGCTTAATGTACTGGACCTTGATAGGTAGCTCAGTCCACCAGTTAAAAGCTTTGCTGCCGCTGGCTCCAAATGACATCACCAGCACAAGATGACAATTCCTATGTCATCAGTGTTTTGGTGTTTGTGTGGTGGATAGAATTGAAGACAAATCATCCATCTGTTTTAGTGTCATATATGCACACACATTCAGCAGAGACCAAATAACTACTTGTGTAACACTTTTGAAATCAGACACCACAGAATTGTATACTCAATCAACGATGAGCAATAAGCATGCTTTGTATTGCTGTTTAAAATGTCAATATGTTTAAAATAATTTTATTGAACAAATAATAAAAATGTGTAAAGAGTCCATGAAAAGGTCTCAGGATAATGCAACCTCTGATCCACATCATTTTAGCCTAAGCAGAGGTCAGTGACCATCACCTGAGGGAAATCTATTACAGCTGCAACTCTACAAGATGCACACACGTTCTTGGGCCAGATGGAAGTTCAGAGGTTATGGTTTCCTGTGGCTGTTTCCTGTGCAAGTTACAGTTCTCATCTTGGCACAGCACAAATTTATTTCACCTTGCGCATGAATCTTACAGCGATTCCAGATGTAAATGTTTGGGAAAATAGTGCTCTGTCTTAGCCTTTACACAAACCTACAGTCTCTTATACATAGACTGTCCCATGTGTTGCTTTGGCTCCAGATAAATCAGACTTTCTTTCAATTCATCGTGGGCGGCAGCTCTGCTGGAGAACAGTGACCAATTGTGAAACAAGCTCACTGAACATTGATGAAAACGCCAGAGAGAGCCAGCCAGAAACCTGCTCTGCATAGAAAATTGACTCTTTGCGCACATGATGACACAGAAAAATGCCATAGTATTTATGCATCTTTTAAGGATATCCTTTTCGTAATTTCACACATATTGCATTCGTAGAAAAAAGGTGCTACTGGTCATCAACATTTTATTTTAGAAAAAGTAATTACTGTAAAAAAGCAAGACCATAGCCAGTAACACCGAAGGCCCCTGCTGGACTCTGCTCTTAATTTGACTTGGTGTGACACTCAGATCTAGCAGGAAATGAGATGATTTTTTTTCTCAGTACAACAAAGGGACACTGTGCAGCTAAAGTGTTCAGAGTTTTTTGTTATGGCAGATGGTGGAACAAGAGTGAAGCCTGTGTAGATAAAATCTCTTCCAACATGTTCATCCTGTTTAGTAAAGCCAGAGAAAACAAACGAACTGCCAAAAACGGGGAGCAAGGACAGGTGGAAGAATCTCATTTGCCGCACGCTTCATGGGAAATGTGGTCCATTCCCATTCAGCATCATATGTTTTGGTTTTATTGTTACCCACATAGCGAGTGTCGGGTAACAAGAGCTTTTGCTGCATGTGTTTTCTTATTCAAACGTGGGCGGCAACCTGCAACCTGAACCTTTGCTCCATATTATGCCATAGCTCTCCTATCAGGTTTTGCTGATCCCTCATATAGGTCTTAAAGCCTCAGCTGTCACACTGTGGGTTAGGGCTGCAGAGTTTCTAGTGTCCCTGTAAGTAAAGTAAAAGTTAATGTTCATCACTGTGCCGCCAGAAATCTGTTTTGTTACAAGTAGGCTAAGTAATATAGCAAAAACTTTACAAAATACTAAGATAATTCAGCTCTGTCTGTGAAAAGTGACAATGTAGGCCTTCATGAAGTCATCAGTGTTTGCCTCAGTTGACTAAAGCTTTCCTACTTCTTCACCTTGCTGTAGGAAAATGCTCCCTGCCCACATGTCCTCATGGACTGCCTTGGGCGAACCCCGGAGGTGGAAGTAGCTAATAACTCCACAAGGCGGATGTCCATTTTCTAAGGCAGTGCTGATGAGCAATTTGAAATGACCAAAAACAGAAAAATTGCAAAGTTGTCATGCATATCATTCTATGCATAATCAGTCATGTAATTAAACTGCACATGTATGTAATAAGAGCTGTATCACTTCTTCTCCATCTACAGTAGGTTTTGACCTAATCCCAGATGATGTGTGAGAGTTTAAGACTGATGTCAGGTAGTTTAATTCATGGCAACAAGTTTTTTAGTGTTGTGCTCTTCAACAAATGTTACCGGAATTACAGATGCTTTTCTCCATTTCACTTCCATTGTTGCTTTATTAGTCATGAATATTTAGTACTTTAGAGATTTGCTGTAAGAAGCAAGTTTTTAAGGGTGTAGCTGGGGCAGAGATGAGTGTGGTAAAAGCCTTTTAAAATGTGGTGAGACAATAAATCATAAACATCTTTTTTCTTTCAGGTGTTGCGCTCTGCTGATCGTTGGTCGACTGGAACTTGTGAGAGCTCAATCCTCAATGCTTATGTCCACACCATCGAGAACAGCGAGCACTTCATCTACATTGAGGTAATGCAAATGACCCAACTGGGTCCAGACAATGAAAACCTCATAGCATAGATTGAGTCTAGTTTTAATGCCTATCTGAGTTTTTATGATTCAGATTTAGGTCCTGTTAAAATCACAAAAGTCTGCTGTGCGCTGGGCTTCAAATGCTTAAGAGACAGCACAATAAAGGGGAAAGCATGTCACTGTAAACTCAAAAAGTCTAAGCTGTCTAAGCTTTTTATAATATTAATTGTCCTCACTTTATTTCTGATTTCTTCAACACATAATTATTACTTATATACTCACTTAGAGCTTCTGCAGCCATCATGTGTCTGTCTGGCTATGAGGTTTCATCATGAGTCTGAATGAAAACACAGCTCAGTCCTTTCCTTGCCAGCTACCTACCTACCTGTTTTAGCCTTCACCTCATGCTGAGCCACCATCTGCCTTCTCTCTGCCCTTAGAACCAGTTCTTCATCAGCTGCGCCGATGGGAAAACTGTCCATAATGGGATCGGCGATGCAATTGTGAACCGAATCTTGCGTGCACACAGGTCTGATTTGAGTATACTAGCCCTATTTATGTGGCAATTATTTTGTATACACACATTATTGAACCTTGAAGTTCTAAAGCAGCCTTTTATAAAGTCCATTATTAAAGTGTAATTAGACGTATTAAAAAAGAACACTTTTCAGGATTTGCATGTATGGCAGAATAGATTTTAAAATAGAAAAGAAATATGTGTGAAAAGGTTAGTCCATGTGTGTTAATGTTCAAATAGTACACTTGCAGATGATGTTCATGCTGTGTCTCACTGCAGAGAGCAGAAGAAGTACAGGGTGTTTGTGGTAATTCCTCTGCTTCCTGGGTTTGAGGGGGACATCAGCACAGGAGGTGGAAATGCCATCCAAGCTATTCTGCACTTCACTTACAGGTGAGAGCCTTTCCTCCCAATTTCCATTCTGCATTCAGCCCACAGACCAGAACCTGCTCACTAATTTACATCCATCACAAGAAAAAAAACACAACCACTGAACTTTCATCCGGCTCAGACATGTTAATTCCATCATAAGGAATTTAAGTTGATATGGATTGTAGTTGATTTTAGTTGATAATTAATACAGATTTTCTTCAGCCCTGTCACTGACTTCCATTGGTACCAAAATGATGTAGATCACAAACTTTGTGTCCTTGAGACCTTTAAATAAATAAATTAAAAAAATTTAATTTCTTTCATTTCTTACTTTGTTTGTTCAGTTCAGTATAGTCATAATAGATCTGTGTATTTATGTACCAAAAACAAATGTTACTTTCTTTCCCCGCATTTTAATAAAAGTGCACAAGATAAACTTCAACTTCATTGGTTGTGTCCTCATAATTGTGTAATTTTTCATATTAGAGTCTGTTTAAATTTTAATAATACCTCATGACAGTATTATTAAGTTCTCGCTCTTCCATCCGGATCCATCCAGATTTCTAAGTCTGTTTTTAATGTTCTGTTTAATTTCATGGCCAATATTCTGTTAACCAAGATTATTGTTTCTCCCATGTATAATTAATTGTTGTATTAAATTGCTAATTAGTTAATTACTTTATTTTAATGTTCTTCATCACCAGGACCATTTGCCGAGGAGAGCACTCTATCCTCTCAAGACTTAGGGAAGGTGAGTTTTTAGCATCTGTTTTTTATTTTAGTTGAAAAATCCACCTGACATGAAATACAATCTGTTTGCCCTCTAATATGTGTGTCTTTCTTTCTCCTTGTGTTGCTCCTTTAAACTGAAGCTACTGGTATTAGGTATCTGCCTATCATCCTCCATTTTCATCCTTTTACTGTTCATCTTCCTTTTGCATCCATTCCTAGACTCCATATGTCTATATGAGTTTCTTAATAAGTCTTATCTGTGCCTTATATTACCTCTGGAGAATGATGTGATTCTGATTTGCCCCCCTCTCCCGCTCCCCAAGTTGAGGACAAGTGGACAGAGTACATCACTCTCTGTGGCCTGAGGACACATTCCCAGCTCTCCCAGTCACTTGTCACAGAGCTCATCTATGTTCACAGCAAGACCCTCATTGCTGATGACCGCTGCTATATCATCGGTGAGTGGCCTTGAGTCATCGTTAAGCCCCATAATAAAAATAGCTAATCTCTTTCCACAAAACTCAGACATGCTCAACGGGAGAACTGACTTCTGTTCAGGTATTTTAACATGCAGCCAGGTGTGCATTTTGCATGGTAGCCTATGTCAGCAGTGAAGTAAGTGAGTTAATGCTGGCTCACATAGTAAAGCACTTTGAGTGGTTTGTCTAAAAAAACACTGTATAAATTCAGCCTCTTTAACATTAAGTGAAGCCATGAATTTTAATCAGAATTTAATCAATGAGTTTTAACTACAATTTAATAGCAGGTGTTTTTTAATAAGGTTGTAACTTCTATTACATATTAAATGTTAAAAGAGGCTAAAATGGCAAGAGTCTTACATTAGCATTTATTTGCAAAGGATGAATCTCCTCTGTCGGCTCTATGATTTGTCAGCTTTAAATTCTTGCCTGCACTAAACCCACAACTGACCACAGGGCAGATTTCATATCAAACTGGGTATAAACTTGTAATATTTCGTTTTGAATCCTGCATCCTACGTCAGTTCTGAATGTACTGGACTAGAGAAAACCTTAAAAGCACTATTCATTTTGAAGATGATACTGATATCACTGGTTATTTGATTCTGACAGCTGCTTCCTGAGCTGAATGCTGGTTTGACAGGAATGTGTCCTTTAAAAAGACAGAGTGTAAAAGCTTGCATTTTCCACCTGTTGCAGGATCAGCCAACATCAATGACCGCAGCACGCTGGGCAGTAGAGATAGCGAGATGGCAGTGTTTGTGGAGGATGAAGAGCGGGTCCCATCCATCATGGGAGGGGAGGAATACCAGGCGGGACCCCTCGCCCTCGCCCTGCGCAAAGAATGCTTCAGGTCAGGACAAAATATGCAACTTCTGAGATGACATGATGTTACCAAGCCAACAGTTAAATCTGTACCTTTACATGTAATACAGTTTATCACCCAACTGTTTAGTTTCTGTAAAGTTTAGTTTTCCATGTACTGGGAAGTGAACCCTGCCAAATACAAACTGGAAACAAGTGAAAGAACACCTATATATTTCCTGGTGAACAAGAAAGTATCTTAGATAACAAGTTAGGGCAAACTTAATTGTAATTCCTCTTAATAAAAAAAGCTTTTGGTTTTTGCTTGGAACTTATATAATTAGAGCCATAAGAATCATGCAATGAATGTCTACAATAGCGGGGGGTTTTTTTACATCTAGGAGCCTTTTACTTACACCAATTTATTATTTAGTTCCATTTTGATATATTTTTTGCTTTTAGATGTTTTATTACAAATATCATATGAAACTTATGGTAAAAAATGTTTTTGTTCATTGTGTTACATGCGGATGGGATAATGATGAAAATAAATTTTTCCTCTTTTAGCTGAGGGACTCCTGGGGGTCCACTGGCCCCACTTTGAGGACCAATCATCTACATTAACAGAACCTTTGTGTTGTTTAAATATATGCCTACTGAACTTTTATCTGATGCTTGTTTCCCCTTTAAGTGTTGTTGTTGGAGCATCATCAGACCCCAGTATCAATATTGATGATCCAGTTAGTGATGAGTTCTTCTTGGCCTGGAATGAAATGGCTAAACTGAATGCTACCATTTATGACAAGGTAAAAAAAAAAGATGGAGTTAAGTAAATCATAACATTTCAACCTTAATACTTTTAACAGTAGCAGTGTCTAGGTTCAGTTTTCTCACCCTACTCCTGTGTTCTCGGTGGCTCTGTCTTTTTGGTGGTCAGGTCTTCAAATGCCTGCCCTATGACACTGTCCACAACTTGCGAGAGCTGAAGGAATACATCAGCAAAGATCGCCTGTGCGACACAGACCCTGAGCAGGCCAAGGAGGAGCTGAAGGCCGTCCGAGGGCTGCTGGTTCACTTCCCCCTGAAGTTCTTGTGTGAGGAGAACCTGCTGCCTCCTCTGAACACTAAAGAAGGCATGGCTCCTGTCGGGCTGTGGACATAAGCACAGCTCAGAGCACCAGGCAACAGCTACAAGGCTGCTGCGCCACATGCTCCCCCTGGCAGTTCCAGCTCACCTGATGTTTAGCACAGTGCACGAAAGTAGGTACAGCACTGGAACTTCGATGGTGAGAGAAAGACATCATTTTAACAACAATTATTTGTTAATCATTGATGGGTTTTATAATGTCTCTTTCACTGACAACTGGCTAGTCTGGACATAACCACTAAATATATATTTTATGATGATTACCTGTTACAACAGTAGATAAACCTGTACTGGCCAGTTTGTTCGTGACGGCAGTGTCTGCAAAACAAAATGAATGTATGAGTCAGGAGAGATATGCGAGATTGTGTTGGAAATCGAGCATCTCACATGATCTGGGAACATAGTGTACAGTTATTGGTGCAAGGATTTGGGGTGGGTGGGTGGCTCTGTCTCTTTCTCTCTTTCTCTCTCATGCTCACTCTCACTCTCTCCCTCTGAGGCTTCACCTCTCACTGCAGTGCCAGCAAATCTGTCAGAACATTTGTGGTTGTTATGGTGACGGCTATAAAGAGATGACTGGATCGGAGCTGAAATAAAGAGTGGATGGGGCAGAGAAGGGAGAGTATTGATAAGAGGGATAACTAACTGAATCAGGATGGTGGGTCGGAAAATAGAAGGTAATATGTTGAAAGTGGACTGACAGATCTACCGTTGCCAAGTCATTTTAATAGTTTTAGATCAACGTTTAGGTGTGAAAACTGTGGGAGGAGAGGAAAAGGAGGACAAGATAATTAAAGTGTGTTAGGTTGATTTACTGTTAATTGTTGCTTTTTTTTAAAGTCACCATGGCAACCAAATGAATTATTATTTCAGCATGTTGTTAGCACTCAAGAACAGAACATTCCACCATCCACTTGGCCTGAGAAAACTGCGTGAAGCAGAGATACAGATTGTTTGACGATTGCATTTTTCAGCTATTTCCATGTGGTATCCACAATTCTGTCTCCTGGTGCCATAAAAAGCTTAGCACATCTACCCTTTGCTAATATGCAACCCCAGTTAAAAAAAAAAGTTAAGATGCTGTGCAAAACTTAAAAAAACACAATGCCACCATTTGCTAACAAACCGTGTTAATTGCAACTGTTTAATGAAATGTTCCCAAGTTTATGTTGTGATATTCTTTATACAATCATGCGCTTGACAAAAGGATGAACCTCGCCCCGCCCTTGCGTGCAAACTGCTGATACTTTAAAGGATGCTTCCTTCATACCAAATCATGATATCATCATCTGATACCAATGAACCTGTGTACCTGTGGAATGTTCCGTACAGGTGTTACCTCAGCCTTCACATTAAAAATATTGTGTTTGTATTGTTTGCAATTGTGTGGGTAGCAAAGGATTAGCAATGATCCCATTCTGCTTTATATATGTTACACACAGCATCCTAACTTTTTGGAATCTGGGTTGTACTCGGCATTTGTTTAGATCATTTCACTTGATATGAATAATGACAAAACATGGCTTTAAAATCATGCTGCAGTTTGCACGATTTGAGCATTGTCAAGTCATATTTTTAATCTTAAACTGCAAAGATATTTAGGTTGTTCGACATAAAATCATGCCAGTCATTCTCGTGAAAACTGTCAATTCCCTCTACTGAGCCAAAAGGAATTGAATGACGACTATTGTAAATGTCCGACAATGGATAAATATGTAGCATTGGTGGTCGATGTTGTCAGACAACTACTGATTCGGAAATATCATGTAGAAATTAAATAGAGAGTATAGTAAATGCAGCAGTCCTTATGTAGAAAAACAGGACTTAAATTTCTTTTATGCTATAATAAAATTTTAAAAATCTTAGAAGCATTAATCCTAGTTATTACACGTGACAGAAAAAGAGTTTGAACGAAGTAAGGGGAAAAGGAGGAGGTGCTGTGACTTGAAATCGAACACTTGGGCTAAACAATGTTACTTGGAGCATTTTTAAATGTTTGAAGAATGTTCTCACATGGTAAACAGCCATGCCAAGTTTTATCAGTGCCTCTGTACACTACCCTGTACCCTGTGAAAGTATTTAGAGTTCTTTGGAAACGACCAGCAAAGAGGCAGACAATAGGCAGCAAGTGAAGCTTTTTAAAAATTGTACCTTTTTTTGTGGTGTTCTCGTTGGTCCTTGCAATATTGGAAAAAGGAACTTGAATAATGGATTGATGTGCGTGACATTACCATAATTCACTTCATATTTTCAAGAAGTGGAAACTTGCTCAACCTAACCCAGAGCCAGTAAAGCTGTACAGACTCTTTTGTGAGTTTTCTGAAACATGCCCACAAGTTAACACCACAACAGAGGTTGTTTTAGTGCAGACTTGTCTGTGAATATGACAGATGATAAGTGTCTTATGTGAACGCTGCCTTGCTCTACATGGAGCACTTTCACAGAGGAGCTAATAAAACCATCTGTGTTTAGAAATGCTGCATCGCTGCCTTCAAAACTGTTCACACTTTTCATTGTAATATATTATAAAGCCACTACGAGCCCTTGCACACAAAAAGGTAGGTATTTGCTGGCCTCCCTTATACAGCAGAAAATTGATGCCTTGAGTGGTTTTCTTTGTTTAAAGATTCTGCAAAAATGTACCCAGAAGTGACTTAATATTGTCTCTGTCATGAATTTTATTTTTAATTAGACTAAAAACCAACATTACTGTTGCATTTTTATGTATGTATCACTTATGAACTTCTGTTTCTTACTCAATCTCTATTAATCTTAGTAATCACTGTATGAAATATTTTGTGAATACAAATCTGCAAGTGTAGGTCATTACTTTATAGTTACTAACACTCAGGGGTAGGAGAGAATAAATATTCTTAGTCATTTGTTAATGAACAGCCATGATCAACTTGTCATTTGAGGTATTTTCCTATTTCTTTAGTAAACTTGTTTTTTTGGAATGGCAAATTCATTATCAGCTTCTATTCTAAATAAAATAAAATGTTTATCAACCAAAAGGGTATCTAAATCAAAATGGCAAGCTTCCCATAGACTGTTTTTACTTAAAAATGTTCCATATAATTGTACGTTTAATTAATGCAAATAAATATGCAAACATACATAAAGAGAGGTTAAAACTTGGTATAAAATTAAGGATATATTTTATGTAATGGCATGCTTGGATTTAATATAACCTAGGCCATCATATTGTTTTTCATGATGTTCCCATAATCAACATAACAGACCAATGTATGGTTCTCATTTTTCAAAAAATTATCTTTATAGCCAGCAGCTAATTCTATAACTTAGAGACAGTTTAAGGAAAAGAAAATATAGGAAAAAGGCCTGCTTTGTGATATTGTACTAAATGGTGAGAAGCATTTTTCTTTGTAATCTACTACTTTCACTGATCCTGTAAACTCTAGCAACATGTTCTGTCGTTAGCATGTTCTCAGATCATATCGGCTAATGTCCTACAGAAAAAACTGGAGATTTACTGGACATAGAGTCAGATCATTTTATGGGATATACTCCTATACACATAGATGATTTAAAGTTCATTTTGTATGTGAATGCTTAAATGTTCAATAAAACATTAATGCTTCTAGATTACTGCCAATAGCATTACTTTTCTTGTCACTAGCAGATTGCTCTCTCATGTTCTTGGTGAACAGCCTTGAAAGTGAGTTATACATCATTGACATACATGATGATCTATTGGAGATAAGGTGGACCTGTCTAAATGGAAAGATAACTAATGCATTTATATAGCTGTTATAATTGCAGAAATATAAGAGTGAAACCAAGAAATGGAGAAAATAAAGTGGGATGATGTCACTCATTGCAAGTTATTAATGACAAAGGACGGTAATGGTGTAATGCTGTGTGGTTTTGGTTGTCGGGCAGATTTTGACTTCATCTTCATTGTGTTTAGTGATCATGTAGGTCATTGCAGGACAGCTATATCAGAGGATGACTTCAGCTGTGCTGCTCACAGCAGACACAGGCAGTTGCGTAGGTTGAGGTCCACTGTATATTTCAGGTAATTTGTCCCTGATGAAGCGCCGTAGCCATCCAAGAGGCGAAAACACTTGAGGAGTGTTATGTTCAGCCAATCGTCAGTACAACCCCGCAAGACTACAACAAGGCTACGAGTGGGAGGGAGGACTTGGGAAGCAAAAACATGGCGAAATAACAAGTTTGACTGTTTGCTGCAGTTTGAAATTGCACCGTATCTATAGTGCTGGACTAAAACTTCATGTTCATGAATTTGGACGCTGGAGAACGAAAGCAACATATAACTTTAAACAGTTGAGGGCCGCAGCTTACAAGTATTACGGTGGCTGGCGAGAACATAGTGCCTGTCTGTCTGCCTGTGTTTTCCACGGAAGGTTGGCAGTGCTAGGCGCGACTGTCAACACAGAAAATGGATGAAGACGGAAAGTTTATTCTGGAAAAAGACTGATTAGCCTGCTAGCCTAGCTACGTTAGCTAGCCAGTGAACGTTTTATTGATCACGCGCACCTGACGGGGTATTCGGATTTCCGTGCGCTCCGTCGAAATTGTGGAATATTTAAGTCGTGTTAACAAGTTTGGCAACTGCAGTCACGTAGATTCGTATTTCAAACGGGGTCGTTATTTTTATTTTCCGCACTAATCCTATTGTGATATTTTAGTAGAATACATATTTAAGGCAAAAATGACCGCCTGACAGTCGGTTCTGGTGCGGTGCGGACGGACCCGGACGCCATCACATCAGACGTTGCGTTCTCCTTAAAAACAACCACTGCATTGCAAAGCCGTAAATGTCACTTTATACTTTATCAGCGTGACAAAGAGTGGTCCTGGAGCACACTGGACGTAGCTGGTAATTTTTTTCCGGCGACACGCATAATTGAATTAGTATATTATTGGATGGGATGTTGTACAGGAGCAAAGACGCGGCGTCTTGTCAAAATGAACGCAGCAAGGTGTTCAACAACAGTGGAGGTGCATCACATTGAAAACCTGCCAGTTGTCAGAACGATACCGATGGTCGGCCAATGGTGACGTTAGCAGTTTGTTGAAATCTCTTGTTTTAAGTTGAATGTGTTTTGATTAGATATTGCCACCGGCATTTCTGTAAAACAACTGCGGATAACATAGCTCTCGGCCAGAGTTGACGTGAGCTAGCCAGCTGGGTGCGTCTGTGGCAGCTCTATCTGCGATGTGTTTGCTATTCTAAGTGCTACCATATTGTTCCGCAACAGTTTCAGCATATTTGACAGGCCGTTTGCTATATTTTCTCTGCAGATAAGCTCCCCCACGCTCGTTTTAGCGACCACTTAAAATTTCCCCAAGTCCTTCTTCTCAAATAACTGGCTAACTTGTTAGCTAACGTTCTAAGTTTCGCCAGCCATGTCTGAAAACGCCCCCACACGAAGCCTGGATGACATAGACCTCGCAACTCTGAGGGTGAGTATTGTTATTACAAGATAAGTGTGCTGCACTTTATTCATGTAAAAATTGTGGCAGACGTACTTATTAGATGTTATGTCATGTGAACTGAGGTGTCAGTTTGCCTTTGACACAAGCACAATCATTTAACACCCACGTAACAAACTCGATGTAAGACAATCATCTCGTGGCCTGATATTTGTGTAGGCAACTGTGTTGTTCTAGTATTCAGGATTTTTTATGAAAATGTTTTCTGATTTCTCCATGTAATTAAAAAAAAAACAAATTCTCAAGTCCTAACAGCTTTTCGTGATTAGTGTGTTCAAAAACCAAACCAAAACAAACAATAAAATATGACTGCTCCTGTCTCCTGGACTTAAACACACAACACTAGGTACACTTCATGATTGTCTTGTTGTTATTATCCTTCAATGTGAAGGCTGTTTTTTTTCCAATATCAACAAACGACCATAAATTCTTAGATTGCATGCACAAACTAAATCCACCTTGTGTAAATAATTGCTGCTTTGGAGGTACTCTCTCGTGTGGAGGCCAGACAGTCAATGATCCCAAGTTTAATGGCAAATCCTTAAATCATAACCTTGTGAAATTTAGATCTGGTCTTTTTTTAGTTGAATCACTGACAACTTTCTAATACTGTGTATTTGTCAAAAAGAACAAATCAGACTTTATGAGGGGACGGTAGACTATTAGTTCTGAACTTCAGTGGAGTTTTTTGTTGTCCTCCTTGAAGGCCTTAGTCCTAAAAATCTACCTGACTTTTTTGTCCACCCTCCTCTAACACTAGATCCCCTTTGCCAAGCAAATAATTGAGTCATTTGAACCTACTCACCACTATTAAAATTTTATGAAAAAGGGGGGCGTTTTCTAAAACAGGAACATAATTTTCCTAAGCCATTTATGTGCATCTGTCCATTTCAATGGCAGATGTCAAAGTAAACATATACATATGTTTAATTATTTATTTTGCTGCAACAATGCCCCTTAAGACAGACCCATATTACCATCATAAAGAACCATTTAATGAATTCAGTCACTGCTTTTGAATAGATTAGAGCCCTGCCTCTGTCTCTGAGGTACAGCTTTTCAACATAACCGTAGTTTTGACTTTTATACCAGATGGCCGTTTTTAAATGTCTCATCTAGAGTAAAATGACCAAAATGTTGCCCAAAATGTGCATGTGGTGCTATTAAAGCTCTAATGTAAGAACTGAGAATATCAAGACCTGATGATGACTTTCTTGGTGGTCTCTTTGGAATAACAAAGTGCATCACAAAATATAGAAAATATTGCGAGTAAAGCCTAGGTAAAACAGTGCGGTTGATATTAAAAAATAATCAGACCGTAAAAGCTTTTTCAAAAAATATATACAAGAGAGAAAGTCAGTTTCCCTATGCCCTTGGAAAATATCAGGAAACTTGGCAGCATTTTGGTGTAGCTTAAACAGATTTATAAAGCTTAACAGAAGATCAAGGGTAGTTTATCCAAATCCCAGTTTGTTGGGTTCTGTGTTACCTCTCTTACTGACTTAAAAAAGGGTTCACCTTATAATCTTATCCCCTTTTTTAAATCAAAGTTAATTACATTAAATTTTTTAAATCTGGAAATATGAGAAAATTGCCTGTAGGTCCTTTACTGTATGTCATTCTTGTGCACACTCATGCACAAATGGTGCAACAACAGATGCAAACATAAACTCATATATTGTAAATGTAACAGTAAAGTTATTGGCCAGAACCACAAACCATCGGCTTGCCCTTGCACTAAACACAGTAACAGTGTTTGTGGGTGGGCAGCAAGTTTAGGATCTTGACCTCATTGGTGCACTAGCACCTCTCTGTTGGCTGGTTGGTGATCAGTCAGCTGTTTGTGGAAAGTCTGATTGCTGTTGCAATGTTTCCTCCAAAATTGTACAGGTAACACGTGTGTATTACAAACTGACTACCTCCTTTTTCCCCTTATGGCAAAAAACCCAATCACCCTACTCTGTCTCTGATCGGCTAGTACTTTGTGCCATGGTTGGTTAGATTGGTTAGCCTGAAGGTAAGAATATCAGAAAAGTCAATCAGACACAAAAGAGGGCAGGTCATGACTTTGCCATCCTAGGAAAAAAGAAATCACTTCCTGGTTAGCTCTCTGCTAACTTGAATGTGGATTAAATATTATTGTTGTGAAGCTCTTCTAGACTCTCCAAAGTGAATAGATTAATCTGTGATAGCAAAATGAGTCATTTCACAGGGGCTGTCTGCCGTTCCAAACAATTTATACGCTGTTTCATAGCAGCAGTCATTAGCAAAAGTTGCAAGAAGAGAGGAAGAGGTTACTGTAATTAAACTATGGCATTGCTATCACATATGGATGCATGTAAATATATGTGGTGCCAGTATTATCATGTTTACTTTTATTGTCAGAAGGGGTAGACAAAATTCCTCACTGCAGGCTTTAATTACTGTTGCGGAAAAAGATAAATAAGGTCACACAGGTTAGCTCCATGTCCATGACATGACCGCCCAAAAAAAAACCAAACTGTAACACACAACCAAATATATTTGCCTGTCTCTCCAAATCTCTTGAGGCAGGGAGCAAAAATACAGATGGAAAAGAAGGTTTACTTTGTTTTAAATCTTGACTATACAGAGCGAACAAGAATTTCAATACATACAAATAAATTGCAGAACATCTATGGCACCATCTGACCGAAGCCTGAAAAACCTTCTAGGAGAAACACTGGTTTTAGTTCAATAATGAAATATATCTATTGTACTGAAGATTTTAAATGCAGAAATTGACATGGATAGATAACAGTGAAACTGTGATTTGGTGAATGAATATGTTTTAGGTGCTGCATAGATTTTTTTAAAAAAAACAAACAAATGTTATGTTTATGTTCAATCTGAGTTTCCCTGGGTGCTGAAAAATCTTTGGGCCATAGACAAATGGGAGAAATTTCTGTCAAATACTATCTGTGTTTAATAATCCCTGGACTGTATTTATTCAATAAAAATTGTACTTGGAGGTATTTTCACAGGACATTAAAACTGGAGAGATTTAGGTATGTTGGACTTCAACAGATTTTACTGGTAAAAAAAAAAGAGGCAATTATCCAAAAACAGAAAGCCTTAAATGTTACATTGCAAAACTGTTTTGTGTATCCTTGATCTCTCATAAACTTTCTGATTGCATTTTCTTCCTCATAAAACATTTACAAAGGCGGTTTTCTGATCCAGAAGTCTAGTGGTTTTCACAGCCATGCTTATTAGCAAGCATTCTTCTTCCATGTTGTTTTGGGTACATTGCAGCTTATTTTGGGTTTTACCACCACCTGTTGATCAGTGAAACCGTTGCGTTGATTGTAGGTGACTTAAACAGTTGCACCTTTAGAAATAGACTCTAAAAAAACTTCATCACTGAACTTAACCACTTTTGTTTTTCATTTTAGACAAGTGAAAGGTTATATGCATGATTATTTTCATTTTAAAACACTTTAAAACTGTTACAGTGTCATGAGCTTACTGGATGCTGATTAGGGAGGAAAATCCACCCTCTGGAAATGAAACTCATGAGAAATTCAGTCTTGTGATTTTATTTTGCTGCTGAGAAATAGTCCATGCTTGATAGGTCAGGCATAAATATGCTTTCAAAAGTGTGATTAAAAAATTGGGTCTGGTACAATTCAGAAAAAATTTAAGATTGGTTTACGCTCATAAGCTTTAAAGTAAATGCAGTTATAATTGAACATTGGATATTTAATGCTTGTCAGTTACCTTTTCCATACTTTAAGCTTTTTTCATATTGTAATTATAAAAACACTTTATAGAAAACACTAACAATGCAGCAAATAAACATTTACAACATTACAGTTTTGCATGGATTTTGCCATCACTGAACAAGACATTGTTTTGTGTACTGACACCAGGTCATTAATGTGATATAATCAAACAAATGCAGTCCTGACGAATTAAAAAAATAAAAGTATGCTCAACAGACATGTGCTTATTGCATTTGTTTAGGGAAGCTTTTAAAAACACCTAAGGTCAGCTAAAAGATTCTTCTCTAATGTGCTCTGGCTATGCGCAGGGTTGAGGAGGTTGATTTTTTTTTCTACAATTTGCAGCTGTGTAACCACATATAGGGAGGACTTTTTAAAAAGGACTTCCTCTGTCAGCTAAGTTGACACTCTTGCAGGAAATGTGTGGTCTGCTTCCCCATGGACCTCTTTTAGAGTTTATAACATGTTGAAATGACAAGCAAGTTGAACACAATTTGACATTTGGGAAAATTTATTGCATTTTCTCTATGGTTCTCTAATATATATAGTTTACACATTAATATTGTATCATGATCTCTACAAGTACCAGAGCGGCCTCTTGAACGATTAAAGAAGGCTGCCTGTAGATTTTTCCTGCAGTAGTTTTAGTGCTTCCTCCCCATTTTGCAATCATTGCTGACGATTTGTTTAACTGCTGATGCTGTGCTGGTGGTGCTACTCCTCGAGCATATCTGTACCCTTCCCCTTCTATCACTTCATTCCTCTCATCCCACTCTCTGCACTGGACGTGGGTGAAGCTACCGCCCCTGCCTTGCCACCCACTCTATCATTACATTATTCTCCTCATACCATCATTCTCTTGCCTCCTACTTGACGTCACCCCCCCACACACACACACAAGATGCTTCAAAATCTGGTCAGTATGTTTTCATGTTTGCATCAAAAGTGTGTGGTCATTTCCCATTTTCACTGACAGTGTTTTCAGAAAAGTATGCTAGTTACATCTTACATGTTTCTTGACTTAAATGAATTTTTCCCTCCTTGTTGAGAGCAGAAAACCCATTATTGGAAACAGATGAAAGCAGGATAGGTCATGCTGTACATTCTAAACCCAAAGCTGCAGTCTCACCACCCACACATCTTCTTAAAGCCATATTGAAATTGCATCAAAGTGGAACTGCGTGTCATTTTCCCTTGTCTCTTGGGGGAGGGGGTTGCATAATTAAGTCAAAGCAGCCTACTCATTATAAGGGAAATATGTGTTAAGTGCATTGAAACTTAAAATGAACAAATCAGGAAAGGGCACAAGTCCTGTTCATGTTGTCACATTCAGTTTTTTTATATATATAAGTATCTAATTTAATATTAATATTTACTGTATCTGCTTATCTGTCGTTTCCTCCATGTAAAGTCTTGTGGGTGGGCAGTGATGGGAGAGTGGGTGGCTAGGAAGATTAAGTTCAGATGATTTGTATCAAATTATATGGTTGAATTAATGGATTTAAATTTGCTTTAGTGTACACAGTAAAAGTCATTAGAATTTATATTTCTGTTTTTATGTGTGATTTACATTATACTTAGGCAGTTGTGTTTTTGTAAAGTTATGTGATAGTGTTAGTCTATAAATCTACAACTGTCCCTCTTTAATGGGGGGGGCTTTTGTTATACAAGAGGATAATTCTAAAGGCCTGTATGGATGTGAAATTATAAAGACAGAAAATTGTTTTTAAATGAATTTTGACCTGGTTTTATTTTGTGTCCTTAACAATGTTTTGTATTCTGACTCATTTTACTTTAACTTTTGTGCCAACAGAAGTAGCACTGTAGTATTGTAGCACTTCAAAAAAGAGCAAAGCAACCAACAGCCCTTAATAACAAAAATACGTTTTATGTGTTTAGACTGTTTTCAAAATTATTGCATTTTTCTTGAAATGCTGTGTTTATATGCAGACTCTATGTGTTGTGAACGGGTTGAACTGATGTGGCACACCAAGGCAAATAAAAGACAAAAAAACAACCCAAAACATATTTGTTTTGGCCTATCTAACTTAGCTCTGTTTGCATACTGTATGACTTATAAATCTGTCCTTGTCTCTTTAAGGATCCAGCGGGGATCTTTGAGCTGGTTGAGGTTGTCGGAAATGGGACATATGGACAGGTGTATAAGGTGAGACATGATGCCTATATCCCATGATTAAGGACTTTCATTGTAGATTGAAGCATTCAAGACACAAGTTGTCACTTAAATGATGAGTTGCTGTTAAACTGAGCATGCTGGACTGCCTCTGTAATGTTTGCTCTTTGTGAAATGCTTAGATTAGAAAGTAAAGAAAGTAGAAAGTAAAATTTTCAAGTGTCAGTTTGAAAAGTTTAAAGTGTCTGTGACAAAAAGATAACAGACTCTGTTCGAAGAAAATGTAAAATAAGCAAAGTGAAATGATGAGATATAGCGCTTAGCCACGCCATAAGGGAAACATTTTAAGAGTTTCAGAGACGTGGAGTCCAAGGATAATTTAAAATTTTGCTGACCACTTTTTCAATGATCCAAATTGTTCCTGAATCAGGGCCGTCACGTGAAAACGGGCCAGCTGGCTGCCATCAAGGTGATGGATGTTACAGAGGAAGAAGAGGAGGAGATCAAAGCAGAAATAAACATGCTGAAAAAATACAGCCACCACCGCAACATAGCCACGTATTATGGTGCCTTTGTCAAGAAGAGTCCACCTGGACATGATGATCAACTTTGGGTCTGTTTACTCTTATACCTGGTCTGATCACTTTAGCGTAGCCTGTCTGATTATTTGTGCTCACTAAGTTTGTGTTTGTCTGTAGCTGGTGATGGAGTTCTGTGGGGCTGGCTCAGTGACGGACCTGGTAAAAAACACGAAGGGCAGCTCTCTAAAGGAGGACTGGATTGCTTATATCTGCAGAGAGATCCTAAGGGTAAGAAATTGCATTGACACCTGTAAAAACAAGAGTTCAACAAAGGTCATGACTACTTGATCAATTTTGTTTTTGTCTGTACACAGGGCCTTTCTCACCTCCATGCCCATAAAGTTATCCACAGAGACATCAAGGGCCAGAACGTGCTGCTAACAGAGAATGCAGAGGTCAAACTTGGTATGCTGAATGCTTGAAAGATTTTGTAAATATATATACATGTTATCTGTCATTGTCTAACATCCTTTCCGTACCTGAATCCTTCATCACCGTTCAGTTGATTTTGGAGTGAGCGCTCAGCTGGACCGGACCGTCGGACGTAGGAACACCTTCATTGGCACGCCTTACTGGATGGCACCTGAGGTTATCGCGTGCGACGAGAACCCTGACTCTACCTATGATTACAGGGTAACAGCAGTACTGTTTTTGTGTGTGAATGCTTTATTGTGAGAGCATATGAAAGATGGAAACTGACCCAGTCCCCTTGTGTGTTTTGCAGAGTGATATCTGGTCCTTGGGGATCACAGCCATTGAGATGGCAGAAGGAGCTCCTCGTAAGTGCACCTTTTTTTTCTCCTGTTCTTGGGTATATCATGCATTTCAATGTACTGTCCTGCATATAATTCTCATCATTTTAAAGCCCATTCTGAAAGACCTCATGAATGAGTCCTATCTTGCATATGCAGCCTTGTTGTCTGTGCTGTCAGATTGACAGCTGACTCACTGTAATCAAGGTAGTGTAGTCGTGAGCTTGCTGTTGGTGTGTGGAGGCTGATTGCACAGATCTCTCTCTGGCCTGCTTAGGGGGAAGATCTGTCTGCCTCGAGATTTTGTATCAAAACTGACAGGAAGAAGCGAAGAAAATCCTTTTTAAGAGTAGCAGCCAAAAAATCAAGAACATTAATTACCTTAGCAGTAGTAAAGAAATTCCATGTTAAGGAGTGGCTCAACATGAGGTCCTTGTCATGCTTTGTATAGTGCTCCACTTGACCAGGTGGTGGTTGTTATAATGCAAATATTAAACTCTACCTGCAGCAAGCATTGACTTGCACTGCTTACTCTCTGGTTTACTTACTATTGCATCGGACATCAAAAGTGGTAATAGAAAACACTTGCAATGTAGGGCAACAGTTAAAAGCTCTGCATTGTTACAAAATGTGTTTGTACTCTACATGAACCTGCCACCTGCGGCTGATTTTTCAGTTGAGTACAAACTGAGCACCTTTGAATAAAAAAATTATAGTCATATTTAAATTTCTTCTCTACTTGCATCTTTCAAAACTTTTGCTTTTTGTTACTTCACTGTGCAGAATGATGTAAATGCAGTATTTGAGAATAGAAGGCTGTGTCTCATCTTATAAAGGAGAAAAGTTTCTCCACTCACCTTAGTATAAGCTCATCTGTAAGCCAGTCAAAGTCCAGTATGAAAATTTCAAAAATACAGTATTGAAATTAAAGCCTTTAGTACCCATAAAATGAAAATAAACATCTTGTAGTAATACTTAATGTATAATATCTCTATAGAAATAGATTCTGCCATTTTCAGTAAGGGCAAGGGAGTGTGCAAATTTTTAGATAACAAGATAATTGAACTTTTTTGTGACTAATTATCATACCAGACAGAAATTATTATTTCAAACAAAGATATTTATGTCTCCTTTGCATGTCTTGAGGGGATCTTTAATCTTGAGTACCAATTAGTCTACTTTTTTTAGTTAGAATGAATTTTCACCACCTGCACTCTCAGACATTTTTATGTTCTTATAGTCTTCATTCACATTACTAATGAAGACTGCAGAGTTCCTACAGACCATGTTGATGCCGCTGTAAATTAACTAAGGCATACAGACCAAAGGTCAACTGGTGTTGATGTATCATTATAAATTTCGCAGTGCTGCTTTTACTGACCACATCAGTGATATTACTGGTCTCATATGTTACAGCTGCTCACTGCTCTCTTCTGTTAACATTAGACTCTAAGAGACAGTGTGGACAGTGTCAAACTATCTCATGTGACATTTATCTCACAAATGTAATTAAGAGTACATTAAATCAAAATATGCTTGCAACAGCTGCCTTTTTTGAGAGTGCAACTGTTGAGAGTAAGAGAAAAACAATGTCAACATCGTAAACCATTTGGATGCTGCACTACCCACACAATTAAGTTCTGCTTCTTCTCCACCTATAGTGAGTGAGTGTTTAAACTGTCCAGTTGTTGGAGCAAGAGTCTTATCAGACAGAACTATTCACATTTCTTACTTGATAAAACACTAAAATGGGTGGCAGTATGTAAATCAGTGTATTCGATCATTTCCTCTGACAGGATGTTGACAAAACTGCCAACATCCTGTCAGTGGGTGATCCATTCCATCTCAGTGAAAATAAACCACACAAACCTACTTGGCAAATACTAATTTTGTTTTAACATTGTTATAATGTGTAAATCATGATAAACATGCATGCTTGCTATAAGGCATGCATTGTGAGTATGACTGTGATACCTCCATTTTAATGTGGCCCTCTTAAAATGCTGTAAAAAATTCCGTCTTGCCTTCGGCTGTCCCAGTCACGTTGCATATATCCAAAAGACTGTGTTACAAAAGCCTATTTACTGTCAAAGTGTAAAGCTAACCAGTCAGGTTTAGCTACCTACCTACGCTGGGAACACAATGACTCATAGGCCTTGCTCTTACATTCAATGTAACAATAAGCCTGGGGCACCAGGAAATATTGGATAACAGCAGCTGGAACCATCTTTGAGGATACAAAGAATATGTGTAATGGTGGATAGTGTAACAAACTATCATGCGAAGGAATATATGATATTCTGTCCAACAAAAATGTTTCTTTGGTGTTCATTGTCCTTATTTGTACCACGGTGCTCAATTTAGAAGGGAGGATTTAATAACACATAATAACACTTACCATTTTCTTTGTCTCTGTAGCCTTGTGTGACATGCACCCGATGAGAGCCCTATTCCTGATTCCCAGGAATCCCCCTCCAAAACTTAAATCTAAAAAATGGTAAGTCATCAACCATCATGCTGTCTTCTTGAGTTCCAAGTCTTAGTTAGAAATATCACATCCTGGACACTTAGCAGACTTCACATGATATCAAATCTGTGTAAAACCCTCAGAACGTAAATGTGATTCTAAAGGCAAGGTTAAGATAATGTTTCCCATCTTATCGTCTAATTAAACTATGAATGCTTTTTTATGTTGCTGCAATAACAAACAGATCTGCTTTGTGAATAATATACCTTTTTTTCCTTTGGATTTAAAATAAAAAATCAGAAACCAAAAGGGAATTTTTTCATGTTTGTTTCAAGATGGCACCCCATAGTTATGCAGTGGTTCCAGGGATTACTCTTAGGCAGTCTTCTGTGTGGATGGAGACTGAATCACTTTGATTCAGCCAATCAGGTCCTGCATAGAGCTGAAACGTCAGCTTTCTATCATAGGCAGAGCAGATGGTCACACTGATCCAGACTGTGGACCTACTACCATAAACACACATCTCTGCACCTTCAAAGTTAGCATGCTGAAAGAGATGTGAAACCAAAAATCACCAGGAAATACTTTAGTACCACTAACAACGTGCTGTCTGCCCCTGACGTGCAGCTACAGCACAAGTTTGATCACTTTGTCACTCGTTTCGCAGCACAGTCTAGCACAGGCACTCTGGCAGCATTCCAGTTGCTGTCGATCAAATGCAGACACCAACACGCCTCTCCAGCTGGCTAAGAGAAAAAGAAGCATTTCTAATTTTTCCCTAAATACTTTTTTTTTAGAATAAACATTTCGAAAAAACACATTATTTTTAATCCAAAGGGGTGACTTAACAGATCTTTAGTTGGACTTTAAACCAGTGGAATGCTGTTTTATTTTTACTATCAGATGTTGTGCAGCACTTTACACAGTGGATCAGTTCTGTTTGATTTTTTTTTTACCTTAACAAATTATATTAACATGTACAGTATGTGGTGCATTAGATAATTATTTAGTCTCTTTTGAATTGCAGGAAAATAGATGCTGTAAATTTTTTTAGATGAAGTAATGCAATATACCATAGTGGAAAAAATCAGGTCATGACAGGAGAGCACATTTACTTGCTCTTAAGTAATGTGGCTACTATTATAAATGCTTGGGTAAACAAGTTTCTGCTGAGCAACAATAACCAGTTTAGGTGCATATAAACAAACTTAACGAGAACAATAGGTAATGGAAAGAATGCTGCTTGTACAACAAGCAGTGGAGACTAACAGAGAGGGTTGCGATTTTTGTGATTGAGAGCAGTAGATTGTTGTTTCAGGTCACTTTGGTTGTATTTATCTCTGGACTCTGACACATCTGTGTTAGCTGTCCCTCAATCAGATTTCGAAGTGTGAGAGGTAATGTGCTTTGTCCTGCTATTGAGACAGATATAATTGTGAGCAAGATAAGAGGCTGAGGGCGTTAAAGTAGTTGTCATATTCTTTCTCTGACCATAAATATATATATATTTATTTTTGGATCCTATTACATATCCTGCTACTCGTTAAAGGACCCACATAGTAGTGTTTATGGTCTCACTGTATTTAGAATGCTATTTCTTTGTTTTATTGTCTTCATAAATCTAATCATAAAGAAGCTGTCAGTCGATACTGTGTGACTTAAAATAGCGTGGTTATTGTAGTATAGTAGATGTATTTAGTAGTGATCATACTGTGTTTATATTCTAGTTTTCATATGGGAACTTTAATAGCTGGTATTCAAGTATTTTTTTTAATGTTCTGTTTACTGGATTTACCTGTTCATGACAACTAATCACTGTGAATTTTAGTATTTATCTCACTGTCACAGTCCGGCAAGCATGTACTGGGAACTGTTATAGCTTAAGTTCACACTTGTATTTTCTAGAAATGCTACCTACTCAAACCTTCCACAGAAAAGGCTGAACATGTGAAAGGGGTGAAAGACAGTCCCTGTCCTGCTTGAAACTCAGATTATTGTTGCATCAGGATCACAGCCTAGCTGCCAGCTATGTCATGCCTCCTTACCTCCCCACTCTTCCTCACTAGTTAATCATCCTCTTACCTCCTTCTTCCTGCAAGGTCCAAGAAATTCATTGACTTTATAGAAGGCTGTCTTGTGAAGACATATCCCAGCAGACCATCTACAGAACAACTGCTCAAGCACTCCTTCATCAGGGACCAGCCCACAGAACGCCAAGTCCGAATCCAGCTCAAAGACCATATTGACCGTACACGCAAGAAAAGAGGAGAGAAAGGTAGGCAACATGAGATGGAAACGGGTGCAACCTGACCCACATTGTGATCACTGATGCATTATTGTGATTAGTATGCCATAATGTTTTTTATTTATAATTTCTTGTAGAAGAAACAGAGTATGAGTACAGTGGTAGTGATGAAGAGGATGAAAATCGTGGGGATGACAGAGAGTCAAGGTAATTGCAATTTATCATCTCTGTCTTATTAGTAAAGAGCTTTTACTTGTGTTTATTTTGAGAACGATTGACCCAGCAATCCTCACCTTGATTTAATTTTGGTCATCAGTTCAATCCTCAATGTACCTGGTGAGTCCACCTTAAGGCGGGACTTCCAGCGTCTGCAGCAGGAGAACAAAGAGCGCTCAGAGGCTCACAAGAGGCAGCAGGCCCAACTGGCTGCTCAGCGAAGGGACCCCGAGGAACACAAGAGGCAACTGTTGCATGACCGACAGAAGCGCATTGAAGAACAAAAGGAACAGCGTCGCAGACTTGAAGAGGTAATAAACTAATAATAATTGATCAAGGAATTGATGTTGTTTAAAGTAATGGTTTGACATGTAAAGTGCACGGATTTGCTTTTCTGGAGTCAGGTGATAAGAATGATGCTGCTCTGTTATCTGTATACTGAATATGAATCTAGGTCCAGGTGGAGATTTTCTCAGCTTAGAGTAAGTAGGGCTGATCACATAATTTTTCCATGATGACAACATTGATATTTATCATGATATATAATATACTTAATAAAGCTGCTTGATAATGAATGAAGGCTGCAGAAACTGGATGTTTTTTTAGATATTAGCCTGCCCTTACAAAGAAGTTATCCTGCCTTGGGGGGCCTTACTTTTAATGATATTGGTATTGTTGGTGGGATAGTGCCTTGTTCAACAAAACTGATGATACTGTCACTCTTTTGGGGAGATAATGATCACAATATCTTTCCTAGAGTCTTACTTCTGCTCTGAATGTATGTTTCTATAAATTGGTTGTGCATGAGGAATCCTCCGGGCCAATGGTGAGCCAAACAGAAAGGCATAACTCCCATCTATGTCCCTTGGTTTCACTTGTTATTCTTCCTCTTTTCTAGAAAATATCAATTTTTAGCCACTTTATTTACAGTTAGCTCAAACAATGTTTTGCAGTGGGAAGTAGGTGTGTACTTAAACGTACAAGCCAAAATTAGCAGACTGGCTGGCTGGTGTTGCATTTAGTTGGAGCTATCCATTCAAAGCTTATCACTCTCGAGGTTAATTGCCTTGTTTACTCAACGTACTCAATGTTTAAATCAGTCAGAAACAAAAGATAATGAGCTTACGGAAACCTTCCTTGTCTTTCCAACTGTCTTCAACAATCTTCAACTCTGTTTTTTTCAAATGTACCTATATTCACTATGTCACATGTGAAAATCTTCACTGGTGTTGCGCAACCCTCCTCCTGCTTCCCTTACACCTTTCCTGTCCCTGTCCGCCATGTCTCTATAGTCCCCAGAGTCAGATTTCTGTCAGAGCCGTCGTAAATCACTTTGGTACTTTAATCCCTGGTGTCAAACTGGCCTCATTCGGTCATGGAGGCTGTGTTCAGTCTTAGTCCGACTGTGTTCACATGGAGGCTGCTGAGCCTGGTTCATTGCTTGCTGTGTAAACTTGCTGTGGTAACACTCTGCTGCCTCTGGGAGCACTGGCCAGCTAAAATGGCTATTAGCTGCACGGCTAACTGAACTAACAAGTTAAAGGCAACCACTGCAATTGCAGCACAAGCTAAAAGCAACTACACCAGAGAAAGCTACAGCAGTAGGCCTACAGTAAACGGCGGTTTGCTGTTACTTGAATGATGCATTGTGTTACACATCGCTTCATGAAGTGCCACCTGTACAGGAATTCTTTTCTTTAAAGAATTCAAACACAGCCATATAGTGTCTGTAGTGTTGACACACACATTCAAATTAACATCAAATACTACTTTTAACTTGCATTTTTCTTAGGTATTGTCAAGCAAAGAACAATGGTGTCCTGGACCTTATTTCCACTGTTGACCTAGATTTTGTAGTGAATTGTAATCCTGCACATTCTACCAGAGGCTCATGATACTTATACATTATGCAACACAACAGTACAATTTTAATTCAAAGCAAACCACACAAGAAACCAAAATATCAGGTTTCTTGTCTGTAATATGTCTACTCTTGTCCTATCCTTCAGTTGCTTAACCACTTGCTGTTGCCCTCTTATTTGCCTTTTATCAAGGCTAGTAATCTGTCTGCACTGCTTACATTTGTTGTAAGTGCACAACATTTACAATTTAACATTCTGTTATGGGCCTTATTAAACCTTTATTCTGTCATGTGGATATGATGTCCAATTAAAAAGCCCAGATTTTAGAAATGAGGCATGTAACTCACTAGCTGCAAGTACTCAGCAAGGCTCAGGTCACCTTCACTAGCAACTGCACCTTTTTAACAGTGTGTTCACTCACATTCATACTTTGAACAGTGGGGAAAGGAGTTAGATTATTCAAACTGAAATGAAAGTTCAGCTCCTTGTAACAAATGTATGAATTATTAATTCTACAAAAAATTTGCAGAATGTGATATTATGTGGGTTTAGTTTTTTAAAAAGGCATGGAAACTTTGAACATTCAGTTTCACCCTTAAGGAGTATTGAGAATAAATAGCTGTATTAGAGACTTAAGATTCAGACTGTCTCTACACTATGTTAGTGTCCTAAATGGCTGATGGAGTCGCATGATCATTAAAATTCTATCTTGTTGTCACATGCATCAAACAAATAAGAAGTTTACAAATATACCTCTAAGAAATTTCTATTTTAGAATGTACTTTGTTGTCGACCAATAGAAATGACCTACTGCACAAGTGAGGGACATCGAAATTTAACTAAGATTTTGAGTTCATTTTTTGACTTGGTTGTCAGGCTTGAGTTAACACTTAAACACTTTTTACATTAACATGATGTACTTTTCTCAAGATTTTAAAAGACATGCTTCAGCTTATTGGTGGCCTGAAAAGGTGTCATTAGCTATGAAATGTTTTAGGAGATATGTGGGATTTGAATTTGGCACACATAATTACATTGTTGCTATTGTTGTTAGGTGTATTGTGCAGTAAAGTATTTTACTGCAGTACAATTGAACTCCTCTAATATACCTCCACCTCCTCCTCTATCTTCTCAGGCTCTTCTGTTTAACTGTAAAGTGCCAACAACAATCGAGTAAGCTCAAAAGAGCTCCAAGTGTTCTGTGTTTCTACCAAGTGGGAGGTTCTGATTTCACCACAAAGAACAAACTGTGTTGTTTGAATGTCCCCTTAAAAACAGATAAAGACAGATCCAATGCCAAAACTGTGGTCAGAATAAGTTTTAATCAAAGCTGCATACTCAGAACGTGATTAGGATGCAATAGGTGTGTGCGTTTTTATGAGAATGACTCACAGCCTCTTTCTTCTGCTCTGCACTCCTATTCCCTTTCTTTTTTCTCCAGCTCTTTTCACAAAAAATCAAGGGAGGGGTTTGCTTATAAGCAGGCTATCCATTATAAATTCCCCTGTGCAAACATAGCCTCTGTGCTCATTTCTCTTTTTCCTGTCACCCCTCTCTCCCAGCAACAGAGAAAAGAGCGAGAGATGGTGAGGCAGCAAGAAAAAGGTCCCCATCGGAGACTTGACGATATGAGACGGGAGGAAGATAGAAGGTTGGCTGAGAGGGAGCAGGTAACCAACCACAGGAGATGTTGGACTGCAAAAAGCCAATCAGTGTGAAGTGTGGGTGTGTCCAACGGCAACACTGTGCAAGTTGCCCTGGTGGTGAAATTCCATGAGTAGGTTGCCATAGCAGCAAGGGTCTAAATTAGTGTATTTATTCAGAGATGAGTTTTCTGTGGGTGAGCTCTCTGCGTCTCTCATGCTCCGTTTCCATTCTCCCCTCAGTAACACAAGAGTCTGGCATCATAACACCATCACCTTGTAGTACCAAATTCACATTTGATATTAGTATGGTACCTTGCAACAATCACAATGTGCTGCTAAATATTTACATTTTTCCATAGTAATTTATTACAGTCTCTATATAGTAATGTTATATTTGAGTGGGTAACCTTTATTTGCCGTGATTAACTTCTAAAGAGGAACAGTGCATCTTTTGTCACAAAAATCCAGTGTTAAGTGTTGCAGATTTTCATCATGGCAAGACAAAGTTTCCTTTGTTTACTCAGATGAGATTACATAAGTGTTATCTTCCCTTATCACGCACCCCTCCCTCAAATACTTTCAATTCCATTTCCTACCTTAATGGCTACCAATTATAACCATTATAACCATCTGCTTACCTTTCCTCAGGAGTTTATCAGACACAAGTTAGAAGAGGAGCAGCGGCAGTTAGAAATCCTTCAGCAGCAGTTGCTTCAGGAGCAGGCGCTGCTAATGGTAACTCATCTTTACAACTCTTTCATTATTTCTTGTTTTGACTACAGATGTGTCCATGTCCTCCTATTGGTTATAAAACCTCATCAGTGAAGAAAAAACAGCGTGCTCTCACAACAGTCTGACTGTGTGTCTGTTTTTGTCAAAACAAACACAGCAGCATTACATATCTGTTTTTTTTCTGGGGTGGATGCTTCTAGGGACAAAAAAAGGCAGCTGAGACTAATACTTGCACAATCAGATTCTTACACCTTGACTTGTATTTGTATCAAAATAAGGCATATTTGGGTTCAAGATGTGCCGCCCCTTGATGTTGATCTGCTTTAAGTTTGCTGAGTGTGGGTGCATCTCCCACAATATTGCATTTCTTGAAAAAACACAGGCTGACCTAGATTTCAGGGGGCAGTTTTGGACAGATTACAGAATGTTAGTGCAAATGTATCTTGCTCACACTGAAGAGAGGAATTTCCACACTCCAGACATACCTCTTTGAACTTACTCTTGTAGAATAGAGAAACTGTTGTGAATTAGTTTGAGACATAGTGTTGTGCTTTTTGTTTTTTTGTTTTTACTGTTTGTTAGAGTGAGAAAGAACCCGATCCTAACAACTGTATCCATGAAGCAATATTTATTTTTGCACATTTCTATGTAATACATACTCAGATGACCTGTGCACATGCTTATCTTCAGAGGGATCAGAGCACAGTCACAAGACAATGTCTCTGGAGTAGCTTTGGGAGTTCAGTGCCATGCTCAAGGGAGAACGCCAAAGAACAATGTTGTGAGGAAAATCTGGCATAGATGCCACAGTTGGTAAAACTGGATCACCTGACATCCAAAGGCCTCAAAAAATAGACAGTCTTTCTTTACAAAAGAAGCTGCTGTAAAGGTGCCAATATTTTTTTGGTGGCTGCAGACAGTCTAAAATGAGATTTTTGAAAATTTTGCTGTATTTGACAATACATATTGTTCTCCATATTGTCATACTGGATATAATATTGGCATACTAGGACCTCATGTTTTACATCAAAATAGACATGGATTACAATCACTAGCCTGGCCTCAAACAGAATGAAGACCATAACTGGTTTGAATGTGTGGAATATTTCATCTTTATTAAAAGCAAGACATGTTTTCCTTGAATTTGACTGATTCCCAAATTGTGTAGTAGCTACATATCTGTGTCAGGGCCACAGAGGCCGTAGGGTGGAAAGCCTTTATCTCCTTAACCGCAGTAGCTTACTCAAGGTCCCTCTTAGAGATAGACACTACTGTGCTGTAATCCCTTCATTGTGTCCTTGGTCTACTCTAAAGTCCTCTCCCACACAGAGAAGCACCTGGGTGAGGCATCCTTACCAGGTGCCAGACTGAGCTCTCTCACTGTGGAGGAACATCATAGTAGTTTCTTTTTAAGAAACAATATTTCGGTTGTTTGTATCCAAAATTGTTTGCTTTCACTCTCTATCAAGATCATGTGGGCCTTATGTGAGGATCATGATCAAGATTGACTTGGAAATCTGTTGCTTTGCTTTGTGGCTCATGGTGTTCTGTAATTTAAGCAGTTAAGAGCAAGTGAACGCAGACCAACAATCGACAACAAGTATGGAAATCAAATCTCTGCCGTTGCAAAATGTACATAAATTTAGATCTACATTTGAGTGACTCATGTATGAAATGATTTTTTGTCATTATGAATGTAGTGGCCACCAAAGGGCTGGAAAGCCTGTGTCTAAAACTCACCATGAAAGCTAAACAAGTCAAATCGCTCACTTTTACACTTTCTGTTTAATATACAGCACATAAAGGTTAAGCTGCAGACACAATCAATATTCTTTTGATGTGGGTTGGTAATTGACATTTCCACTAAAAATAGGAGTGAACTAGAGATGCTAAAATCTGCCCAAAACTTTTATTATCACAATGGATAAAATTTGTATCTGTCAGCTAAATATGCAAACTTCTGCCATTTTTTTCCAATGAATGCAGAGTTACTATTTTGCAGATGTGTTGGTTTGGTGTGTTGTCCAGTCTGAGGCAAGCAACGGCTTGACTGCAGTGTGTTTCTTTGCTCAGGAGTATAAGCGCAAGCAGCTAGAGGAACAGCGTCAATCAGAGCGGCTGCAGAGGCAACTGCAGCAGGAGCATGCTTACCTGGTATCTCTGCAGCAACAGCAGCAAGAAAAGAAGCCCCAGCTTTACCATTATAACAAAAACCTTGAGCCTAACAACAAGCCTACTTGGGCCCGTGAGGTACTGATGTTTAAAAACATTTAAAGTGTTACACTCTACAGTCAAATTGCTGTGCATTGGCTTAACAGAGTACATTCCTCTCTGGCTGTTGTCCTTATTGTAGGTGGAGGAGAGAAGTAAGCTTAACAGACAGGGCTCACCCAAGATCTGCACCACTGTCTCTGACACTGCCATTCAGTCTCGCTCTGACTCAATCAGCCAATCAGGAGTGGTCCAGTCTGCTCAGACTCCACCAATGCAGAGGCCTGTTGAACCACAAGGAGGACAGGGAAAGGTGAGTTCAAAATTAAGTTGATGGAAACCCTTTACATACACAAAGCAAGATAAAACTGCTTGTGCCTTCCTGCCCCTAATTCTTTCGCTCCTTTCCCCTTAATTGTCAATGTCATCTTGTTTACGTTTGCCTCTACTTTTTTTCTCTCCCTTTTTCCTCTCCATTTTTCTGGAATCAACTAAAATTACAAATTTAAAAACACTTTACAATCACCTTGGAACACAAACAAAACTTTGCCTTCTTCCCCATCTCGGCCTGCCTCTCCGGCTGTCTTGCGCCTTCTTCCTTCCACTTGGCTGCTCCTCCCTCCCGGTGTGCTGCTGCTGTTGCTCCTGTCCTCTGCAGTTCCAGATGGCTCACCTTGTTCCACTGAAGCCTTACGCTGCCCCTGTCCCTCGCTCCCAGTCCCTCTGTGACCAGCCCACTAAGACCATGTCCGCCTTCCCCACCCAGGATCCCTCCCTTACCCCCACACCCCGCCCCATCCATTCTAGAGAGTTGGTGCGTCAAAACTCAGACCCCACTTCTGAAACCCAGGCACCACAGGCACACCAGATCAGAGAGGATCGTGGCCCATGGATCCGCCTGCCAGATGTGGAACTCCCACCCAAGGTGAGATCAAGTGGTTGGTCTTGACTCATCTGTGGGTTTACAAACAAAAAAAACTAATCCTTTTTTTTCTTTATCTATCTCCATACAAATACAATGCTAGCTTATCTGCAGTTTGTAAACTTCATTGAAATGTCTGAATGCTGGGACTGTTTGTTGGTTTTTTTTTTTTTTTATCAAAGCTCTGACTAGCATGTGTGGTCTTATTGAAAACTTAACCTGCACTCACATGTTTACATTGAAGGGAAAACTCTTAACCAGATGAGGATTTCATTCATTGGAACAACTTCAAAGGTTTTCTTTGTGATCAAATCTTTTGTGCTTATTTAGTGTATTAAAAGCTACGTGGCCTAGTTGATTACAGACCAATTTTTAAGGTGGTATTAGAGTTAAAAACAACAATATCTTTGGTCACTCTGAGCTCCTTATTTTACAAAATAAGTAAAATGTAATATTTTGATGTTGCTGTTCTCAGATTCCACAGAGGACAGCGTCTATTGCCACAGCTCTCAACACCAACCTGACATCTGGCATAAGGCATCCAGTAAGAGCCAGGTACTGAAGTCAGCCAATTGATTGGAATGCATATTTCCTTAAATAAATGCTTCCTAAATGGTGATAGAGTTTGATGATGTCTTGGAATAACTTCTCCTTGCATTCCTGTGGCAGCAATCCAGATCTCAGTCGCAATGATCGCTGGGAGAGAGGAGACAGTATGAGCATCATATCCAATCTGCCCCAGACTGGCTCTCTAGAGAGGCATCGCATCCTCAGTGAGTCCCTTCCTCCCTGGTGCTTTTTCTTTGCAGACCGTCTTTGCAGAAAGTCTGATTTCAGAATTATAACTACACATTGCTGTGTGCAGGTTCATCCAAAATGGATTCACCTATTCTCTCTCAAGATAGTCGTCATAAACCAGGGGAGTCTCGCACCTCTTCCCGCCCTGGGCGCCCTGCTGTAAGTCATCCTCAAAAACAAACACTACTTTTCTTTTTTGTTCAAGATCCTATACTTTTACAGCTAGTTTTACATTGCTGAAGGTCTGAATGCAAAAATAATAATAGCTCTGATATTAAAAGGTTATTTAAAAAAAGCACTAACTTACTGTTCATAACCTCAGTTTGATGTTTGATCTCAGATGCACCTGGTATGTAAATTAGCAATGTATTGTACTAGTCAAAGGTTTTCTCCTCACATGACCTTTCCTTCACCTTAACATACCTCCACACTTTTACCCTTGATGCTTATCCTTTTCTCAAATCCCTGTTTGTTGACTTTGCCTCAAAAATGCAGAGTTACAAGAGAGCTATAGGGGAGGTTAGTATCACACTGTCTCTGTTTGTGCTGCGTTTTTCAGTGCTCATGCATGTGTTTGTATCTCTATCCATCAACTCTAGTACAAAGAATGAATCGCATGCACTTTTTCTTGATTTGTTGGTCAAATCATGTTTTTTTTTTTTTCAAATTAAATCCACTAATTGGATAAAGCTCTTTTTAATTTATTTGCATTTTTTGTGTTACTATGTGGACATCCCACACTCAACACAGGCCTTTATATCATGCCTCAAAATCAACCTAAAAATATGACAGGTTCTGATTTTTGAGAGTGTTGGGACTGATTCTGAGCCCATTCACCTGATAATTCCTCACCTTCACTTATGTTTGAGCTTTTCTTTGATATCAGTATTGCATATTTTATTTTTTTCTACTGCTTTTTCTACTCAATAAATAGATAAGAATACATTTAAAGTTTATGACTGTATTTTTAAGTTCAATGGTGTTGTGTGTCTGTGTGTGTCTGTGTGTGTGTGTGTGTGTGTGTTTAGGACCATGGCCTCTTTGCCAAGGAGCGTGCTGAGGAGCAGCCAAGGCCTCCAGTTAAGGCCAATGACTACTCCTCCTCTTCGGAGAGCAGTGAGAGCAGTGAGGAGAGTGAGAGTGGCGAGGGAGCAGAGGAAGAAGAAAGCCCCACAGATCGGTAATATTGACACACAAAACCACCAACAATTCAGAAAGTGAAGAGATGTTTTTTATTTGTCTACTATACTTTTTAGTAAAGTATTCAATAGTTCCTGTAAAACTGTGCTATTTAAGCTTCAGGTCTGTGGTCATCCTTGACTTCTATTCCTTTTCCAATCTCAGTCACAGGGATGCAGACAGCGACTCAGTCAACACAATGGTGGTTCATGAAGATGAAGGCGAGGGGGGAGAGGCAGAACAAGCTGGAGGCTATGGGGATCAGACCATGCTGGTGCAGAGGGTGAGTCATCTGAATACGTAGTGTTGCTTTAAATGCACTGCAGTTTGTTAGAAAAATAAACACAGTGCAGGTCAATAAATATTATAAAGCTGAGAAGAGGGCACTTGGTCCTTTTTGTTATGTGGGGTTTGTTTTCACATATAACTAACCAAATACAGATGATGTGTATTGTATGAAGAGATTTTCCATTCACCCTTCTTGAAGTTTGATAGAAGAAAAAGTGAGGATTTATATGACTGCCACTTACCAAAAGTTTCATAATTCTCAAGGGGCACAGGCAACATAGCTGCAATATCTGCAATTTAATCCTTTAGGGTAACTATAACTGTCCTCAATATGATTGCTAGCGCTGCTATTGTGTCTCTCAAAGGCTGCAATTGTGACTGAGTGTCTGACAGCATTATCAAAGAGACATTTACAACAATTGACCCTTTAGTTAAATAATAAAGTCCTTTGTATTTTAACAGGATATAAGACTTGCACAAGGAAAAGTCTTGCTCTGAAATCCTGCAAGACTTCAGACAAATCTTGCAGGATTTTCAAATTAAACAGTCTAAGATTTTTGGTTTAACAAAAATGATTCTACTTTTAAACAAAAAGATCTACTGTGTAGATTTGAAAAAGAAGGTCAGGGTTTCTCCATCCATTACAGCCATGTCTTGGCTCCCCCCTAAGGCCAGCAACTTTTGGTAAGTATCACTCATTTACACACCAAAACATGTTAAAAATAGGGCCCAGCTTGTAGAACACTGGAATTCCCCTTTGAAGAAGAATTGCTCTCTCTGGCTTTAAAGTGCATGACGGTGAAACCTGACAAACATTCAGGAAGAAATTTATTATAGTGGAGATAAACAATACAGTGCAAGGTGAGCCATCAAAAGCTCAATTGTCACAGCTTTAGTATCAAATGTCTTTTGTAAGTATTTTTAAAGAATTTTTGGAAAAAGTGATTTGGGGTTAGCTGACTGGAACTCAGCCCAAATATGACCATGATAATTTTTGAAAGCCTATTGTACATATTTACACTCTAAATGTATGTGTGCCAATAATGTTGCAATTGGATAGTGTTTTTAATTTTTTTTGTACTGTCTAAAGCCAGCTTGTGTTAAGTTGGCATAGATTTTTCGTAGAGACAGCAATATGATTCAGTGACAGACGGCATACATCTCGCGGGTGGTTCATGATTAGTTGAATGTGGGAAGTGTCACCTTCACTGAGGTGCAATAAGAGAAAGATGTTGAGTTATTATTTTATCTGGCATCAAAAAAATAATTGACAAACATTCTACAGTACATAAAAAAAAGGCTTTGAATATTTTCACACATACAGTAATTATACTGTCAGTTTTTAAAGCTGATTTTCAAGCATGTGACGGCACACAAATTCTGCTACATAACATTAGAACATTGTCAGCTCTACTTTATGTAACCTATTAGACTGGACATTTAATATCTTCTTTATAAAGCTGTGGTCCTTACCACTGTGCAAGTTCACCTCTTTCCAGAAATGTAACCCTTACCACTGTGTGTGTGAAAGATGTTCTGACAGAGACAAAATAGAAAGTGTAAATTGTCTTCAGGTAGTTCACAAATCTTTCTTTAGAACTTAATGTTTTGTTAGCATGTACAATACAATCGAAAGAAGTATTTCTTGCCATGGAATGGTCATCATACAAAAAAATTGAGTTTACTGTAAATGGTAATCTGCTTGTTTCTAACCTGAACATTTCTAAATGTGAAGATAAATCTTTACTAGACTTTTCATAGAGTGGCAGTCAGTGGAAAAACAAGAGCTTAAGATTCTCCACACCAAAACAGAGGATTTTTTTCCCTTCTTTCCCCTTTTGGTTGAAACACTTCAACTTTTACTAGTCCAATTTTCGCAGTCAGAAATGAGGTCAGGAAGTATCTATTGACATTAGGTTGCGCAAGATCCTGGACTAGTCAGATAACTAATGAAGTTGTTGAGACAATGGTTACAGAAAAGAGAACATTATTTTGCTCTGTGTATATGAACAGTGACACAAAAGACACGACAACTAGCTGGTTCTTTCTGTGTGAGGACCATAAACTTAGTTTTTAAGTTAAGTTCGGTCATGACTGTGGTTCTCTCCTGTGGGTGATATTTCAACCAAAGAACCAAAGCTTTTGTGGTAATTGGTGCAGCAGATTAGCCTAGATCCAAGTATGTCATTGATTTTATGTAATACAGGGTGTTTGTGTGTATGTGTGTGTGTATATGTGTGTGTATTTGTGTCTGCATGTGTGTATTTGTGTCTCTCTTTTACCTGAAAGACTCCAGAGAAGCGAAGCCACAATGGGTACACTAACTTGCCAGATGTGGTTCAGCCCTCACATTCCCCCACTGATTCAGCCACTCACTCCTCCCCCGGGAAGGATTCTGTTTATGATGTGAGTTTTAATGATGCTAAGTATGTCAGTGCTAAATTCCTGGTTTATTTTTATGTGTTCCCCATCTGCCATCTTTCCAGCTGGGACTGAGGAAAATAGGAGAAGAGATTATCATGTTTTTTT
>JAQNCA010000006.1:9007028-9021713 GCA_029783725.1 Acanthurus tractus
TTTTTTTTTTACATATTGATTAGTATTAAAACTTACCATGATATATCATTTGTTTAATTATTAAAATATAAGTAGTAATTTTGGATGACCTGCACTCCATTAGGAGAGAAAAGAAGTCAAAATCATAATTGATAATGCTGCCAGTTTGAATATTGTCCTGTCCTGCTGTTGAACTGGCATTGTTTCCCTCTCTTGTAATTTTTGCAGAATAGTAGAACATTTACAGCTACAGACGCATTTCATAAGTACAGCTGCTACAACTGCTGCAAAAGAGAAATGTTTAAGGTTAACTCTGGCCTCTGCAGTGGCCTTACTATTATTACTTTTAAGTTGCCTCTTGATCGTTTGGATGTTAGTTGTTGTCCAGTTAAGAAGCACAGACAGGACTGAACCTAAACTATGGTTTGTTTTGGCCCAGCAGTTGTACTGAACACAATTAGTTGTACCATTTTATGTTAACGTGAAAAAAACACTCTGTTAGTCAACAGATGACACAGGTTATGATGTAAGTTTGACTGAGGTGGTAAATGGAAGGCTAGGTTAAACTGACAAGGCAAGTTAAGTCTGCAAGCTGGTGTATTGCAGGTTGCCAGGAAGCCCTTTTTTTTAATAAAAACACTGCAACATAGATAATACAGAGCAGAGAAGCCAAGGTCACTTTTGTGCTGCTCTATTTCACCCATTACTTTTTTTCTTGAGCACATCCACATCCATATCTTTTTTTTTTTTTTTTGCTGGTTGCTCCAACATTTTTAGAAAAAGGAAATTGTGCTTTTATATGAGAGTCCGAAATTGCAGACTGACTGTTGTTGTGGTTATTTCTGCTGTGTGAGAGATTGTTGGATCTAACCGGAACACTTAAAAAAACATCTATAACTTATCATCCTTATTGAAGTAAGTTTTACTTATTGCCACAGAGGCACACTGTACAGCTCATACATCCTCTCTGCTCCTCCAGTATCAGTCCAGAGGTTTGGTTAAAGCATCTGGCAAATCCTCCTTCACCACCTTTGTGGATCTGGGCATGTACCAGTCACCAGGAAGTACAGGGGATAACATGTCGGTCACTGGTGAGTCAAATGCTTTCAAGGTTTGCAGCAACATTTCCTTGGAGTTTCATGGACATCAAATAAAGTAGCTCCAGTTTATTGCAAAGGAATTCATTACCTTAACTTTGATCATTGCTTCTTGTTCAGTAAAATACTTTGGCAAAGTAAACAATGCAGCCTTTTTTACCCAGACTGAGAGAATATTTTACATTACACTACAATATAAATTGCAAACATATTCATTGTAAATCAAACCATCACCATTGCTACCTCTGTGTGCAGGCTCAAGATTTGAGCAGCTGAAGATGGAGGTAAGGAAAGGGTCCATGGTGAATGTCAACCCCACAAACACACGCCCACCCAATGACACGCCTGAGATTCGCAAGTACAAAAAGAGGTTCAACTCTGAGATCCTGTGCGCTGCACTCTGGGGTGAGAACACATTCAGTACACATTCAGATTGTAAAAGCAAAAAATGTAAAAACCAAACATAGTTACATACTTAAAACTAATTTATTAGTCAAAATATGATCATATTGTTTTGTCCTAATATGAACAGCTGGTCAAATAAATTGACAATGTACATTATTTGTTGTTGGTATAAATAATTTCTTTAAACTTATTTTTTTCAATTGTATTTTTAGTGACAATTGTATTTTTAGTGACAATTTAAGATGTGATGATTAAGGCTTTGAGAGTCTGAAAATGTTCAGTTATGGAGCTTGAAAGTACTTAAAACGTGCTTGAATTTTACTTTTAAAAAGCTGCACATACCCATTTGTAACCTTTCTAATCTCTGGGTTAACATGCTGACTTTTTGATATGTCAGTTCCAGAAGGACTTTGGTTTGACAAAAATGACCCAAAGCGAAAACCCTTTGGCCTAAAAATTAGGTTTGAGACTAGTGGAGTTCCTTCAGTTAGTCCCAGTGTGACATCAATCACAAGAGAATCGTAAGAGAACAGAATGTCTTCACTTTCATTCAGAGCTATTTTTATCAAATCAACTCCTGTTCTCTCAGCCTCTCCCAAGGCTGTTTTTTCACCAGTGATGTGGAAAAAGAGTTACAGGCTTTAGATAAGTACAGTGGTCAGTAGGTGACGTTGCGCAAGATTACATCACATATTAGCTAAAGCTATCAATTTTATTTTTGCTTGAAAAAGAAAAAATGTCCTAGTGTTAGAGTGGCTGCAGGTTACGTTTCGAAAATGATACTGGGAAAACAAAGGACACAGTATAACGAGGTAAAACACTGTTTACTGAAAAAATATTTTTAGCTGTAACTCGAGGAAAGGTAGTAATTACAGTCATTTTATGCAAAATGAAAAAGCTATTTAATTTTGCATGTGTGCTTCCAGGTGTGAACCTGTTGGTGGGCACAGAGAATGGTTTGAAGCTGCTGGACCGTAGTGGTCAGGGCAAGGTTTACCCCCTCATCAACTCCCGCAGGTTCCAACAGATGGACGTCCTAGAGGGCCTCAACCTGCTCATCACCATATCAGGTTATTACTGCTGCTCACTGCCAGTCTGCTCTCACTACAGTTGGTTGAAGCTGTCTGTGCTTTTGGCAAAAGACTATCGTCTTTAATGGGACGCCAAACACTAGATGCCAAACTGTTTTTATGCCTTCCGAGTAATTATTTTGCATTCTATTTCACTTTTGACTGTAGATACCTTCTTTTCATCGGTAGTGAGGCTATTAGCAGCACGAAAAAAGAATTAATAACAGTTTTCAACATACTTCAACAATAAGGTGGTGATAGTATGTTGCTAGTTATTAATATTTTATTGGATATTTACATATAATATAATAATGAGAATCAGTCAGTAGAAAAGTTTACACAAGCAGTAAGATGCAGTCACCATGTTTGTTAAGATAAATCATTATTTTGCTCATCTCAGTAACTTAAAAGCAGCAGGGAAGACTCACAAAGAACATTGACGTTTAATATAACAATGTTCATTAAAGCTGCCTTTTGCATTTAAATAATTACTGAAATTAATCTCCCTTGTAATTGAACTCCCACCATTTTTGTTCAGGCAAGAAAAACAAGGTGCGTGTCTACTACCTGGCCTGGCTAAGGAACAAGATCCTCCACAATGACCCCGAGGTTGAGAAGAAGCAAGGCTGGACCACAGTGGGAGAGATGGAGGGCTGCGTGCACTATAAAGTGGGTGAGTGACAGATGATGGCTATTTATCACCACTGTCTACTCCACTCCAAATAAATTCTCATTAATGCATCTAGCTCAGTAAATTATTAAATACAAGTATCTGATGTCAAATGGCCTTGTGGTTGTTCTGTCTAGTGAAATATGAGAGGATAAAGTTCCTGGTGATTGCTTTGAAGAATGCAGTGGAAGTGTATGCTTGGGCGCCTAAACCATATCACAAATTTATGGCCTTCAAGGTAAGTCTCCCCTTTCCCGTGAGCTGAACTAGTTATGCAAGATAAGTCAACCAGGCAAGCGTTCAAGTTGATTTATCTTCTCGTTCTCACTTTCTGTTCCCATACACTCTTCACTAGTCTTTTGCAGACCTGCCGCACAGGCCTGTCCTGGTCGACCTGACAGTGGAGGAGGGTCAGCGGCTGAAGGTTATCTACGGTTCTTGTGCTGGCTTCCATGCCATTGATGTCGACTCTGGAAACAACTATGACATTTATATCCCTGTACATGTAAGTTGTGCGGCTGTCAGATGGCACAGTTTTTGTAAGACATGAAGCCTACAGAAGCTCATCCCTTTGTTTTTTTGTCTCAAACAGATCCAGAGCCATGTGACGCCACACGCCATTGTGTTCCTGCCCAGCTCAGATGGCATGGAGATGCTGCTCTGCTACGAGGACGAGGGTGTCTATGTAAACACCTATGGACGCATTATCAAGGATGTGGTCCTGCAGTGGGGCGAGATGCCCACATCTGTTGGTGCGGGTCAAATCTTAAGACAGATGATAGTGTTGAAATTAACTGCATCTTCTGTATAATAATCAACTTGCCTTGTGTGAATATTACATTTTGCTTTGCAGCTCATATCTGCTCAAATCAGATCATGGGATGGGGAGAAAAGGCCATTGAGATCCGTTCTGTGGAGACTGGCCACCTGGACGGTGTCTTCATGCACAAAAGAGCTCAGAGGCTTAAGTTCCTCTGCGAGAGAAACGACAAAGTAAGAGAGACGCAGACACTTAAAGTTCAGGACAGCTGGGTCACTAATAGCAGTCAAATTAAAGAACTTAACTGACACTCATGTCTTTTGTGTCTGTTCTGCTCCTCAGGTGTTCTTTGCATCAGTGCGGGCCGGAGGCAGCAGCCAGGTATACTTCATGACCTTGAACAGAAACTGCATCATGAACTGGTGAAGGAACAGCTGCTCTGATGAGTGTGTGGAACCCAGTAGGGTTTGGAGAAGAAAGTGCATCCGAAACTCTCAAAAAACGCATGCACACAAATGTGAACAGCTCTCTTTCTCTTCGGCTTGCTCTCACTCACACACTTAGGCTAAAAACACACACACAAACTCTCAAAGACACATGAACACATACACAAACGCAGTGTCTAAATCCATTCCAGCCTACACTCCTTAAAATACAGTTTGTACCAAGTCCCCTGATAACATTATCCCTTGAATCATCATGAAAAATCACAGATGAGCTTCAAATGTTAATACCATCCCTTAGTTTGTACTGTACATATTCTTGTCTTGATTTACTTTACCTGGTGAACCTGTGTTCAGTCGTGACTATTTAGTTCCTAATTGTGGAGTATGTTCAGAACATTCCTTGATGGTTCTACAGTAGGTTTTGAAGAAGGCATTATTTACCTATACTCTATGTCAAGATAAAACTGTAAATAGGTAGCACCTTACACTTAGATCTGAATCATTCACAGGCCTCTTACATAGCCTCCATTCAGCAAGTTGCCACTGGACACGTGGGTGTAAAATAATACAATGCTGGAATGTCCGTCTGCAGTGGCTTGTGAATATCACCTTCCTCGAAATGGTAATGGAGCTCCCACTATTTCACGGAGGTTTATAGGAAGGATTTAATTCAAAAAACAATACAAAGGGACACTAAAGTCAGGACAAAGTAGCTTGTTTAAATATTTTTAGTTATCTATAGTAAACAGTAACATGAAGTCCTGCTCTCACTGACTTTGGCCTGAATGGCAAATGATGTTGCAACCTGTAATCACAGCAAATAAGCCTTGAATCCTTCAAAAGCAAAATGAAAATTCAGTAAAGAAAGAAATAAATGCTAGCTGATCAGAAATGTTGTAAAATGTGCAGTACACTTAATCAGTACTGTGAAATCTCCTGCTTTGCCTTTTTTTCTATGGTTTGGGTGAAACCATCAGGCTTGTATCTAAACTTTTTGTTTTTCATAGATTTACAAAATACAAACATTTGTTATTTATATGTAGTGATTCTGTATTGGTATTAGCCTACTGGTATCCTTAATTTTACTGTAATTATATTGCTATTATATTGCAATATATGCTTTTTTGTGGAGTCTTTGTTTGCAGAGGGGAGTTCATGTATTTGGCTGGTAGTTTTAGGTGGTAAAGTGACAATACATGAGATCATAAGAGAAACATGTAAGAAGGAGTGTCTGAGATTATAGTGACTAAGGGAGATCACTTTCAGGGGGGCCTTTCATGCTCCTACCATAGTGATACACTCTACTGTATTATATTTCAGTTCTTAGACTATTTTGCTAGTGTGAATCTTTTTGTGACAAGTGTTTGTCCAGGGGATTTTCAGTAGAACAGCCCTTAGTGTGGTATAGTTCATATTTGTCTTAGGCCAGTGGAAAGATTTAATGTAAGGTGACTCTGCAATACCACAGAGGGCTCCATCACGTCAGGCACTTTGGAGAACACGGCTGGAACACGAGACTTAATATATTTTATATCTATACATTCTGCCAAAGTTCACAGCATATATTCTGCAACGGGCGTAGTAGTAATCAAGGCCAAAGGGGAATGGGGCTTAACTAGCGAGATTAGAAAAGAAACTCCTCCCATTGATCACCAACCAATGTTCCTTTAGTATTCACATCCAAGAAGTCTGCTGACTTCTTACTAATATTATGGTATCATGCTTTATAAGCTGCGTGGGATATTTCCTATAGATGTTCACTCTGTGTGTTTGTTAGTAGTGCATAGTTTTTACCACCTTCTCTAGAGGAATTTACTGTTAGCTGTATTGGCAAGGTAGCCTCAAAAGCAAGATACTGTGTGCTCTCATACACCAGGTAGTACGGTAGAAGTATGAGGCATCTCTTCAGGAAGTGGCCAGGTGATTTTCTGTCAACAGTAGGTAGGTCAACACATGAGTCACTTGATTGCAACACTGTGCTGCCAGAGGTGGACATTTTAAAGTCAAGGTGTTTTTTCTTCACTTTATCAGCATGGAGTTCTAGAAAATCTAAGAATTTTTCATCAAACTTAGTTTATTTGCATAAAGATTACACATTCTCACATACATAAGAATGTACCCATAATTTTTGTTAAACTACAAATAGAAAAACCTTATGAATATTGATAAAGGAAACTTGGCTCGTGATCAATGGGATGATCTGCTAAAAGTCGCTTAAACTAAGAAGGTATATTTTCTAGAGTTAAAAAGAAAGCTATGAAGAATGCAGTATATGGTTAGAGCAGAAAGCGTTTAATCAAAGATTATATAGATAGATGGTTAATTTTATTGTGAGATTATAAAACAAACTGTAAATGGGCATGGAAAGCACTTTCACTTCAGTAAAAATACATTTACAGATATATCTCGAGCAGATACTTTGGTGTGCATGTAAGCCATTGAAACATAGTATATAGTACTGTATCAAAGTTGTTTCCCCTTAAGTGAATGTGTTTTTATTCTTAAATATCTGTTATGTGCCATGACCTACATTTCAATTGTCACTATTACAATCCACCAGGATCTCTGGCACTCATGCTTTTTATGGTCAAATCATAATTTTTTTTATCAATCTGCCGTGTTTACAGTTTAAGCAGTGCCTTGGAGTTGGGAAGGCGAGAGGTTTAAGGATGGGTAACGAGCCCCACCCCACCCCCACTTGTCTCTTACTTGAAATTGCATGAAGAAGAGGCACAATTATATTTGCTCCCGCGTTATGATTTATGTCCTGTGCCAGTTAAGTGCACTTAATTCAAATCCAGAATATCCTGTCAGTGGACTTGAAATGCTTTTTGTCCTAAAATGATTAACAATCAGTGATCGATTCAGAAAGTTGCAATAACTAAATAGTTAGCACTTGTCCAATTAATCCAGTGTAACATTTAAGTGATCTACTGACAAACGGAGCTAGCATAGAGAAAAGCCATACATATAAAACTTGTTTGTAGAGAAAACTTAGTACTTGTGCACAGATCAAATTCAGCTCCGTGTGTGATGTCTGCTCAGAAAATGTAGGTTCTTGCAGCAAAGATGGAGTAAGCAATTATTCCTTGATGGAGGTGATTGTGTGGTCTTGTAGTGGGGAAATCATCTTGATATATTCTGAGAAGCCTATTTTATAAAATATGTAAATTAGTCTATACTGAGAGATTAAAGTGAATGTACATCTATGAGACAGATTTGTATTTATATAAAAATGTGTACTGCTCTATTAATCGAAGCACAATGTATTTTAAAATAGAGAGATCAGAGTTATAAGTGAGTGTAACAGAGAGTTGGAGTTTTTTTCTTTTCATTTACTCGGCAGTCGTTAAACTCGTCAGTATGTAATCAGTCTAAGTAGTTGGTCATAGTGATTGAGTAGTCTGCTGAAACAGCTGTCTGTATATGGACAGCATCAATTACTGTAACAATTCAGTTATCTAAATAGAAAAATAATGTCTGTCTTTTTGTTACCAGGAGAGTCAACTGTGGTTGTGATTCAGACTTGTGTTGACTCAAAGATTGGTGTTTGATCTCGCCTCGGGTGTAAATTGCCTACATGGGGTCGACAGGCTGTTGATATGCTAAGGTGACGACAGGAATTATCACATGGGTGGTGCAGTGATGATGTGAAGGGCACAGTAGCCCTTGTGAGGTCACAGGCTCTTGGCTTTGGGATTGTGTACCAAGAAAAGGCGTCATTCAAGTGAAAAGTGCATAGATCACTTTGTGACAATAACAAAATGCAGACAAGTCGTTATAATTCATGGATAAATTTTAGTTGTATGAGCTTTTGTCACCAGGTATGAAACGTTTGTAAAGGGGAACTCCATCGATTTAGTAATGCACTTCTATCACAACAATACCACTTAACCACTAGCATTTCTACTGTTTTATGCTAGTAGTGGCTAAAGTAGTCTGAAGCCTTAAGCAGAGACAAAGAGCTGGCTCCAGTGGTCTTAACCCATAATGTCTTTTTGATCCCAGACCACCAGACTTTTTCCAACCTCACAGTCTTCAGCCTCAACCGATGCTGCCTTAAGTGACATCACATGAGGCAGACTTGAACCAGCTCCATCTGGAGCCACAAACAGCTTTGAGCAGCTTTGTTCACATGCACTAAACCCCCCACCACATGAACACTGACTTTGATTTGTGAAATCAGTTGAGTTCTCCTTTGACAAACATACTTGTGATGCGCAATATTGAAATTGCTTGGAATACTAAACTGTATTTCTACCTCTGCTGTCGTGCACAAGCTTATTGTGGCACATCAAACTACTTTATTTGCAGTTAAAAAAAAAAGACAAAATATCCAAAGTACATAGGAAATAGCTATACATAAAAAATGAACATAGCCTTGTATTTATTTAAACATCTTTATTATCTGATGTGTATTGACATTTGTTTTTAGGGATAGCTTTGCAAAAGATAATTGGACTTTGTAAAACCAGACATGTTAATTTTAAAAGAACTTCATTTTACTAATTTCATACAATTGATATCAAAACAAGCTCTGAACTCTTGTGTCGCAACATCAGAACTTATGCCTTGTGATAAATATTTGCCTAATGTTTTTGGGTGATTTAATATAGTATGTTTTCAATCAGATTGGTTAGCATTTCCACCTTTTTTTTAAGCTTATTGTCTATTTTTTTTCAGCAGACATACTAATAATGGGCTGTAACACAAGAGAGTAGTGCTGGTTGTTGATTTCCCTAAAAGCACCTGAAGGTGTCAAAGTGCTATTTCACCTTGTGCCAAGAGCAATTAAAGGACCTCAACCTAACAACTCATAAATTTTAGGGAAACTTAGCAGAGGTCTGACTATAAATGAAAATACATTTGATTGCAGAATTCATGCAGACCGGCACAAAGTTTGTTGTCAGGAAAAAAGGGGCAGCAAAAAGGCATAGGTGGTGTGCTGACGATGTAGAACATCGTCCTGAGAGACAGTTGTCCTGTCCGATGATGACCTTTCTTTTTAAGAAGCAATACATGCATTTGAACAAATCAAAACCGTGGCTATCCATCTCAGTGTGACTCGCAGGCGGTGACTCTTCAGTGGCCTTTGGCAGACTGAATGTAGGCTGGTTCGTGTGTCGCTCGTTACAGAAATCATTCTGTACTAGAGTTTTTGTTTATTATCATAAGAAATAACTGCTTCTCTCTGTCGGTTTAACACAATCACCTGTTGGGATGCTTGTTATTGTTTTGCTGTAATGAATTCCCAGAAACTGCCTTTATGAACTGTCGATAAATGGATGACACATAATAATCTGCTAAAGCACTCCTCTGTCATAACTTACATTTCTAATCAATGATGTTTGAATGGATTAGCAGCTGTAGCTGGGAGTGAGGCAGATCAATCTTGAGGAGCTCTAAAATGACATGGATCTTTGAACAGAACTACAATATCTATTATTCTTTTTCAATAATTTTTTTTTTTAAAGACAGTAAACATCTTGCATTGTTTTAGTGTGTGTGCGCGCGTCTGTGTTATTTGTGAGAGATTAACTCCAGATTGTATTTCATAGACTGATAAACTTTAAACTTTCAAAAAGATTGTGTTGAATGAATTCATGTCTTAATACAGAATTGTTTGAAAAATAAACTACCTTGATCTCATTTAAGTCTGTTGTGTTTTATTTCTTTGTATTTTCAGGTTTTCGTCACATTGGATGTAAATTTCAATTGACTACATTTCTTTAAAAAACTAACACGGGAATTCAATTTTAACTCTCCAAAATAATTGTATTCTGGCTTTTTAAAGGCCCTGCAGACTCTCTGTTAGTCTTAACATTAAATCTTTGTTCAAGCTGAAGATGCGCAGAGCTGCAGGGTGTAAGTAAGGTCACCAGACTTCCTTGCACTAATAAGAACAAGAAGTATAATTTGTTCTGCCCTAACAGATGTAAGAAAGGCAAAAGGAGAGCAAAGGAGATGTTGTTCAAACAGTGTTTACATGCCCACACAGTCCTGAGAAGAGGCCAAATCAGGCAGGAAAATAATCATTGCCTGTGTGGGTTTCCATGGCCTTGCAGGGCCTTGAACAAGAAGTGATCATGTGACATATACGTCAGTGTTTAACCACATGGTGGTGCTAAAATTTGCTTGGAGATGTCCTCCAGTCACCAGATTGTTACAAACATTACTTAAAAGACTTCTTACTTTGATTAAATCTCTTTATTTTTACTTTGCAGGTAACATGATTAAATTTTCACAGGCATTTTTTTTATAACTGAGTAAATAAAATTGTAAAAGGATCATTTTTGGGGAGAAACCTTCCATTTGGATTCTGTGAACCTGAGATCCAGACTGAGCTGCACCCCCTGGTGGCTGAAGGCAGAAATATTTTAATCCTGCAGAACAGCTGAATTGCTTCCTGATTGAAACACTCATTCAGTAGAGACACAGCATTTCTGATTTATAGCTTTTAAGATTATTTCTTTATTGGTGGTTGTAAAGGTTCAGGTTCACATTTCTGATTGAGAAGCTTAAATTTTTACTGTGGTGATGGACATTAGTTGGTCTATTTTCACCTCTTCTTTATATATTTACAGCTGTGATCTTGGTTTAAACAGGACATATTAAGATTTGCTTCTTCCTTTTCTTGGTATTTGATGCAGGTTGTTTTGTGGCACAATTTGCTTGAAAATTCTGTTACCAATGGACGTTATTCATAAAACAAGTGAGTTGTTGGGCAAATTAGGCATCAGTCTATGAACAAAATTTGAAGAACTTCTTAAAAACAACCCTCTCCTCAGTGATAACTGTGTTGATTTCTTGATTGTAAAATAAATAGCAAATTTAAACTTGTGCTGAAATGAACTCTATTTAGAAGCTATATCACCAGAAATTAAGCAGTATTGGTCAACATACTCCGTATTTTCAGTAGCAGAACAGCCATTTTGCTGAGGTGTACCAGGTTATACTGCACCTGACTGAGTTTTATGTCCTCCCAAGCACACACACAAAAAGTTCCATTGTTGTACAAACAGTGCTTTAAATAAAATAAACCACAATCACTGGCAGGAGAGGCTATTTATTAATATTATGTACAATTATACCATCATAATGTCCAGGTAATACATTGACAAAGTCAAAGTATGAATACTGGCTCCTGCTTTATTAAGTTGTGTTGTATAATGCTTTTTTTACCCACCCTCTGAATCTCAGATCATTTCTTTTAATTTTTTTTTGTTAATTTAACTTTATCAATATTCTCTATTAATAATCCTTAAAGTGTATCTGAGGCACACAGGGAGAACATGAATAAAATAAGTGTAACAAAACAGAATAAAACAAAAGCTTAAGAACAGATGTACTGTACTGTATGTGGGGTTACATATCTATAAAAACAGTGACTGCATGATGCTTTGAGCCAAATGAAAATAAGAGTTGATATTTTCCTTGGACTCTGTCGATCATCGGCCCAACCTGTCTGTCAGTGGTTTTTGTTTTTCAGTAATAATGGACTCACATAATTCTCCTCCACGGCCCGTCTTCCTTCACATTAGCATCACTGAGATACACGTTGTACCAAGACAAAAGTAGTACAGAAAAATTTGTCTGAAGTGCATTTTGGACTTCATTGTAAACAAAGACAGATTTGTCCAATAAGGTCTTTTCCCCCTGTTTAACTCGAGGAGCAGTGTCTCTCAGGAAAAAGTGTTTATATGTGTTTGTTTGTGTGTGTGTGTGTGTGTGTGTGTGAATGAGTGTGTTAGATGTATTAAAAGGCTTCAGGTAATAGTGGCGTTTGTGTTTGTATTTGAGAAGCTGAAGATCAAACTGTATTTGGTCACATTTTTACATTTTAAAGATCTATTCCTGTGTGTATGTGTGTGTGTGTGTGTGTGTGTGTTTCTGCAGCCTTGATGCTGTAAGTAGTGCGTGTATGTGTTCAGATCTTGTGTCGTCCTGTCCTGCATACAGTGTGTGTGTGTGTGTGTTTGTGTAAACTCATACCTAAGTCATTATGTACAGTTCAGTGTTGCAGTTTGTCTGTTGAATCATACATACAGTGAATACAGGGTGCAAACTGTGACCCAAGATGGGTGCTGTGTCTGTCTGTTGTGTGTGTGTGAGTGCGTGTGTGTGTCTGTGTGTGCGCGCTTGTGTGTATGTTTGCGGTGTATGTGCATGGCTCAGTTCCAGATCTTGAGGAAGCTATCCCAGGACCCGGTGGACACCGCCATGCCGTCATCCGTCACACCCAGACAGCTCACACGATTGTCATGGCCGGCCAGGACTCCTGCAGGAAGAACGAGGAAGAACAAAAGAGGAGTTGTTACTTTCAAATGTTTTGCTCTCCAGACTGTGAAACAAACTTTTTTAGAAACCACACAGAACACAATGACCCAGTGTTTATTACTGCTTTAACTTGAAACACAGGGCGGGCTGTTTGGCCAAAGAAGTGCAGTCTTAAGACATGTGAATTCTCTGATGATTCTGGCATGGAGCTCGACTTCCCCAGAAAATAGATCATAAAGGAAAACGTCTTGATGATTTTGTTGTATTCTGCAGGTCCAACTCTCAATAGCATGAGACAGATTTTGTGATGCAACTCTATAAAACACATCACTATGAATATTGTGTCTCTCTGTCTTTCTGTTGTAGGAGTGTGGTTGACTCATAACAACTTCCTTTGCACCTTTGACTTACTGTAACATTTTCAGTGTTATACTAACCCATTAATATGCTCTTGCTGAGGGCCTTCTACTCCAAAAGTTAAGTTTAGTTTCTGTTGCTTCCAAAAACTCTTCTCTTCCTAGATACTCAAGTTCCTTTGTTTTCAAATGGTAAATTCTTTTTCAAGTATCACCTCCACATTCCCAGTTACTTCCCTTTCATTATACACTCTTTTACAGGATAAAGTACCTTCAGTTCAGCTTCAGTTTTAACTATTTTAGTCAGACACGACCCCTTTACATAGCTGTTTCCTGTTCCACTAACCTGCTCTGTCTCCCTTCATGGCGTCCCAGATGTTGCAGTTGAAGTCATCGTAACCAGCCAGAAGCAGACGGCCGGAACGAGAGAAAGCCACAGAGGTGATGCCGCAGATGATATTGTCGTGGCAGTAAAGGCCGAGCTCCTGGTCTGCACGCAGGTCAAACAGCCTGCAGGTGGCGTCGTCAGAACCTGTGGCGAAGGCGCTGCCATTGGGAAAGAACTGAGGAGGAGCGCAAGAGGATGGATAAGAAGCAGAAAGTGTGAAATACTTTTTGAAATACAGTATACAGTTATATCGACAAACTCCGATTAGGGGATAGGAAAAAGATATTAATAGCCAAGTCATGTGACGGAGAGCTGCATTCTCATTGGCTTGCAGTGCCACTGCTCTTGTATTAAATGTGATCAGTGTGAGGGTGCCCACCAACCTGCCCCACTATCACATAACCTGCTGGGTGCATCAGTCCAGACTTCAACTCGAGCTCATCTCAGCTGGAGTCTGGACTGATACAGGATGTTCAGATATGGTGTTAATTGATAATCTTGTTAATCCTTTAGCGTGCTCCCAGTTTAAATCCCTCCCAAAGCTGCAGACAAGACAGTAAGTGACGTCACCCAGACAAATCCCAGAGCTGCTCTGCTGATTTTGAATTAGGCAGCTCATTGGGGGGGGGGGGAGGCTGCACCTTAAGACCACTGTTGGGCTGATAACAATGCAATGTATTTGAAGTTTAAATTTCTACTAGATAGAGCTGTTAAGTTCACCTAAAGTATGTTTTACTATCCGCTTAACTGCTCCCACTGGTGGGTGACATACTGAGAGATGGGTGCTGTTTGGTTTCTGCTCATCTGTTTTAAAACAGGAAACAATATGGCGTAGCTGGTTACAAATATCTCTTATTACAGCTACACAGTATGCAAAAATGTTTGAGTACATTTAGTACATTTACATTTAAGGAAGTACAATGAGTTCAAACAACATCCCTCGTGTCAGTTAAGTCTCCTTGTTGATCCCAAACTTTTCTGTCAACAGTTTTCTTTCAGCAGCAGGGTGGCAGCAACAACTTTAAAGATCATTGCTAAAATGTTTCTGCTACATTCAGCATAATCATAATGTATGAAGCATATTTTTAAAATCACTTGCTTTAATCTCTTGTTTTAGTCCCTCAATGAGGTACAGTACTCCTACTATACAGACTTATTTCTAAAATACTGACAAGTACTCTAGCAATGTGGTTTTTACACTTTCATAAGGTTCTGGGGACTTGGTAGAAAAAAATTA
>JAQNCA010000006.1:9032649-9050952 GCA_029783725.1 Acanthurus tractus
GAAACAAACCCTGGTCTCCTGGGTGAGAGACAGGTTTGTCCCATCCATCCAACCTGTCCTGGTTCTTTTATGGACTTTGTACAGTATCTGAGAAGAGAGCAGGGTCTCTTACATGGTGTCTGCCATGTTTCTACAGAAGCCCAGAATGGACAAAACAAATCCTGGCTCTAGAGAGGGCATTTGGTGTTTTTAGCAGCCACAGTACATGCTTGAAGTGAGGATATGAGGAAGGATGTTCAGTTGGTTGCAATCTGCATTCACACTGCTGTTGCCATTAGAATCTACATACAGTGATAATAATCACTACATGTACTTGTCACTCACTGTTTAGCTTCCCTGTTATAACAGCTAAGTCATCTGACCATAAAGGTGTTGAAAGTATGTCTCATCAGTTGTATTTTTCTCAGAACTTTTAAAGGTTGTGCAACTATATTAAAAACAGCAAACAAACTAAGTGTTCAAAGGGCTTTTAGTCAGCCAGTGATGGACAGAAATGCTTGTGTGTTATTGCACAGGAAATACACATAAATCTGTCAGACTGAGCGGCACAAATGATCATTTACATGGATAATGAGCTGTCAGTTAATCAGGTTAATCTGTATTTATTGTAATTTTCTAGAGGCCATCTTAAAAGGCTTGTTCAGAAAAAGGTTTTAAACCCACTGATATCCAGTTGGTATCACATAATGACAAAAATAAGAGGCAAATTCTTACTTGGAGCAAAATGTGAGATTTTCAAATTTTTGTTTTAAAATTACATGTAAGATCTAATTTACACAACTGTTTTTGCAGCTCTACTGACAAAATAGAGTGAGAATCTTTCACAGAAAAGAAGAAGTCAGTGGGAGTCACCGTAACAATTATGAGCTCATGTCCCATCATGCTTGTTGCTTAAAACGTCTGTCCTGGTTCCAATTTATTATCATGTGATTTCTGTTGATGTAATACATTTCTTTGTGAAGAACTGTTGAAGCAAACTGCTTCATGGTGAAAGAAAGGCAAAGGAGAACGCCAGCATCTGAGAGGTAGAAAACAACCAATGTCACCTGTATTCAGGCTGCTCAGTGGCGGCGTGCATCTGCTCTTTGAGTTACATGCAAAAACAGGCGAGCGGTTGTGAATCAGCTGACTGCACATACCAACCTGAGGTGTGAGCGGCAGCTTTCATTAAGAAGAGTTAGTCACAAACTTCACTGACAGGTTCACTCTGCTGGGACTTCGCAGCTCCATCTTTGCTGTTTTGTTTGGTTAAATAAATCTAAATCAAGAAGAGACAGAACAGGTTGGATGCATCAGTTTGTCATCTGGGTGCTAATGACCTGAATCTGAGTCATATAAGTAAACAACTTGTTCATGTGATGTGGAAGTGTTTACAGGACAGTGCATGCCATGTGCTACTGTGCACATGATGATTTTTTCTGAAGCGCTTAAAAGGGTGAAAACACCCCTTTGTGCTTGCATGAGTGTGAGAAACAAAATGCTTGTGTGTTTGTTTTGGCTTGTTGCAACATTTGAACAACACATTGAGTAAACAAAAGCCAAAATATTAAGAAATACTAATGATGCCATATTCTGTGGGACTTTTAAATGGTCTTACTTTGACCTTGAACAAGGGAAAAAAATGTTACAGACTGAACTTTGATGAAGACTTGGATAAAAATAGACTGAGTTCAGGGTGAGAATGGGGAACTGTGCAGGATTACATCTAAAGATAAAGCTTCCTGAACAGGTCTGTTTGAAACCTGTCCTCTATGATTTCATTATCACAGGGCAAGCAGACCAGATCATCTGACCAACCATGTCGAACGAACGCACCCCTCTGATCACCTCAGGGGTGTGTGGTCTGACTGTGACCTCCGTGGCATGCGGCGCAGAGTCGGACTCCACCCCTGAATCCAACTCTGGGACGCCGAGTAAAGATCCTCGAAAACTGAACACCTTTTTTGGGGTGATGGTGCCGACCATCCTCTCCATGTTCAGCATTGTGCTGTTCCTGAGAACCGGTAAGCAGTGTGTGTTTGTGAGGAGATCAGAAAGCTGAAAGCCGTGCTGGGTTGCAGACAGATGATGTCTGCATGAATCCCTTACAGTACTTAGTCATTGTGCTGCGCAGAAGTGACTAACACTGACGTGATCTCTCTTGCAGGGTTTGTTGTGGGCCATGCGGGGCTCTTACAGGGTCTTCTAATGCTCGTTGTGGCCTACACCATTATATCTCTGACTATTCTCTCCATCTGTGCCATTTCCACCAATGGTGCAATACAGGGGGGCGGAGCTTACTGTATCCTTGGAGACCAAACAAGTGTTTTAAAATGTTGTTTTTCTTGAGTAGACAGTTTCACTTTGTTTAGTTGAAACTTCAGTCTTAACAGTATGTGACCAGACATGATCAGTCGGTCTCTGGGCCCAGAGTTTGGAGGCAGCATTGGTCTGATGTTCTTCCTGGCCAAAGTGTGTGCATGTGGAGAGTATGTTCTCGGTCTTGTGGAGGCGATTCTTGACGTATTTGGTTTGGATCCTGGTAAGATTTTGGTTTTCTCATTTGTTTTCTGGCTAACTTTCACTACGTCACTTAATACACATCCTGCTTATTTGGAGGATTCCCAGTTTCCTTCTCGTTCTCCTCTGTTACAGACTCGTCTGTATCTGAGGGGGTGCACGTGCTTCCTCAGGGTTACTGGTACACAGTGCTGTACTCCTCAGTAGTCCTCCTGCTGTGTCTGATTGTTTGTCTGGTGGGTGCCCACATCTACTCCCGCACCGCCTTCGTCATCCTGCTGGTGGTCACCGTATCCTTGTTGTCAATCTTCATCAGTTCTGTGGCGGTCAAACCTCGCGATTTTGTCATCATCCATCAAGGACCTGCCAACCAGACCCTCCATTACAACACCAGCTACACAGGCTACAATGCCACCACTCTGAAGAACAACCTGGGCTGTAAGTGTTGATGTCAGTGAGGAAATGAAAGTGCAATCACAAGTAGAGCCATACGGCACTTTCAAATTTAGGAGCATCATCTAATTGTCTCGATCTTGTTCCTCATTTCTCTCGTTGCAGCTGGTTACACCTTGGACTACAGCACCAACTCTGTCATGTCTTTTGCCACCGTGTTTGCTGTCATGTTCACCAGCTGCACGGGTATCATGGCTGGAGCCAACATGTCAGGTGAAAGCTTGTCGTCTTACAGTGAAGGGTGTCATTTAATGTATCAAAGTACATTTTCTAATGTACTGTACATAGGAACAATTTTGAGTTAATTGTTTGTAAAAAACAGAAAAATACATATCAATGCAGCAGTATTGATAATAATATAACACTCATAAGGGCCATTTTTCTGCTGAGCAAATACTTATGATACTTTAGGGACTGTGTGTAGCATATAAGAGGCAAATTACACTCCAAACAATAGGGGGCAGTATACCAACAGAGTAAATGCTGCACATAATACTCTTTATGTCTCTGCGCTTGTAGTGTGTTTTACAATGAGTTCACAGGACAGTTAAACTCATCTCAGTTTGACAGGAGAGAAATTTGTATTCAGAGAACAAATGGTTGTATTTTCCTGTTTGATATTAACAAAACATTTTGAGATTATTTTTTTCACTGATATTTTGTTAGTTTATTCTCTTTATCAAGTTGACTCCAAAAGGTGAAAGAGCTTGTGAAACCATTTGCTTGCAAGTATCTCCCAGCTCAAACTATGGATACAAAGTTGTATTACAAGACAGAACAAGCTGCTGTAGTCGATTTCTCATCAAAACAATAAAAAAACGTCTGAAACATAACATAAAAGATGTGCTAACATTGTAAGTAGGATTTTAAATGCAGGATTTCTGCATGTCATCATAAAGAGGAATGTTAAATCGTAGATGTGTTTATACACCTTATGCACCACAAGTCACTGACTCTTCACAGTGCACATACACACACAAACATTAAACACACCTGATGTTTGTTCTTACTCTGCATGTCCCTGAAGGGGAGCTGAAGACTCCAAGTGTTTCCATCCCTAAAGGCACCATCGTAGCTGTCCTCTACACCTTCACAGTCTACGCCCTCCTCTTCATCTTGGTCGGCGCCACCTGTGAAAGGTCTAATATGCTTCATAATACTGTTTTTGTATTAATATTTTAAGAGAGTTCAACAATTGAATAATCCTTCGCAGTCATGACACAGAGTAGTAGTTTTCTTTTTCTTTTTCCTCAGGACCCTGTTGATCCAGGATTACGGGTTCCTCCAGAAGATAAACATCTGGCCTCCGTTCATCACTATCGGGATATACTGCGCCGCTCTGTCAGCTGCAATGTGTGCGATGATCGGAGCATCCCGTATCCTCCATGCTCTTGCTCTGGATCAGCTCTTTGGTGAGGCTTTGACTTTTTTTTTCCTCTTTGTATCTGCGCCTTCTTTAAAAGAGTGAGTTAATTTCTAAAAAGACGTCTGTGTTCCTCACAGGTTTGCTGTTAGCACCAGCTGCCATCAAATCTAGCTCGGGTAACCCATGGGTGGCAGTGCTGTACACGTGGGGTCTGGCACAGGTGAGCGGAGTTTCTGCAGTGTTCAGTCACTCATTTATCTTCAGAATTACAACAAGTGTCTTAATCTGAAGTTGTGATGTGGTTGTGTTTCAGTGTGTGGTGTTCGCAGGCCAGCTCAATGCTGTGGCGAGTCTGGTTACTGTTTTCTACCTGCTTGCCTATGCTGCAGTCGACCTGGCTTGTTTGGCTCTTGAATGGGCGTCCGCTCCAAATTTCAGGTAATAAAGGATCAATCACCGCTAAAGAACATGTGACCTGATGTAGGCTTCTGCATGATGATGCTCCCACATCTAAACCCCCTAGGTTGAGGAAGAGGAGGGCAAGAGAGAAAGAGAGGGAGAGAGACAGATGTAATTTATGTCAATGCTTTTTGCAACAGCCAGGTAGGAGCTTGAGAAAACTTATAACAGAGTGCAGATTGTGTTCCTGCTTAAAAGAAAAACAAAAAATCACATCTTTACTGGTGATTGTTGGATGCAGGCATTGTGATCACACTTTTTAAAGGCCTATAATAAAAGAAAAACGTATTTTAAGCTCCTACTGCTACTCCTACTGCATTAAGTGTTAAGTTAAAGCCCAACTGTCAAAAGTACAGTCAAAAAATCTTAAACTGCTTGGTGACATTAGAAAAGGTAAAAATGTAAGAAACTCTTTCAGAGTTCTCTCCTGGTTGATTTGATAACATGTAGTTACTGGTGGCAACAGCAAATGTGGTTCAGTATTTCAAGTCCCAGAGAATTCTGGGGGCAGCAGAACAAATATACCATCATTTTAACAAAGAGGTCAAACAATAACTGGTCCTTTTCCATCTTTCTGTCAACAACTCTGATCTGATTTTATGCTGCACACAGCATTAGTCTGCGAGCAGCAGGGCACAGGGAATCTGAAAGAAGTTCATTATCTTGCTGAGACTTTGGAGGCTGAAGTCTGCAGCTTTTAATCTGACAGGTGACTGTGGCTGCCTCTTGTTCTGTTCCTGCCTGCAACATTTCAAACTGGTCTACTTTTAAAAAAAGCTAAAATGTTCTTTTCTGGTTTTATACAGTAGTTCCCTTTTTGATGAAGCTCACTGACAAACAAATAGTTTCTCCTGTAATTACTTCAAAATTAAAGTCACCAAATGTTGCCAGTTAGATGCTTATAATGTAAATTTGCAGCTGCAACACAGATTCAGTTTTTATTGGCATTGACTTGGGTAAACTTTGCTGCCACAGATCAGTCCATAATACTGCAAATATATCAATTATACCCTACTTACCTTATGCTCAGTCACCATTGTTTTGCTTTATTTGGTGATAGAAAGAGATTTATCAGACTTTTATTTTAAATCTTTGAGAAGCTTAAATCTGTGATACTTGAAAGCCAGATGTTTTAGCATTAGCTCTCAATGTCATAACATTTAACTTTCCTGTCACTTTCATGTGGTTGTATTACTGTCATATGTTATATATATTCTTTTATTATCTAACCCATTTTGAAACATGTTACACCCTTTGAGATCATTGATCTCTTCTATAAGGAGACTTGGACAAGGTCAAGCATTTCTTGCCTCTCTCTGCTTCTGTTTTTGTCTGTCTTCAAAGTGTGTCAGTCTGCAATATATCCTTATGTTACAAACAATACTTTTTGCCATACCACTATATTGACAGTGAGGTGAATTTGTGTTTGTCTGTGTGCGTTCGACAGACCAACCTTCCAGTTCTTCTCCTGGCACACCTGCTTGCTGGGGATTGTGAGCTGTTTAGTGATGATGTTCGTCATCAACCCCGTTTACTCCTCAGGCAGCATTGTCCTCCTGTTACTGCTGCTGCTTTTCCTCCACTACAGATCGCCCACCAGCAGCTGGGGCTACATCAGCCAGGCTCTCATTTTCCACCAGGTATGTGGACTCCTGCAGGGACACACGCACACACAATCAGACATACAGTTTGTTAACAGTGCTCCCCTTTTTTTTTTTTTTTTTTGGTTTAGGTGCGTAAGTATCTGCTGATGCTGGATGTGAGGAAAGACCATGTGAAGTTCTGGAGGCCGCAGGTGTTGCTGATGGTGGCCAACCCTCGCTCTTCCTGTCAGCTCATCCTGTTTGTCAACCAGCTGAAGAAGGGAGGGCTGTTTGTGCTGGGCCACGTGCAGCTGGGAGATCTGGGTAATTCTCTCGGGGTGGTCTGTGATGGCCACCTTCAGATAACAGTATTACATTATTCTTATCTTTGAATCATTTTTCAATGTGGTTTCACTGAAGATAAACTCTTTTTTACCTGAAGTCCAGAAGGCACCATCAGCTACCTGATGGGCTTTCACTTTCCATCTGCTACTTCCGTTGCAATAAGAGAAAATACTTTGTCTTAATTTAGCACATATCCTTCAAAAATTGTAAGAACCTGTAGTGTGTGTGACTCTCTCATCAGCTATGTTTCAATACACAAACATAGCTGACCTATCTGCCCCCTGGTGGCCATTAGGAGATACTGCAATGTCTCAATGTCTGCAGACAAGAAAATGAGTTACTTTCCACTTTCTACTTAAGTAAATGATCTGAGTACATTTACTTATAATGCAGTACTCTACCTTAATATAAACATGAGGAGCTTGGATCTCACTTGTGTATTTTCATTTTTTTTCTATTTTGTACTTCTACTCCTTTGTGATTACATAATGAACTTATGTTGCTTATTGCACATATATGATACATATCCGATATATAATCTTAAAAGCTAAGTTCAAGGGAAACCACAAAACAGTTGATTAGCTTTTAAAAGAACACACATTTTTAAAGATTAAATCAGTGTATCCCACCTTTTTGGCTCAGCACCACCTACAAGGAGGAAAAACTACTCCGTTTTTAATTAAAAACATAAAGAAAAAAATATAAATACAAATTTGTACAACAGAATTTCAGTTTTCCCTCCTTTGACCCCTTAAAGCATCCCACATGGACCAGTAAACCAATGCACCAATGCATCTATCTAATAATGTGATATTGGGGACACATAACTGCATAACAAATACTTTTTCTTTAAAGTCCTTCTTTAGTAAGTATCTGGTGAAATGTAATAATATGTGGTTGAAAAAGTCACATTAAAAGTTTTATTGCTTCCATAAAGAGCAGTCTATTGTATTGCTGTGCTTCAGACGCTCTGCCGTCAGATCCAATCCAGCAGCAGTACAACTTCTGGTTGAGCCTGGTGGATAAACTTGGGGTGAAGGCTTTTGTAGACCTGACGCTGTCTCCCTCTGTCAGACAGGGAACACAGCATCTGCTGCGCATCACAGGCCTCGGTGAGCTCCGACTCCTCTCATCCCTGCCTACACACACCCATTCAGTGCAGATTATGTTGTTGCTTTATCTGCTTCCTGACTCTTGCACACTTTGCTTTTTCTAACAGGTGGCATGAAGCCCAACACTCTGGTTTTGGGGTTTTATGACAGCTGCACTCCTGAGGACTTCTTCCTACAAGACACGGCATTCTGTGAGTCTTCAGCGGGACGAGGGACTGAGGGGGAGTATAATTTTGGGGTTGACTTGCCTTCATTACAGGCACATTTCCCTCCGGTGCGGCACGTCGAGAGCCCACGCTGGTTATCGCCAGAAGAGTATGTTGGGATCATTTCTGATGCCATAAAAATGAGCAAGAATGTATGCCTCGCACGCTATTTCTTCCAGTTAGAAGGAGAGGGTAAAGACAGCAAGGTCGACGGGTCGGAGCGGACTATAGATGTGTGGCCTCTCAACCTGCTGCAGCCGGGCAGTCCTGATTATGAAGATGTGTGTAGCCTCTTTCTGCTGCAGATGGCCTGTGTGCTCAACATGTCCAACAAGTGGCGCCACGCAAGAATGAGAATATTCCTGAACGTGGAGACTGAGTCCAGTGACCAGGGTTGGGTGGTAAACGAGGAGACGTTCCGAGAGTTGCTGAGGAAGCTGAGGATCAGAGCGTCCATAAAAATTGTGCCGTGGGACTCTGTGGTGCAGCACCACGTTCGTGTGGAGGAGGATCCAACACGAGCTCTGTCCGAGGACTTCCTGTCCGCAGTGAACTGTATGCTGATGGAGCACAGCTCGCAGGCTGCTGTTCGCTTCCTGTATTTACCTCGACCTCCCGCCCATCACAGCCAGTCGCAGCAGTACCTGGCACAGGTGGAAGCAATAACCAATAGTTTAGGGCCGACGCTCCTGATTCACGGTGTCACGCCGGTCACGTACACTGATCTGTGAGCATGTGCAGTCATGAGTTTTGTTCACATTGTGTCATTTAATGTTGCACATGCAGCAACATTTGTTTAAGCTCTGGTTACATGAAAAATTAATATGTACTGTAATGAAAAGTGGACACCGAAGTACAGTATGTAGCACCAGTCACTAACTTTAACTTAATGCAGTTATTATGTTGTTTACTGAAGCTTATAAAAGGACCACATTGATTGCATTTTAATATTATGCCACTTTAGGTTTTTGCATTTGAATAGGATATTTTCCTATTTTCGTATACTTGAACTGGCTTGGGGCGTTTGAGAAATAGGAGAATACTAATGTTTGCATGTTTGATTTCTGTTGGTATAACCTATTGATAGCATTAGCTTCAAGTCTGTCTTTTGACTTTAGACAGAAATAAAAATGTGTCAAAGACTCCTCAGAACAAAAAACACATTTTGTTCTGAGTCATACGGGTCGTGAAGAACATTTACTGTAAAAAATGTCTGTGTATAACTAGAATTTCAGGGATGACATGATGAATTTTTGGTGTTTACTGATAATAATCGACCATGCTTAAACTTATTTCCTGGTTCTGTTACTAAACAAGATTATGTCAATACGTAATTGTTGCTTTAGTTTGTTTTTACTGTATTTTTGTTGCTTTCTCTTTTCAACATTCTCACATTTCTGCTGGTTAGTGGACCAAGTGATCCATGACTGTGTGTTTCTGAGCTGAACTCGTTTGGGCTGTTTGTTTTTTCATGCACCTCTGCAAACATGTTTTCCTTTGCCGTTAGCTGTGTATCTCTAGTCCTCTTAAAGGGAACTATTTTGCACATTTGTACTTTTGAATGATGAGCAGCGCTTGTTGCTTCTTTATTTGAAAATTCCTACTGGAATTTTGTGCACCATGATACAGACTCAAAATTACACCAAAGAAAGGGTTTTATACTGAAAGTCACTTTGGAAGTCATCCCAAATCCAGTCTGAGTCAGGACCAGAACCAATGAGGAATCAGCGAAACCAGAGAAAAAAAAAACATAATACAAAATGTAACTGCATTCTTTCTATTTTTAGTTTTATAGTATTTCATTGGATGTACGTTCAACCAAAACAAAATCAAGAAGTTGCTGAAAAAATAATTTTCTCAATTAATGGTCAATGAGGAAGCCTTAAAGACTGACACCTGCATACTAATGGTCTGTAGCTGTGCACAATAAACTGCTTTTTGTCACTGGAGTAACTAAATGCCAAATGTACCGTGTGTCGTTATTATCTTTGTAACTGTTATTATAACTGTTGTTAAAATCATCAGAAAATATATATATTTAAAAACTGCTTTCATGCAATACAAACAGAGATTATCTGTTTATCTGTCAAGTAGAATCATGTTAATCTAACTAGAAACAATAGAAAAAGAAACTCTGGTATTCTTCCCTCATGACATTATGACCCACCAGCACTGAAAAGTTAGGTGTTTTGGGCTTTTGAACATGTTTGCTCCATAGATAAATAAAAACTCACTGCAATAGTTAAAAATAAATATGTAAAAAACAGTACTGACTTGTACAGTATAGCCTTTGTATTACAACAACTTTACTACGATAATACACACTTTCTATTGTCAGTCAGCGATTTGTTCATTTTTTCACATGACAGCCCAAACCCTAAGAAACTTAATACTAACCCTACTTGTAGTCATGTCCCTCCCTAAAATGAGAACATGGAACTATTACAGCAGCAGTGTGTCTCCATGATCCTCTAGCTCTTCTGTGACTTCATGTAACTTGTCACTTTGATGATCAATGTAACAGCACTCTGTAGAGTATAAAGGCTGCAACATAGTAAAGCATTAATTATTTATAGTGTATTATTTGTAGAACATTATAGATCCAAGATGAAAGTAACCAAACAGTAAAACTGAGAGAAAAAGGAGCAGCTACAAATCTGCTTCTTCAGCACCAGAAACAAGCACTACGATTTATAAATACATGGCACATTTTGGCAACTGATATTTCAGAGCTATGCTTGTGGCCATTGATTCAAACTTGCACTAACCTCAGTCGGATAAAGGATCAATGAGTCAGTCTGATTAGACATACATGTACAACTCAACAACACCTCTGCCTCTGCACTCTCTCTGCTGCTAGGGCAAAGAGGAGATGCATTTTGGTCATCTTGCTAACAAAGATGACGGTATTCCCCCTTGTTCCCCCTCTTAACACCTACTGCCTGGAGTAAATCTGTTAGTATACTTATATTCAGCTGTAAAAGTCACAAGTATGTTAAAAATCTTCATCCATTTAGTATATTCTCATCTTCTGTGCAGATGCTGGCACATGATTACTCCTCCTTTTCGCTGAGTTTTTCCTTTTCCCGGCACATTTGTCTCTCATCTTTGCTGTCTTTTTTGAGGTTTCCTAGCTTTTGGATGAGGAATGATGACATACGAAGCCAGTCTGGCATGAGAACTGTGAACGCTGCGTCCTGTGGGATGATGGCAAAAGAGAAGAAGAGATGTTAACATGCTGCATCAGCAGACATGAGCGATCATACAGCAGCCTGTCATGTATCTCTGACCTGGAGTGCGTGGGACAGACAGCCGCTGGTGTAGCTGGAGTAACCAACAGTGTTCAAGGCCTCACGAGCAAACTGTGGAGCTCTCTTCACAAAGCAGCTGGTTTTCATGTTTTTTGTCATGTTGGTGGAAACCAGAAATGGGATCACACACTGAGCAAAGATGAACTGTGGTTAGAGAGGTTGAACTTCCATTTTACATCATTAAGTCAGCTATTGTAGCAGTGTAATCCCATCTTTATCAGGCCAGGTTTGTCCATTTTTGAGTAATTTTACAATTTCGGAAGGTAAAATAGGTCAATTAAAAATCATGGATCTCAATAAAACTCATTTTAATCTGTGTCCAAATAAGACATTTTAAAGGTAAATATCAGACAAGATTTACTTAATATGATGAAGTTAATTAATTAATTCAGTCTCCTCCAGTTTACTTAAATGTAAATGAGCTTTGCCGTAATTGTGGCTCAGTTAAGTGTCAAAGAATTTACCTGAACAATAATTCCTTTTGACTTGTATTCAGCATGCAGACACTGAGAGAAATATGTCACAAACATCTGAAATAAAGAGGAAAGTCAAAGTCACAGAACAAAGGAATGAGATCAGTGAGTGTGTGACTGTGATCTGGTCAGAGTATTTTCTTTTCATGTGAATCTGCTCATAAATAGCAGCTTATCTGGATGAGAAAGCACCTTAGTAGCAGAATATAAAGACAGCAAAGGTTGTGGATGGACACCCACTTCGGAACTAATGTTGATGATTAACCCTGTTCCTCTAGGAAGGAGACAAGAGACAAACAGCCATAAAATTAATAATTACATAGTTAAAGTGCGTCATATCAACTATTAATTTCTGGATGGTTTGCGACATTACCTTTCAACCATGCCTGGAAGAACCAGTCTGGTCATCTGAATAAAGACAAAATAAATCATCTTTTATTATGCAGCAATATCTGTTAACAAATACACTGGGACAGGTAATTGCAGGTGTCTGAACATTAAAAGCACTCGTAAACACACACAGTCAAACAGTACTTGTATGTATCTCACCTGAGGGACAGACAACGAGTTACAGTTGACAACCTCAGTGATTTTCTAAACACACAAGAGAAACTGTGTGAGTTACAAATCAGAGACAGATGTGACCTCTAACAGCCTGATTCACCAGAAATAAATCATTCATTGTTTTGTCTTTTGGAGATGATATTTAAAGTGCAAATCTTACCTGTTCAGCATCCGGTATCTCAAGGAAATAGGCAAAATTATCAGAATATGCCATTCCGACATTGTTTACTGTGTGGATTAGAAAGACACAAACAAACAAGACTTTACATTAAGCAGAATTCATCTTTTGCACATTTTGAACTGATTTATTTGTTCCTTTACCCTTCAATTATTAAGCTTTTCAGAGTCTTTCTATTTCTATTTCTATTCAGGGTGAAACTGTTTGTGTTTAGTGGCTTGTAGGCAGTTAGATTAGCCTCCAACAGGCAGAAATATTATTATAGTCAAAATAAAACCCCTGCAGGTGGGAAATACAACATTTCCCTTTCTTACCACAAGCTAAATTAGAAAATTGATACCAGTCTCTCATCTGTTAACTGAATAAAAGCTTCAGCCAGGGCAGAATATCACCGATGCGCTTAGCTTAACATAAGGACCTAAAAAAGCGGGTTAGCTTGCTAGGGCTTGTTTGAAGTTAACAAAATCATGCCAACCAGTTCCACCAAAGCTCATGCAGGGTTTTATGAGGGACCATTATCGACAGTCATAAGCTCACTAGTGTCTTGTTAAGGAGTGTTAAGTTGCCAGGAAACCAGCTGCAGAGACAAGGAAGGTACATCCAAAGAGAGGGAGGGACTTCCCATTATCCCGATGACCAGTTATTCCAAAAATCCCCAAAACTAAAAAATGTCCCATTGGAACAAAAATTCTCTTATTCGACAACCTGTCACACCGATAAAAAAATAAAGGTCCAGTGCTCTGAGGGCCCCCTGCAGTTTTTGTTTTTACTATCTTAGGGTAAGACCAGGGAGACTCGGCTACAACAGGACATTTTTTGGACTATTGGTGTTTGGTGATAATGAGCCACTGGTACAACAACGTGGCTCCAAACACAGTCCATGATGTAGCCCCCCTACCATGTTGTGTCCTTTTTTTCAAACGTCAATGTGTCTGAATTGTACCACCTGTAAAAGGTGGCAGGCCGCTTGTCTTTTCTAGCATTCAGTTCATCTTTAGTTCAGCTAAGATGAGATAAGAGGCTGCTGGCTCTGCCTTTATCACACATTCATGAGAGAGGTATCTTTTTTCTCATCTAAAACTTAACAAGAATGCAAACATGCATATTCCCCAAAATGTCGAACTGTTCCTTCAGTGAACAGGGCCACAAGTCAAAAACATGGCACTGCTCTCTGTTGTCACTGTTTAAGTCAATCCCTGCTGGATTACTCCTTTACGAGGAAATGTTTTTAAAAGAACTGCTCAAAATTTTAAGGCAAAGCTCCTTTTCTCCTGCATTTCTAAACTAATAAACCACATGAATTGCTTCCAAATGCTTTTTATCCGCTTTGTAACTGTTTGTATCATTACCCAGAATCCCAATCTCCAGTCCTTGTAGGTCTTTGGCTATAGCAGCGTAGATACTGTGGCCAACAGTAAAGTCCACTTGGATGGTGCGAGTCCTTCGTCCATACTGATCCTCTGATTATGACAGAGAATATTTAGATTAAACCTGAGTTTCACATGGAAAGACATTTGTGTTTATCGCCATGACTAGGCAGTTTTTCAGCACTGGTTTTATTTTCATTTGTCTCACCTATCTCCTTAGCAACCTGCTTAAGCTTATCATTTGATCTGCTCACCAAAACAACATCCAGGCCTCTTCTGGCAAGCTAAAAGAAGAAATGCAGACCGACTGGTTTGGTGGCTTTTTTAACTCACCACAAAACTCTGCCCAGGCAAAACATGAAACACTCAAACTGAAACAGTTTCACAGTAAGCCTGTCACTCAACTGTTCCAGATGAAATGGTATAGACATTGTTTCAAAAGCAGATTGGAGACTCACCTCATTGGCATAAGCTTTACCGATGCCGGATGTTGCTCCGGTCACAACTGAACAAAGAAGAGAGCACAGACAGAAAATTTTGTTTTACATTCATTTTTCTATTTTTTAAGTTATTTCTATTTGTGTGACATTTATATCGAGTCATGAAAAAGTTTACCAGATGTGGATTTGGCTATCTTTTTTTTTTCATTTTGGCCTGTTATTATACTTTCAGTACCTTATATTCAGAACTTGTATATATTTTCATCTGATTTTATGACTCCAACCTTTGACACAGTGACCATGAGCTTTCATTCACAAACCAAACTCTTCAACCAGGTTATCAAAAACCACATTTTTCAGATTTTTCTCTCTCTGCAACTCTAAATGGTCCATTTTGCAAAACTGATGCTGACAATTTCCATTTCAAAAAACTTACATTCAAAAAGTTGAATCAAAGTTTACAAGTCATCTTCTTGGCCTACAAAAGCCGAAGAAAGCTCCGTCCAATAAAAAACAAAGACACTTCTACTATGTCTTTTTCAACAGAAGCCTCATGAGTGAATAACTTAACTTTGGCTTAAAACTACAGTTGATATGTGTCTGCAGAAGAGCAAAATGATTCAAATGATGTAATAAGACAAAAATGTCTCATTAAGAATATGGAGAGCTTATCAAGTCCCTTACTGAAGTGCCTACACACACAGGATGTCTGATTTATGTCGCTGATGGAAGTTAATGTGGGTTCAACTAATAGTTCAGTTAAGGTCAACTCTCTGCATTGTCTTGCTAGGTAAACTTACAGTCTGTAATAAGACCAGCATCATTCACCTGTTTCCCATCTTTATGCTTTTTCATGTGTCATTTGCAAATACTCTTTCTCTCTCTCAAACCACACACATTCACACGCACACACAAATTACCTTTAAATTTACAGTAGTTAACACCTTAAATCTGAGAATTCTAATGTTTTATTTTGAAACATAAAATATTAAAGTAACTAGTAAGAGAATATCACATATGTTTCCTTTGACATTACCTGCCCATTTCCCATATGTCCTTAAGTCCACCTGCCAGTGCCATGACAGAACATATTCTCTGAATCCATACCAGCACCTCCAGGTCAGCTTCAGCAGGTGGAAAACAACAGTAAATCCCCCTACAATGACCAGGACATCAGTGAATGACATGTTGTACCGGAGCTCCAGACTAAACAGGAACAGAACAAAGGTTTAAAAGGCAGCTGATCCCACACTGCTCCACCCCTCATTGTGTGATTCATTCATTTGGGTGAGCTTAAGCAACACCCCTGAAGCCACATTATGCATCTGACCCTATCAAATAAAGGAACTGTTTAAATAACCAATCAAAAATACAACATAATTTTCTGTCCAAAATTGAGCAGAAACAGCGACTCAACTGTGTCCTGTCCAGGGTCACTTTGTTTCAACTACAGCATCATGTAGGTATTTAGGATTATCCAAGAAATGTGGTCCTTCATGTATTTATTTGATTCTTCTGACTTTAGATCCACAAACTCTCTTAACACTCAGTGTTTGACTACTTAAATATATATAGATCATTTAACTTAGCATGTGTAATAACTTACACATGCTATGGAGATTCTTTCACAGTGTGTGAGCTGAAATTAACGTGTAAAATTAGAGGAAATCCTCCTTTAACACATCATGAGATTCTTTCATGAGGTCACAACAGCACATTCAGTCAAATGACCCGTCCTTATTACACACAGAGCATGTGCATCTAATCACATAAGCCCAAAACAAACCATGATTTCTAGCTACAAGGCAGATAAAAACAATAATGTAATTGTAAACGTGACAGTCTTTCTGTCAGCTGATAAGTCTTTGCTGCAGTTACAATCTGTCGGGTTTTAACGTCTGCAGAAACAGTCCTATCCTTTCATGTAAAATTGGCGTCTGTATGTTGATAAACTGGAAATCCACCTGATTATAATTCTGACTGATAATATTTATGATAGTTAAGAAATTCCAGTTGTGCATGTACATACATGAACGGGCCTGTGATCCACATTATGAGAAAAAGCCAACATTTTGCTGTATTTCTCTCAAATTCTCTGCAGTTATTCAGTTTTGGATGAGTGGAAACATAATAAAAGGCAGCACTGACCAGCTAAAATACTGAGCTAAAGGTGTTAAAGTTTAACGTCAAGTAGGTTTTTATTTATTTACTTTGCACACCATAGCACATTCAGCCAGCCTCTTACTTGACCAGCTGACGTGGACTTCCGCACAAATATACTTGGAGCAAGTAACTGCGCTTTTACAGTTTTGATTATATGTGTGACAAAAGTGCTAATATTTCTTGTTTGTTACTGACCAACACGATCCTAACATGTGTTCATTCGCAGTTAGATGAATGTCAGGCTGAGAGAAAGTGGTAAACTGAGCCAAGCCTCACTACAGAATCCTTCAGAAAATATAAAAACTCACTCACTTCATTGTTTGTACACATTTTAAACAGAAGTGGGAGAGATCAACCATGAGGAAAACATGAACAACTTGTTTTGCATTGGAGACAAAATCTAGTTTAAATGCCTTAATTATCTAAGTGTAAACTGAGCTTCCAAAATACTTGTGGCTCAAATCACTTCAAGCTGTTATGTAGACATAAACAGACATTATACAAATATTTGATAAGTAAAATATTAAGACCTTTGATGTTTTCTTCCTTTCAGAACCAGCTTCAGCTGTGAACCTAGAACTAATAAGTTGACATGAGAGGCAGTGTTACCAAAAATGTCAAAGAAATTAAGAGGTTTGAGCTGATTGGTGTTTGAAGCTTTATACCTGTCAGCCACCAGAGGGTGCTGCAGCCCCCTAAAAGAACATAGATGCACTGTGATTTGTGTAAATAGGCACAAAATCTCCAGTGGGAGACAAGCTTGGTTGAGACTGTTCACATGAGGTCAATATAGGCCACATCTTTTCTGGTTATTAAAACTGGAAACATTAAAAATTTATATAAGTTACCTAATGAGAACAGCTTGTAAAAGTAGTGCCCTTCACTAACTGATCCGCAGACTGTACACTGTCTACCTACTGTGGCCTGTCACAATGCTCACTTTCAGCTAATATTGGTTGTCAGTAGATGTTCATCTGGCCTGGCTGAACGTCTTTTCTCAATATCATTTATCAACTAATCCTGGCTGTCGTTTGGACGTCCAGATTGCAGCCTGGATGGCCTGTCTTTGATGTCCACAGATATTGTTCGCGAAGTGGTGAAGAGACTGACTGGACAAGAAAGTTCACCCAGTGCAATACATGCTGTCTGAAGGGTGGAGTTATAGGGGAACAGGGAGTTGATGAATCACACTGGGAGAGGATTTTTAACCCGGTGACTCTGCTGAGCAGTCAGAGGTCAGAGTAGAGTGAGTGGATGGGAGAATTTGTTTAATCATTGTCTCTGATACTGATATACTTGTGTATGATGATAATGGTGTTATTTCTGAGTTTTTTTGTTTATGTGGTTCAACAAAATGTGCAAGAAATTCCTTGTTTTTGAGCTTTTTATTTTAGTTGTTTGGGTGAATTAATATCAGATATTTTTTTTTATTGTTATTGCTCTGTTTCTTTCTTATTATTATTACACCACTTCAAACCTTAATTTGACCCCCTGAACATGCTCAAAAACTCACCAAACTTGGCACGCACAAATTTCTGGTGAAAAATTTAATAAAATGGAAAAACGAACCCCCGGAGGAGTAGAATTGTGTTCTCGAGCACCACCTAGGCACACTAAAAATGCCCACTGCGGCCCACAGGAATGTGATAGAAAGACCAGACCAAAGGTGATTTGTGGAACTCATCAAGGCCTAAAAAATCATGCGCTGGTACCCCTGACCTAAAATCAACAGGAAGTCCGCAATTTGATTTTCAAAATAAAATTGACACCTAAAATTTCACTTT
>JAQNCA010000006.1:9051052-9061421 GCA_029783725.1 Acanthurus tractus
GCACAGAACTTTTTCAAACTAAAAGTTCGTATTTCTCCAACAAATTACCTGGAATACTTTAAAAATTGAAGAATTTTGTCTTGTAGATTGCTCTGTAAGCCTGCATTAAAGTTTGATCATGTCCATGAAACTTTGACTTGGTCACTGGTACATCCGGTGTTTTCTCAAAATAAAAGCACAAAACTTTTTCAAAATAAAAGCCTGATTTTTGAAAATGGACCAAAAATACCTTAGAGATTAATTAATTTTCCACATATTAAAGTCTTGTGACTCATATGTCAATTTGACTGAATTCTGTAGCTCTAACTTTGATCAAGCAGTCCAATTTTAGACAGTTGTGGGTTTGGCGGAAATCTCCATTGATTTACATGTATATTTCTCTGTGAACCTGCATTTACATTTGATCACCACACAGCTGCAAGTATTCATGTCCATGAAACTTTACTGGCACATCCTTTGTTTTTCAAAATAAAAGCATGGAACTCTTTCAAAATAAAAGCTCTTGATTTTTGAAAATTGACCCATATCATGTTAAAAATGGAAAAAGAGGATTAATTATCTACACTTTAATGCAAAACATACCAACCCCGACGGGCCAGAGTGCGAGGGCTCTACCAACGCTGCTTGCAGCTTTAATTTTACTAGTTATTTTAGTTGATATACTACAAAGTTTTTTTCATCACTTTCTAAAAGGGTTTATCCTCTTTTAATACTTTAAATGTGCACTTCATGAATCGCTGTGGGGGGGTGTGTCTTTAGGCTCTTAGAACTCTGGCAGGAGCTATTACCTAACATGCATTTTAAATAACACTCTCAAATGCTTTTCAGGGAAGATTCTCAGCTTTCCTGCAGTGCTGAACCTGTGATCCTGGAAAGACTGTGTGATGTCACCTGTGGGAGGCGGCCAAATTAATTCACCTGATCAATTAAGCGGGGTCAAGGAAGAGGCAAATGTCTAAGCTTCTCTATCGCTCCTCCCACTGAGATTCTTTTTTTTTGTTTTGTATTTGATTAATTAACTTTGACAAATAGCTTCACAGGAGAAAGCAAAGAATTCCAAGAAAGATGTACTTGTAAATTGTCAAATCACATGACAGTGAAAGTGTGATGAAGCACATGCCAGCATCACTTTCTCCGCTAAAGACAAGCATGGCATGTTACAGTGTAGACGGAGTAAATTTGAGTAGAATTAGATTCACAAAAATCTGTCACGAGTCCCTTTTTTTAAAACTACTTAATAAATCCTCTTATATTTTGCCTCCATGGGCGTGGTTGGTAGGTTAGGATACAAATGAAAAAAAATAAAGAACTAACAATAAAAAGAAATCACAGGTCAGAGGTTGCTGCCTTCCTCCTGTCAGTATTTTGCAGCTTGTTGCTTCGACAGCAGGCTGGTTCTTCGCTCAACTGGGCCGGCTGTATGTCTGACCTTGCTTTGAAGTGATCTCAGTGCTGTCAGTGCTGTTAGCCATGTCGCTAAGAGGCTTGCAGGCAGCAGATCAGTTTAGCACAGCCTCACCTGTCTAATCTGATTAGTTCAACAAGGCTGCTATCAATGTGCAAGACAGGGCAAACAAGAACAAACATACATACATTCACACATTTTTATGCAGGAGATTAACTGAACATCTCAATAGATGTCACTGAAGCAATAAGTAAATGTGTTTTCTATGTTGTGTATGACTATCTTTGTGCATAATATTTTTTTCTGTTATAATCTGTGGGATTTCCCTCCTCACCATCAGCTTAATTTCCAGCTGTAGTGCTGCAGTGACCTGTACATGCTGCCAGGTCAAAAGAGCAACAGCAGACTTTCAGTAGCTTACCATGAGATATTTCTGGCCCGCTGCCCCAGCTCACATACTTCTTATGCTTTTATTAGCATTGCTCCCCATTTGTAAGATACTCATGTTGACCTCTGCTCTGTGACTATTTTCTTCTGCAGAATCTGAGGCCTGACCTCAAGAAGGGAGGAAGGCTGTGAACATGTTAGAGGCAAGAAGGCATGACCCCTCAGATGATTTAATTTACTATTTTTAAGGTGCCATATGTATATTTTAGCAATTACAAATTATTTTTTCTAAACTCTTATTGGTTTGGTTCAAGTGTGGCTACAAAATGTTAAATCTACTTAAAATCATTCAAGTCAATTCTGTCTGATAAGTTACAATATAAAGTGAAATATCTGAGATGTACAGATCTCATATGACAGAGTGTTTAAGATTCTGGTGTCAACCCAGGCGGCCTGAGTTCAACTCTCACTCTGGAAAACAGTCCAGGTCCTTTAGTGAACATTCATAGCACTGTTCTGTTCCTCCATATAACAGTTTCAACTAAACTAGCTCTGTACAAACAGAACACACAGTGCTAACCTGACCTCAATATACTAATTGTAATAATCATCTCACATTTATAGAAAACACCTCTGTAGATACTTTGACAGTTTATCAATCAAACGAGTTATTTATCAGGAACATGCTCTGATATTTTATCAGGTCAAAAGTTCAGATCGAAGTTCAGATTCAATGAGGAAATAATTCTGTTGCAATCAAAGCTAAATCATAAACTGGTCAAATGATGGGACCAATGATATATACCTGGTGTGTGTGTGTGTGCAGTTTTAGCCAGGCCAAATTTCAGTTAGCATCTTTAGCCACAGTTAGCAACTTTAGCAACTACAGTAAGATTAAGGTAATAGGAAAGAGAAGTACAGGTCTCTGAAGGATTTCAGCTGCAGCAGCAGGGTTATATGAGGCAACTCATGCAGGAGCCTTAATCGCTGTACAGGCATCAGGTCATAATGTGAAGATCTATAATTCTAAGTAGCCAATGGTGATAACTGGGCAGTTACTAACCCTGCCAAGGTTTACCTTGTTCTGCTATGTGTAAGAGGGTTATTATTAGTCAATATTAAAATTTAGGAGAATAAAGGTAGGGAGTTTAAGTGTCACACTGATAACAGAGGTGAATCCATCTTTCATTCAAAAACATTGTTTCAGGATTTTGTTGAGTGATTTGTTGCTGTTCAGGCACAGAAAGGCCCATAAACTTCAACACTAATTCCTGGAATTGAGTGATGAGTATCACATCCTTTTAGGATCCTTTAAAAGAAAAAGGAAAACATTTTAAATAAAACAGCAGGCATTATATATATATAATCTAAGGAGCTCTTCTTTCATTTAAAGCAGATTGTACCTTTTCTCTTGATAAGCACACAAAATAGTATATATATTTATAGGTTAGAAATTATACACTGCAGGTCTGTTTTTATCAATTTGATACTTTTGATATTTGTCATATCAATGCAAATTTAAAGAAGATTGTTTCATTTAAAAGATATTGTATCTAAAAGTATGAAATATTACATTTATCATTTGAAGAAGTTTCAAAAATACCAATAGGCTTATTTTTTACAACCTTAGTTCTGAGTGTTGAGACATAGATTAATGCCTCAGTCAAATCACTCACAGTGCTCACAGTTTGTGTTAAGTTATTTTGATTTGGTAATACAATAAAAAATTCCAGCTTGACTGATGGCACAGGACAAAAAGTGAACATTCCTGTACTTTCACCTTCTTTCCAGCTCCTCCTGCCCTCCCCCTACACACACTCTTCCCACACTAGTATGGATTAAAAGCTCAGGAGGACTGAGAAGTCAAAGCTCGCTGGTCGTTTGCACTCCTCTCCTTCTTTTACCTGTTACCTGTTCCCTGCTCTCTGCCAATCTACTTTTTACCAATCCAAACTGTGGTTCAGGGTTGTGTCTCCTCTCACGCACACCCTCCTGCTCTGTGGTTTGGGGAAGGACCCAGTCCAAAACAGGGACAGCAAGAGCCATAGCAAGACTAAACTATTGGAAATGTGAGGATTTTTTATGTCAGTCTGTCAGTGTTGTCTGTATTCAAGAGGAGAAAACTAGTTTTGTTTTGTTTTTTTTTTGCTTCTTTTGTCATTTGGATTACCTATGATATTTTTGCCCCATGAAAGGACAAAGATAACCATTCCTGCTGCATACTTCTGTGTACTCAATCCATCTGGAGTCTGGATGGTGCCATTCAATGACGTGCTTCGACATTGACATGGCTCTCATGTAGAAAATCTGCTCCAGGTCAGTACTGTCTCTAACCAAATCTGTTTCACTGAATTGCCACTTGTTGATTTTCTACTATTACAGGTAATATAACTAATGTTTTGTTAATCCATCCTACATTGTCATTTTGGATTTGTTTTAAACCTTTTTGCAGCACAGTACCTTTAATGAAGGTGGGACTGTTGGAACATGAAGGATTTTCTTATCCCATCGTCAATGTATTAGGGACTTTTAGATAATTACTGTACACATAAAATGTAAACATAGCTTTAAGGAATTAACATAATTTGACCTATTTCTTATTTTAAGTAGCTGTTCAGAACAAGGCTAGAATATTAGTCTTAACCTATTAGCAACTGATAAGCCATGTCAGTATTAACCACTTGAGAAGGCTTGTTGGTTACTTGCTGCATTTCAGCCTGAAGAAAAGGACAGAAATCAGACTCTGTGGTATTTTGTACTATTATAATTTAATAAATGGAAAACTACAAGCCACAAGTAGTTTCCATGGTGTAAGATTCAATTTAATTAGGCCCCATGTTAGATTATTAAGATATAAAGCAGATGTAGACCAGTAAATCAGCCAAATTTTCATATGGGCCTATATGCAGACATTAAAGGGTAAGGCTGATAAGTGTTGGCTGATAAGAAACAAGACATTGCAGGACACAAATCCCAGACTCAATTTAAGGTCATGCACATACAGGGTCACCAACAAGTTGATCTTTTAACTGTAGGACGTCCCTGTGAGTACATAAGTGAGATTAGAGTGTGCTTATCTTTGTTATAATTCTTTTACAAAATGGTCAAATTGGTTTGACTTTGTTATTCATTCATGCAAATCCTGTAGATCTTTGAACTTAAAACTTTAAAATATCGATATAGATATATACAGTATAAGATATATATATATATACTCTAATCAAATTCAGTATCAATTGGACAATAAACTACAGACTAAAAACACAGATGGATTGCAAAAATGAAACATGAACATGTAAACCTGTTTGTTAGCCCCAGTTGTTTCATCAGAGATGATACTTTGATTATTTTAAGCTGTGGACTGAAGTTTATTTAACTTGTCATGACTCAGTATCCTATAAAAATATGTTTTGTTCAGCTTGAGCTTTAACGTAAATTGAAAGTTCTGATTTTGAACATCAGCAGTGATTAAAATTCACCCCTTCATCACTAGCAGGTGTTTCAGGCCTTTGCTCAGCTGTCAGTGTCAGTACTTTTCACATGGGCAGCCATTTTTAAAACGTCTGCCTCTGAGCTAAGGATGAAGATTCAGCTGTGTTTGTTTATTGGTGACATGGAAGGATTATAAAGTAGAATTTGAAACATCTTAAATATTGTAGGAGTCTGGTTCAGAAAAGAAAAAAAAAATGATATTGTTGTTTTTTCAGTGTTCTCGACTTTCAGCAACAAAGTCTTTAAATACAGATGATCACTGAAAGTCAATAGGCCCTGACTTTCTTTTCTAATTCAACCTGAAACCCTAGGAAAGGCTCCATCAAGATTGCACTTAACCTTTGATTTGTTCAGCAGCTAACTCAAATTTAGATGCCAGTTTCAGGAATCTGATGGGTGACTGGAGTTAAAGAGTAGAAATCACCAACAAATGGATGGCTGAGAAGATCTCAAAAGATTGACTGTAGAATTGATACCAAGACCAAATAGAGACATCAAGACCAGATTTAGCCCCATGTTACCTGGAACTTGATGTTTTAAACTCCTCGGCCCCAGCAGAGCTAATCAGCTTGCCACACACATGCCATTAATTCTCCGAGCCCTGGCACTGCGGGCACCATGTCCTCTGTGAGACAGATGGATGCTGATAAGATTTGACCTCACATTCTGTTAAACAAAACAGCTCAGCAAGATGCAAGTTCAGGTCAGGGATCATGTTTGTGTCCTGAAGGCTGTTTAAGCCCTGAAGTTTCACAGAACTTAGAAATCAAGAAACAGATCACACTGAATTGTCAAGTTTTCTAATTTTTTTCCACCTTGATTTGTCCTGTTTCCATGGAGGCAGTGATGGCTTGGGGTCGTGTCGTCAGCTGTCCGGCTTTGGACTAGAGACCCACTAAGTGCCAAGGGAGACAGTCCCATCAGCAAAGACACACACACTGTCACACTGATCACTGCAGACTCTGCACTCCTCCTCTGTGTCTGAAGCACCAGAATAGCTGTGTGAGGAAATGGCAAGTCACAGAGACCCTCGCTTTCTGCACAACCTGTCCTACCACCCACGATGGCAGCACAACTCGACAACAGTGAAGAGAAAAAGATATATTGGGACAATGGCTAGAAGCAGTTGCAGTAGATATAGTCTGTTGAAATCGTTAGCTCCTTCATCGTCATTGTCATCAGGATCATGGCCATCAAAAGCACAGTTGCCATCATCCCCAGTGCAACGCTCCAGGAGTTGGTGGGGAAATTGGTTCCTTCTGCCCCTACTCATCCTCACCTTTATGCCCTGTCAAGCCTGGGCTACTACTTTCAGGGTGGCCCTAGTTGGACCCTGGACATGTGACCTCTTATACTCCAAAGCCCTCCCTGACCTGGCAGCCCGCCTTGCCGTCACTCGAATAAACAAGGACCCCTACCTCAACAAAGGCTACTGGTATGACTACACGCTGATCAATGAGGACTGCAAGTCCTCCCGCGCCCTCGCTCGATTTGCTGAGCTGGAGGGTTATGGTGCTGCTTTCCTGGGTCCAGCCAACCCAGCCTACTGCTCCTCAGCTGCTTTGTATGCAAAGGAATGGGATGTTGGGCTTCTCTCCTGGGCTTGCCTCAAACCTCATATGAATAAAGGAGGGATGTATCCCACCTTCCTGCAGCCGCTGCCAATGTCCTCCCGTGTCCTCTTCTCTGTGCTGCGGTACTTTCACTGGGCCCATGTGGCCATCATCTCAGAGGAGACAGACCTGTGGGAAGCAACAGGACAGGAGCTGGCCTCGTCACTGAGGGCCCTCGGCCTGCCGGTCAGCCCTGTGGTCACTATGGGGGAAGACAAGGATGGGCCTCGGAGAGCACTGACAAAAGTGCGTGAAGCTGATCGGGTCAGAGGTGAGTTTTGGATGTAAAGATGCTTAGAAAAAGATAAAAAAATATAAATATGAGACAACACTAAATCAACCTCCACACTGTTTTATTCCTCATATCTCCACAGTGGTCATTATGTGCATGCCTTCTGTCCTGATCGGTGGGCAATCCCAGTACCAACTTCTAACAACAGCCTTGGCCATGCGAATGATCGATCGTGGCTACGTGTTCATCCCTTATGACACCCTGCTCTACTCACTACCATACAACAATGCACACTACTACATGCTAGGCAATGACACCAAGCTGAGGAAAGCCTATGATGGGGTCCTCACCATCACTATGGACTCTGGAGAACGCAATTTCTATGAGGCCTTCAAAAACGCTCAGGACAGCTATGAGATCCGCAGCAGCACCCCACCAGAGCAGGTGAGACCCTCCTTGTAAACACTGTGATCATAGAACAAGATGACAAAGAGGATAAACAAAGCAAAGGTTTGTGCAAATATTTGATTTTAACATAATTTGCTGTCTCATTTGTCAGGTTTCTCCGTTCTTTGGAACCATCTACAACATGTTGTTCTACATAGCCATGGCTGCAGAGCAGGCCCGCTCCAATGGAGGTCGCTGGGTCACCGGTGAGATCCTGGGAGACAGCAAGGGTGGCTTTGAATTCGAAGGCTTCAATCAGCCCTTGATGGCTGGCAGGAATGGTGAAGGCATGCAGGCCCGCTATGTAGTGCTGGACTACAGCGGCATGGGCACATCCCTGTACTCCACTCACATACTGCAGGCCCCTCACACAGACGGCAGGACTGGGGGGCTAAAATACCTCGGCCGTTCCATCCATTTTGCGGGCAGCACTCCCTATACAGACTCAGGCTGCTGGTTTAGCCCGTACTTCGCCTGTAGTGGAGGTGAGGACACAAGTATCATCTCAGGACATATGTGGTTGCTGGTACTGTGTACAATGCTGAATTTAGGTGATTTATTAATCTGAGTTTATGTTTTTTCTTCTCTTTCTTTTCTCCCTAAAGGCATGGATTCAGTCACACTCTTCTTCTTCTTCCTTCTGTTCATCGCATTTGCTGGAATTGCAGTCAATTTCTTTATTGCTTTCAAGTATGTACGACAGAATATCACAGATTGATATCACATCTGGTTCAATTACTCCACATTTCTATAAATTAAAAAAAATATATAAATCATAAATTATACATTTTCAAATTTTTCCTCTTCTATTTTTCCAGGAAAAGTGGACGGGTTGGCTTCAGTTTTGGAGGCGATGGCGGCGGCGGGTCATCGAAGGTGGTCCTGACTCTGGATGACCTGATCTTCATTAACACTCAAATCAGTAAACGGGTCAGTTCTGTGCTGAATCTCTAACAATACTGAGCACACTTTGTTGTTTTGCCTCTGCCTGCTTTGCAAACATGTAATGCATCAAAGTTGTTTAACTGTAAAAGATGACTGACTCCAAACTGAATCATCTTCTTTGAACCTTGTGTGTGAACAGAAGCTCAATGATGAAAGTATCTTAAGAAGCCAGCTGGATGTGAAGACGCCTCACCACTCTGTGTCTGGCCGCAGCTACCTGGCCTCCACACCAGATAGCTCCAACGTGGCTGTGTTTGAGGTGAGGCCCGTCTGCCATCACACATTGAAAATTAACATATGTTGTACTGTTTTATTTGGATTGTTCTGGTTTCACAAAGACTGTGTGGTTGTGTGTGCACCTCAGGGTGACTGGGTTTGGTTGAAGAAATGCCCGAGTGGAGTAACAAGTATCAGCGGCAGCACTGAGATGGTCTTTGTCAAGGTAAGTAAATGTATATTTATGTTTCTTGTTATACTGTCGTCTACATATGAGTCTACAGAATCTGACTGAACAAAAATTCTCCTGCACTGCCACAAAAAATGTTTCAGGCTGAGTGATTTTCCTCTTGCAACATGTAGTCACATCAATGACACAAATCTGATGTTACCACTGTCCTCCAAACAGCTGAGGGACATGAGGCACGAGAACCTCAATCTGTTCCTGGGACTGTTCTTCGACTCTAACATCTTTGGCGTTGTCACTGAGCACTGCTCCAGAGGCAGCCTGGAGGATCTGCTCAGCAACGAGGACGTGCGTCTTGACTGGATGTTCAAGTCTTCTCTGTTGATGGATCTGATTCGGGTAAGAAAGACAAAGCAAACCACCCTTTTCCGTCTTCTCATCTTTTCATGTTTTTACATTACTCACATGATTTTATCTCAAACTGTTATCAGGGGATGAAGTACCTGCACCATCGTGACATCATCCACGGCCGCCTCAAATCCCGTAACTGTGTGGTGGACGGGCGCTTTGTGTTGAAGGTGACAGATTATGGGTTCAATGAAATTTTGATCAACCAAAGCCTCGACACTGAAGAGGAAAAGCCTGAGGGTGAGTTCCTCTGCACCCACGGACAATTTCAGTGACTTCGCTCCAATCCATCAATCTTCTTAGTTTATTTATTGTTGTTCATCTTATTTTTGGTAAAGATATGCTTTGGACGGCACCTGAGCTGCTGCGTAGTCCCAGTCTGAGGAGGAGGGGGACATTCAGAGGAGACGTTTACAGCTTCGCCATCATCGCACAGGAGGTCATCAGTCGTTCTGCACCGTTCTGCATGCTGGATATGCCTCCTAAGGGTGAGTAATGTGATGCTATTAACCCTGAAAGACTGCAACATGAAAACAAACAATGAGTAGAGGGGGGTAGAAGAGCCATAGTAGCTGTAGAAGGTTTAAAATCAGGAATATCTTAAATTGTTTAATTTTTTTTTTTTTTGTGAGCTGGATTGACATGGGATGTAAATTCAGTGAATACAATAAGAAGTGCATTTGTTTATTGCTCTCAACTCATGCATAAAGGTCCTAAACTGAAGAAAATACGAACACTGTCATTATTATCATCACTGCTGCACTGTCTGCTTTCTGTTTATAATGATATTCATAGTTTTTGGACAAAATTGTAAAGAAAATTGTCTTGAATTTTGAGTGAAACATGTTTTGCCTCTCTGCTTTTCTGTATTTTTGTGCATTTGTAACATTTCTGTGTGTGCTTGTTTCTTGGATGTGCTGTTTGTGTGTGTGTGTGTGTGTGTGTGTGTGTGTGTGTGTGTGTGTGTGTGTGTGTGTGTGTGTGTGACAGAGATTATCACCAAGGTCAAAGAGCCTCCTCCATTGTGTCGGCCTGTT
>JAQNCA010000006.1:9086927-9098399 GCA_029783725.1 Acanthurus tractus
GATTCTTCATTTAAAGGGAAAATAATTAGCAACTTTTTCGATAACTGACTAATTGTTAAGTAATTTCTCCTGCAAATATGACTAAATCTAAAACAGTACAAGACATTTGAAGGTGTCACTCCTCTTTGGTGTGTTTTTTCCCCAAAAAATACGACAGAAACAGAGTAAAAGTGTTTTTTTCAATCAATTTAATACAAAAATCAATCAGATAAGGGGAATAACATTAAAACTTTCATGGGTATCTAGAAATAATTGTGTAAAGAAAGCAAAGGGTGAAAAAGCTATTAAACCTGACAAAGTCTGGACAACTTTTTTAATCTAAACTGTTTTAACTGTGTTATTAAACCCCCTGAAGCCGACGCATTTACTGTATATACAACTAGATAAACATTAATAGATTACATAAAACTTTCCATCAGGACTCCACAGGTTGTACATGTTGATACTGTGGGAGAGTGAAACTGCTACAGCAGAGGGGCTGATAAGTTGGGGGGAGGGGGACTTTCATTGATTAACTAACTTGACCTTTGTCAGCCACATCATTCACATTATCCATGTTCAGCTCCTCTTTGTGAAACACTCCATTTGACAGCTGAAGTTTATGTCACATCAATCACACGCTAAAACCACAGAATAAGTAGAACTGCTTCTTTTCTATTTTCATTGATCAACAGATCATATCTGCTGGCTTTGCTCAAACTTCTTTATCAGTAAAGCTAAAAAAAACATTTATCTAACAGAATAATGTGCTAAACATGTTTTCAGTGCTGATGGCATTCACACCTTTCGGCCTTTTTTTCACAGGGGACATTTTGACATGTCGCAGGAGGAAAAGAACGGGTGTATATAATAGGAAAAAACAGTGGCTCAATTTCATTTCGCTGCTCCTGTATTGTGCCTGCTGGCTTACTGTCACACTGACACGACCACCTGAGAAACTTAAGTAAAACAGCACCATTGTTACTGTTATTAAAAACTGCGCTTTACATACGATGACAAGTCATAATGTTTGCTGTACAACAACTTTGAATAAATTGGTGTATGATTTTTCTCCTTCACACTGGATCATTCCAAAGAAATAATAATAACAATGATGATGTCAAATACTCACATTCGATCCAGGTATCTGGAGTTTGACATGTCTAACTTCCTTGAGGTTTGAAAAACAATACAAAAACACAAGAGACATTGTGTTCAACTGTAGAGTAGTAAGCTTTTTTTACTACCATGAATACAATAGGCAGAATTTACTTGAAAGTTATTATTTCTTAAGAAATATATAGTTTTTAGGTGATATAATGACAACCATTCCTTTAATGCTCATTCGTTTTTTTAAGCTGTCTACATCTGTCTGTTTGTCTGTTAGTCTGTCCTGCTCCAACTTTTGTCCAAGTATGGCCACTTCTTGTCCCAGACACCAAGTTGGGGACAGCCATAAAGCCGAACTAAAGGCTATAAAACAGTAGTCGACAAAGCAATGGGTGACCCCACAGGGGCTCAGTCCACTAATTAATATGAAACCTATGATACTGACTGGGAAAGCTGCGTTGTTCTACTTCAAAACCTGTCTGACACCACCTGACACCAGTGATATCATTGGTGTTAAGGAGGAACTGTTCTCACAGATACCTGCTTATTCAACTGTTGTCCCCTGTAGCAGTTTAAAACACTGGCCACTATGACTGACTGTGCACAGACAGGCTTAAGTTTAACAGGGATGTTGTGCTGTCCTGCAGGAGGCAGAGAGGAAAAGGTACTTTCAGCATGCCCTGATGATAAGCAAGGTGATTATGCACAAAGCTGTGTTTGAAGTTAAGAGTGCAGAACTCCCAGAGCGTCCTTGATGTAGAACAGCACATTCCGAGAAGTTCTTCTATTTATACAAGTTCAATGTTTGGATTAAGTGTGATCTACTTGTTTGCTAAATATTTCACAAGTTCTTCTGCCAGGTTTTTCTAAATATTAAACAGGGCTTGGTGTGATCTTTTAGGCTCATTGTAAAAGAGAAATCGCATCACATCTGCAAGATGACCTTAAATTGACCTAAGAGAAGATAGAGAATAATGATGGCATGATACTTGGGGATTTATCACACATCACATGTAAAAGATGCTTTAGAAAATGTGTTCCCCTGCCTGTTGTTTGTTTCGATGTAGAAATATGTTTATTCTTTTTTTTTAAACCACAAAATGTTGTGTACATTCGAAATCAGGAGGAAACTAAATTACCAATTGTTGTAAGGAGTGGAGCATGTTATCATTATCTTCTACATGCTCGTAGTTCCTGTTCCAAAATTAGATTTGTTTTCAGATCTGAAGGTGCAAGAATAGAATGAGGAGACGCAAATTGCTCTAAGTTTGTTATTTTAATGAAGAAAAAGTATTTTAAATGTTTAAACCTAAATGCACACTAATGATATAAAAATAATGCTGTTTATATACTAAAGATATTTGACCCAGGCGTGTTCACAGGTTTTCAAAAGTCGCACTGTTTTGAAAGCAGCAACAGAATGTATTTGGCATGCAACATATTGTCCTATGGAGACAAAACATCCAGCAGAGGGCGATATATGACCCTACCTTGTTTTTTGAATAACAAAAAAAGAATATGAACCGGAAGCCTTAATCCGTCGAAGATCTTTGATTGAGAAGATGACTAGGTGAGTTTTTCTGTGTCTTGTAATATTTCTGCTTGCCTATTGAGTCTGAAACGCCTTTTCTGTATCTCGCATTTTATCTGACACTACAGTAATATTTCACCAAACAAAATGAAAAGAGGGATTATCTCGCAGTCCTTTTGGAATCGATGCTTACACTTCAGGTTTTGTAAATTTGTATTTTTGAGAGCAAACTCAACAATTCAGTATCCTTAACTATGCTAGCTGGTCTTTTTTATTATTGAAAATATACAGTACATGATTTTAAAAATGCTCATTTGATTGACATTGGGTGGAAGGGAATAGATTTGTAACGCGAAGGCGAGTGATAGTGAAATTTTGAACAGAGTGAAAGCTCTTTAATCTTGTAAATCTTGGGTCACATGAAACAACCTCTAGCTTCTCCTCAGCACTATTGCATCAGTATCACTGATGGCCGATCCATTCATTGACCACATTGAGTGAGACACGCTGCAAAATGAGATAACACTGAGCATTGACTGTGAATGTGATCGGTTGCTGTAAATTAGCATGCGGTCACCTGTGAGCGGTGTTAGCTTCGGTCAGCAGCTCTCTCGGTTCACGTTAATGTTACTGTGTGACATACTGACGTTACTTCACCAGCAGCGATACTTTGATGGTCCAAGTTGAACCTGTCTCTCTCCTGCAAGGTTTGTATTTTGACACAAATTTCTAAAATGAACAGAAAACAGTAACTTTCCTCCTGTTTTGGGCTAACGTTAACTTTAGTCACGCACAAATAGTGCTAATGGATGGATGCTAACTGTCTTTGCTGCATATTTTAGCGATATAAGTAACCTGTTATGTCAGATAAACTCTCAGTGTCAGTCTGTTATTAACGATGAAAGTGTTCACGTACCCTTCAGCCGTTTTGATCTCAAATGGCTGTTTTTATTTCTGTGCAAATTATAGCATTTTGTTGCCCTCTGGCGGTAAACTTGTGTTTCACATTGGTAGATGGTTTGTCGATATGATAACAGGGGAGAAGATCTATTCTGTTCTTGAATATGGAAGTAATAATTAAAGTTTAGTAAAGTAATGCTTAAAGTTTTATTTACTCACCGACTTTAAATTTCTGAAAGTTTTTAGACAGGGAATTATTATCTTTGGTCTAAGAGCACACAGTTAACCAAACCTAACTTAGTTCAGGTCAGATATTTGAAATGATCAATTATATTACAGGAAAATTAAGCTTTTCTTCCACATTTAACGTTCTCCATGTGACATTTAAGCACTGATTACAGTACAGTTTTCTCAAAACACTCATGGCTTTGTTTGAGTTTTGTTAACAACTTACCAAATTAATGAGTGAAAATGTAAAGAATGGTGTTCAATACAAAGGTCCCATATTGTCCAGTGGGTAGAATTTTTGGCATTTAACCCACTAACCCAGTTCAAGTCCTTCAAACAGAACAGTGTCATGCCTTTCAGTTAACATTGTCCTTCCATTGCATGGGTTTAAAATAGATATCCTTGTACATACTTTACGCCAAACCCATCTGACCTTTGTTGGGTCACTTTACAGTAATTTGTGCTAAAATGTTACTTATATGATCTAGAAGAAGACTCCAGCCTCTGCTCTCATTGTATCTATGTGTCTGAGAGTAAATAATCATTGTTGCCATAAACAAGGGAAAGGTTTTATTGTAGTGCAGTATATAACCTGCCGCTGTTGCTGCCGTCTGTCTCAGGCCCTGATCCCTCTGCTGTAATAAACACTTAATCACTGTCTCAGTGGAGAAACAAGTGGTTGATTATATTCTGTGTATGTTTATAGTAATTAAAAGGGCTCTTATCAGATGTGTTAGTGTGTGTTGAAAGTGGAGTTAGGTTTTAATTTATTTTATCTCTTTATTAGGTAGCTGAGAGAAAGAGAAACCTTTTCTGACAACCTTCTAGACACAATGGCTCCACACCCGGTGGTCCAGGCCATCATTGACCTCTCTGCAGGAGCCATAGGTGAGTGCAATGTTTACTCCCAGTAAAACTCCCAGTAGACCAACAATGTGACAGTGTGTACCATGCGCAGTATTTAATCTCTGTGGAATAGTCATGCTGCTTTTTCACTGCTTTTCCAATTGCCTCACTCACTATGTCTGATGTAGCAGGGGATTTTGATGACTCCTGTGTTCTTCCGGCTCATTTATCTCTTGTGTGTCCCCATTGATTGTGTATACTGCTCAGTGGAGTGAAGCCATCTGATTCTAATCTCCTCTCCACTACATATTTTGTGCACAAAAATGGATTTTATATAAAAGTCATATTCTGTTTTTTTGTCCAAGCATTTTTGATTTTGTCAGTTTTCTTGTTTTCTGTCTCAAAGGTGGAACTGCGTGTGTTTTCAGCGGGCAGCCTCTGGACACAGCGAAGGTCAAGATGCAGACCTTTCCTACAATGTACCGCGGTTTCATCCACTGCTTCGTGTCCACCTACAAACAAGTGGGTCTGCGAGGTCTCTACCAAGGCACCACGCCGGCACTGTTGGCTAACATAGCTGAGAACTCTGTGCTCTTTATGAGCTACGGCTTCTGTCAGCAGGTCATCCGCTTCACGGCTGGACTGCACAAAGACGCTGTGCTTAGGTGTGTATTTTTATGTGTGTGTGGGGATGTTGACCAGGCTGTCCTTCTTATCATCATGAAGCTCACTTTTCCCTGATCTTACACATAAAAGCTCTCACTGTCTTCTGTTGTAGTGACGTGCAGAAAGCGTGTGCTGGCTCTGTAGCGTCAATCTTCTCTTCACTGGTTCTCTGCCCCACTGAGCTCGTCAAGTGTCGATTACAAGCCATGTATGAGATGGAGGCTTCAGGAAAGATAGCTAAGAGCCAGAAGTGAGTAATTTTTAAGTAGTCTCATATTTTTGGGTAATTTTTTTGGCTATTTACTATAACATTACTCCAATTATATGACTATATATTGGGTAATGTTTAGAAGATTAAGGATTTGCTGAAAAATAAGAAGTGATGGAGTAAAAAGGCTCTTTGATAACATAAAAAACCTTAGGGAAAATGAAGATATTTTAAAACAAGTGATCTAGTCAAACATGAACAGCTGGAGGGGAAAAAGATGAAAACATTTCTTGAGATTTCTGCATGATGTTTCAGATGGATAATGAGGAAAACTGGATTTCCAAGTTCAGTCAGAGCAGCTGGCACCTGCAGAATTATTCATACATTTGAGTGTGTTCAACAGAGGCCAACAATAAAAGAAAGCAAGGAAGTGATGCAAGGACATAAAAAACAGTAAAGGCTTTATTAGAAAATAAAACGTTCTATTACTGACAACCTTAATTATTTCTAAATATTTCTGTATTATTTGCACTTAATTCAGACATGTTTATCAGGTTCTGAACTCTGTTTTATGTTGATGTACCAAAATAATTATCATGATTAATATACAGTTTATGAGTTTAATTTTGAGAACACTTGATTTTCGAACAGCTAGTTAAGGATACTGAATTTATTAGAAGCCAATAAAATTGCTGTCGTCATCTGTAAATATTTTTCTGAGTTCATGTTGTGGAGTGTATGTGTGTGTGTATGTGTACTGATGGTGGCACATGTTCCTCTATGTCTGAAGCACAGTGTGGTCAGTGGTGAAATCCATCATGAGGAATGAAGGACTACAGGGCTTCTTCCAGGGTCTGACCACCACCATAGCCAGAGAAGTTCCTGGTTACTTCTGCTTCTTCGGTGCCTATGAGCTCTGCCGCACCACCTTTGCAGACTACATGAAATGTGACAAAGACGACATAGGTACTTGTCACATGCTGGTCTGAACCATCATGGAACTTGAAATTTCCTATATATTCTGCACTAATTTTCAATGCTTATGTTCGGAGGGAGTGGATTTTTCCACTTCAGTTAGTCACTAATGTTGCAGTTTTAAATATGGCTCAGCAGCTATGAATAAAGAGAAATTACCAATCCAATGTGCAGTTATCATTGCTTTTGAGTGTAACTGGTCTCTCTGTGTATATTGAAGGTGTTGCTCCAGTTGTGTTCAGTGGTGGTTTCGGGGGGGCGTGCCTATGGCTGGTGGTTTATCCAATGGACTGTGTCAAGTCTCGGATCCAGGTCATGTCTATGACGGGAAAACAATCAGGGTTCTTCAAAACCTTCACAACCATCGCACGAACTGAAGGTTGGCAGAAGTGCAGTTTTATTGTTTTCTTGTATAAACTTGGATGTTTTGTGTTGCATTAAGCTGGTTAAAGTTGTTTCCTGTTTGCTTTACCATTCTGATTATAATCCCTCTTGTGTTTAGGTGTAAGAGCTCTGTACTCTGGCCTGACCCCCACCATGGTGCGCACCTTCCCTGCTAATGGAGCGCTGTTCCTGGGTTATGAAGCCAGCAGGAAGCTTATGATGAAGCAGTTTGACTGACAGAACGTGTCCAACATGAAAGGGCCGTGAACTGCAAGGAAAGTATTACAGCCATATAACCTCAAGGAAACGCCAGTCGAAGCCTTGAGGCTCATCGTGTGTGGGATCAAGCTTTATGGCACTCGGTTTTTGTTTAACACACCTAAAAAATGCCACACTCCATCTCTCCCACCGCTCAGATAGTATTAGTTAAATAGTTAAGATCTACTTTTCATATATTTTTCAGATTTGAGTGTTCTTCATTTGAACACTCCAAAAATGTCACTGCCAATGTAAAACAGCAAACATATGACACAGAAGTGTCTAGCACAATATTGAAAAACATTCGCAGCTACTGTCTGTGGGATTGTCAACACTCCAGATTATGGTTTTACATCTACCTCAGCAAAGTCATATCCGCACAGAAAACCGTTTCTCTGCCATCTGAAATCAGTCTTTGCCTGCTGTGTGCAGCTACATGAGTCAGAGAAGCTCTCGATTACTTTGTGAGGTCATCTTCAATGCACAAAACCACCACATACTTCAGCTCATCGCATAAAGATTTTAATTTTTAAAAACTCCTGTGGCATAATTTCACTTCAGTTGCTTGAAATGTGCTGTGGTGACTTGTGTTCTCAGCTATGAAGTCGTTCTCAGATAAGTGTGCCCTGCTGTTTCGGATCACATTTCCGCTTATTTAGGTAGAGCAACACATTTATGCAATTATGGGAATAGTTGTGCTAAAACACCGGCTTACTAAAATTAAGCAGTGTTACATTTCAGACAGCCTCAACTTCTGTTTTTTCATCAGCCTCTGAAAATCAAACACAACCAGCAAATGTTTTTAATTGGAGTCTAATTTTTGTATAGATATGCTGTATTTTACTCTTGTTAAAATAAAGCTTCATTCTCTTGAGACCCGGCATTCGCCTTTTAAATTACTATGTTTTGCCTTTTTTTCGTTGTGTAACCCTTTAATTGTGTGTAAATGAGAAAATGTCTGCTGCCTCATCAAATATGCCATTTGCACGCTGCATTCCACATGCAGGGTTTTTCCAGTGATTTTAAGACCGCAGTCCAGAAATCTCAATCGTATTCCTTTAATGTTATAACTTAGTAAGGAGGGTGCTTCAAAATGCAAACATTTCGACATGACGCAGAAATATTTGCACAGATATCAGCTGTGATATTCATTGTACTAATACAACTTACATTAAAGGTGTCATTGAAGAATAACTGTGTCCTGTGTTTTATTAGACTGTTTTCTTCCCTCTTTTAACTGAAATCTAGAGTCAAACCAAAGAGTTGATGTTGCTGTGAAATGCCAAGTATAATGTGACACGACATAAAGCTGCAGCAGTGGATCAGTACCTTATATATAAAAGCAATTTATTTTCAAATTAAAAACATTTAAGCATGACTGATACTTTGTCATTTTCATGACATACTCTGAAGTGCAAAGAACCAGGAGGTACACAAAAGAGTACAAAAATTAGTCAAGAAAGGCAAGGGAGTATTTTACGTGGATGCAGCCACACTACTCTTAATCTTCCAGCAGGTGGCGCCAGTCAACAGTCAGGCGCTCACAGTGGCTGTAAAGGACCAAAAAAAAACACAAATCAGGGCAGAAAGAAAAGAAGTCCCCTATTCTCTATTATCACCCATCATCTCTAGGTAGTGCCTGCATCTAGATATGCTAACAACAGAAAAGTGACAGTGTTTTGCTTCCCCCTTGGTCATTTTTGCACTTAGGTTCAGCTTCATCTTACCCCTTTTTCTCTGCAGGTTCCACACAAGCAGCCAAAGAGCCCGTTGATCATCTGAATGGCACAGAGAATCAGCTGCAGGCTGCTCACGGCCAGCAGCGTAGCAAACAATCCAATGTTGAACTGCACAATGTTCTTAGGCTCTACGCACAACCCCCACCACGTATCGTCATTCAGGTAACTCCTGTCTCTGTGGGGGGGGGGAAATGCTTACTGAATGATCAGGACTTTGGACACTTGAGAGGTGTCATCAGAAAGTTACTCACCCGTCTTTGAAAGGTGTACTCCAGACCAGGACGACTTTGCAGAGGGGCCCGTTCTGCAAACCGAGCACTGCCACGATGAAACTGTACAGGGCACCAACCACACCGACCGCAGCAAATGCAATTGATAGGAACATCTGCAGAAATTAGATGATAGGCAAAGGTCAGAAACATTTCTGCTGCAGGGGAGGATACTGACTTTTCCCTCACATCGTCCCGCGTATCCTCCTCCACCTCCTCACATTTTTTTTGTGCTTTTGATAAATAAGCTATGAGATTAAGAAGAAGGAACAGGCTTTCAATTGTCCGCTGACATGCGTTTCACCTCTCACATTCCTCCCATTTATTGGCAAACTGTGTTTTTCATTTTTTTTCCTCCAGGCCAAGCCCAACACACTGAAGCATTTTTCACGTCAGCTTGAGGACATTTTCAAATCTCAAAATCAGGTTCACACTTTATTTATTGCACAACAGTACAAATGACACCAGACATGTCATCACAATTTTGTAACAACCTGAAGAAAAGTGGATTAACAGGATACATTTCTAATCTTGATATGATTATTATAAAAAAAAAAAAAAAAGCATGGTCATTTTGTATCATTTGCATTGGGAGTTTACTAAAAACCCATTTCAGTAAGGCTTCTGCACACATCCTTAAGTTTTAAACACAGTCCTTAAGGTTTTAGGTTTTTAACACTGCAGTTATATAAAAAATGCAGCATAATTATAATCGTAGATTCAGTTTAACTGAATGTAAATTAGAGGTAAAATTTCTATTAGTGTTAAATTGATGCAACTACAAAAAAGCATTTATTGAAGTCTGAAATTGTGATAACATTTCTGTCTCGTAAGCTGCAAAAGTGTATGTTTGCATACTTCTGTATATAGAAAAATATAGAAAATATACGGTGTAGTTGTAAATTGTTAAGCATTGAAATATAAACCTACATCTTTTTGTTAGAACCTAATAATCTTGTTTGAATATTTAACTGACTTACCCCGCAACGGTTTCCGCAACAACCGTCTTTTCCAGTCAAGTTGATGTATAATGCCGGGATCAACACCTACAGCAGAATTAGTGAGTTGACAGGAGTTCATATTCAATTCTATGTAGTCAAATCATATCATTTTAATCACCTGAGACTTGCAGAATGTGTTAAAAGACATTGGGAAATAGCGCAGAAATCAGTTTGCAGGAAAACTTCTCCAAACTGCATTTGACTAAAAAAAGTTTGCAACCTAATTTGAATCTGTAAAGTGTGAGGCATGTAAACTATGTTTTTTAGTTTTAGCTTTACTAACTGAATTTATCTAACATTTTTTCCAAGGCAGCATATTATATTTCAGAAGGGAAATATGTAACAAAAGCGTGACTGTTGTAGACCAGAGTCACACCTTTCACTAACAGACTAGAGATAAGATAACTTACCATAATACCTCCTCCAACAAGTCCCCCCATGTATTTCACCTCCTCGGTAATATGTCCATCTTTGGCGTACTTAACATTCCCGTCAGGAAAGAACAGCACAATGTTACAGATGATGGATATGAGTGCCAGCGGGTACAGAGTGACGGCAATGCAACGGGAACATCTTCCAGTACACATGTTGCTTAAGTGAACGCCAACTAACAACTGCAAAACCTCTTGATTTCCTCAGTTGATCTTAAAGCCCTTCCTGTTTTCAGGTTCCCCTTGAAACTGATCGAAAGACAGAGACGCATTTGCACTCGGCGCAGAAACTAAATATGGTGAGTGATTTCAGGGTGTGGGAGGCGTTATGGCAATGCTGATAACACAGACAAACAGAGCCTGGGATAAGCTGCAGAATTTTATGTGACTCACGATGTGACATCTTTGAGAGACAATGCTCGCTCTGTTGAGCTTCATGATGAGTCGATGCACATATTTTGGTTAATGATGTAAACGAAGGTCAGGTGTGTCATTGATGGACACTGATGTTCAGTTCAGTGATCAAGCAAAACACAACAGTGCAGGTAACAATCTTGTATGTTGCTGTCATGTAGTCACATTAAGGACTACTTACCAACGTATTAGGACATTTGTGTGAATGTGGGATGTGTTTTTAACTGCTCCTGTTGTATACATTACCCAGGTGTGTATTGACATTGTGACTCCAGGAGCACAGTTGGACTTCAGACCTTGTGGTAGCTGACTGAGCTGGACGAGAACAATGAGTCATTGACACTAAAGACATGGCAGTGATACATTGAGTGGTTAAACAAGGACAAGACTGGCTACATTTTTAAGATTCTCCATAGTGAATTGATGACCACCTTTTATACACATTGGGCCCTATTGTACACTTTGCGCCGCTCGCCAGTGGCGCATTGGGCGTGGAAAGTTAAAAATTAATTCAGGGGAGTTTCCAGGTCAAC
>JAQNCA010000006.1:9128789-9183716 GCA_029783725.1 Acanthurus tractus
CGGGAATAGCCGACTTATAATGAAGCTACAGCCAACAAATCAATGTTCAAATTAGTCCAGGTTTGAGTGCACAAGAGAAAAAAATCCTGAGTCAGTTCTCACACTCCCAAAATGTATGTCAGATACAGAAGTGGAGAACAGAGCTCGTAACAGAGGCAATATATTGTTACTTTTGCCAATACTTATTAGAAAAAAATATTTTCAAGATGAAAGAGATTATTGAGATTGTGGCACTTTTTCTAGGTTTTGCAAGCTGGATATTGATTTTTGTATCATTGGAAGACCAATATTGGAAGGAATCCACCACAGATGGCAGCGTTATTACCACTTCTACAATCTATGAGAACCTCTGGATGTCTTGTGCAAGTGATTCAACAGGGATCTACAACTGTCGTGACTTTCCATCTCTCTTTGCTCTCCCAGGTAAGGAAAAGTATATTTAGCAATTGTTTAGTAGCCTGTTAATTATCATGAATATATACGGCTCAAACTTCAAAAAAATCTTTCATTTTTAATGTCCTGCCACTGTAAGCAGTCATTATTACCAATAATTCATAATACATTTCTCTATTTTCCATGTAAACTTTCAAATTTTCTCTGAGGATTCAATTTAATATATTAGCTGAGTATGCATTTTTTAAACCACCATGTCATACTGGGAGAAGTACAGCTTTATTCCCGTTGATTGATTGAGGCACGCTCTTATCTTTTCAAAGACTTTGAAATATCATGAACTACACAGACAAGGCAGCCAAGTCTTAACAAAGAGATAAAGAGTATACATGTGTAATGAGATGCCTGTGCTATAATAAAAAGGGTTTTGACAAAAAGCAAGAGCTATGAAACTGAGATACAAGTTTGTTTTGCTGAGAATATATGAGGGGATTTCAAATCTATTATCTTGAAATTTTTAAGACATAGATTGTTCTTGATTACATTATATTCATGTTATATTTTTATCATATTATTTTTTGTCTCAGTCAAAAGATACAGCCTTGTAAACTTTATAAACATTATAAGGCTAAAATTATTGTGACATCATAGAGGTGCTTATTTTTCTGCTGAATCCACTAAATTTAAAGCATTGCATGTTCGACATCCATTGAGCACTGTCATTTTATTTTTTGGTAAAAGCAAGCTTTATTTAGAATGTAGTTAAGTCAAGCTGTTCTTCTTCCTAGGAGAACTTCTTGTTGAGACTGTTCAATCAAAATACAATGCAATCCAGTTGAATACTACTTAAAATGTATCTATTAATATGCCCACAAAGTCAACACTGACTTTAAGCAGTTGAGTTGAACAGTTGTTAGTTCTTGTGTTTGTCATTGAACCATTTGAAACAGAATAAGTGTGGTAAGTAATGTTTTTTGTACATGTGGAGAAGAGGCTCTGGTTGTACTTCAAGGCCATTATGAGAAAGGCCTGATGGCAAACTACATTTGTCAAAAAAATGAAGACAAGTGTTTTGAACTCAGTTATCAGACACGGGAGGTGCACAGGAGGTGCTAAGGTGGTGCAAAGGTGGATCTGAGGGGCAGCAAACCTGGTCATCTGCAGGTCAGCACGAGGTGATGCACTCTCACCCTTCAATCCCTCAAACTTTCCCATCATCCCTTGGATACAGGGTGAAGTGAGGAGCCAAAACCTGAGTTGAATCCCATCAATAACAGTTTGATATACTGACACAGTGTTCGACACAGTGTTCAAAGAAAATGTCAAAAGTTGACAAATAGCTTGAACTCTATAGACTTTAGTAAGCAGGTTGGAAGGTTGGACTTCTTCTCTATGTTGTCACTGAAGTTAAGCAAACATTTGGAGTCTTTGAAAAGGTTCAATAGAGTTGAGAATAATAGGGGTAATCATAAGTGGGCTATTTGGAATTAATCATTGATTTGTAGTTTTCTGTAGCATGTTAGCTTGGGGGTTGGTGGGAATCAGTTGGGCACACCGAAACCTTGTGGCCAACAAATCGGCACGATTGAGCAGAAAGATAGCTTGGAGAGTCAACGTCTGAATAAAGTGTTTCTATCTTTGGATAACTAAACGGGTTAAACAGAAGGAAGAAGGAAATATGAACGCAGTTGTGGAAGTTTTTGCCTTCTTCCTGGGGTTTCTGGGCTGGTTGATGGTTGGGGTCGCCCTTCCAAACCGATACTGGAAGGTCTCCACAGTGGACGGTAACGTTATCACTACATCAACCATCTATGAAAATCTGTGGATGTCCTGTGCTACTGACTCTACAGGAGTTCACAACTGCAGGGATTTTCCATCTTTGCTTGCACTAAATGGTATGTGGCCAACACAGTTATTGTTTTGTTATTGGTATGGATGACTTCTTATCTTGCTTAATTGCCTGTCTACCCATTAAAAGATTGAGATAACAAAGACTGACAAGTAGGAAGGAGGAAAATTTTAAAAAATAAGCCTTTGACAAAGAACAAAGTAAAACATTATAAAGAATCTCCAGTGTTTTCGAGGTTTGATGATAAGTACAATTCAAGCAGTTGATCTCTAACAGATTCATATTGATGCCAGCTGGATCTCATTGGAGTGGAGAAATGGCTGTCCTTTTTTTGACACTGTTGTCCTTAAAAAGGGATCTTAGTGTACCTTTAAACGCCTATCAGGAGAGTCCTACTGCACTGGTTACAATATGTGGCAACAAGGGATAATAAAAGATATGACTATGTGAGACGAATAATCAAGAACACCCGCAGTGTACCCAGACAAACAGCTACTTTGAAAATAATAAAAATTAAAGGGATTTTTTTTTACTGCTGTGGTCAAAACACCTGCTCAATTATCAGAGCAACTCTAAAAATGTAAGCATAAACATATATTAATGTGACACAATAGACAAGTGCTTGTAGCACATGCTATATATCTCCAGAGCTAACTTTTTAGCACTGAGTTTAAGTTTTTGTCAGGCCCTTATCTCATCACAGGCAGAAACATACTCTTCATGTACATACTGTATATCTTTATGTTCAGTTAAGATGGATGATTGAAAGTATTGGTGCACTACTCAGGGATCCAACTTGTTGACTCCTGTTTGAGCAACTGTGAATACTCTCACTTGAAAGCTACAATATATACATATATGTTTATATTTTTACTTTTAAAATGGCAGATTTTTGAATTGATGAAAAAATATTCTTGTCCTCCAACAATGTCAATACGGCTCTCTAGAGTCAATGCAGCCTATAGGAAGGTTTTGCCCGTGCCATGTAGAACCAAGGTTATGATCAGTAAGCCTAAAGTGGGGCTCAAACTTTAATCAAGTGTTTTTGTTACAGCAAATGGCGTAGCAATGTCTTTAGTATGCATTTTTTAAGAAACAACAATAAAGAAGTGATGTTTGCTTTTACACATACCACAAGTATGATACAGAGATTAATCAATAGATTTAACTTCGGTGTATTTTTTGTGTGTTTGTACACAGGGTACATTCAGGCCTCCCGGGCGCTCATGATTGCTGCCATTGTGTTTGGGACGTTCGGGCTTGTAGCCACTCTTGCAGGAATGCAATGCTCAAAAATTGGAGGAGAAAACTACATCCTGAAGGGGAGGATCGCTGCAATTGGAGGAGTGTTCTTTTTGCTGCAGGGTAAAGAGTTCAGATAGATGTAATGACCATGTAACAAAATAAAATTGTTAGAGGTTACATTTAAATGTGTTTGTGAAGAAAGATCTCTGAAGGTAATTTGCTATAAAATGACTTAGAAAAAAGGTCCAGTCTATAGGAGGCCAGCTGACATTGGAAATATACATATATAATATAACACTTTTATTTTAACAGAAAATACGATAAACAGTCTGTCCCAACCTCAACACAAAACACCTAGAAAGGTAAATTATGTTTGGTGCTCCAGTGTCTGTTTACATAGGACAGGCTATCAGAAATGGGTCAGCAGTTCAAAAGGTTATCCTTAATCTAACAAACCTGCTGATCCACAAAAGCCTGCAAAGGTATTTGGATTTTGTGAATAGGTCACACTACAAAAAGTGATGCAGGAAGAGGAGGAGAAGAATTACCTGTGCTTTTTATTTCAGGTTAATTTCAAAAGCTGTTAAATATTGTTACAAATGTATATAATTAATGTTTACATGGAAACCTTCTTAAATTAAGATATAAGCTGCCACACTAGTAAGAATGGTAATTAAGAAGTCACACCTAGCAACAAACTGATTTCTGCCATTGTTAGCAGGTACCTTTGCTTCATATGATAGGCCATCATAAATCATCTTATAATATTGCTTAAAATGCTGGAGCTCCATAGGTCTTACAGTTTATATTCCTGTCACTTTACAGCCTCTAAACTCAGTTCAAACCCTTCAAAAGGTTTCGACCTTGGTAATGTTATCTCAGCTTGTAACTGCGAGTTGTTTGCATTGAAAAAACATTGCGCTTGTCTAAAGTAAACCATGTTTTGTAGGTATTTGCACCATGATTGCTGTATCTTGGTATGCAGCCAACATCACACAACAGTTCTTTGACCAATTTTATCCAGGGACCAAGTAAGTTAATGCAACTTGTATCTATATGTCTGTTGAATAATAGCTAAATGGCACAATGTGATGTTGCTTGTTATAATAGACTCAATAATAATGCATTGAAAAATGTATTCTAAATGCTACTGTACCACAGGTATGAGATTGGAGAGGGCTTGTACATTGGCTGGTCTTCAGCCACTCTTGCCATTTGTGGAGGTTCATGTCTGTTGTGTGCTTGTAGATTCAAAACACCCAATGAAAAAATGTGAGTATGAGTTGATGAAATGTTTGGTGTTGATTTACTGAGCTCAGTGGACCTAGTTTATTCTCCTGACTGAGGCATAATTTGTGTTTTAGGCCATACCCATACCAACCATCATCCAGAGGACATGTGCTGTCAACTGTGGCAGCATCTCAGTCCATCCCAAGCAACTATGGGAGAAATGCATATGTCTGAGAGGTGACTGTACAAAAGGGAGAGCCAGAGTTGGAGTTGTTTAATAAATTACCAATGTTTACTATTCTGCACCATGTTAGGGCAGCATTTACAGAGGACAACACCTAAAAACTAATTTTCATTATTAAAATAGAGGACAATGGCTACCCTTTAACAGTCAATCTCACAAGGACTAAGAAAACACAACAATGAGAAATATGTTTTCCTCAGATAACTTTTAACTTTTTTACAGTTAGAGTTTACAACGTTTGTGATAGAAAGTATTGTAATCCACTGTCTTACTCATGTATTCTCAAACCTGCCTCAGGTTTTCTGGTTAAGAAAGATGTCCTCTTGTAAAAGTGCTGCGCCTTCGCTGCATATTTCGAATAATCCTGTGGTGAAGGACCGTCCAGTTTGTCTATAAATGAGTTACAAGTTCAAAGAATTTTACTCTTAGAAATCAGATGGCCTTCCCAGAGATTTCTGCAATCAACTTGATAAGTAATCTGGCTGGTCTAACAGAATGTAATGATCTCATGCTAAATGATCAAATATTAATCAAGTTATATCTGTAATAAGGACTACATTTGATTCTTTGAAAAATTATTTGTTTCAACCTGCAACTTCAAATGCACTGCAATTTTATATCTGTCCCGTATGTAACCTAGGATTTGACTAAGTGAGTTTTAAACCAGAACACTTGAGTAACAGGATTGAAACCACAAAAAACACAGCTAAGTTTTGTGCTTTTATATACATATATATTTTTGGCACGCATATACATGTGCACTGATGTGTTTGTTTTTAATGTAATGTTACATAGTTTTTTTTTGTGTGATTTTTAATGTGTCTCAGTGGATTTTGATGTAGTGGAGACAAATGTAATTCTCAATCATTAGATTGTTGATGTGAGATTAGGATTTCTGACATGATGCTCAGAGCTGTTGAGAAATATGATTTCAATCGACTGTTCATGTGTTCAAATAAAGGAGTTACAGAGCTTGTTTGCACATCATCCTTTTCTTTGACTCCTTTGACCAAAGACTGTCTTCATGTTATATCTTAACAGAATATGATACCATACTATGTGCATGATACAGAGATGAATGGGTGGCCCCTTTAGCTAACTCGTTCCCTGATGGTCCACACATTTCAGAGTTGTCGAATTACACCATTGTAAGTCTTAACATGTTATGGAATGAAAAAAATACAAAATTAAGAGAATAGCACTTTTCCAAACCAAATGTGTCCAGCTGTTTTTGATTTACTACTTTCAGACCACCTTGTGACACTCTTCATCAGGGCACAGATCATGTAGAATTATTACAAGCAAAAACATCAGGTAGTTTTAATATGCCACCTGCTGGATTACTTTGGTGTTACACGTGAAACTTGATTTATTCAGGTAGAATCACAGTGATGCTGAAAAAAATAATCTTACAATAAGATTTACAAAGATTAAAAGCGTCTGACTTGTCTGTTTTTAATTTTCTGATGGGGGTAATTTATTTCTTATACAGTTACAAGTTTTGTGAAATTATCTCTACAATATGAAACTGATCTTAAAACTGAATTGTAACAAAAAAATACTTCCTAAATATTAAAATTATATTAAGAAATTACATATAGCTCCTACCAATAAAAAAGCTCTAATGAAGATATTATTTTGTTACACCAAAAGAAAGACAATGCAGAAAGAAACCTGGTACAGTGAAGCCTTTTGGTCTACCATGTTATGAAGGTTGAACACAAATGTTTATGGCAGGAAAAATCAGGTCTTTTTTACAGTTAGATAAACATGTGTCTCAGCAAACTTCTAATCTTGAGGTGCTTCACTTGCCAACTTGTCCAGGCTTTGCCCGTCAAAACGTATAAAGTGCCAGCCTTCGCTGTCAGTGAGGTCTTGAGCTCCTTTAGCAGCATAGAATTCTCTAGAGGGAGTATTCCAGTCCAGCACAGACATCTGCAGCCGAGCACACTGCTTCTTCTTTCCCACCTGAGCAAACAAAACCCTCTGTAATCACTGACATTATGTTTTCTCTTTAGGACAGCTGATCTCACACATAGATCAGCAATACTTTTAAAACTGCTTGAAGTTGCAACCAAACTTTAAAAAAAAGAATATTTCAGAATGCTTAGCTTGAAATAAAATAAAAATCATTCTTACCTCAGCAACTTTGCTCAGCAAACCCTTACCGATGCCACCTCCTGTACAAAGAACCAATAAAAAGCAGCAACACAGGTCAAAATATATTTTCTTTGGGACAAAGCATTAAGAGACATAGGCAATATTAAATGAATATGATTCAAACAATTAAAAAAGTACAGAAAAAAATCAATTTCACACAAGATTTCCTTTCCAGCGTTCATTGACAATTGAACAAGTATTTTACCTCTGAATTCTGGCATCACGTACAGGTCCTCCAAATATACTGAACGGCCTCTCCATGTACTGTACGTGTAAAAGTAAAGGGCGTATCCAACAACTGTGAATCCTACAGATAAACAGAGCCAAGCAAACATAAAGACAAGCAAGAAGAATACCAGAAACATATAAATCACTACAAATATATTGGAAATAATTCTCTTGTGTCTTACATAAACATTGGTGAACCTTTTTTAAGTCTGTGCTGATCAGTGGGGTCCATGAGCTTTCACAAAGTGTACACATGTCTATGCATGAATAACACGACACACCGTTACTGCTTATCAGGCTTACAGATAAGAACTTCAACTGAAAATTTGGAAGGCAATATTGATTGATTGAACAGTGCCTACATTTAGTTTAAGCTCTAAATAAAAAAAGATGGATAAACAACATATCAAAGGGTTGATTTGTGAGACAGCACCTGAGATCATGAGCAGCAACTGCACACACCTTTTATTATTTGTGTAAGATGCCGACGAGTTCAAAGTCAGCTGACAAGGAAGACTATAATGGCTCTGATTGACACTTTTACCTTCTTTAGATTTATGCTCCTCAGGTACTTCCGCCACGAGGCATTCATAGTAGGGATTCTGGCAGAAACCATCACGCTCCAGTTCTATCAAGTAATAAAAGATAATCAGTTTACCAAAAAAAAAACAAAAAAACATTTAATCTTTACACTTGATGCATATTGTCTGCAGTCAATCGAAATTTCAAAAGCAAATTTTTAATGCTGGTAATAAAAATCAGCTCACTGACTTGCTTATTGAAACACTACTTCAGAACACTACTAGTGGTTGAAATGATAACAAGGTTCCTTTAAAAGTATTGTAAAAATGAAACCCCTCACAGTCATGTCTTGCATTGGCTGGTTATTGATCTTATGTCCACCTCTGCTTTCTGAACAGACATGCAGTGCTTTAGTAACAAAATATTATTTAATACAGAAGACAGTTTGTTTTTAATTTCCAATGTGAAGGATGTAAATGAATCTTTTGTAGAGAGTGTCACAAATTTAAGGACGCTCTCCTGCCATTGATTTAAGCCTTAAAATATCTTCTTTGATGGTCACAATGATACACTTGGACATTTTCTCATTTTCTTTACAATACCTATTAACTCATGTTTCAAATTTGCTTACATGTCACACGACACCATTTGCCTCATTACATATAAAAAAAACCAAACTGTACAGACATATCAGAATGGTGATGTTTTTATGCATTACTTTTTACAATTTAGAACACAACTGTTACAGATATCTTGGTCGATTTGGCTTGACTATGTTTGTTGTTAGCTCATGATGTTAAGTAAAAAAACCTAGCATTAGTATCTGCCTGTCTGACAACAGTTCATTTTGATGTAACGGGCCATTACATATGTTTTAGATATGCGATTTGTCTGATACATCCCAGCCGCCATACTAAAGCACTAAGACTTGTATAGATAGGTCTCACACTTTGGACAGTTTCTGTCATTTTTTTCTACCGTGTCATCTCACTGAACCTTCGCTCACATTTCAACAGCGCATCCATGGCACCGCGTTGTGCAACAAAAACAAATATCATTAAACATGCTGAACACCTTGGGCTGCATAGGCACTGGATTAAATGAAACCTCAAAGAAAGAAGGCAAAGAATTTTGACTCTATTTACTTTTTAGATATCACTAAATCCTACACACTGGACCTTTAGCTGTAAAATATACAGAAAAAATGGACTTGTATGACAATAAAGGAAGTGGCAAAATTAGCATAATGCTGACTGAGGTTTCCACTCAGAGGACATTCACCAGTTCATGCACACTCACACACTGACAACAGCAAGCTGCCAGGCAGGGAACTGGCTTGACCAACAATTTGAAGTCCACCTTACAGCCAAACGACACTTCATTTGCTGTTACCTGGACAGGAGAAGGAGGTGGTTGAATCCCAACCCTGTGATGAGTGGATAACACCCAGGGAGGATCAGCCATTGGCTCTACCCATCCACACAACGACATTTAAGAAAATTTCCTCCAAGGGCTCTGATTAGATCAGCAGAAGATTCAACACTGTTCAACCAATCTTCACTTCTGCTAAGTTACCTATTATTGCCTGCCTCTCATGCTGCTAACTCTGGCCCAGTATTGACTACTCTGTAAATAATTAATCTCATACAGCACATGGCAGGCTTCAGACACAAAAATACAATTCAAGTAGCACTTATGTGTATTTCTGCGGTGGCACTACAACTTTTACACAGCAAACACTGACAATGCTAAGAGAGAAAAAACACAGGTGCTATTGTTAAATTTAATTAAGGTGGTCAACACTCTGATATCAGCAAGTTTCTCTGCGTTCAAATGTAGCTGTGACAGGGCAACTGTTTCACCTGGACTTTTCCTTTTCAAAATGTCTGCGGTGAAAAAAAGTTTAAGTTTAAGCTGAGTTACTTATCTGCTGAGCAAATAGATGAGAAAATAATCCTTAAACATTTTGGAAATTTTGCCTGTCACATATTATTTTAGCCTTTCGTCCAGTCACAAAATCAATACACATGAATTTGAGACACAGACTCCTTGTTTCACTCGGTCTCAGTTGGAAAAATGTAAGCCAGTGATGCTACGTAAATGAAATTAAAGTAGGTGCAAGTTTCTTAAAATCTTTCAAATGTTGCAGTTTAATGTCATTTTTAAGGGAGAATTTACCTTCATGAGAGATCTCCACCTGTTCAGGCATTTTCTCATAAACCGCCAGTTCCTAAAGAAAGGGAGGATCGTTGAAACGAATGAATATTTAATGTGTGAATGTACGTAACGTATAAACGTTTTTTTTCCACTGCACAACTAACAATTAATGGGAACATAACGTTCAGGACAGACGTAACGTTACTACATTTGCAGTGTAAAGCAGCCCACAACACCATTTCAGTTATCATTTTAAGCTGACGTTACTCTCACCATTATCATTCTCGATATGTCTTTGCAGTCCTCTTTTCTTGCAGCTCGTATTTTAAAATGCATGTCTGCGGCAGTTACAAATAACAGTTTTTATCTGTCCAAGAGCCACACTTTCGGATCCTTTCCAACTTCTCTTTTCCACGCGAGAAAAACAGGAAGTGCTGCCGGTGTCGTGATTTAATCTTCAAAATAAAAGTTAATCAATTTAAAAATCAATTAAACGATTTAATTGATTTATTATATACACACGTAGATAATTTGTAACTCGTGGCTTAAATTGTTCCAACTGCAATGCCCACCTGATGTCATAGTTAGGACCCAAATGATCATTGTATTGTATCTCTGCATTTTTCACATTTATTTCTGGTTTTAGTTCTTGAACCCTGGACACCAAAATGTTAACAATGTTGTCTCAAATGTTAATCACAATGACACTAGGTTTTCAATGCTATATTTTTAACTGTTACCCCACCACATATTAGGGGTAATGCTGTACTTTTTACAACACTTTACTAGTTAACCATAAAAAAAAATCCCCCTTATAGAGATTTTAAATGCAGGACCTCAATTTGTGATGGAGTATTACTTACAGTATGCTATTTGGGAGATAAATTCAAACAAAAGTTATGGGTACTTTTTCCATCACTGACAGGAATAATGGCTTCTTATGCATTTTCCCTTTTGCTTTTGCACCAACTATTGAGTTTCTTCTTAGAATTGCTGTTTGAATACTCATGTTTTTTAAAGTTGCAACACACACAAACAACACATATGCATACTGATGCATAAGCTAAGAATGATTGTAGTGAAACTGAAATTATATATAGTAATAAAAGCCATGGGAAGACCTCTTTGGCTCCCTGTGGGAATTATACATCACTCCCAAGCCTCAGGTGTGTTCACAGACACCAAGTATTTGCATGGGAGAGAATATATAATTACTCTTCATATTACCTAAACTTAAAGAAACTGGTTTGCTAATTGTCACATCAAAATCTGTCTTGGCAGAAGTGATTACGTCAAGCGAGAATAATGCAATAACATTTTGAACAGTTACTGAAGATATTTAGTATTTAAATATCAACAACAGAAAAAGTTTTATTTGTAGATAGCAGACAAACCCATGTAATATTTTTTCTATTAACTGTAACTGAAACACGAGAGACACATCCAGACAAGGCTTTCATACAAAATCTGATTTATTTTAGCGTAAAAAAAGAACATGAAATCAATTAGAATATAAGCTGAAACATTACAGAACTCACAGATGGACCTCAGCTTTCATTGGGGATTAACATACAGTATTTACAATGTCACATTTGCTCTTTATCAGTCAAGAGTTCAGATATTCCCCTTCATCCCACTCCAGAGTTTACCCCTTTAATTTCAGCCCAAACAGACCTCCTTGTATGTTCAGCTGCACCATCATGGTAAAAAAATCTCCACTATCTAAACAAGTCTCAGTGTGGCGACTGTGTGCTTGCTCCAGGAGACTCAGACCTGTCTAGCTTCATCCCTGCTTCTAGTGGGGTTGTGGAAATCGAGGTTGGTAGTACAGAGCTCTTGTTCTCCAAAGATGAAGAGGAAGACTGGGGCAGAGATACCACTATGTACTTCTGCATAGGTCGTGAGGCTGCTAATCCAGGACCACTGCCAGACTCCAGTTTCACCAGGGGCTGTAAGGTTGAAGTGGCGCTGGGAACAGTGCTAGTGACTGGTGAGGCTGACTGGGAGGAACTGATGGTGATTACCTGAAAGAAAAACAAAAAGACAGAAATAAATTTGTAATCTGACTTTTTAATTTTGTTGACAGAAAAATTTATTTGAGAACTGAAGTTTCACAACATTCTGTATTTTTTTAAAGATTGCAATCAGTCAATTATATGTTTGTTATGGATACTTTTTTGTTTTGGAATTTTTTATTTTAATTTTCAAAATTTTTGTGATTTTTCTTAGATGCTCTGCTTGAACCTTGTCCCCACTCACACCTATATTGCTTGCATCGTTATAATAGCTGCTATTTTTGAGATGGTGATAGAAAGATTAAGTAAAACTAAAGATATATATTTGAGCATTAAACAAAATGCATGTGAGAGTATCCTGTGGTGATTTTCACCATGTTGATGTGATTTAAGGAACCTGCTGAGTTGAGGCAGCTCCTGCACTGGTTGCCATGACGATGTACTTCGTTGCCGGGGGAGATGGCTGTGACGGGGTGCCTGGTCGTGGGGACATCAAGGTGAGGGAGCCTGGAACCTTAATGATACTGGGAGTGCGAGGCCCCGTTGACCCACTTAACCCACTTTGTGAGACTGTAAGGGTGGGACGGGGCTGCAAGAAAGAGAGTTTATGATGAACTGAGTGCTGGTTTACTTGCACATTATTCTGCAATGTTTGAATTATACCCTAATAAAACCCATTAATGTTTCACAGCATCTTTCACATTTTTTAAACAACATTTTCAACATCAATTTACCTGAGTGATTGTTAATGTGGTTCTGTTGACCTGTTGAGCTTGCAGAGCTGCTTGAGTCCTGGCTTTCATTACATGGGAACAAAGCATGGGTCCCAGGTAACCATAGTCCGTCCGATACTGCTCCACATTGTCAGGCTGAGGTCGGATCTTGGCAATAACACTTGCACAGTGTTTCTTTAAAACAAAAACACATTTTGTGTTAAACATATTTGGGATGCAATCTACTTTTTAATGCAAAATAATCACAGAACTTGATTCATTACCAGCAAGAGGCTTTGAACATGGTCAGCTCCTATCTTATCAATATTGGAGACCACCTGTCCCTCCATCACTGCTTTGATGCGAGCGCCCTCTACAGAAAGCCGAGGAAGGATCAACGTCTTGATCACCTACAAAAGGACAAAATCTGACAGTTGGTGTTGATGGAAAAGTGTAAAAGTGACAAAGATTAAAGGAAAAAAGAATCACACTCACATCAGCTCCTAGTTCAGCAAGTCCAGCAATGCAGCCATAACGTGTTGTCCACTGGGTTTTGTCATCCAGCCAGCTCTAAGAAGACGTGTCAGTCCGGTTAAGTTTGTGCAGTGTTGTGTCAAAGTTTGATATAAAGAGAGTAATATCTATGTCGGACATGCTACCCAAAATGCAGTAATCTGCAGCCAATAATAATAATTGCATAATAATTTGTTTTCCCATTTTCATGCTTGGAAACATAGTTTTTTAAAACCTTAAGAAATCCATTATTAAAATCTACTGATTACAACTATTCAAGACTAGGTAAAATGGGTCTTTTTGCCACCTTTTCTGTTGATCATCCAGATGATTATAATAATAAATCAAGGTGAAGTGTTATCTCAGTTATAATAAAAACTATTTTGTGTCACAACTTGGACTGTGTGTGTATACCTCCATATTTTTGAAAAGGAAATATACAATACAAAAACCCACCTTAGTAAGAGTCTTGGTGATACGAGACTGGATGTTGTTTGTTGTGGTACTGAAAGTTTTACAACTTTGGGCCATTAGACGAGCAGCAAAGTCTCTTAAAGCCCAGTGGTTGTCCACATCTGGTCGCAAACACAGCTGCTTACTCACAATACATGTTACCACAGCTGGGATGAGCTCATGTAGCTACAAACAGAAAGAGAAAATTAAAATGCTAAAATCAAGGTGTTTGTCTGGATTACTCCGGTCAAAAAACATTACAACATTTGGTTTTCTTCACTCACATATTTCTCCAAATACAGAGTGGGGTTGTCCATCAGAGCTTTAACCATTCGCATTAGATAAATGAGTAGAGCCAAATTGTTCTGCACAACATTTACACGAACCTTTGAGGAGAGAAAAAAAGTCAGTACATTGAGCTGCTACATACTTTGGGTATATTATACAAGTTGAGCAATGTTTCAGAGCATTTAACAGAAGTTGAAAAAGATGCTCACTCCTTCAGAAATAAATGTGCTGAATCTTGGAAGCATCTGATACAGTCCAGGATCTGTAGCAATGCTCTGTAAAGCTTCCTGAATGAAACATCAAAAAACATTTATGAAACCAAAAATAACATAAAAAACAAGGTTTTAACAACTATGGATAATATTGCAGAATATAGCTTTTATTTCTTGAAGACTGTAAAATGTTGCAATTTCATTTCTGTATTAACAAATAAAAATGTAATATTTATTAAAAAAAAAAAACATGTTATGTTTTAATAAAGCATGTACATAATAGACCTCATGTACAGACAGACAGGCAGAACTTACAGCTCTCTTAGCTTCACATGAGCCAACACATGCTTCTGTGATTTCCTTGTAGTAAAGCTGCTGTTCCACAGACAGCTCATGAGTGCTGCGTGGCTTCAACCGTATTAGACCCTTATCCTTTCCTGAAAGAGACAGAAATAAACATGGGATTAAGAAGACAAACATGATCATAAAGGATTATGAAAGAGAGAGAGGGAAGCAAGGTAGGAGAACAAGAAGAAACACAGAGAAAAGATGAGTTTTAATATACCACAAGTATATTAAAACACAAGTTTTTGACTCTTCAGATAAACATGACCTGGATGAGTGAGAATCTACACAGATACAATATACCACAAGATACTGACCTTTGCCATCAGTAGCCGTTGCCCCCTGACCCTTGCCTTGAATCGTACCTTCCTCCTCCTGACCAGGTTTGACAACTTTGAGGGGCTCTGTAGATTCAAGCTTTTGTTGCTCTTTTGGCGCTGAAACGGCACAAAGACAATTAAATTACAAGTTTTTCCTCCAGATATGTTTTTGCTGATGAAAGAAAATGTCAACAAAACTCACCTGGTGGTGGATTTTCTGGAATAGCAGGCTGCACTCCCTCAATGCTTAACCAGTGGGCTGTGGATTAACAAACAATTAAATTAAATAACCTTACACATCATACAGTTAAAGAAAACAATACAACATTCTGGAGTATAAAAGTATGCATGAAAGTATGTAGTGCAGAGTACTTGGGTACCTTTGAGAGACACATCTAGTGGAACTCTGGGGAGTGGTGTGTTGATAATGTCACTGAGGTCTACTTCTTTTTCCTCATAGAAATGAAGTTCTCTTCCACCACCACTTGCAAAGCGAAAAGGGATAAACTCTTGCGACTGGAATCCGTACAGGGGCTATGATGAGAGGGATTTAAATAAAAAAAGAGATTCACTTCATGCTTTCCTGAAAGAAACATTCATCAAATGGTTAACTATGCAATTAAAAACTCTATTTTTATACTAAGTTGTGCAACATCTCCCTTACCTCCACGTTTTTGAGTTTAAGAGCATTATCTATGTCACTGGTGGTTAATTTACGTCTTTTGCCATGATGCATGAATTTAAGAGCATCCTGTGTAGAAAGCAAACAAGAAAAAAATCGAACAGAGTTTTAAAAAATGCAATGATGTAAAGTGAATTCAGACATTTAACAATGTGATTTCAAGACAATTTACTTGTTAACAATAGGTTTTAATTAATTATCTGTGATTTACCTGTGCAATTTCTTTGATCCTGTAGCTGACTTCTTCACTTAGGGCTACGCAGCTCTCCTCTTGTAACTGCCCCACTCCCACAGACTCTGCCATGGCCTTCATGGACTCTGTGGGCAGGATGACCGAGCATTGCTTCTGCCGACGCTCCTCTGCCATGGCTAAAAAATACACAGGTCTTACTTATCTAACTCAAACCAAACTTGAATGTTTAATTGTCAATAACAAATTCTCAATGGGTTAAAGCCACAATCACATCATGACATATTAATTGACAGGACTAGGTAGTTATGTGATGGTTCAGCTAGCGTTCTTAACAGTCTTATATATATATATATATATATATATATATATATATATATAAATATCCTAGCAGTAACAGTCTCTTGCTGTGATATAAGAGATGTAAAGAAACATTCAGCAAGAATTGTTTATTTACCCTGACACCTTCCATTTTTAAAATAAAGATGTTCTACACTGTCCACATCCACAATTAGTTTTATTATTTACGATTGTATTTGTGGAAGAAGTTGAAATATGCAGTTTAATATCTACGTTAAGCTACGTCAAAAGTCTATTTTAAATATTAACTTAAAGAGGATACTTTGAAGTTTTGTATCTGTTCTTAGAATATCATTTTGTAGAAATTGGCATAAGTGCATTTTTTGTTATCAGTGTCAAAATATCCTGATAACATCCATTCTGAATGAATACTGTGAAACTATGCAACAGGTCAAACCCCGATGACTGAGAGATAAAAACTTTCTAAAACTAGTTTTCATACGTCATGTGTGTAAATAAATACAATGAGCTTTACAGAAGGCGATGAACCAGCTGTAACATTGAATAACATCCGACAAGCTAACTAACGTTAAAGTTACACATTATAGGCAAGCCATATCAACGGTTTGTGCGATCTAATACAGAAACTACATTGCAAATTGAAAAAATCGTTACTTTAAAGTCGCTTGGCGATGCAATTTTTCTAAATATCAACTTAAAGTGACCTGCATTTTCTGTATGTTAGCTTAAATGCTAGTAACTTAGCATCGTTGACGTTTTTACCTGTGTGAAGTTTCAATCTCCTGTCTGAGTTTTAGCTGCGACCTACACGAAAAACAACATTAATGCTGAGGTTTGAAACGATAATTTTTTCGCAAAGCTAATACTTCTCTATGAAAATCCATCTCTCGACAATATTTACTAACTATTTTACGGTTTGCAGCTTACACATCCGTTTGTGAATTAGCGCTTGTATTCCATCGCCATTTTGAATGACGTTCAGGTTGTAATATCGCGAGATTATGATTTAGATCCTTATGGGACATCTGCTTATCAAATGTAGCTTTTACAAATAAATTTAAAAATGCGCAAAAATGCCAGAAAAAAACAAAGACATTTGTTAACTATTTTCATATTATAACCTTATTAAATGACCATTTTCCTAGTGAACACCGTCCATTACACAAGGATTCTACCCTTACCGGAACCAATGCTATCCTCAAGTTTACGGAGTGACCCTTTGACGTAGCAACAGAGACAAATGTCAGGAACGTGGAAGGACATTGGCAAAAGCAATCATGTATAGAGTTTTATTTCGGACTGTGTACACTGCTCGAAATTCTTCAGCAAGTGTTTACGAATCGTGTGTATTGCCGGCTAAATGCAACAAATCTAATGCTCTAGCTATAAGGTGAGTTTGCATGTGTGTTGAAGGGACACTTGAAACAAAGCGTGAGTAATTTACGCTAGCTTAGTGGTTACTTGTATTGTTAAATGATGTATTACAGTTGTGGTAAAAGTTAAGTAACATTTCTAGATCGTAAGACATGTCCATTAAAATAAGCTTATTCAATTAAGCTATGAAGAGGACAGCTCGTCATTAGCTTACTAAACCTGAACTGGTGGGGCGGGACATTTTGATTGACACGTCTTTGATTCGTTTCCATGGTTACATGGATGCTTAGTTTGGATTGTATAAATCATAAATAAAACCATGCATAAAAGATGGTCTAATTTCACGACCTGGTTATTGGAGAAGTCAGCATCCTCTGACAGATGACAGTGTTATAGACAGAAAAGTTAACTGAAGAAGAGACATTCATACAAAGATCAGTATGTTGATCTTCTTAATTCTTCTGCCACAGTTGATATGTGATGTGAGCCATAAAGAGCCAGGCAATGTAGTGTTTGTTGCTACAATTACAAATGAAGTATTCCTTATTGTTTTATTACATCATTAATAATCATTTTGCAGGAAATCTGCTTATGTCTTGGAAGTGTTGCCCACTCTTAACAGTAATTTTTTTCAGTATTTATTACAGTAATAATAGCAACCCCTGTGATGATTAACTCTGTTTTTATCCTACACAGGGTTGCAAATGGAGCTGAAGTCAGAGCCCTAAACACAAGTTCAGTCAGACTCTGTGAAAAGAAAAACAACGTTGGCCTCTCTAATGAAGATGATGGAACCAATGCAGAGAAAGTGGTTGAGCCCAAACAAACTCCAACCTTGGAGACACAGAAATCTGAAGATGACGGCAAAATTGTTAAGATGGCAGAGCAAAATGAGGAGCCAGTGGTGACAAAAACAGATGATGGAAGCACCACACAGCAGCAGTTGGACATTAAAACTGAAAAGGTAGTGGCGCCTCAAAAACAAGTGAAGACTGACATGGCTAAGAGTGGGAAAGAAGGTCTTCTTGACCTTCTTGGAGCAATGAAGGTGGAAGTTACCAATAAGCGAAGGCTAAAAAACTTAAAGGCAAAGCAATTATTTGAGTCTACCCCTGTATCAAACCCATCCGCCATGGAGAGTACCATCAGTATGTTTCAGCAGGCTACAGGGGAGGCTTCACCACAGAGGTAAGAGAGGGTTTAAACTGGGAGAAGTTATTTATCAGGTTGCATTGCCTTCTTAAAGTTGAGGTCTTTTAGTTTTCTGCTTCTTCCACAATCACAGTAATGAAGTGTTTGCTCTCACCTCAGCATGATGAGATGATGAGTGGCAAGTTTGTGCCTCTTGATCACCTTTCATCTACTGACTCCACCTTCTCCATGTCGTATGTTTTGTTTTTTTTTAAGTGAGACACTGGATCCTGAACTGGTTGCAGCTGCATCTGCTGCTGCCTCCACTCTGCCCAACCGCGGCCAGGCAGTGTCTGAGCTGCTCAGGCAGCTCAGGCAGCACGAGTCTGTCACCGAGGCTCAGAAGAAAGGCGACGTGAACAACCTCGGGTATGTGTCTACTATCTTTCTCTTCTATGCGCAAGTCAGTAGAGTGAATATTTCATTTTTAAGTGTCACATTTCTTTCGACTCTTTTTATTCTGTAAAATGGTGAATCAATGTATAATTAACATTACTCGAACATTTCTCTCTTAGAGTAATTATCGCTGACATGAGGGTTGGAAAGAATCCAAACCGACAGAATGCTTGGCCGGCAAATCAGATCCGGTTTGATGATGACGGACGAGGGTACACACACGACAGAGGAAGCACTGCTGACCTGAATGGTGCCCAGAGAAGGCAAATACTTTTGATCACATCTTTACTTGGATCGTTTTTAAGATAGCCTGTGTTTTTAATGTATGTTTTATCTTTTAGGAGGAACTTGCTTTCAGGGAAAAGACTAAACATCTTCTCTCCCATTACTGATGAGAAAGAAGTTGAATCAACAGCTGGTAATAGAAAATGTTGTTTTTTTTCTTTTAGCCTTCTATTCTTGTGACTGTGATAGTAAGCAATTTATTGCTTTGTATATCTGGATAATTTCTGGTCCTAAGGACCTTTTTTTGGGGTCAAATTTATGATAAAGAAGTGTCATGCATGGTCACAAACTCTTGCAAAGAGAATAGAGCAGCATCATGTACACTTTATTGGATGCTGTCATGCATTTAGACTCTGTCTCTCCTAAAATAATTTAATTCCACACTGCAAAAGCTTATTGGGATATCTGCCTATAACTCTGCTGTCATATTGTAGCACGACCAACTCTTTGGGACATGGACTTTGCTTATCAGTTATCACAGTCGACCAATAAAATGCCCCGCAATGGGCTTGAAGAAATGATCCAGTGGACCAAAGAGGGAAAAATGTGGCATTACCCAATCAACAATGAAGCTGGTGAGTAGCGGTTGTATGTAGAAATTGATACAAAGAATAATAAAAAAATCTGGCCAAAACACACTTACAGTGTCTCCTTGCTCTTTGTTAGGCCTTGAGGAGGAAGCCAGTGTCTCGTTCCATGAACATATCTTCTTGGAGAAACATTTAGAGGAGGGTTTCCCCAGTCAGGGGCCGGTGCGTCACTTCATGGAGCTCGTGGTGGCTGGTCTCTCCAGAAATCCTTATCTGACCATCCAACAAAAGAAAGAACACATTGCCTGGTTCAGAGACTATTTCCACCAAAAAGAGGAAGTCCTCAAAGAGGCTGATGTTTACCTCAGCTAAGCTTGAGACAGTCACCCATGTTTTGTGGACTCATGAAAGTAAAACCCATTTACTCAGTGGAGCTTTGCAACTGTGATCATCTTTGCCCATTTAGTTTAACAGCTTTCACTAGAAACACAGCTTGGATTTTCCAACTCTTCCAGGAGGTCTTTTAGGGTTTTGACTGGCATCAAGTCTTTTTCCCAGTGTCAAACATCCTACTTCTACTGTTTCTGAAATGTAAGACTGAAGAACCACTATTTAATCACTTCAGCATTGGTTTGTCACACAATAAAGGAAAAATGTGCAGAGATGAAAATAAAGATTTGCTTATAAATGTGCTTGTACAAAGTTTACAGACATTGTAAAGCAGCAGTAATGCAGTCATAGCTTCATGCTTCCTTCATTTTTTTAAGGAGACCCACATGTGCCGCTAATTGTTTATTCACACAGGAAAATAACTAGCTGTAAAGTGTCCTTTACGACTGTAATGTATCCTAATGTGACATTTTCAGAGAATGGAATATCAAACATGTTCCAGGAGCAGTTATGTTCATGCCATGTTATTTTATTGTTTTAATGTCAAAGATCATACAAACACCTGCAATCATGATGAATGGTGTTTTCCCAGGCAGGTCATGAAAAAAGTATAAGCTGTGTGCAGCATCTAGGGCCTCAAACCGGGGTAACATAAGAAATGTAATGGGACCATGAACCTTATGCCCTTGATGAGGAAAAGTGCTTTTAATATTAAAAACATGTTAACAGTGAACCACACAGATTCCTTCTGGTCTAAAAGCCCCATCAGGGGTCTATTGTCTGAGAAAGTGTGGAAAACGAGAGCTTGACATTTGAAAGTGCCTCATTTCCACATTTTGTTCACTTTCCTTGAACATTTGAGATTGGCATGATAAAATGTTGGCAATCAAACTCTGGTTCTATTGACCTTCTCAAGTGGAGGAAAGAAAGGAATGTTTGTCTGTAGAGTAACCTGGTACTGTTCATTTTTTTGTATGCAAATAACCCACTAGATGGCACTACTGAAACTTCTGATCCCATATAAGTTGGCATTTTTCCCAGTTTTAATGACAGGCTGAGATATTTTAGCAAAAAGCTCTTTGTGTGATGCGATAACATGTTGGAGTTAATATATTAAACAGTATAAAAACCTGAATATGACTGTCCAACCTTTAAAAACTACATTGTCATAACTTTTTTGCAGTTTTTGCAGTGTTTTTGATATTAAAAGCTAAAAAAAAAATTAAAAACGGCAACTGATGGGTGGACTGTTTATCAAAGTGAAGATTTTTGAGGGAAATACCCAACCACACACTGTAAACATGTTGTGAATCTAATAATAGCTCACCTGTAAAGAGTTATTACTTAACAAACCACAACAGATGTTGATGTGACAGAATGAACATAAAACAATAAGAATCAGTCACTTTTATCCAAAAATGACATCAGGAGATTTGTCGCATTTTACCCACTGCATCATTTAGCCAACACACTTTACTTTTTGCAAGGATGGATGTCTTGCAGGACTGTAATTCGTGGCTGAACATTTAACCAAATGCACAGTTTCCCTTGAGTCTGTATAACCTCTTAAGACTTCACGGGAAATTTAAATGAAGAGCATAGATATGTGCCAATTAAGCATCTAAGTCGACTGCAAGTGTAAATGAAATAAAACTGCACATGTGATGCATTTTTTTAAAAAAAGAAGGTCAGTTTATGGACTTTTGCAAACACAAGAGCACTTGAATGCATCGCGAGGTTGTACAGCTCATAAAACTGTGCCTGTGAATGGGCAGTGAATGCAGCATCAGACTATGCGAGTGTGACTATTGACAGAGCGGCAGACTTGAGAGTTGCAAGTTGTCGATGCAGAATAATGTGCACGCCAGTGAGGACACAACGGAACAGCTCTCGGACTTTTAAACAAGAAACCTCTTTGGCTTAATATTGGAAATTTGTACGTGAACGCAACATTTTACTTTTAACATTTTTTACTTTTATCACCTGTGGGATTTTTTCCCTCTCGCGTATCAGTATTTTCTGTGTATGTGAGCGCCTCTGTGAAAGAGTCGGTTTAACCCTGACATGGCTGAGGTACCGCCACCACAAGTCGACATAGACCCGGAATTCGAGCCTCTTTCCCGTCCACGATCCTGCACCTGGCCGCTGCCCAGGCCGGAGCTCAACGACCCGGCAAGCTCCAACACCTCCTCCCCGACACCGTCGGTGCAGCAGGAGCCAGGAGGAAACGCCGAGTTCATAAGTAACCTCAGCTTGTTAGAGGAGGACTTTGAAGAGTATGCCGAGCAGAAACCGCCAGTGCCCTGCAGTGATGTTCACTGTCGGGAAGGGAAATGTGTGCATCTGCATCACCACCACCACCATCATCTTCAGCAGCAGCAGCAGCAGCAGCAGCAGCAGCTCCCGAGTCCGCAGCTGCCGCCTCAGCAACAGGTGCCTCCTCCCGGTGTCGCACCCCTGGGCAGCTCCGGTCAGAGAAAGAGCAGCTCGTCCCGTCGTAACGCCTGGGGCAACATGTCGTACGCTGACCTGATTACCAAAGCGATAGACAGCTCACCGGAGAAGAGGCTGACGCTGTCACAGATTTACGACTGGATGGTCAAGAGCGTGCCTTACTTCAACGACAAAGGAGACAGCAACAGCTCCGCGGGCTGGAAGGTGAGTGACTGCGTGCGCGTGAGGGTTTGTCAATGAATGCGTGAGCACACGAGCGTCCAACTGCGATGTAGCTTTGTTCACTTTCAACAGAAAACAAATCAAACTAAACACATGGAACATACTCTTGTGAATTTTTAAGACTAGAAGCTCATAACAGGAAACAAAAAACTAATCTGATGTTAAATTTTAAATACCATGTGCAGATGACTTCTAAAATCCACCCAAGCCCTTTTTCACGTCTAGACTACAAAGTCCTAATATTTGCAGACAATATACCTCATATTTTTTTAGCATCTGACGGCACTTGTGTAATTTTCAAACTTTTTTGCACATTTTAGTGCAAAGTTCTGCAGCATGCAGATTCATTGCTTCTGCAGTCCTGCTCAAAATTCAGCAAATGGTACTTTAAATCAGTTGCTCTCAAAACAACAGTTTGAAACCAGGCTCCATTATATTTGTACCAAATACTTTCATAGCTTAAAGGACATGTAGGAACTAAAAAAACTTTTAAATGACCTTATGACAATAACAGGCATACGATTTATGATGGTTGAATATCCTATAAGTAACACCTGTCCCTAACTGACAACAGCAAAACACCTGGTGTGGCTTTCCTAATTATGATGTTGTCATTCCAACATGACTGAGCAATTAATGAGATTTCATGAGAATGCAGAAGCACCTTTCTGACCTAAAAGTGTGTATATATATATATAATGGATCCTTTATTCCCCACTAGACAGCAGGGTTTTAACCTGGCTTAAAAAGGCAGTAATGCATAACACAGTTCAGCCTTGATATTACATTACAGTCACTGAGTCCAGTCTGACAGGCAGCATGCTTGTTTCAAAAGGGGGGGTTTAATGCTGATAAAATTGAGTGCACTTTTAGTGTTTAGTGGTGGCTATTAATCAGAAATTATACAATTATATAAAAATTAATAATTGAAAAATAAACATTTTCTCTCATTTTGACTATCAGGGAGTGTGAGTGAAATATTTTTCTTGTGTTAAAAGTTAATCAAATGTAGGTTTTGCAAAGTTTCTGAACATGACGGTTCACAGCTACTTTTGAATTTAGCTGCTGAACTCTGGCATGTCAGTAACCTTTGATGTTTTGGAGAGGTTTCCTCTCTCAGTGGTAGCACACGCCTCACTGCTTTGTCAATCAGAAAACATAGAGCTTTAACGCAGCAGAGGACCAGCTAGCAAGTTTCACTGTTAACACCCACTACGTGAGGCTGAGAATGTTTCTGTCTGTACATCGTGGTTAGAACATCACAGCAACTGTAAGACTTGTCAACCATCAGTAAGCCAACGAGATGTTTGAGAATAAAGTTTGGTTGAGTGAGTTATGGTTATAGTCTGTTTTTTTTTTTAATAATGGGTAGCAATACTGTGCAGACTGACACAGATTTTAGACATACCTTTTCCTTAGTGGTAACAGTTTGGTTTAGTTTAATCATAAAACATTTGGACTCATGGTTTTGCAGCATTTTCCCAATCAAGGGAAACCTGGTACCATTCTGAAATGTGAGGGCTGTGAAAATGTATTGGAAAAGTTAGAAAGGCTTTTTTCATAATGCCCCATGTTAATCCAGTTCTTAGTATTGTTTGCAGGGAAAGGAAGTTACTCGGCCATGATGAGCTGAGAACAAAAGCAGACAGAAATTCAAAAGTGCACCAAGAGTAGAAGCCAGTCAAAATCTGCACAATCTATCAAAATCTAAGTCAAATTCATATTTCACTTTTGCAGCTCTTCCTGTGAGCGGTGCATGCTTGGGAGACATCATTTCAGAGTTATGTCAGGAAATGCCTTTGTGAACCTCAATCAAATATAGTTTTCATTGTCTAACACCCATTGTGAACAGCATGATCACAGCTTTTTTAATGACTTTTCTGCTTAACCTCCCTTTCCTCCTTTTCTCAGTCTGTCTGCAGCTCCTCAGCCGCACTTTGTCACATACAGTATAGTTACACCGACTGGTGTGAATGCTCACAGAGTTTTGCCAGGGAGGCAGCGTGGAGTAAACTGTTCGGAGCTCCTGCGACAATAACAGGAGGCGACACAAACAGCTCAATCAGTGTTTGGGAGTGTGTCGGAGGGGAAGGGGCTGGGAGAAGGGAATGCTGGGAACAACGTCAAACATCCTCCATTCCTGAGTTGTGCGCTCATATCTTTGTGTCCCTGTCTTCTAGAGTTTCCTCAGCGGATGCTACAGCTCAGAGAAAGGGATTGCTGCTCTTTTTTCCTATCACTTCCTACTCTGCCCTCTCTCAGGCCTTTGGCTGAAGGTGTTTGTGTTTGTTCAAGTGGAGTTCAGAGAGTTAGACTTTTCATAACAAGACCACTCGTGCATCGAGATCTGTAAATAAAGGGAAGTGGTCCATGTAGCTTTTATTATTATATCTTTCATGTGCACTCAGTAACATTAAACCATCAGTTCAACCAAACAATCATTGTATATAACCAAAAATACTTAAATTAAACGGAACCATCAACTCACTCAGTAACTTTTTAATGGATAACCATGAAATTGTGTACATATATTCTTGTTCCCCAGAGGATGGACCCTGCTGACTTTGGTGATCCCCTGACTTTTACTTCAACACCAAAGTCAGAGTCCCAAATGTGTTTATAATTACATTTTTTAACATCTGTTGAAAAAGAAAGAGATTATGCTTGATTTACTTTTTATGGCCCTGTGATGCTCAAATTATATGTTCTTATACAGGTATCTGCACTACAAGTATCTGGACCCTGTACTTTGCTCTGCTTGCACTGATGTTGGGTTTACTTTTGAATGTCTAAAACAACAAGTCAGTTTTGTTATTACTTAAAGTAGACATTTTACACGCTTACCACTTAGCTCAGTGTTAGAGGAAAAGGTTGTGCTGTAGCCGCTCTTTTCATCTTGTGCCATTCAATGAAGCAGCAAAGGCCCAATGGATTTTCATCAAGAACAATAGCCCCAGTTTGTTTATCTTTAATATTAAATCAACACATCTCTACTTCAACCTCTGCATTCCTAAACGCTGGCAACCTCACTGGGCCTTGGAACTACTGGCTGATAGTTATTTTTACGCTTTCCTGTTAAAAAGCACGACGGTCCCCCCACAATGAACTATGATGCATTTCCTGCCGAGTGGATGGAAAACAGTGCCATGTGTTAACATCCTCGCCCTGCAAAACACGAGGGTCAGGGCTGGAAAAAGAGGAGGAACCAGTAGCCGAGGCCATATATGGAATATGTTTGTGCATTTAATTCAATACAAAATCATTTTATTCCATTTTAGCATTCCTAACACATTTTAAAAGCAATTGCCAGTCTACTTATTGTTTTATTTTCACTGTCATGTACTGGTGTGTGTATTGACTTTAGAAGTGCCTTCATAGAAATGCCTGAGTGTCCCTGATTGTAATGACAGATAGAGATAAGCCAGAGACCTCATGGTGGGTGGAGGGCGTTGACTTTGTACCTCAGTGATTATACTGCTCCACCTAGAAAACTGAAGGTGGGTGGAGGGCAGGACGAGGGCGATGCTTTTGCTGCTGCTCAAGCTTCCTGTCGCCCTCATGTCACAGTGATTTTTTTGTTTCTCTCCAAAAATTATCTGGCCTCTTAGTGATCATGGTGCCTGAGAGGACGCCAGCCAAATGGGAGGACTGGTTCCCCTGGGATTATGTTGGTCTGTGAGTGTACAGCAGGGTACTTTACCATCTTACTGGTGCTGCCACTGTTTTTCTCAGTGGACTGTGACCTGAGTTTAACTGGTACAGAGGCTCTATGTTAGTGTCAAAACATGTAAATTGCATAAAAGTATTTTACGGTTTGATAAACTTTTTATAGGTGATGAAGTGTGTCAAGACCTTTGGATTGTTGTGCTACGTGGATATAAAAAAGTTTGTGGCTGTGTGCAGTCACTGTCTGTTGTGAAGTGGCTTATCTTTCCTAATTTAGCGCAAGACTCAAATCAGTAGTCTATTGATTTTGCCTTCAGGTGACTGATCTTTGCACACCGTGGAAACTACTAACAGACAACACTGATGATATTTATTTAGGAAGAGCTAAACTGCTGAGTGGAAAATCTTACACTTCCAACATTAAGGCAACACACTTTAGATCAAGTGACAGTGGATGAAAGTACATATAAGTGAAAGTGCAGCAGGGTGATATGTAGGTGAAAGCACCATAAGTTAACATTTGTCCCAGAATGGCTTCAGTTGCATTTACACACTGACTGTAAGTAATTTGTCCAATTTGAGATGTTTCTATTCTGTAAGTGTAGAATTAATAAGTATTAATAAAATAATTCATAAATATGACCAGAGATTAAGTTTACTGCACAGTTAAGTGAGGTAAAAAAGCATCAGTCACTCTGTTCGCTCAGACACTTTGGTCTAGTTCTAAATATCTCAACAACTATTGGATGGATTGCTGTAAAATCTGGTTCCCCTTAACAATTTGCGGTTTATGACCAAAGACCTACAAAATAGTCTCATTAGCCTCAGCTTTATGTTGTGTTGGGAGTTGTCATCAAACTAGGTCTTTTGTTATTGTTTTGATAGAGACATCTAGCATCAGAAAAAATGCATTGTGCATTTAATTACAGCCTAATAGAATAGCTAGCATGGTTGTAGCCTATTCAAAGTAATCTATTAAATTAGAGTTGAAATTAATTTCTACTGTTTTAGTTTTATTTTCCACTTTTTGTTGAGAAAAGTGTTGACTTTAAAGTAAGTAGCCTTTAAAGATGAGTTTAATAGTTGGCTTATGAACTCAGTTGGGTTCACAGGCTTGAAATAGAAGAGAAAAAAACTGAATAACTGCTAGCTATTTGTCTTGGGATCACAAGGTTAAAAAGAGAGGCCTGCCCTGAATTCAAGAGGCCCACTGAAAGCTCAAAGTAACCCCATGAAGAAAGGGAGGCTCGGGGCAGGGGTTTTCAAAGAGAGGCGAGCATGGCTTGAGGGAAGGAGGGGAGCAGTCAGCTGACTGGCTGTGGGTTGAAGCCTGTGTACAGTCCGGCTGTCTACACATGTGTGAGTCTGTGGAATCTGTGGCACGTGGGTTTCTGCATTGTCCTCCAGCCTGCACAGGACAATAATCCCCCTATATATTATGTTCACAAAAAGAACCTGGCCTCAAATCCATTATGCAAAACATAAAGGACATGGGTGCTGAGGGACGCAAAGAAATATGGTGTGAAGAAAGAGAAACAGGATCAAGAGTAAGTGAGATTAGTGTCCAATCCTGCAAACAACTTAGCTTTTTAACCCTTAAAAAATGTGCAGAGAATGTTACTCTCCAGATTAGTTTGAAAAAGATTACAGCTCAAGTTTAATCACCTTTGTATTCCTGATTGTTCAGTATTATTTGAGTCAGGATCATGTGTGTTTTTTAATCAGTAGCACGTCACATAGGGATGTTTAACTGTGTCCGTCATTCTCATTTGGCCCCACGTTGTTTATCTAAAGCTGAACTTCCAACACAAAGCTTCTCATTCCTCTCCATGGTCCAACTTTGAAGTCCTTGCAGAAGTAGGTCACTCAGTTTGATGCTCAGTGTTAATGAAGCAGCTTGCATTGTGCCTGGAGTCATGAAGAGGCACTATGATCTCCACGCTTAGCTGGAGGGCTCATCTTCCTCCGCGGCCGTGCTTGCCTGTTTAGCGCCCTGTAGCAGACAGCTCAGGTCTCACGCTCATTTTCAATGCTGCTTTGCTTCCTGGGTCAGAGGAGATGAGGGGGAGGGGTGCACAGGAAGACACTGTCAGGAAGTGGCTTGTCCTTTTACTGTAATCTCTGCCAGTGTTGAGTTCTCTCATTTATACCAGATATGACTGGTGTGTAGTGATGAAAATATGGCAGCAGACATAAATTGTCAGCCATCTACATAATTACAACACAAAATGGTACCATACAGCATGTGGATAATGCACTTATACAACAGGCAGTCTCAAACTTGTCTCACAAGATTTGTTATTGTTTGCTTTGACAAATTTCCCTTTTCTTTTATCAGCAGCTGGTGTCATGTGACCACTTGGGCCTTTACATTCTGCCTTGCATGTCAGTTTGACAGGAATCATTTTCACAATACTATCTTACAGCAGAATTGTATGGAATGAACATACAGTTCAAACATTTTACAAAATTGATGGTTCTGAGGAATTTTATAGGAGCTATATTTAACAATTTAATACCAATAACAACACAAGTCCTATATAGATGTCAAATTAGTACTGTGACCTTTAAGTAAAGGGTTAATGTCCAGTGCAATAAAAATCCAAGAGTTTATGACAGTGTAATGATTTTAAATGATAGACATAAAACTGTTTCCATAACAGTAGTTAGACTGAGGCTTCTGGGCTGAAAACCAGGAATCTTAACCGCCAGACCATACAAGACCTGTGCATCATAAACACAGCACTTTACATCACTCTTGTGCATTTTATAGTCACCATGGATCAAATGACTTGAAGTAGATTTGACCACACTTGAAACAAATCCATGAGAGTTTTAAAGACTTGTATGGAAACTGGTGCTTAAATGTTACACGCAGCACTTTGAAGTTAAAATGAACAATATCAGGTATTTAAGTTTTGTTGTAAATGTGTAAGAATCTTTGCATGGTGTAATTCACACTATTAAACCACACTAAATATCAGTTTATTATTATTACATTATATCTGCGGCTCGACATCATGATCTGCAGTATGTAACTATAAAAAAAGTTAGCATTAATACTGTGATTTAAAAATTGACATGTCGCCAATAGGAAGTTGCTCTGTTCATTTACTGGGTGTGAGTAACACCAAGTTGGCAGAGGTCTGCAGAAGAAAGTAGAAGAGTATATTTTCTGCATGGCTGAAAACTCTGCAAGCCAGCATGTGGTCAACTGGTCAAAAGTTTTGCCACAGCTAAGCTGGTCAGTGGCAGCCAAAAAGATTAGCATACTTCCTTATTTCACTGTTAATGTGTTTTTGATTTATGGACAATTGTTCCATGTGTTTCCTCATTCTTTACTACTTTTGTTTAAAAACCTCTTAGCAGAAGCAACTCAGCAGCTCTTGGGGCGGATGCACCCAAAACTGAGGTCAATGGAGCTCTGATTAGAAGTAAAAGAAAAAAAAAGATTATATCACACTCAATCACTGCTGTTATAAGCAATAGCTTACAGTGTGATCATTTAACTCTGAAAGAAAGAAAAAAAACATTGTATGAATGATCATTCAAAGTCATTTACAAAAGTTTTGCACTATTCTTTAAGTACTCAGGGTTTCTCTTCTACAGCCTGAATTGGTCACACATCCGTTCAAAGAATTCTTATTTTTTGCTTTAAATGTGAAGTTTTTTGGATTAAGAGGAACTATTTATAGAAATGGAATATAATGTTCAAAGTTATATGAAGTCAAAGTCCACCATATTGCACCACTATATTTCTTAAGGAGCCCAGAACGGACAAAGCAAATACTGGCTCTAGAGGGCCTTTTACACTTTGTGCAAGTTTTGCTGCCACTCTTGAATCTTCTGCAAACCTGAAATTGGAGGTTAAGCAGAGGGATATGAGGTCGCATGCAATGTGCAACTTTACCACTAGTTGTCACTTTATCATACACACTGGAGCCTTAAGCCTCAAACCAACTATTTGTGTCTAAAACCAATTTTATTATGGCCAAAATGCTCTAAACAGAATGGAACCAGTTCCGCGTTGGTATAACATTTTTGTGAGTGTACTGAGATTCGCAAAGGTGTGCCTAGCATCAAATGTTTTGCTTTTGAGAGGAGAAATTGTGCTGCTCCAAAGCTTCTAAGTTACACAGTCTCAATTCAATATTTCTGTGACTGTAGCTTCAGGCCTGGTGGTAGATGCAAATTTGAGCTTTGAAGCTTGATTCTTTTTTCCCTCCAGTTTTCCATCACAACATCAGGCCTCATCATTGATATAAAACTGGGTAACTGATTTGAGTAGCAGCTGGTCTCCAGCAGTCGGTCTCCTGGGGGATCCTCTGGCTTGTCTGTGGTTGTGTCTGGCAGTGTATGTAAAATGTTTGGACCAGTAGCAAGTGAGGCCACTTTCACTGTGGCTGCACCTGTTCCTGCAACCAGGCCCTGTTTGTTTACTTATACTGTGACCGTTACAGCAAGCCTCATGCTTCACTACACAAGAAACAGCAGCTGTGTCAGTTTGATTGTTTTGAAGACCAGTAGGAGGAGTCATTTCATGCCGCAGGCATTTGTTTTGATGATATTGATCACAAATGATTTTAAGACATTTGGGTACACTCGAGGAGTCGTTACATAGTTGAGTCTCCATAATCTGGTCCGCTAAGTGCTACCATGAGCTAAGTATCAGCAGGTGGACTCACAGAGACTCAGGCTACAGCATGCTGTTTAACATGTGGAATTCAGAGGGCAAACTGAAAATAGATTTAGTCAGATGCAAAAGATCCGTCCCATGTCCAGTGTCCCTGCACCAGGTGACCCACAGAAGGGGCAGTGTGACATTAGTACTCATATATTCCTATTCTTACTCCATTATTTGTGTCAGACGCAGCATGAAAAGATGTTCCTCTGCAGAGCTTTCTTTTCTTAATGGACAATAAACAATTAGGGTCGATCTGATACCAATACCCTACTTAAAATGCAAGGTCACAAGTCTATGAACTGATCTGATGCAACGAAATTTATTTACTTGAATAGGGATCTGGCAAACTTCAGGTATTGGAATCAGTATCAGGAAGGAAAAATAAATTTTATAATAATTAGAGCGTTACCAAGAACAACATATTTTCTTAGCATAAAATTCATTAAACTCAAGAGGCAAGAATCTGAAGAGATTTTCATTTGCTGAAAGCTAAGAATGATTCAGAATTGACTCTAAAAAAAGTTTTAAGTACAAAAACTCATGACCCCACCTTCACGCACAAACTCAATGCAAGTTATTTTGTTCTCAGAGCAGCAAATGGCAAAGGCAAAGAAGAATTATGTTATAGTAGACCACTCAACAATTACTCAATAGATCTTCTCTCTCAAACATTTATGTCACTTAGAGACCTTCATAATCTGTGCCTGGGAACGTCCCCAGTCGCCAAGAAAGGTCAATGAAGATCATTTAGATTTCTTAATACTCTACTTTCACACGAGCTGTCAGCTACAGGTACGCATATTTTACTACCTCAAAGTCGGTAAAAAAAGTGAGGCCCATAACAATCCGTTTTCAAAAAGGAGTTAAGCAACAATGATACATATAGGCCACCTTGGGTCGGGCTTTCAGAGACATAATGTGTGGGGCACCTCCTGAGTTAGTGAGTCTAGGGATGTCTTTTGTTCTCTTTGGGCTGAGGTGAGGTCTGTCTGAGACAAGGATTATCCCAGGCAGAGGAGAGAATAGTGCTTCCCAGGACCCAGTCATGCAGCCCGTGATCTATTGTAGTCTCTAATCAGAGGCTGAAGACATTTGCATATCACTAGTGATCTCAGTCATGCGTGAACAAGACATATTGTTTGGTTAGTGGAATAAAAGTTGGTTTTACAGAGTGCGTCTCTGCAGAACACTACTTAGATTTCAGGTCCTCTGCTAATGACTCATTTCCTGTCGTCAGTTACAGATTGATTGTGAAATGCAAAAACAGCCAAAGGGGGGAGAAAAGGTCATGAATTAAATGAACAAAAGTCAGACTGAGCATTGCACTTTGTGGCAGAGCAGTGAGCATTAACTCCACCTCATGTCTCTCCAGTCTGCATGTGCAGGATGTTCTCTGACACAGGAAGCCTTATTTAAAAGTTAGTGGAAGAGAAGGGAGGAGTCCATTTCGGGAGAGGAGGAGATGAAGGGGTTCTGTTGCGGTGTATCAGAAAGCAGACAGTCCGACCCAGCATGTCACATTCGATGCTTCTCCTCTTCTCTCTGTCCCTGTTCCATCTAACCTGAGTGTCGGCTGAGGAGCTCATGTTCAGCACACAGTGAACTCATTGACCTCCAGCTCTCCCAGCAAAAAAAAAAAAAACATCTCACTCACAGCACCCTCCCTAGCTGCACTTCGAACTCCATAACCTCCCCTCCTCGCTCTCTTTTTCAGTAAAAATTTCTCATTCATGCACAGCCTGCTGCCTCCATGCTAAGATCAGACCTCATAAGGTTGCTGACGTATAGTTTGAGGTCAGTGCTTTTGTGTGGGGGACAGTCATCCAAAATACCTTATTCTCACAATATTTTTAAACTTGTTCTTTTTCCACAATTATTGGAAGAGGAACATATACATTTACAATACATTTTTAATAGTGCTATGTAACACTATTGAAAATGTATTTGTTCCATCAGTTTTTAAGCATACTTATTTATTTGAAAAGTATAATTTTTAACAGTTTTCAAATTAATAATTGGGTTAATAAAATGAATAAGACATAATTAATGACAATAAAGTGATGGAATACTAGTCATTTTATGATGATTGATATGCATTTGCCCAAAGCTTAAAACCCAATCCAAGACAGATATTTCAAAGACACACTGAGACAATACGTCTATTGTCTCTAATGTGAGTGTCTTTATCTCCCTGCCTCGTATATCCCTGTTCAGTCCTGTGGTTGGGGACATCTGGCTTTACTAACTGTTTTTGCATTCACATGGGCATTCAGGGGAAATTCCCTGCCAGTATGCCTTGTGTTGCACTTTGGTCTTTTTCTGTACCCACCATCCAGCGCCGCAATGACTTTTCTATCAGGAAGATTTTTGTTCAGAGAGACCAGGCTGTACAGTACGTGTGTGCCCTGTGTGACCGTCTCTCTGCTCCTCAATCATCGTTGTTTTTCTTCCTGAGAGAATTACCGCAGAAGGCGGCTCTGCATCCTTTTTTAAGGTTCATAACATAGAATTAGGGAAAATGGACTGAATGAGGCTTTAGGTGTATACATGTTAGCACAAGGACAAATATGACCACATAGAAAAAAAGTACAGGTTGGTTACACTCTGAGTAGACTAATACAGTGTGGAGAGTTCTTCATTAAGCTCTTTCAGGGTTCTGGTTTTCAAACTAGGACCAGGGGTGAACACGGGACGCAAAGACATCTACATGATCATAATGAATTCAACAGCTGAGACAAATATGGTTTTGTATTTTTCAGCACTCAGCTAAATTGGTAATGAAAAAAGAACTTAGATGTGTTCTGTAACATGTCTTCTAACATGCACGCTATCCTTGTTTTCTGACTGCTGTTTTTGTTTTTTTTTGCTGTTTGGTGGGGCAGAGCTGCTGCTGGTGGGATTGTGGGATTGAGCTGTGCGGATAAATCTCAGTGGAGATCACAGGAAACATATGATAATGGCCCACAGTGTGGAGGGAGCAGTCTGACCACCATAATAAGCTCTAATATAGGACTGTTCACAGCAATCTTTTATTTTAAAGGCTTCAGAAATGCATTTTAAAATCATGCAAGAAGAGACATAGTGTGCCTCTCAAGCATGAAGGTCACAAAATTTACCTGAGTGTAGTATCAACACTACAGCTCAATTTTCGGATATATATGATGCACTTTCTTTATCGCACAAGTCTACCTTCTCTTCCTGTGAATTAACTTAGAAGAGTTTTCACCTTTATTTGGGCTAAAAAGTCAAAAAGCACTTACATGCCAACTGTAAACAGACTTTCTTGGCTGGAATACATACTGTCTGTACTTTTTCCTAGCTTTTTAATCACCATTGATTTTTATGTTTGGGGGAAAATATGTTCAGTCATACTGGTATGCATTGAGTCAGTTTGATGCGAAATTTATTCTGTCTGTCGTATCTTCTAGCAACAGACACTCTACTCTTGCTGCACCGATGTCCTGCAAGGGTACCAAATATTTATTTAGTGTGAAATAAATTACCCCACATACTTCACCACCTCTCGCTTCCTTGTGCAAATGTAACCGCTGTCTTTTGCTGGATAGCGTGAGGAAGGAGTGAAAAAGGCTTGGTAGACATAATATTATTAACAGAGGATGTGTACTTCCTGTTCATTTTCTGGCTTTAATATCACACTGAACCACCAGCTTCTTCTCCACTCTGTATGGAAAATGACAAACGTCCCATTTCATTCATGAAAAGTCTGGAAATCCATCAGTTGCATCTTTCGCACGACAGCATTTCAACTTTTTTTTCTATAAAACTTGACTTTCATGCCTTTAAACAAAACTTAATTGATTCACAAGAATAATTAAGGTTATCCATAAGAAAAACACTGACCAACTTGCTGCCAATTAGTTGTAAGAAAATCACTGCTGGAAAATAGATCCTATTATGGTGTCGTTTTAATGCCCCCTGCTGCACTGTGGTCTTTACATTCACAGGTAATTTACTTGTTTCTCTATTCTTTTTTCCAGAACTCCATCAGACACAACTTGTCCCTGCACAGCCGCTTTGTACGCATACAGAATGAGGGAACGGGAAAAAGCTCCTGGTGGATGCTGAACCCTGAGGGGGGAAAAAATGGAAAGTCGCCTCGACGCAGAGCTGCATCCATGGACAACAACAGCAAGTTGTCCAAGAGCAGAGGAAGGGCCACAAAGAAAAAGGTACAGTCTTTCTTTTATGGACATTAAACACAAACATGCTTAAAGCTGTGGTGAGTCATTCTGGAAAGATGAAAAGATTGCTTGTATGTCCTAAATTTAAAATTCAGTTAATGTCTCCTCAGTGTCTGCTAGCTGTTTTTCCGGTTTGTGTTAAAAAAAATGTATACATCCCAGGTACTGTAAATTGAAAATAAACACTATTTCAGGCAATCAGCATCAGGGTGTTAATTTTCATACTAAGGAGAAGGGACAAAGGAGAGAGGGTGGGAGAAAGAAAATTCACTTGCTTGCTCTCTTGTCAAATTTTAATTGAGAAGAATTAGCCTGGCTTAGCATTAAGACTTTTAACACCTAGCCTGGCTCTGTAAGTAGGTTTAAGTTGTAAGAAGCAATAATATGTATTTTTAAAGAAGGTTATGTGTGAGAATCTTGGTTGGAAGTTGGGCTAATCCAGTTGATGGTGTTGGCTTTATATATGAGACTGTTATCTATTTTTCATATTTTCAAGCATGTTCCTGAAAATATTCAACAATCTCTATAGTTTTGATGTAAGTCCATATACACCGGTCATTTTCATGGCAACCTTCGTGAGCTTTAATGTTTTATCTGTCCTTAGATGGCTCTACAGGAAGGTGTTGAGGGAGGAGCAGGCAGCCCTGGTTCACAGTACTCTCAGAACTGGCTGGGAAGCCCAAACTCCCACAGTAACGAGGACTTTGAAGCCTGGAGTTCCTTTAGGTCACGCGCCAGCTCTGATCCCAGCACAGTGAGGGAACGCCACTCACCCTTCCCCTCTGAACAGGATGACCTGGGAGAGTCGGATGGCCACATGATGTATCCTGGAGCGGCAGGGACCAAGATTACCTCCACCCTGCCAAGCCTGTCCGAGGTGGCTGGATCCATGGGCTCAGAGAACGTCATGGAGAGTCTGCTGGATAACCTGAACCTGCTGTCTCCTAAACCCCCTCAGCTCGGTTCAGACTCCCCACATTCCCAAAATGCTGTTATGCTTCAGAGTGGCCCCTACAGCTCCACAGGCTTGACCCAGCACCCACAGCAAGACTACCTTAAACACATGTACGGCCAGGTGAGGATGAGCTCACTGTCCTCTGCTCCCATGCAGACACTCGCAGAGTCCAAGCCTGGTTTTGGGGCTTTTGAGAGCCAGTATGTCTGCCCTGCTGGCCTCCTTAAAGAGCTGCTGACCTCAGATGCAGAAGCCAATAGGGACATGATGCCCTCCAGGGATACTCAGGTGTCTCAGGTTGGGAGGGGGGGTTGTCTAATGCCCACTTACAGTAGCCAGAGTCACATGGGGGGACATAATGGAGTGAAAATGATGAATCCCCCACAGAGTCACCCAGTTCCTCATGTAAATCCACGGGTTATACATAGCCGGGGTCCTTCAACTTCACAAGACTTGAATAGCTGTAACATGATTCCCCTGACTAGTCTGACTAGCTGTTCAGGGGCCCCTCCTCAAATGACTGGCCTGAGGACATACACACAGTTGCCTCGTACACAAATTAATGATGTTTCTGCAGGCTATGTCAGCTACAATGGCTACAGGGAGCATCACTTGGTTCATCCTCATACTCATCATCAGGAGCGGCTGCCAAGTGACCTGGATAACATGTCCATTGAGAGGTTAGAATGTGACATGGAGACCGTCCTCCATGACACCCTCATGGATGGGGGAGCGCTGGACTTTAACTTTGACCCCGCAGCTGCACCGCAGGGATTTCCCCAGAGGGTGAAGACTACCACACATAGCTGGGTGTCAGGCTAGAATGAATCCGGGGTCACAAACAGGTGTTATTATCAATTAGTCTGGCAGTAAGTAAAGACAGGTTTATAACAAATAAAATGTATTCAATTTTTTTTCTAAAAACTGAACATTTTTCATCCTCCAGTTTTTTCTCAGCATCACCTTTATCCAGAGACTTGGCCCAGAGGCCAAGTATTGTAAAAAGGAGCAAACAACATCTTTTCAGTTATTTTCACAAATTTAGACATTTTACATTGCAAGTCCAAGAGTAACACTGCATGTTATTTGACAGAGTAAATAGAAAAGTTTAATATTACAAAGCAGTATGATGCGAAATAAGACCCAAAAGCCAAAATAGTCGTCATTAAAACCATGATTGAACTTGCTTAAAACATCTCAACAAAAGCTCTGCAGAGAAAAAAAGAGTATGAGACAAGTCTGCAATAGCTAACTAGCCTTGTTTACCATTTCCTGTTTAAAACTGGAAATATCTTTATGCTGTAGGCCTTTAATTTTTTTTTTTTTTTTTAAGTATTTAAAAATGTCTATTTAGTATGTTACAAGACAGAAAATTGAGCTTAAATAATTTCCTAAAACATTTTATTTGTATACAGTCAACACTGCTCAATCACTTTTTTGGGAACTTCACAGCAGTGAAAAGGCCCAATTAAAAAAATCTGTGAGACTTCAGGTCATTAGGACTCAACAGCTTAGTAACAAGTTACTGTTTGAATGCACACTGCTCTGCGGGTCACTAAGAAAGTGTTAAAATGTTTTGCCAAATAACATCCAGATAAAGGAGAATTTCAGCTTTTAAGGGTTAAATCTTGCTAACATTCAGCCCTAAATGGCAAACAAATGTAAGATCTGTTTTCAAAAAGGCTTTGAGGAATATGCCTATCTATGCAGATGATACACTAGCTTATCCAGCAAAAACTGTTGCGTCATCTGCCTATTGACATATTCTGAAAATATCCAGATTCTTCAGACAGCTTTAATGTTTTTGGTAAAAGGTCATGGTGCAGTGCTGTCACATTAAGTACTGGAGTCAAATATAAGTCATATCTGCCCACCTCAGACATCATTGATGCTGAGCTGAAGTGAATTTATCATTCATACACTGTATGAATGTATTTATTTATGTTTTATTGCAAATTAAGCTGTGGGATTCTTGCTTTGTATTTTTTATTCTTGTAAAACATATTTGCGCCTGTGCTGTGTACAGTGTATTTACTATATTTGAGTTCAGTGTTGTTACACTGATAAAATTCAAAACTGCATCAAACAAACTGAAGGATGTTAAAATTAAAGCTGTATTTAAAATTATACCTGATTTTTACCAGACTTTGCATACTGTTTCCAGCAGTGACAGCTTTTATGCACCAAAGACTTTTTTCCTCTAATAAACACATTTCACTGTGCCTCCATGGTCTCATCTAATGTTCTAAATATTTTCTTTAGTAGTCCATTTTTGTAAATTAAGGGTTTACATGACTAATGTTATACAGTATGTATGAATATGTAAGACATGGTTCTTTACATATCTTAGTCCCAACTATATTAATAAATATATAGAACACTCATACCTCAAAATATTTTACCTCTAAAGTGTTAAAGGGATTTTTCCTGCCATCTTTTCTTAGTGAGTAATGTGTTGAATTTGTCATCTTATTTGCCATACATGATTTTGTACATAGGCTTTGTCTGATTTTTTTGTATTGATGCTGTTTGGACCTATTCAGAATAATGTACTTTCTGCCTTTGTATTTTTAATATTTTTTTATGTTTGAGGATTATAGCCATTAGTTTTAAGTAATTTTTTTGTGACAAATAGGTGATTACTTTTAAATTAAGCATGGATTTATGTGAAATTATACATTTTGACAGATTTTTTTAAAATTGTGCATTTAGGACATACAAGCTCTGTTTAGACGAAACTCAAGGAAAGGATTCAGTTTCAAAAAAATTATTAGATTGTTAAAAGTTCTACTTCTTTATATTATAAAAGCCTACAAAAATAAATGTGTGATGGGAACATTTTAATAATGATAATGATAAAAATGCATTTTTATACCTTTGACATGACACAAATGTTGAACTCACAAGTTTTACAGAAAAACTGAATGCAGTCTTATAGTGTCTTTGCTATTCACATTCGGGTATTTTTGAAAAAAAGCTGTTTTTTGTATATAACCCATTCAGCACATTCATCAGCATGTGAACTTGTAAATAAAGAAAGAAAAAATAATAAACTGTGTGTGTTTATTATAGAAGCATTTTTAGACAAGAAAATAACAATTGTTGTTATGAGCACATCTGTGGTATCTGATTAATATTAGTTAGGTGTATATTCAGGCAGATTTCAATACATTTTTCTAAAACTGCAGTTTTATGGCATAAGATAAGTAAAATCAATGAATACATTTAAATAGAGTTAATAAAACTTGTGGGAAGTGCTCTTACTTTCCTCAGCTCTGACTGTTTATGAGGCTAGTACTTATTAATCACAATTGAAAGCTATGATTGTGGTCTACTTTCTGTACAACAGCCATACCTCCACCTTTACATGTTAGTTCAGCCTGTTGTGCTTGGCCTGCGGTCCACAGACATCGAATCTTCAGTCTGAGAATTTTTGGAAGATCTTTACCATATTGTTCAGCAGATTTGGGGAAAACCTGCCAGGAGTACTTTCTATTTCCTTTCTTTGTTCCTTTTCCTTTTCTCTTCCAGTTTATTTATGTTTTCCTCTTTCTGTCTTTAGACTGTATCTATTGAAAACAACTTACCTAGCGTGACTTAGAGTTATTATGCATCTCCAGTGCCACTAAGCACGAGAGAGCAGCAAAGCTGGCTGTGAGAAATGGGGCTCTTGCGGGATGGACACCCATCATTAAGCACACATGCAGCCCACATGCTCTCATTCAGATCCTCAGATGTCATGCAAGGTATCATGGGTCAGTTTAAGATCACTTACATTTGGGATTTTTGGGATGTAAAATGCAAAAACAATAGAAAGAGCCATGTCAGATGAAACTTATACACATAAACCTTACATGACATTATATTATTTAATACAGTGTTACTCTTCTTTTGTCCTTCAAAACTCATTTGATGTGTGAGACAGTTATCAGTCACCACAGTTACCATATTTCAGTGCAAGATTCAGTCAGGAAGTCAAGTTGAACACCCTGACCTCACCCAACAGCCTCTTTTTTTTTTTTTATCACAGTTCAGTTTAAGTAAAGAGAAGTTCACAAAGGTTGGTGATATGGCTAATGTTTGTTTTCTTAAACTGGTTAGAATCATTTACTGTCATAACTTGCATGATTGTGTAAATGTGCAAGTCTCTCTACAATGACAGCAATTAAGACAAGCAGCTGATAGCTTTTATAAACTTTTACAAACTGAAATGGCAATAAATGACTATTGATTCACAGTATATTTGTAAACATAAGCAGGTTGTACCTATAACTCACTGAATACAAATAGTTTACAGATTATCAGCCCATTTTAGGCTGCCTGATTAAAAATCCTTTTTTTCCCCACAACTTTTAGATCAGTATAAGGGCCCATTTTACTGTGGCTCACTCTGTGTCTATAGTTTATTGATTAACTGGCACCAAAGGAGCAGTGACCTGGATTTCTGTAGTTGATCCTGTGCAGAAGGTGTGTGGCAGCGGGGCAACAAATGTGAACATTTTCCAGTTAATATGCGTGGAAACATCAGACAGAACTGATTGAAGATCTCTAGAGGCCTCCGTATACCTCAAACAAACAAGGTCATACAACTTATCGTCCAACCATTCCTTAATGCAAAAGTGTTTCTACCTGTTTTAAATAACCAAATGACTTGAAGGCTTGGTAAAAGTTTTCACCACACCCTTGTCCTGTTTTTATCCTTGAATCAACTGATATTTGAGCAGCAGAAACTCCTTATTAGGCAGCTGAAACTTTTTAAGCCTCTTCCTTCAGTGGGCTCAACTAATATTACAAATATTAAGCAAATAATCTCTTTTTTGCACTTTGACTGTTACATGTTAACACATTACCAACACTGACTGTTTAGCTTCCTAATTAAAGCCTTGCATCTGAATTAAGTTGTTAATTTCAGGTTTTAAACACCTCTCTGGGTTACATTGTCATAAAATTCTACTGAGAGAAAGTCAACATATTAATGTCAAAAATATAAAGAACTTCTTTTGGGCTTATTTTAGAATTTACTAATATGAAAATAAATAGACAAAGTAGCTGTTTGGGTAGCAAAATGGTAAAAAGCTGTGTCCTTGAGAAAAATTAACTGAAATTATGGCTTTTTAAAAAAAAATACTTAGCTATTGACTCAATGTGAAGTCCCCATAAAGAAAACCATAAAGCAAAAAAAAAACCCTAACCCTAACAGTCAAACATTTAAAGGTAAAAGAGGAGTAGGTGAGCAGATTATTCAGTCATCATTTTTACATCAGTGGGTGATGATTAAAGTTTGTTCTCATCAGTGTGTTTCAAAAAATTTGGGAGTTTTCTCCTCATATCTCTGAAAATTAGCTCCCGGCTAATCAAACATTAAGTGCATGAACAGGCTGCAACCCATGACACTCCACACTGCAGACTGCAACTGATAAGATTTTTAATGGTTACAAATCTGAACAAACTCTATTCTGTCTTTCACATTGTTTGCATCTTGTTGCAACCTGAAGCTTTTTCACTGTAATGTAAAACTAACCATTTTTCAGGCTTTATTAAACAGAAGAGGAAACATTTAAGAATACCTTGATAAAATACCAAGTAAACATGGTGAGATAGCATGTTGTTCTAGTGTCTCAGCATTCATACACACTTTGACGAAGTGTGAATTAAGTGTATGTTGAAGATAACAGGTGAATTTCCTGTGTGACTTTGAGGCCATGTTAAAGCTATAATGTGAGTACCCAACTGATTTAATTCATTAATTCATTTAAAAGCAAAATCACTAAAAAACATCAAAATAGAATATAATTATTCACACTTTACACTTTTTATTTGAAATATTCTTTGGCCAGCACTGAGTCACAGCACATTTCAAAGACTGTCATAAGGAAAAATGCTTCAGTATTATTTTCCTTTTGCTGTCTTCCTTCATCACTCTGTTCCTCCAACATACTCTCTTAATAGCAAGTTTAACACACACAGTCTGCCTGCTTCACACATAATTATCCACACAGTGAGAGGCATTTAACAACAGGCCAGCAGATTACAAAGACCCACTTAAAGTTGTTGTTTCCAGAGTCGTCAGGTCACGTCTCCTGCCTCACTGGTCAATAAAGTGTATTAGGAGAAGCTAGGTGGGTGGCTGAGTGGGGTTAAAGAGGTGTCTGCTGTCTTTTATTTGTTTGACTGGGTCACATTATGTCAGCCTCGTTGGTAACAAAACATGCTGTCTTACATATGATCGAAACCTCTCAACTTGCACTAAAGATCATGTTTTGGAGACTTAAAATAATTTGACATATAGGGAAATATCAGTAGGCTACTTTGTTTTTCTGTTTGTTTGTTTTCTTGCAGACAGTTACTGTGTGTTCAGACAGTACATGAGGCATGCATCCTACATTTCATGGATCTACTTCAACAACATAAAGACAGCATTAAAAGTTTCTAGTTTCTGTGCACAGACACTCAGCATAAACAACCAATATGTGTTTTTTTTTAGCTACTAATAACTATACAGTTGGCAGCAGATGTTAGGAGTGGTTCAGCAGTCATATTGGCCAAATAACACAACACAAAATTAGCTTTATTTTTCACTTTTCACACCTTAAGATGAGATGAGATGAATGACTGAATCGACCCCTAAAATTTGATGTAAGATACAGCATGGGAATCATAGTCAGCAAGTTACTTATGGCACTAATGTTTTATTTAACATTATGAATTTCTGTTTGTTCCACAAACATTACCTCCTGACACAGATATGGTTTGAAGGTGTCTCTGTGCTCCTGTTCCTGGTTAAGCCTCCTAATTGGCTCATGGAAAAAGCAGCAGAACTGTTATTAACATCTGCACGGAGTGGAAGATAAATTCTTGTTTAATTCATATCAGAGCTAATGGAGATTATTCTTGCCGTGGTTGTATAAACAAGGTGGACCTCTTGGTGATAGCTTCTCCCAAAGGGTGGTGATGGCCTGGAGGGGCTGCACAGCAGGTTGGGGCAGGGCTAATTTATCTGTGTGGTCCATGCACAAAGTCAGGAAATTAGGTGGTTTGGCCCACTGGAGCTGTGCTAATGGAAAAGAGAATATGCACATGCACACCTATAGCGCTGGACCTGCAATGCATCTCTGCATCTTTCAGAAGGAGGCCAGGATGGAAATGAATTCATGATGAGTTTAACCTGGCAGCAGCTGATCAGTCCCATCGCATGACTTTCATGCAGAAAACAGAGGATATATGCCTGGTTGTGTGGGTGCAAACAATTCTTGGGCTGGATCTCAGCTCAGAGGGAGATTTATGAGCGCTTTAAATTTAAAAAACTACTCCAGTAGCTTCTATCAGAAAGCCACATCTTGTTTTGTTTGGCCTACAGGCAGTGAAAGTGCTTTTTAGAAGGTTAAAGATGGAAAATCATCTCTTGAACGGCACTGAACAACCAGAGTCGGCTTGTTGTCTGCTCCTGTGCGTTCACAGCCATCTCTTCCTGTGTTTGTGTTGGACTGATGATGAAGAAATGATGTTACAGCTGTTCTGTGTGGCTTGGCTATGAAAATCAGCTATAATATCACCAAAACATAGGTGGTACCAGCTGCAGTGGAAAAGATATCAAGAACAGCACCTGGCACCAGAGGAGAGTTTAGATAAGCCAAGTTCAGCCATTCCATGGAAACAAGGCTTTAGTCTTTATTACGGCTGAAACTCCAAAAATTCAAAATTTAGCATTTCCCGTAATGCAACAAACTGAATCTTTTCATTTAACCAAACCCCAAGTTGACAGAGAAATATCAGTTTGCACAAGCCAACAAGTCTTGGTTGACTTTTTATTGATATGTTTTTTTTATTTGTAATTTTTATTAGAGCACAAAAGAATATAAAGAGGACACTGCCCATCTAGACGATCTCACTAACATTGTCACTAAAAAAGTTACATAGTGTACTTTAAGATGCATGGGTTAAGAACTAGTACTCAGATAATAGGAAGAACAACCTTTTTTTAGTGCTCACTGATGTGATGTAGAGTTGAAGGTTATTTATAGAGACAGGAAGCCAAGCACAGTATTTTTAATTGTTTCTTTGAATGAAGAACCCATGTAGTTTCCATGCAGATAATATTTCCACTGGTTACACTGATCTGCACGACGCTTACTTTCACAGGAAGTGACATCAGCTAACGCTGCTCTTTCAGACCACTTTACGGTTGATGACACTGCTTTGTTTATGCAGCAGTTTTCAGCGCTGAATGTAGTACCTCTTCCTTCAAGTATCTTGTGTTTCCCTTTTCATGCAAGTCCCCAAACAACTGAAACCTACATCCCCCACAATACAGTCAGAAGTTAATAAAACCCAAGAACTGTTCTTTCAGCAAACTTTAAACACTGTGAAGCTCCAGGGCTTCAAACAAAAAGGAGGAATTTCACTCACCAGACCAGGAAGTCCACTTAAAACATCTTGAGGCTAATGACTTGAGCTTTTTTACGATTTTCATGAGATGCTTATTTATTTTCTTCCAAGAACTGGTATCACATTGGAGTAGAGGAGGCATTAATGAGATCTTTTACTCAAGTGAGTAGCATAGCAACAGTGCAAAGATACTCCATTAAAAACAATAGAGTTAGATGCTCGACTATAATATAGATTAAGAGGTATTGTATTAAAACCTCTCATTTTACTTAATGTTGCTATTAAAAAATTGCAACTAAAATTTATAATTACTGAACAGTTCAGCTCATACAATATGAAGTATTGCAACTGATAACACTGACTTATTAAAAAAAAAGTTAGCCTGTTGAATCCAGGTTTCAATTAGTGTTGGAAACATAAGTCCAAATTCTCCCTTTGTAAAGCAGTGGATGTATTAAAATTAGCACACTAAATTTTATGTAGCATCAGGTGCAAGTACCTTCATGTAATTAGTCACTCTCCACCACCAGGTGTAACTATTTATAATAATAGTGGCTTTGTTAAGTTAATTTTTTTTTTCACTTAATCATGACAAGCAGGCAGTGATCAGAATTGTAGCACTTTGAATAATAACTGAATAGCCACTATTAATAATATTAATTACTTCAGTTTTTTCCTGACATGTCAAAACAGCCCATATATCATATAACATTGAGTGCCATGAATTAACTACATGCTGTCAGCTGGCTGTCAAACAGTTATGCAAGACAACTGTTCCCTCTGCAGGACAAAAGCTGGAAGAACCACTACATTCGATGCTTTGATGACATCTAGTGTTAAAGGGAGGTGTACGTGATACACAATTAAAGCTTTAGACCTGTTGAATTAATTCTTTTTAATGTTCCTTATGTAACTGACTTAAGATTGTTGATTGTTAACAGGTTAATCAAAATTTACATACAGAAATTATGATTGTTTTCAGCATTAAAAATGAATTTTATAAGTATGAGCAGTGTATTGTGTTAAAATAGTGACTTCAACAAAGAAAAGACAGGAAGCCTTAACTGTGCATAACCTTTATTTGTTACTACAGTTCTGTTATAGCTTTTAGCACACCTTTGGTGATAGGATAAGAGAAACAAAACAAGGTGACTTGTTGATTTGAGAAATATAAAGACATCTTTATTACAAGAACTACTTTGCAAATAATACTGAGCAGCGTAGCGTCAGGAAATAATGGCAAGATAAAGCAGCAATGCTCCGTAGACACAAAAAATGTGACATCAAAGTAAAAAGATAGCAGACTGAATAAAGTGCATAACATTAGAAGAGCCCATATATGTGTGTTTAGATGGTGTTGAAGGCGTGCACACTGTAAACATAAGATATTAAAGTAAAAGCAGCTTTGGAAAAGCATATAAAGCTAAAATATTCCTTCATACTACACGAAAACTGTCTACATTACACGTGCGTACTTGTACAGGAGAGCCTTGTCTAATGCCAGGATTTATACAATGATGAATAATTACCGTGCAAAACAGTACACATTACACACGATGTTCTCATCATATACTCTCTTGGCGATCTCTGCCCATCAGCTATTACTTTAACTGTATAAGAAACAGGTTACTCATTCAGCTGCAGTGGCACTCTCACTCTAAGGCTGCAGAGCTAAAACCTCTATCTCATCCACATCATAAACAGACTATGTGTGCTGGTGTTTAAAACAGTCACACACATGTCACAGGTCTTTTCAGGCTGTAGGCTATAGTAGCATCAAAGCACCAAGTGAAACTGACACAAGAGTCTTTTTTTCCAAAGGTCTTCAAGTAATGAAAAATCATCCTAATTGTCTTGAGTGTTTGTCTTATTGCTGCTTGAGGGGATAAAACTCTGATATTGCTCCACATGGGAGAAGAAAAGGATGAGTATTTTAGCTGCTTTGCCCTAACCAGGTGAACCTCAAATGGGGATCCAGGGTACAGACGTGTTTATCATATTTAAATACAATGTAGGTATCAGAGATTATTACTGACATTAGCTACCATGAAAGGCAGTGTTTGAGCAGTTATTTATTACTAGTACTCAAGAGCCAAATCAGCTATCTGAATACCTTTATAGGTTACATTCTGCACTTTATTTGGGCAAACTATGGGACAGTGCTGTTCATTCCAAATTAAAATCAAGCATACGCACAAAATGATGCAAATTTTGGACTCTTTAATGAACCACATGGATAATAAATTTAATCATAAGGCTCTTCTTTATTTTAGTGTGGAGGAAAGATCTCCACTTTTAATGTCAATGTACAGAATCAACTGATTTGTGTTCAAAACAGCCTTAAGGTGCAATATAAATCTAAAGCATCTGTTTTTCTTTAAAAATAGAAAACCACAAAATAAATATCAAGCTATTAAATAAATGATTGTTTATATATTTGGGTCTTCCTATTTACATGGGAGACCTGATCAAGATATCAGATTGACAGACTGTTATCTTCAATCTGCTTTTTATAATAGTCATATAATAGAAAATTAACACTGCTTACTGTTTATATTTAATATTTTTAGTTAATATATTCTTTCATAGTTTTTCCCCTTTTGATAGCACTGAGACAATGGTCTTCAAGGTACAGTGGTGAGAATGAGGTCTGTTACATAAAATCTTTCACACCTCAAAGGTACATTTTCTTATTTTTTTCAGATGGTTTTCATGGCTTCTACTCTGTTTAAAAATCAAAAATAATAGAAATTAAAACCATCAGTCAACCACCAACCATCAAAGCAGAGCGAGTTACAGATCATGTCAGACCAGCCATTGAGTCGTTACCCTGCAGAAGAGAGTTCATGGGCTCAGAAGACCCACGGCAACAGGAAGTGACATCACCAGCGACAAAAGCCATGGTGCTGATTTGAACATTACACTGATTGCAGAGCAGATTGGAAGAATCCCTGCAACAGAGCAGAAAGTGACTTTAGATGCTTATGTTTTGAGGAAACAAAGACCCAACTAACCAGAGGAGGTGAACTCTACTCACTGTGATGGACGGCCATGCTGTTCTCCTTCCAGCTGCTGCCCTGATAAACCCTGCAGGTGTAGGTGAAGGGCCTCTCATCAGCCAGCGGCGCCCAGGTGAGGCGGCACAGGGTGGGAGTGACCAGGCTGACATTGCTCCTCCTGCGGTCCTCTGTGGACACGTAGATGACGGCATTGGGGTAAGTGCTGCCCACCAGCCGGCTGTCCTGCCGATACTCGCAGTAAGGCCCAGGGATCTGATAAGTGGGTGGAAACTCACAATCCACCCTGACGTTTCGCTCCAGGTAAGTTAGACATGGAAACATCTGAGGTCCACGTGGAGTGAACAGGAACGTAGTTAATGAATTCACTGAAAGAGATGTAAATGGGATGTTAAGTATTTCTTCTCTTCCAATGTGATTGCATCAAAATAAAGAGAAATCTTGCAGAATATTTTACTGCAATCAGCGAGAGACATCACAATGAGACCAAACATAAAGCTAAAGCCACATGTTGACCAAAGTTAATATTTAATAGAGACACCAATGTTGACGATAATGGCACCTGCAAAAGAACCAGTGGCAGAATATAAACCTAGAGTAATTAAACATGGAGATTTCTGAAAAAAGTAAACTAAAAAAAAGTTGATTTTTCTTTACTACATACAACCTGTTGTAGCAGTGAGCTGCAGCATGTCAACCTTTTACTGTGATTAGTCATTTCTTCGTTGACTCCTTAATGGAGGGGAGAGGAGAGAAGAAATATCTGAAAGAATTAGAATCAGGTGAGGGCTATGTTCTCCTGAGTAAAAAGCTGAACTGAAAGCAAACATACACTCTCTTTGCCTGCCTTTGCTCACTTTCTCACACCCCCATATAACCAGAAGACTGTAGTGCAGTCTTCTGGTTATATGGGGGCGGATGAATAACAATGATCCCACTTTCAAACTAGATCCATAAAATATTTAGAAAAAAATGCTTTGACTTTAATTTTAAAATAATTTTTCTTATGAGCTATGACAAAAAAAGCCTATGGATTGGATATGCATCTGTGATTGATTGAGCAATGATTGAAAGAAAAGAAAAAAATCAAAGGAGGTCTTGCTCATTAGCACCTCTGCCCTCTCAGCTGTTGATGCACAGCCCACGATCCTGAATGCATGATGTAACACAGGCCTGCACTCGCTTCATCTCAGTCCCATGTTGGATTCCATCTCCATCTCCAAAAGTAACAACATCCTTCTGTAGACTTGTAAATTTGGATTACGTAACCCTCATGACGCATGACTGATCTCTGTGGGGATACTGAGTTACCACATCTTTGCTGCAGTCGTGTTTTGTTTTGGACAATATGGACTGAACTTGAGACCATCTTAACAGCGGGGATTTGATTACATTTATGTTATGAACTCACAATATTTTTATAATAGCTGTTTTACTTGACCTTTTAGCAGCAATTGACCTTTCTGTAATAATCCCCTCCCATAAGCATTTATCAGTCCAACTTTAAATGGATGAGTGCCCATCATCACATGAACTTAAATCACAGCCATACGTTTCTTCGGTGGTTTCAGCAGTAACATGTAGGTCTGAACATAAGAATCACACATACTGTGAGTTTGATGCGTCATCATTATCCTGCCAAACAGGAGACAGGCAGTGGCGAAAAGATGCAGCTCCATGGCGATTGGTAATATCAGTCGGATCGGATCGATCACCTTCACAGCACCTGGCAGAGTTCAGCATGGGACATCATGAAAAAGTTGAACATGCGGTCCAAACCATGCAGCAGTGGACAACACAGTGTGCTTACAGTCCAGAGACATAATGTGAACATGCAACCTTCAACTGCACCTTATAGGTTACCGAAGACGCCAGCGCAGTGTTAGCGGGCCTGGTTGTGCGGTTCTGCCTGCAGCCCAAAATGCAGATACTGTAGGATACGCCCATGCAGCATTTTAGCGCTGCAGCAAGCAGCCGAGCTCACCTCACCATGTATGCGTACAATTATGTCCTCTGGTTAAAAAAATGTACGGCCATGCAGACAAGCTCTTGACACATGCAAAATTGCCTGAAAATGATAGATTTTTAACGCACTGTATTGCCATTTTTTTTTACTCTGCAAATAAAACAGTCGCTCATACCTGATATTTGGTCCCTGTCACGAAGTTGAGCTGCGCCTGTGCGCCGATATGCGGAGCAGCCTCAGCAGCCTCAGCAGCAGCAGTACAGCAGCGCTGACTTTCGACTGAGGATGCAGTAATTGCACGCCCTCATTCAAACACACACACGCACACACACGAATAGAGGCCTACACACACCGGATGTCATCCTAAACACAGCCCACATTGTTGTTCCAAGAAAACAGTGTTTCTGAAATTTCAGAGGAAATTTATATGTTTTTTTCCCTCTGTCATATGGACAGAATTTTTTTCTTAACCTTTCTTAACCTAATCAGATTTCACTCAGGTTTGATGAGAAATAATAACGCCCTTTTTGGAATATTGACATCAAAACTTGCAAACAACCAGTTTTATTTTCGTGATACTACCTCTACTACTAGCCGGGGATTCGCCTTTGGGGAGCTGTCATACCATGATGCGAAAGAAGAGTTCCCTCTGCAGGACAAAGACTGGAAGCACCACCACTGATATGACACATACAGCAAATCAATGTTTTACTGACATCTAGTGTAAAAACACAACAACAGGAACAATGAAAGCTCCTAGTGTTAGTGAGCAAACTTCAGCTCCTCATTTTTGTTCCCTACCACATATTCATTTTTGGCCTGAGAAGGGTTTTAGCATATTTGAAGTCGACACAATTGACTTTGCCTCTGGCAGCAGAACCTCCACTGCAGGTTTGGTCACAATGGAACCAGAGAATAAACAGGGACCTGCAGATAATCTTATTTTATACATTTTATTCATTGTTCAAAGATTGCACTCGAACAAATCCTCTGTGGTCTATTCAACTGTAAATACATTTGACCAACAATAACTTGTACACAGAGAAGACTTATTCTTGGTATTACCTTTGTGCCCATAGTTTTGTTTTAGTATCTAGTCTATGTTTAGTGTATTTGGCAAGTAAGTAAAGAAAAAAATACTCTGCTATATGAGAAAAACATATATAATATAAAAATATTAAGTAGGCCTACATCTTCTCAAAGAATACTGGTCAGCCCCATCAGACAAAAATGAATGATGTAATGCTTGATACTGTGCATACATGCAGCTGGTGGTATAAAAGATACCAAATAGCAGACATCATCTGGAAAATAGGAGCATGTCCAGTGGTATCTGTCTGATCAGATCAATAACCTTCACACTGTGTTTTGATCAGACAGAGTTCTACATGGGACATCATGACAAAGACAGCTATCACTGTTTAAGTCAGAAAGCTTTTAATCTGCATGAAAACACAAAGTTAACATGTAAACAAAGTCCCATCTCCACCATTCAGTCCTATATTACTGAAACTTACCAGAGCAACAACAGCGGGCCTGGATGTGCTGCTCTGCCCGAAGCTCAGTGCTGCAGATGAAACTACACCAATGCAGTGACTTCGCGCTGCATTTTGGGTCAGTGGGACATAATGTGAAAAAAACATCTTTCCTTGAATTTTAATACAGACGAAGCACCAACAACTAAAATTTTTGTATTGTTATATAATGAAAAAAAAAAATACACGGACATGCCATCTTTTTCAAAACATGGAGCTATATACACGGAAACCCCTCAATGAGTTTTCAATACATGTACTGTATATATGCAGAATGTGATATATTTAATGAACATACATATTTTAAGATTTTACTATTGATTTGGATCAGTTTAGAAAACACTCAATAGTAGGGAAAACATTATGGACATATAATTTAAACAGTAATTTAATGATGGTCCCTTACTGAGCATTAGAGCTGTGGTGTAATGGGATTTGGGAGGTCTGTTATGCAGACTGGAGCTGAAAGTCAAAGACACAACTGTGTGCTACACGTTCATGTGGGAAAACTTCCTGAGTCAAAGTGAAACTTTATATTTTCCTTAAGACTATATTTTCCTTAAAGCACCATTTTTTAAAAAAGTGATGATGCATGAATAATGAAGAATTTTCAGCATTTTTTTGTTTAATATACCTTTCTGATAAATGCAGAAATTCTAATTATGCTCATATTTAAAACACCTGGAGAGACTTCACAGCACTAAAAGCTTACCATGCCACACATTGTAGGTGATTTAGCAGACTCAGACACCTTTATGGGGCAAAAACCTGCCCTTAAATATGCATCCCAGTTGACAAAGAAGTAGCAGATAATCACTTCACCCCAAAACAATTTACATCAGGTACAGTAAGATTAACAGTTTATCAAGGGGGGTGAGAGACCAGAAAACAAACACATACATGCCCAAAGATTGGTTTTGTAGCATGTTTTTTGATTTACATTGATAGATCCATATGGGGATTTAGAGGGTAGTGACTTGATTAATTATTGATGCAGTTTGATAGGATAATAGTAATATTATAGAGCATCATAGTACTTGTAGTATATTGTACGTCACTGAAGAAGAATAGATGGTGTTTCAGCTGCAGAGTATCAAGAGCAGCATCCAGCAGAGAGGCAGCAGGGATCACAGCTACTGAATCCCAGCTGAATACTTCTGTCAGATCACCACACCTGCTCTCTTTGCTGTTGATGAGGAAATGGGAGAAGACAAAGTTGGGAGAACATGTAGTTTTAATATATTATACAGAATACAGTGTACGGTTTCAGATTCCCTCTGCTCTCACTGTTTGCTGTGGTCTGTCCCTTTCAGAGAGCTCTGCATTGCTTCTGTCAGTGTCCTGGGAGACTGCCTCAGTATGGCAGTGGTTCAGCAACTGTCCAAGAAGGACCTTGACAGAATGGATGAGCAGTGTGAAGAGGATACAGAGGATACAGTGGTAAGATACAGACGATGAAGTGAAGGGAAACAGTGGATATAGACGATACATTTAGAGGATAAGGTGAACAGATTGTTTCTAGCTCAGTGGATTTGACATGCGGTTCAAGTTGTTTTCAACGTTTGTTGGGCAACATAAGCCAAGGTAAAACCATTTCGGATAGTCACGGACATTACAGTTTGATACACATGCTTTCACATTTCTCCTCACACCACAGCTCAAATTGGATGAATTACCATGAAATTTGGTGCATATGTTCAGTTACTATATTCAGGAACTTCTTACTTTTTCTTTAGCTCAACCATGAGGTTCACATTTGTGGTTTTCAGTAAAATGTCTAAACTACTGGATGGATTGTCACGAAACTTAGTAGACACATTCACTTCCCCCTTTACAATCATTGTATGAACCTTGTTGAACCTTGGACTCTTGCTGTAGCACCATCATCAGTTCAAAATTTAAATTTGTCTAATAATCTGATTTGACAAATAAATGCAAATCTAATAAAAATGCCATCAGACTCAGCTTTATTTTGTATTTAGAATGATTAATCAAATGTTTGAATGCTATTGTGCTAAAATTGGTGAAAATAAGTTGTTAGCGTGTAAGCGCTGCCACTGTGTGCATGTTAGTGTCCTGACTTAAGTGCCTGCAGCTAAAAGCAGCTGCCTTACTCTGCTATGTAAGCCTATCAACTTTCACATTGATCACATAATCTATTTTTAACAGGAGCTGAACTTACTGTAAAAAAACTCAATTTCCCCATCACTGTTTTTAGATTCATCCATTTTGAAGACCATTTTGCAAAGCTGGGCTCTTGGTTAAGATAAACTTAGAGGGAAAGAGGAAAACATGTATATAAATTCAGCCAGTCAATACTGTTGGGCACTAATGCAATATTATTACTAGCTACTAGGAGAATACTCAACACTTTTTGAATATGTGTTCTTATGCTTTCATTTATGATGTGTTAATTCTATGCAGGTGTTTACACGTAAGTTAAATTGAAGTAGCTGCATATTTTTGCTTAACATGGAGGCCTATATGTTAGTTTATGTTGGTAAAAGTAGCTGAGAAACACTGGCACATATTGTGTTTGCACACCAAATGATGAAATATGGAACAGTTGCTTTAGAGTCTCAGCTAATCAAACCCTCGCCTCAACGTTTTCATGTTTCCGTCTCATGCAGCAACCTGAATTCAGTCTTTCAATATGGGGCCAGCGGGTTGTGTATTGACATGCGATCCTCTGGTAAAACAGAGCGGAGAAATCGATAAAAATCTTTATACAACACAGAGAAAAGTCCCCAAAGTCCACTGGAGCAGCATTTTCTCCCCCCTCCTCTGTCCCTCTCCCCTCCTTCTCTGCCCCCCCCCCCCTTCCCTCCCTTCTCTCCTCTGTTTCTTCTATAAGCCGACCTCTACTGTATCTACCGCTGGCATCACACTGCAGAGCTCTGAGGAAAGCTCAAACTGCATCAGACAAGGTGAGAATGATTTATATACTGTTATTTGCAGGATCTGAGCTCTGGTTAAACATTGAACTGTGTTGTGCACAATGCTTTAATCAGAATGAAATATTTGGTTGAAGAGTGGAGTCAGCACTAAAGCAAATATCTGAATGAAGACGAGAGGAGGTTTGCATCAAGCGCACAAGACAGAGCTGAACTGCTTCATGTAACTATTTAGCATAATGAATACAAGTGGGTGCATAATTAGACAGAGAGAGGTGAGGAAACAGGAATGTATCAATGTTGGCAGATCACCAGTGAAGTTTGCAGTTCATTCGTTCAACAGCGAGGCTGTATCGCACTCATTCATTCAGTATCATGGTACAGTGACTTTTGTACAGTAACCTCTGTGGGTTTGCACTGAACTGCAGAAGTTTGGTATTCATGTCTCAGAGGTCTGAAATGGCTCTTCTCAGCATAGTCAGCTTTATTTGATTTGAATTTCAACAAAGGAAGGATATGGAGGCTGAATAAAAAGGCTAGCCATTTGGTTCTAGCAATTTGTGATTGCCTTTTGTTAATTTGCTGACTTTGTTTTGTTCAATGTCTCTGCTTTTTTTCAGAACAGTTGGGAGAATGTTTTTCCTTACCACAATTTTACTTTTTGGTGAGTTCATTTATAGCTTACAAAATGTCAGAAGAAG
>JAQNCA010000006.1:9183816-9196102 GCA_029783725.1 Acanthurus tractus
CATAACTGTGTTTCTTTCCTGAGTGATTATTAGTGTATTTAAAGGCTGATCACCTCTTTGTGTTAAACCACACACAGGCTTTGCGTCAGCCCAGAAGGTGATTCAGTTGAACTACTGCTCAATAGATGAGCACCACCTAAGGATGGATTGCAAATATGCACTGCCCGCTGAGTCACCAGAACCTTTTTGCAAGTACACAAACGGTGAAAGACTCTTTGACACCACCGACCCAGATGAGGAGCAGCATGCCCCCTTCAAGAAACGTGCCAAAGTCCGCATCTTCCCTGGCAATATCTGTCGCCTGCTGTTTAAAAACCTGCCCAATGGCAAATCCAACTTCACCTGCAACATCAAATATGCCGACTCAACCACAGCCTCCAAGACCTCAAGGGTGGAAAAAAGTAAGCCGCCTACGCTCATGGTCACTGTTCATAACAGCTGTGCACATCCTGTTTATTTACACAAAAAAGAAAACATTTGAGCAAGGGCCAAACAAAGCTGCTCCTCCCTCTGAACCTGCATTATTTTTCTTATTGCAGAGCTCCTCCTCCCCTGCTCAGCATGGAGTGTCCTATTACAAAGCTGCAGTGGCCTACTGCTGACGTTGATGACACTTCCCATGCTGCTGGAAATTCACTGGCTGTGAACGAGGCGCCAAACTGCTGCATACGTTAACACTGCACCCATAATCACCCAGTGACTGCTACGGGACTCTACTGAAGTTCTGTTGTTGTGTTGCGTATGCACAACGTGCAATGAGTGTATACTGGGTATGTCACAGGCCAGCTTACTCTGCATCATGCACTCAATACTAAGCACACATAGTACTACTACAAACACTTTATACTCTACAGTACTCTCACATATAAACAGTTGCTGAAACGTGCAGTAGAAATCTGTTGGATCCATGTTGATTTCTGACAGCTTTGCCTTACAAGGTGATGAGTTAGAAGCATGAATGTGACTTAATCCTTAAGCTGAAAGTCTGTATTCTGTAAGATATAATATCTATATTCAATAACAAATTTTATTAATTTATAGATTTTTATCAAGTGCAATAAAAGACATTAAGCTTTAGCCTCCAGTTTAAAAAGCAAGATAGGAAGAATTGTCTATGGGGACTGCAAATTTTACAGAGGTATAAAAAACTGCTTTCACTAAACCTTCGAGAGATTGAGAATTTTCCCAGCTGTAAAGTGATGCAACGCTGCACTCTGCAGAGTGACTTTATTGCAGAGTTTCATCACTCTTTAAGGTAAGCAATCTATTTTTCCCCGACTGATATCTGTCCCCTGTGTCTCCTCTTGGCTGCCAAATAACGAGGGCAGATAGAGGCGACCTGATGCCGCACAGGTCCACAAGAGAGAGATAATGTTACATTTGTCGATAAGATGTGGGTGGGGCAGCCAAGATAGCTTTGGAAGGATTAAATCTAATTATAGACAGCAGAACAAAAAACTGTAAAACTGATTTGACTGACAACTAATGGATGCATGAGCAATAATAATGACTCTGTTCTATTCTATTCTATTTTATTCTATTCTATTCTATTCTATGGAGACAATGTATCTTTTCTTGCGACAAAGAAAACCAAAAGACAAACTAAGTTTTTTTTTTGCCTTTCACTTGTGCCTGAGAGACATCATCCATGTTTAGCTGAGGCTCCTTGTCATAAATATACAGTATGTCTCTGAACGCTGTAAGTTTAGTCAGGTTCTGTGGTTCTATTTATAAATTTACACCAAATATGCTTTATATAGTGCAATGTTTTGTCTGATAATGTAAAGGATTTTTACTTGTGTATCTGAGTAGATGGTGTGTAGCCAAAGCACAATCATTTAATTGCACTGAAAAGCCCTGCTGTACTATGTACTGTATAATGACAATAAAATGACTTGAAACCTAACAGCACCAACAAAGAAGAATAATACTCATTAAGGGAAACTAACCAGCCAGCTAATATGTTAATGCATGAACTCCAGCATGCGTACTGTATATGCAATAAACTGAGGGTGCTACTAATGTCCTGCAGAGGGTAGCACTGGGTGAAATTGAATTTTACTTGAAAGTGTCAAAAACAGGAAGGAAATTTGGTGGGTATTACAGTCATGAGAAAATAACAGAATTTACATGCAAAGTAGACTGTCTTCTATGAGCAGGATAGATTACAGATTGACAGCATGAATTAAAAAAATTCTATTTAAAGGGTATAAATGTATGCAAATACAGACAATTAACCTTGGTGGCTAGAAGACAATCCTCATGAACGAGAACTGCAGCCACCACCATCCTATGGATATGGATAAATGGATACTGGAGCAATATGGTGATTTGTTTGTGCAGTGCGAGTTAATGTTTTTTCCCTGTCTGAGTCGCCTACCCCAATCATATAAAGTGTGTCTGATTATTATGCATTTGGCTTAAGGTGCTTCATTGCAGCTATATCTTGAAATGGTTACAGAGAACTGTCGCAAATATTGACATACAATATGGCCAAAAGTATGTGGACAACCAAATTTAGGATGTGGCTGCCCAAACTTAACAATCATTAGAACAACAGAAAACATCAAGGATTTTTGCAACATCCAGAAACTGTTTGCAGAGTTTTACTCCCACAAAGCCTTAAATTGGCTTAGGTACTGATGTCAGTTGATAAAGGCTTTACAGCTAATGTTGCAGTGCATCCCAAATGGTTTTAAATGGGACATTTGGCTAAATGCAGGCCATGAAGTTCTTCCAACAGGAGTTAAAGTTCACCAAACAGGAGAGACCAATGCTGTGTGGCTTTAAAGGGTAATTATAATGTTAAAACTGTAGAGGGGCCTCCTAAAAAGTGTTGCCACAGAGCTGAGGGCGCAGTGTTTTCCTACAAATGTTGTCACTTTAAGACTTCTCTTTCTTAGAAATGAACAGCAAAGAGTAAAATCATGCAAAACAGTCCCACACATAAAAAAATATCCTCATATTTTTTGGCCACGTGTTGTAATCTTACACCCACAAGCCAAGTTACAAGACGGGGAGGGACTACAACTTGTCATGGTGGGAAATGAGCTGTTTATATGCACTCATTGTCAAGGTTAAACTGTTTTTTTCCCCATGAGGCTACTTCCAAGGTATACTCACACACCAGGTCCTCACAGACAGTCATCTTGTTACCTCATTTACTACTATTCTGTACTCTTGTGTAACACATTACAATGTGCTGATGCTTAGTTTTGAGGTCAACACCTGAGAAGTGACTCATGCTCCTGTGATTTTTACACTGAAACTTTATGAACATCACAGATGGTCAAGTGGTAATAAATTTACATGCATTGTGTTATTAATTGAATTCAATTAAGGTTACTTCAATACAAGGAAAATGATCACACTGTAGCAAATACCAATGCTGTAAATGCTTTATATCTGCTGATGTGAACTACTTTGTGCTAATGTTAAGAGACACTTTAAATATCACCCAGTGATCAAAATGCTCTAGATTTACTTACTCAGCATTAACTAGTGGAATTAGTGGAATTTATTATTATCTATATATGAAATGTAACATATAAACATAGCATATAAACATCCTCTTTCTCTTTCACAGATAGTGAACGAAAGCCTTCACAGATAATGAAAGAGAAAGGTGTTTCAAAAAGCATTCAGAGTGTTTGTAGCACATGTTTTTTTTCCAGCAGAGATGTAACAGATCTTAAACCCACCCAACCAGCCTCTGATGTGACAGTTTGAACTCAGCATGAATACACAGTGTCTATGATCACTGTTTCAAACAGATTTATCACTAATTCAGTTTTACAATCTGACCAAAAAAAAAGCATAATCCAACAATAGCTGTACAAATAGTGTCATATAACCTAGCACTACCAATAACAGCCTTATAATAGTTTCTTATATCTTGCCAATAATGTCACAGAATAAGTTGTCATTGATATATAAACACAATTATTCATTTTCGATATACGTTTCAAAAATGTGAAGCTTAAAGTAATCAGTAAAGTGTGATGAAGACTAATAAATATATGATTTCAATTGCACTAATAGGTGGATATGGTTTATTGAATTAATTTCCTTTAGTTCATACCAGACAAGCCTGTGACTTGTGTGGTTTAGGCTGATGGGTGGCAGTTTCACTTCTGTTTTTATATCAAGGTTAAATGTTAAATGCTGTGCTGGTGACGGATGTCAAATTACCCGTCACATTTAACTCATTGTGGGAAATATTTTACCAAGAGTGAAGAAGGAAACGAAAGAGCTACAATACGTCACCTTAAAACTCTGCATCTCATTGACTGTCTGCAACCAACTCGTCCCTGTTTTGGCTTCATGTGATTGTGCTTAGTAAAAGCATTTCAATTGCTTTTTTTTTTCTTTCCTGGTCAAACCTGTTTTTCCACTCTGTCGTCATCGGCGCACCTGGGAGTATCCTATTACCGGAAGTGAGCGAGCTGGTTGTCACCTGGGCGGACTCCTCAGGTGAGAGCAGATGGTAACTGCAGTGTAAAACGTCGACGTAGTGAATGTAAAGTTGGGAAATATACACGCCTGGTTGTTTCGTCGAAGTAAGGAAGACTTTTGTTAAATTTTAATCGTTTTCTGTAGGAGTTTTGCAAAGAAGGGACCTCGTCGTGCCACCAAACGGATCGACATGGTTGCCAGCGGGTTGGTTTCGGTGGCTTTGTTCTTCCTCGCCGCAACAGGTGAGTGATATTACCAATGAGTTTTGTTATTTGAACCCGTTGCACAGTTTGATTTAAAAATGAATTTAAATAGTTGTTATTATATCATTAAATACTAAAGTATGTGTAGCAGCTGTGTCGTTTAATCATCAAAATTAACCGAAGAAGCCTCAGGCCTGTTTGCCTGTTTATGAGAGTCCAGGAGGTTGTTGATAAGGTGAAGACGAGTGTCCATAAAATAGGATTTTGTGATGTAGTCAACAAATTGGAGGATATTTCTAACTTTCTATTCATGGTTCCACGTTGAAATGAAATCAGTGATAGCTACAGAACAGCAGATGTGGTTGTTGTCCCTGTTGTAGAAGAAAAGCTGTTGGAACAGAAACCACAAAAATGTGGAAGGAGTGGAGATTAAGAGATTCATATGTTCTTCTGTTACATTAATAAAACCAAAGTAATTTGATCATAAATGTAGGAGGGAATGCTATAAAATGAAACGGTTGGTATCTCCCTTTTCAAATTCTTGTTCCTCCAATGAAGATTACACAGATAAACAGGACTTTTACAGAACTGTTACAAAGAAAGAGGTTAGGATTTAAATTGTGAACTGATCCTATAAATGAACAACCAGCTCTATGAATTTGTTTCTAAATTAAATTTGTTTCTGGATATGTGGGATACTCACGTTCACAAATCCAACTGCCACTAGTCATATGCTGAAGGTATTTAAATTTGGATTTTGTGGTTGGTTGGACCATTAGTTGTAGTGAGTAATCTCTGGTAATGTCCTGGTTGTTAACAGCAGCATATTTTTAAATGTTACACACTGTTTCAATGACACAACATACAAAATTTCATCATGACTATGCAGCATTAAATTCAGAATCTAAATCTCTAAATTTGGTAGGATTCTCCTAAACGACTTGCAGCACTGTCTGCTTTAAATGTAGCTTAGAGGAAAATCTCGTCATGAGAATTTACTGTCAGGCTTTAAAATGAGTTTGGCTCTCTAACCTGCTTGTATTCTTTACCAACCCTGAAACCTGCAAACTATGCAAACAAAGAAGTCATGCAGTGCCCCGGTTTCATTTTACACGTGAGGCTTATCTCTCCACCAAACCAAAACTCTGACTGTGCTGCCTTATCTCAGCTGAGACCGCTGTGACGAAAGTCTACAGGGAGTTAAGGAAGTCTGAATGCCATTTGACTATTAAAAGCAAAAAAAAAAAAAAAGTCATTTGTAATATCAATGGCACAATTTAATAGTGTGAGTATTATGTTGGCACAGATGTTAATTTAAAGTCTCAGTGTTTGTTGTGTTATTTTGTATATCTGTTGATGTGTGTAATGGATGACTAAGTTTGCACACAGTTGATGTTTAACTGGCTCCTGCTGTTGTTTCCTGTATTTGAAGCTTCTCTGTATTGCACATGCTTATAAGATGACAGCAGTAAAATCATGCTAATTCCAACCCTTAAAGTAATAGTAGTGGTGTTATATTATGAAAAGTATGACATCAGATACATATACAGTGTGACAGACAGATCTGTGACCTAATATATTAATGATTGAGTCCCAGTGTTTCTGTTGTAGTGCCACTGCTGTGCCTGAAAACTACAGTTTCAGCTGAAATATTGACAGTTTCACCGGAAGTTTTCTGGCTCAGCAGTCAGGAATGACACACTTTTTATGTGTGTCCACACCCTCACAGCTTGTGAGCATGCTCAGAGTGTTAGACGGCTGTTTTCAAATCTTGTTTGGCAACCTGCAGCTACCTCTTGTTTTAATTATAATGTAGCTGCCCTTTATCGTCTCTCTCATGGATCATTTAGTTTGTATGTGTTGCCTTTTGCAGTTTCAATTTGGCCAAATTCTCTTTCAAAATCTTCAATTTGTTCAACCAACATTTGAAAACTCAAATATTCCATAACTATTCATTCACATACAGAGTTCACTATCATAAAGGATGAAGAAATACAGTAATTTTTCATGGTAGAAATTGAAAACAGTCCATTTTGGGCCATTTTTTAAATGATTTGAAATTCTGAACAATTATCAAAACAGTTGCTGATTGTTTATGCAAATCCACTAATCACTGAAGCCCTACTACTACTGACAGAGTGCTGAGAATATTTAAAGAAATTGCTGCTCTGCATTTAGACGCCGGATTATCACCTCTTTTTGCTGTCAATCATTTTTTGACTTAAACCCGTCTAACTTGTAGCTGAAGGGTGAACATGTCTCTAATTGAACTGTCACTGATAAGTGTAGCACTGATGCTAATCTCAGTCCAAACTTAGTAGCTCCTGCCTCCGTTCTTTAGTTCTCTCACATCTCTTGCAGCTTCTTGTGTTCACCCTTGTTAATGCTTTATCATAGAGTGCTTTTATCTGCACTCTTACTCACCCTTAAGCTCATATGAGGGAGATCAAAATACAGCTTTTAACTCTTCAGTTACACTTGAAAAATTAAAAATTGCAGACCACAATTTCCCACTTGTAGAACACTCTGAAGTCTTTTTTAATGACATTTCATCACTTAAAAATTTTGCCATCCTTTTTTTGCATGCTTGATTTTTGTTTTTCAACAGTGAAAAAAAGCTGTGTGTGCTTCAACCACAGACATTATTGCGACCACTGGAAAAGCTCAAGCTACACTTAAGGAAGTGAGAGTTAGGATAAGGATTTGGTGTTACGTGTGTCTGTAACTTCAATCTTTAAAGACATTACAGCTGAAGCAAACTCAGCGACCCAGTCAATCAATAACCCTTTTAATTTACAGAACAAGTCATGCGGTGACTACTATTCTAATATCAACGTCTCACTGTTGACCGACTGTAAAATCTCTTCTCTAGCAAATAATGCAGGAATGTGTTAAAATGATTGTGTGTTTCTAATACCAGTTTCAATATTTGTTTCATTTTCATTTTTGTCCAGGTGTAAGAGGCTTTACAGTGAGTACCTCTACTCCGGATGTGCAGGTGAAAGAGAATGGAGGTGAGTCCTGAAGATATTAAATAATTTGCATGCACCCCATCAGAACTCGCATGGAAAAGATGTGCTCTATATAAGCTGTCGTGATGCTTTGTAACTTTCTATCCCGTAGTTAAATCCAACTTAATTAAACGCAAAAAGCACAAGTCAACAGGCTGATGATTTATCTTACCTTGAATACCGTGTTGAATAGAAATAGGCAGTGCATCTAGCGCATGCATATGTTTTTAAAATCTCTTTGTATAAATAGTGTTATCTGCATGTAAATTTAAGCATGGGGGTCTTCTCCTGGTTTTGTTTTAGCATGAGGAAAGCTCTCTTCAGTTTCTTTCCGTGGTCATTTCTGTGATTTTGCACATTCATTTTAAAATCAGCTCAGTTGAATCTGTGTATCTGTTATTTCAGGCGTTGACCTCAAGTGCTCATATTCTGCTGACTTTGGTTCAAATCCCAGAATTGAGTGGAAATTTCAGGATGCTGAAGGCTCTATGACATACGTGGTTTTCAATGGACAACCAACAAGTAAGTTAACCGATTGTCTAGATATTTATCTTTTTGGATTGTTTCATCAACACTTTTTAACCTTGCCTCTTTTATTTACTAATAAGGACGTTTTTTTCAGTTTGATCCTGTTTATTAAATTTTTTCTTTAATGAAATAGATATGCTTGTTCATAGTGTTTGAGCTGTAAGGTGTAGATATTTCCTGGATTCCTTCTTTGGTCACCGCAGTTTTATCAATACTGGGCATCATCTATGTATAAATGCGTGTCCACTTTCTTCCTTTTTCCAACCATATCCACATATCTCAAACACTCTTGCATGAAACTGCCAAAAAGATGTTTTTTCTTTTTTTAAAAGTCCTAAGAAATTATCACTCCATAACTATCGGAAAAATTGCTGTTCCAGTGGTCACACTGCATGATATAACCTACTTAGGATGACACTTCAATATCAGCTACAAGCCATTACAAGCAACTTAATGGCAGCCTGTTAATGTGTTTTTGTGCTGCTGATCGAAATCTTCAAAATGGTATTAATGAAAAAATTTAGGACAGTGGGTGGCCTTTGTGAGAATATGTGCAGTCTGAATGCTTTCGAGTCTGTTATTTAACGCTGTAAATCTTCCTCAGCATCATATGCCGACCGAGTGACGATGTATGGCAGTAATCTGAGATTCTCCAAAGTGACCCGGAAGGATAATGGACAATATACCTGTGAGGTGTCAAGTGGCAGCCAGTTTGGGAATGCCAAAATAAAGCTGACTGTTCTGGGTAAGGATCTGCAAACACATCATATCTTCAATCAACTAAAACTCACATCACTCCCATAGAATTGCTAACACTGTGATATGGACTCCTATGTGTTGAGCTTATGAACAGCAACAGAGGTTGTGTATCACTGTACTTGTGCAGACCAGCTGAAAACTAAATGTTTTGTCCTGTAGTTCCTCCGTCTCCTCCCTTGTGTCGGATTCCCGCCTCAGCAACGACGGGCAAGAAGGTTGTCTTGACCTGCAAAGACGGTGACGCCTCTCCTCCACCCACATACAGCTGGTACAGGGACGGCACCCTCCTGCCTCCTGAGCCCCAAAAGATTTCTGGCTTCCAGAACGCCACCTACAAGCTCAGTCCAGCTGAAGGCACACTGGTCAGCTGCAAGCTTTTACTTTGCATTATCTTTACTGAAACAGCTGTGGTCCCCATGATCTCTAAGAGCTAAACTTTGCCCTGTCTGTCTCTGCAGGAGTTTGCAGTTGTATCCAAGGCAGACTCAGGTCAGTACTACTGTGAGGCTGCCAACAACGCTGGTCCTCCTCAAAGCTGTAAAGCCACAAAAATGGAAGTCCGTAAGTGCTCCTCTGTTTAACTTCAGATAAAAGCTTTATCTTGAGCTTACTCATTCAAGAAACAGTCATCTTTAAATTAGTTTCTCACACTTTAAGGGCAGTGAAGTAGTTTGGCTACATCAAAATGCAATCTTCATTTTCATCTCTCCTGTAAATATTTGCTTATATCAGCTCCAGAGTTAATTTTTCATTTTTTCTTAGTCCCCTGCAAATGTTTGTTTAACCAATTGCAATGTTAAACTGTATTTGAGTAGCATGAGCCTTAATATGCTGTTTTGTTTTGTTTTTTTTTTTTTTTAAGGTGACCTAAACACTGGAGGAATTGTTGCTGGTGTAATAATCCTTCTACTGCTATTAGCCTTACTGGGCTTTGGCATTTGGTATGCCCACAAGAAAGGATACCTGCCCAGTGAGTTTTGTACATTATATTAAAATCACAGCATCATTTACAGCTGATGTTACCAGGACGCCTGGACCTCTGAATAATAATCAGCTTGTTGGGCTTGAAATGGATTCAGATTAAACAAAAAAAAAAAAGTTTTAGCACATAATCCAGACCCAGGCAGCAATAAAAAAAGCAGAGGTAGCTAGCACAAATGCTAACGGGCAAAAATTTCTTGCTTTTTACAAGGTGAAAAATGTGAAGTGTCACACACTATCAAAGTTTTTTGAAAATGCATCATTCTAATCATAAAATGCACAAAAAAAAATCTAAAATGAGAAAAATCAAGGGCCCTAAATTTATTATGATCATACTATCCAAGCTATAAATAATTTTTATAATCTGCATCCCAAAAAGCAAGTCAAATAGAATATTCAGTATTTACTTATGAAGACAAATACAAAAACAGTAGAATTAGATACCTATATAACAGATATTGTGTCATATGTGACTCTTACTCCAGTCGTAGTAGACTACTTGGGCTTGAATTTAAATTTTTAACAGTCAGGCAACATTGAGCTGAATTTTCAGGTGCAAATTCAACTGAACTTAATATAAAAACCAAAATGCTCTTCATGTCCTTGAGCTTGATGTCGCCAGGCTGTTTGTTTAATATTATTTTTGTATTTCTTATATATACCAATCATTTTATCCTTTCCTTTCCCTTTCCTCCCTCCACAGAGAAGAGTGACCGGTAAGAGCATTTTTTTTCTTTTTCTAGTTGACTTTATACTGCTTTGCTGCTCTAGACCAACTTTTTTATCATATCCTCTATATATTAACATTTCCATTAAATGTATGAACTCAGCTGCTCTCTCTTTGACTTGCTCCATGTTTTTTGGTTTTTTTAATTCTCCCTGCAGCAAACCAAAGTCCAACGTGGTCTACCAGCCCCAATCAGTGTATGGGGGAGAAGATGACGATGTAAGTTTGGGCTTGCCCATGTTTCATTATATTATTGTTTTTTCCTTGTTTAGGTCAGGACAGTGTTTTCTAGGAAAAATGTTCCAGTTCTGATGTTTGATGTGTCTGTTTTCAGGGGGATTTCAAACAGAAGTCATCATTCGTGGTATAGTCTGCAGTAAACAGTCACGACAGGACAAACTTTTGATTTTAAATGTTTCAGCATAGGACTTTCCTTATGCTTTCTGTGACGTCTCTCTTTTCATTTGCTTTGAATTTGCAGTTTTTATAGACCACTGTGATTGTTTGAGTTGTCTACATTACAGTCTCAGATACATAAATTTGTGAAATTCAAATAACAAGATTATAACAGTTCCTTGACTACAGACTGGTAATGAGACCTCTTTATACATGTGTAGGATTTTTTATGAATGACTTTTGGCTTATGAGTGACCCTTTTTTATCTAGTTTTTCCAACTGTGTTTGTAGTGTTTGTGTGCTTCTGTTTTTTGTGCCTTTTAGAAGAGAAGTGTTTTTGTCACTGTTCAAGTTATGCACCTGCACATACACATATCAAATCAAATGGAGTATAGATACTTGAGGACCAACAAGGGGAAAAATCCAGGTTGATTATTTTTTTTAAAATATTTACTAAATTAAATGAACACAGACAGTTTTTCAAAAGCAGTTTTGTGATGTACTCACATTTTTAGGTTTACTGACCCATCACCTTAATTTCCTCTTGTACAGCTCTTATCAGTCCGTTTGTGTATCTGAGCTGAAATGGTTATTGATTCAGAATATCATAGCGGGATCATATGTCAGTGTCTCTCGTGGGCTTTAATCTTTTTTATTTTTAACAAACCACACACCTGTTGTAAAGTACAATATTCTTTTTCTGTTGACATGAAGTTTTCTGTCTTGTAAATAAAAGAAAAGTTTTTACATCTGTAATTTAACACAATTTAAAAATCAATATCTGTAGTTGCTTGAGCTTGTTGCATTACTTTAAAACTCCAGTATTACTGCTTTTATGACATTACCACTTCAGGTGCACATTTCTTCTAACAAATAATTCCTAGTTGAACTTGGTGATCTTTGAAAGGAGGCGGAGACAGATTTTTTAGTAAACCTCCAGCTAAAGGAGATAGATGTGATGCTTCACTCCTTATTGAATTGGACATGAGAGTGTGGGTCACAAACAATGTCTCAAACTGTGACACATGTTCTTTAATCATTAAATAAACAAACTGTTCTGATGCAGTGGTCCTGAATTAGTTCTGTTGTCTACCTCTTATTCTAAAAGTGACTTCAAAAGATTCCCAGGGCATGTGTTTAATTAGTTTAATAACACATTAATACAGATCATAAGTATGCAAAAATTACCAGGCACAATAATTACATTGGTGAGGTTTTCTTCTTTG
>JAQNCA010000006.1:9196202-9206202 GCA_029783725.1 Acanthurus tractus
ATAACACATTAATACAGATCATAAGTATGCAAAAATTACCAGGCACAATAATTACATTGGTGAGGTTTTCTTCTTTGCTTGATCTTCCCTTTTTAAGAATTCTGGAGTTAATAAATCAGCAGATGCTTGTAACATTGCTTCAAACTGTATATTGGTGCATATGCTTGTATTGTCTGTACTGTGATGTGTCAGCCCAGTAAAAATAAACTTTGTATAAAAATCATAATTTGTTTATTTGTGCTACTTCTGTGTTTCCTGTATGTGGGCCTGTCAGGAAATGATGCATGTTGATTTTATTAACAAGGTCACTGGCTGCAGATTGGGAGTAATTTCTGACAGCGAATTCTGAGAATTCCTTAATTGTAAATCATAAAGTAAAGGATTTTAAAAAAGGAAGGAAGGAAGTTTAGTACTGAACCCTGCAGATCTACTACTACAGCAAAGAGACTCATTACCCTGCTGTTAAAACAACTGTTGATGCAGGGCGGTTGATTGACTAAGTTTATAACAAAATAAAGAGCTGTGTTTCTCTCTTCAGTGTGACATGCTCACATGAGAGTACAGCATTCCAACGGATTTTAATTATGTGATCAGTTTCCTCTGGAAATAAACAACATTACCATCAGAAAAGAGAAATAAAGCCAAGTTGTGTCATAAACAAGTTTTATAAATTAATTGCACACAGCTAAATACGGTATATAAGCCGCCAGGATACAAATGCATGCTGAAAGTCTGTCCAGCATTACAAAGAAAATGAGTTTTGACCTTGAGCATAATGGGATGTTGACTCTAACTTCCTGACAGTTAAATCACGAACACGTGGTCCTCTTCTGGTTACGCATATTTATTTTGCATGCCATCAAGCATGCAACGAGAATTGTTCCGCCAGGTTATTAGAGGACACGTCTTTTTAGACATGTGCTGTGTATCTTTTTGATTATACTGCAGTGCTCTTATAATGATTGCTCTCTTTCTAATTGTAATAAATTGTTACTCAGTTTTACTCTTATTTATTACCTATTCTGTTTACTTTTTATTTGCACAAAAGACAGAGTTTTTGTCATTTCATTATATGGTTAAAATGACAATAAAGTCCGATTCTGATTCTGTTCGTGTAAGTTCACAAAATGCTCGCAGAAACGAGCATTATTTTATATTTAACTCCAAAATATAACATTAACTTTTACTGTATGACTGATGGGACCCCAGCTAGATTGATTGATCTAGTTCCGTTTAAAAATGTAAGCGGGCTTTCCGTGTACCTTGCCTTGCTAACGTGGGACTGTACATCCAAAGATAAGACTGTTTCCTTGTATGATACACAGGAGTCTGACATTTAACTCTATTAGTCTATGATCTCTCCACTGACAATTTTCAGTACTCAAGTAAAACGCATATATTTAAAGTTTGGATTGAATATGGAAGCGAATAAGATACAGGGTACAAAATTAGAAAGTTCTGAAAACTATATTTAGGAGGAGTCCACAAAATTTGTCGCCTGTTAGTTGCTATGACAACCAAGATGGCGTGTCACTCTCCTTATTGTAAACTGCGCATGCGTGGAGTGTCGACGTCTCACAGACAGGAAGTTTGACTAACTTTTTCCACAAACCGGCCCGACCTCATACCATCCATCACATCGCTTCATCTAATAGGAACTATAAAGCTTATACGTGTAAAAACGGCACGGCTAACCGAAAAGCGTATGTTTTATTTCCAGTTTAACCCACTAACCGCACATATTTCCTGTCCTATCACAAACGGTGCTCTGTCTCTTTAACTAAAGGGGCTGCTCGTTTGGAGCTGCTACCTCTTACAGGCTGAAGCTCCGCTCACTCAGGACCCATTCATAAATAAGTCATCGTATCGAAAGGAAGCGCATAGCATCTGATTTTACATATAGCAGACCGGATACGAGGGGCGAGTGTGAGCCAGACATATTTACCTCGGTCGGGAACTGTGTATCGGGGTCATGGCTGAGAGAGCAGCAGTGTCTTCCCATGGCTGACCCCCCGCTGATGGTTTTGACTTCATGTGCGAGCCGTCAGGAGGCAGCTTGAGCCAGCACGGAACGTTAGTCTAACCCAGAAAAATGCTCGTTTACTCGCAGGGTTTGGTGTTTTCTACGTGCTTCAACTTAAAACAACTGGTAGTCTTGGTTTAAATAGTCTACCGCCTCCGTTCTTCCTCATAATTTTGTATAATAAATGAAAATACACCAGAGGAGCCGAGGACCAGGCATTCCGATGGAGCAGTGAGTTATGGCAGCTAAAGAGGAACTGTATGCCAAAGTGACCCCGCGTAGGCAGCGCCAGACCCGGCCAAGCACCATCAAACATGGGTCCACTTTGGACGTGCTGCTGTCCATGGGCTTCCCCAAGACCAGGGCGTGAGTACACAGCAACACACACGCCCACACACAGACTCACACAGCAGGCACTGTTATAACTAGGTTAAATGTCCAGCAGCATCCCCCGTATTTACAGCCAGTTCGACGCTTCTCTGTCAGACCCTCTGCTTGTTTTAATACCGACATCAGCGGTTCCACCGAGGCATCACTGCAGCATGTTGTTAACATATGTCGTAGCCTGTGGGTTCATCTTAAATGACCCCTTTTAAACTCTAGTTTTTGCTCTTGAATCCACAGCCATACTGCGTGTTCCACAGCAGGGTTATGCAATAAGGATGAATGCCACTTTTTCAATTTCGTGCACTTCTTAGAAGCATTATATCTTTTTGGTGTCAGGGATCAATATAGAAAGAAAATTACATGGCGTTAATTTGTATTTTTTTTAAAGAGGAACACGTCGTTACATGGTTGTTCTGCTACAGGAAGTATGTTTGGGTCAGAGGAAGTATTTATATCCAACAATACAATTATAAAAATACAACTTTATTACAAATTCAAGTATGTACAAACGGCAAAATGTACTTTGGAGTACTTGTATGTAGAGGACAGAGTGGCCCGTTTTCTGTTTTGTATACGTGAGTGCAATATTATTATTACTGATGCATAAACATGTCACAAGCATTTTTATGTTGCTGGTAGCAAGCTACAACTTTTTCTATCTATTAGAAAAGTCTTGTGTTTGTACATGTTATATGTATTGCACAGCAATGCATCATATTTTATATGGTACTTCTGTAAAGTGCGATTAACTGAACTCTGTGAATTAGAGTAAACAAAACTCCCCCTAAATAAAGCACTTTGATTTAATAATTTGCTCACGTCGGGTCACTGTACCTTAGTGCAGTAGTATAACTTGTATAGGTACAGTACGTGTATGTTATGTGTAAGCATACCTGTCTATACGTTGTCTCTACATATTTCCTGCTATAAAAGAAACATAACTTATAGTTTTCTGAGTCATACTTTAACTTGCCAATCCCTGTTTTCAATGAAAACCTGATCCAGTAGTGATGCATGTGAGATCCTCGGCACTTCTATTCATTCATCCTTGGGAGAAGAAGTTGCCAGGAAACAAGCAGTGCTGGCTTGTGAATGTCATCTATGGATTATTTAATTACATTAAAAAATAAAAATGTGTAGTCTGACCAAGTGTAATCTGCATGTTACTAGTGCTTGTGGGCTCAAGTATTTCATCTCAGTTATTGCAAATATTATCAAGTATTAAGTATATACAACACTTCAGTGGATATTAAGGAGTATATAGTAATTAATAAGGTCAATAAAGTAATAAATAAATAAATGAAGTAATTATAAACAAGACCACAAATTACCTGAAGAATTTTGCTATTCAAACCAGAAATCAGAGAAATAATAAAGATGTTTAATTTTTAGGGACTTAATTGTCAATAAAAGAAAGCTACCTAATGCACATAGAAATTGCAAAGTATGCTGTACAAGCCCAATCTCAGCCAAGTTTATTAGCATAAGTAGCTCTTTTTCCCAAATACATGGCTCAGAGTCAAACACTTCAGTGACCTTTTACTTTTTAACGTCAGCTTCACTCCAGTGAAATACATTCTTAATGGAAACTTAAAAAGTATCAAATTTTAATTACAGTTCTGCTCAGTTTTGAGATCTAAGTTTCCTCTCACTGGATGATCTCCACCTAATGACATAATCTATAATCATAATGTCCCCTCTCATTGTTCCTCATGTCAAAGGCTCCCACTTTATACATTAAGCCAGATGATTTTCACGGCCTCATCTCACACAAAAGCTTTTCTCTAAGTGCAACATTCCTTTAAATTATGTCCTGTGTAATAAAGGAGATCTGAAATAGTTCACTTTGGGTCTTTGTCAGCAGAGACAGTAATCTCAGAGCTCTGTGAATACACCACAGATCTATTACTTGATTCAGTATCTGAATTGCAGAAGATAATACTGTCTGCCTGTGTAAAACAAGAGACCAACATTTAGAAATAACTGCTGGCAGTTATCTGAATTTTGCTAAGTAGGCCAAAAGTGCTGAACAGTCTTTCTTCTTTTAACTAGACAGTATCTCCAAAATTAAGCCCTTTTATCCTGTGCAAAACTGGCTAAGGTCATCCGCGCTTTCATCGTTTCAGACTGCAGCTCTCACTCCTCCTGCCTCATGAACCACTGCAGACATATGAGCAGTGACTGGGTTTGGTTATATTTGCAGACTCACATCTATTATTGATGACAGACTAATACACTTTGATTTGATCGAGGCTATAAATTTGTAATGAAGCAGAATAATTTAGCATCATTACCCTCAAGCCTGTCTGGTCTGATATGAGTGGAGACACAATAGCATTGTTATGAGAAAGTACAGGTGGTTACGTAATGCAAAATATGTGTGAATGATCTGAAATCAACACGGTTCAGGCTGCATGTTTATGCACATGATGTTTGGTGTGTTGGTTTGGCTCGTCTTTTCTCTCTCAGTAGTTCTTACAAAAGTAATACACAGACTTAAGTGACAGAGTTTGGGTAATGCTGGATATTATTTCCATTTGTTTTGCTCCTTACAAATAAAAAGTGTTTTTTTTTTTGATGCATTACTTTGATACATACCCTTCAGTTAAGCGATCCAAACTTCTCACGCTCTTAAAACTACACTAATGGTTGAGAAAAATGACTGTGTAATGTTAAAGCCGACTCTTGCGGTGTCGCGACTCACAGAATTAGACTGTTCTCATTTCCCTCGAAGTTGCAGCAGAGAGCGGGCGTGTCATTACAAACATGGTAAATTACAGAGATCAAGAGTTGGATGCTAGCCTCCATTCAGCCGCACTACTCGCCTCCTTTATCAAATACATCACCGTCATCACTTGAGCAGGCAGAAGTACCCCTACAACTGCAGGAGGTGGAGGGTTAGTTTGAGAAAAAGAACACATTGTTGAAAATCCCCCACTCGTCTTCAGTTCAAGCAGCCACCCAGGCACACTGAAGTAAAATTCTTAAATCACATTTTGATTGGGCGTGATTTTCCCCTACGATAGTTAGGTGGGAGAGGAAGAGGGAATAATAGGACAATCAGTTATCAGTCATGGCTTCAGAGAACAAGGGCTTCATTGTGTTTGAGTTGGGTTTTCTTCAGCCAGTAGGGAGCATGAATCATGTACACACACACACACAAAACAGCCCCTCTGTTTTAATTGGATGGCTTTTGTGCTGAGTCACACAGGAATTGACTAGTGTAATCAGAGAAGAGCTGGATGGACAGTGGTCTCTCTTCCTGTTCTGATCGTGTCTGATGGTCGGATGAAGGTTTGGAAGCTGATCTGGGAACAGTTTTATTTGGTCATCACTCAAGTTCAGTGTCCTAACTTTGAGCTTGTTTGGATCTTTTTTGGTTGGATTATGAGATTTGAACATTACATGGTGTAACCTGGGCCGTGGCCATAAGCTTATAAACAGTGAGGTCAGGAGTTGATGCTCCAGCCGGCGCCCCTCCCTTGGAGGAATTCTTTCAAGGAAATTTCTTTGGATATAAACAATCACTCAAAACTCACCTAAATAAACTTTGACTCTTTATTAAGTAGCAGCCAATTACATAATTCTTTCCAGGAAACTTCTTTAAACTTATCTGGAAATTGCTCGTACATTAGGACATTGCACTTTTATTTCTCAACCAATCGTAATAATAATACAGCTGGACAGATCCGATTCCTTGATTTGTTATTAGCTAATAGCTGTTATTAGCTTATATTGCTATTTATTTTATTGGCTTTAAATGTAATACATTCCAAATATAGTTTAAAGATTTCCTTAATCACCTTTTATTAGGGAAGATTTATCAATCACCTAAAAAAATAAAAATAAATAAATTATAGAAGAAAAGCTCTTTCTCAGGTTGGGGGAAAAAACAAATTCCAAGAAAAAATAATAAAAACATGACCTCAGTGTCTTTAACAGCTTAGTCTTTTCTAATTAGAGTATCTTGCTCACTACTAAGCCATCTCCTGTTATGAGATCAGCAAATTTCCTCTTAAAATCCTTTGGACAGCCGAACATGAAGTCACATCTTTGCCTGTAGACTCTTTCACTGCTGAAAACCTGCTCCTGTTTAATGATTAGTTATTTACTTTTTGGGTCATTGTGTAAACACTATGTTCTCCGACATTTCTTTGTGTTAAAGGCACTTCTTTGTATCGTTGAGGCCGTGGTTAAATTTTAATTTCGTGGAATGGCCTTCTTTCAGTCAGTGTATTTAAAGCGCCCTTGCTGTGTCATTCCTCATTTATCCTAATTATCTAAATCTCAGTCCTGCATGTATTAAGAAATGGTCTTTGTTATCGTTGGTGCTGCTTAAAGAGATTGTGTGTGTGCGTGTGTGTTGAGGTCAAAGTGATGTGAGGCTTTGTCTGTGCTTTATACACAAACACAAATGATGATGTGTGCGGCTTTGAATGTTGTGCTTGTGGCCAAAATCACAAGAAATGCTGAAGTTGCACACCTGACTAGTGGAGACAACATGGAGCCCCCTGCAGGGTCCCTGTGCTGGTTGGCTGAACAGGAACTCGAATTACCGGCAGTAGGGTGATTTTTTTTTATTTTTTCAACAAAGCAATAGGCTAAATTTAACCACTTTTTTCCCTCTGCAAATTAGATGGTGAGTGGTTATGAGAAGAGTGAGAAACTTTATAACTTCAAAGTAAATAAATAGCATGTCTGCGGCTCCTTTGTGACAGTCATGCATGAAGCGCAAACTTGCTGTCAAAACAGCTGTGTTAACAAAAATTGAACAGAAATAGAGAGACATTTGAATAGGATGCAGCGTTTGTCACCTACTGCAGCTTTGCTTTGTTTTGTAACACTGAGGAATAATGTGGCAATTGTGAGCAAGAGGAAAGAGGAGGTCAATGACCAAAATGTAACAGAACATGGACTGCTCTGACAGACACTGAGGAGGGAAATGAAAGATTTGAAGCCTTTTTACTTGCTGTGGTACTAAAAATATGTGGATTGATGCATCACGAAGGAGGAGAACTGTAAGTTTTCTGTAAGACAGTGCAACAATGTCATGTGATGTTTTAGACCAATCACAAATGTTTTTATGTTCTCATGGTGATGCTGGTTTGTGGAAGCTTTAACTTTCAGACCTAAGTCAGAGAACTTGATTCATAACATCAAGCACTATGGTGCTTTATTATTTTTCAGCATATTTAATTTTACTCATAACAACCTGAGAGTTTTTATTTTGCAACAAAAATGGCCCCTTTCTCAGAGGTCATTTAGTACTTAAAATCTGAGTAATTATAGTCTTGAAGTCATGAAAATACTAATGTCCAGGACTGAAGAGAATAAAAAAACACAGGCACCACTGATCGTTATAAAATGTATCCAAGTACTCAGCCACATCCAGAATCACTGGGAAATTCTTATGTTTTTTTCCTCTTTTCTGGGGCATAGAGAAAGGCAGTTTTCATTGTGTATCATTGAGATCTTAATATAGGTAGGCAGTAATTTCTGGAGGAAGTATGAGGTCTTGTCAATGATGTCTGACAGATAAGTGAAAAGAACTGTAGCTGAACCCAGATGCAGGACTCTTATCTCTGAAAAAGGTCGAAATGAAGATTATGCAGGGATGTTGAGGCTGAGGTTTGGAAAGCTGATCCAGATCAAATAGGGAAACATTCAGGCATTGAGGGTTAAGTAGAGGACTCATAGGTCAACAGTCACTGGGTAAGGGAGGCAAATGGAGATCAAACAGATGAACCTAGAGTAAAGGTTGAAGAAGGATTAGTATACATACAAGCAAACACTCAAGGATTATCTTAAAAATTCTAGAGATTGGTAGTAATGTCAGTACCACACTGGCAAATTAAACAATCTGGCTTAATTAGTGATTATTTGACCACTAGTTTAATCACAAGACTGAGCCCCTGACAAAGGCACATGGGACCGACTTGATAACACCTTGACATGACCATGCATGACAAAGGTTGTAAGTTTTCATTTCACTTGTAATTATCATTATAGTTTCTAGAGTCATTAAGATAATTAAAAAATATGCACCTTTAGCTTGGTTGATAGCAAGTTCCAGTGTATATATCAGTATGGAAATGTAAAGAACAGTTTGTTTTGGTACTCTAAATAATTATTCTACTCTTGAGGTAGCCATTACACAGGGCATATTTCATTCAATTGAAGCTATCGTTAGTCTCTTTCACATTCACTGTCTGTCTTATTATGTTTTTCAAAACCAAGACTTCAAAGCCTGCGTTGTTACTGAGCTCTAACACATCTAGCTGACATGAGGTTATGTTCAGTAAATTCACATTTCTCATCACCAAGTCAATCTGTGAAACCTTTGGTGTGTGTTAGAGGAAGTCGGTGTCAGGGAGACTGCTTATTCTCACCTGTGTCAGTTTCATACCTCATGCTTTAGCAATAAAATATATAATAAAATAACATGTATACCTGCAATTTTGTCTGACATGCAAAAAAGTACCACAAGAAACAATGTTAGGTTAGTTGTGGTCTCAACATAGTTATTGCAATACATATTTTATGTATACATGTGACACTTTGGTGCTTGCCCGTGTAGTTTGTAAGAACAAACTGTAAGCTTGTATTCAAGACAGCCAAGAGGAAGTCACTCATTTCCGGAAGTGGCTTGTGACCTTTACTGAGCGCTCAGTTAAGACGGTGGTTTGAGGGTGGCTGAAGCAGGAGATTTATTTACTGAAAATGTGGTGTATCAGCTAATCTTTTAAATTTTTTCTAATTAGAATAAAGCTCCAAATTTATATTTATATATCTAAAGTGAATTTACAGAGTAAATACTGAAAAACTCCTGCCAGTGCTTTGTAGTTCCTTCATCTTTTGATAAATAGCTGTAAAAGCTATTCGCTCTAAAATGAGAGGGTTTTGATTTGAATGTTAAGTGATCAACACATCAACACACTGACCAAACATGGCCTGTTACACTCAAAGTTTGCTGTTAGCTTTGTGTGACACATCCTGGTACTTTGAGGAGTGTGTGATGTATCACAACTTTGGCTCTGTGCCTCATATTTTTAGTGAAACATTTGCTTTGTGCACTTTGACTTGTTTCACAGACATCAGACACCACTAAAAATAACATTCATACTGAAACAGCATACTAAATTTGACAGAAGCAGTGATTATCATTTGTTTGTACTGTAGAGCTTGATGGACACAATAACCTGGCAAAGAATATTATTAACATCCCTTGGTCACACAAAGGCCCACACAGTTTATTTAATGGTGTCTATCTCTGACTCGCTCCGTCTGCTCATGTGGACTTGTCAGCTCTCTTCTCTAGAAATAATGAAGCAAGCAGAGAAAAGCAGCGCCAGACACTGTCTTTACACACTTAGCTTGCTAGAGACATTAGGAACTGAATTGTTGCCTTGTCAGCTTGAAAGAAAAGCATTATGAGTATACAAAACCAAGAGCTGACCTTGTTAATAACTCTGCTGACCCTATACAAATATCACCAGTAACTTGCACCATTAACAAGATAAGTGAGACTTATTGTGAAATACCGTCTATCCAATTTCTTGAGAGTTGGATGAGAAATCTTAAGTCTGTACA
>JAQNCA010000006.1:9214955-9236930 GCA_029783725.1 Acanthurus tractus
ATCTCATCATCAAGCTCTGCAGAAGCCTGATAACAATCCTGATCATTTGAATCAGGTGTGTTGGAAGAGGGAAACATAGTGGCCCTCGAGGACCAGGATTGACCACCCCTGGCTTTGCTGGTAGAGCATTTATAATGTAATTGCATGGGTTCCTGTGTTTATTTATGCATTACAATCTATAGCAGAAGCAAAAATGCCCCAAAAAAATTCTTAAAAAAAAAAAATCCATGCTGGTGCCTAGGGGAGGAGACCCTTGGATAAGATGAAATGAATAAGGTGCACATGCAAAAGAAAAGCAGCGCTAAGAGCTTGAAGCCCCTTTCTTTTTTCACAGTACATGAACTGTGTCGACTGTGTCATATTTAAAGTGCTGTATGACTATATGACTAGATCGTTGTGTTTGTCTGATCCACAGCTCTCACTCTGTTCTCAACTGTGCCTCTCCATCTAACTCTGGCTCCACCTTGGGTGGGTTATTATTTGACGGAAAGCTGAACGATAGTCTGTTTGACAGTCTTATGGATGCTTCCAGCCTCGCTGGTCTCTGTCCTCCTATGCAGGTACAGTATTCTGCTGTGCTCTTTATATGAGTGTATTATTATGAGTGATGACTGTATATGATTCTGGCAGGAGATTAACGCTGTGCAACAAATCTTGATCTTAGGTGACAAGGCCAGCTAGTCACTCCTCCCTGTCCAAGATGAGGCTGTTTGTGTGTCGCCATGGGGAGAGGATGGATGTTGTGTTTGGGAAACACTGGGTCACTCAATGCTTTGACTCCAAAGGTTAGCAAGCTAGCATAGATTAATGACATATTATTATACTGCAGGTTTACATTAGACACTTTGGACTTTAGTATTCATCTGTGAGATTCTCTTGTGTTTGTGTAGGCCGATATATTCGCTCTAATCTCAACATGCCGTCCAGCCTGCCCGCTAGAAACGCAGGTCACCGAGACTATGACAAAGATTGTCCAATTACTGTGTTTGGAACCACCCAGGCCCGTCTTGTAGGTCAGTATATCTTATAAACAGTTTGTTATATATATAAATAACTGTTATAGAGGTCATATACCATATCTACCAATGCATTATATAAATTATTCAAGGAATTAGCTTTGAAAGGATTGTTAAATATAGTAGGGATACTGTTTTGAAAATCACATGTCAGTTAAAAGGCCTGTCAGTATGATCACACTGTGTTTGGTCCATTTCAGGTGAAGCACTGCTGGAAAGCCACACAACAATAGACTTTGTTTACTGCTCCCCCTCTCTTCGCTGCATTCAGACTGCTCAGCACATCCTGCAGGGTAGGACTTGAACTTCATTGTACTCATCAACATTCGGACCACAGTCACAGCCAGTTTACACATCCTGGTTCCTTAGCTTGCACGTTATGCATACGTTTCAAAAAGTTACTGCTGCATTATACAATGAAGTTTTTGGTGTTGAGTGGGTGTGAAAGTTTAGTTCAACTCAGATCTCTTTAGGAATTGTCTAGTTATACAAAGTTTTAATGACCTACAGCAAAACCTCGAAGGCACCTAGAGACATCATTAGGAAACAATCAGAAAGGAAAAGAAAGAGGTTTAGGAGGTCTGACTTCTTCTTATCCATTTACACATTTAAATTGCTTTCTGTTAACACAGTAAAACACCTAATGATGTTAGTTCTTTTCTTTTTATATATTCTTTTCTTATCTTCCATTTAAACTTCCAAGCCCTGTCATGTTATTAGGTTTGGCCCTTATAGAACAATCACATCCTTTTGTATCAAATTTTGCATTTAATGAGGGAATGTATATTTATGAGATGCCTTCTATAAAAAAAGACCAAGACAAAACGACATAAGAGAGTAGATGCATGGTGTGACATGGGTTTCTCTAAGAGAGATCTTCTTCCTGACAGTTTCTCTCTGCCTTCACTGATCCAGGTCTTCAGCAGGAAGGAAAGACAAAGATCCGTGTGGAGCCTGGATTGTTTGAATGGACCAAGTGGGTTTCGGGCACATGTTTACCTGCCTGGATCCCCCCAGCAGAGTTGGCTGCTGCGAACCTAAGTGTGGACACAACATACAGGTAGACAGTTACATTGGTATACTTTTTTTCCTGTCTTGCTGCAGCTTATTATAACTTTCTGTATATATTTTTGTCCCTAGACCTCATATTCCCATTAGTAAGTTGACAGTGTCAGAGTCTTATGACACCTACATCAGCAGGAGCTTCCAAGTAACCCGAGAGATCCTGGCAGAGTGCAAGAACCTGGGTAAAGTGGAACTGTTAACATGTGTCCCGAGTTTTTAAAATAATATCAACATTATTTAGCACTGATTTCCAGCAACATCTGGAAACTACAACAGCCACTTTCTTTTTGAGATTTCTACATTTTATGCTTCCTCACCTTATCTACATGAAAGTACATTTTTCAAAGAACCTGAACATCTCAAACTGCATTATCAACAACTGAGTGTTCACAAACAGTATAAAGCTAATGGTATCTGTGGAATGTGGTTGTCTGTTCTCTCCCTCTTTCACACAGGAAACACGGTCCTCATTGTGGCCCATGCTTCCTCTCTGGAGGCTTGCACTCGCCAAATACAAGGCCTCACCCCCCAAAACTCCAAGGACTTTGTCCAAGTTGTCCGAAAGGTCAGTGTGCAGCTTTAGCTTAGACGCTCCTTTCATTTCTGTCCTCTCTTCGTCTTTTTTTCTTTGATGAAATGCAACATCTGTCTCCTTTTTGTGCAGATCCCTTATTTGGGTTTTTGTGCTTGTGAAGAAATGGGAGAGACTGGGGTGTGGCAGCTGGTCGACCCCCCCATCTTGCCTCTGACCCATGGACCCAACCACAGTTTCAACTGGAGGGAAATGCTAATGCAAGATTGAAGGATATGCTGTTTGGCTCTCTATCTTTTGCTTTTGGTAGCCCTGAACTGCTGAAAAATATTTATTTTTAACCCACACTGCTATAAATCTAGCCTAACTACCAAAAAAAAAAAAAAAAAAGAAAAGCAAAGCAACACAAAAAACCCCCCAACACGTCTGGCTTCCGTCAAAGACATCATGCAAAAAAATGTGCATTCATTGAAACAAATGTATTCAGACGCACTGCTCAGGAATGAGAAACTACAGTTTGTGTGGAGATCACAGCAAAAATGAGATACAGATTGGGCTGCAGGTTTTTGTGTTTCCCTCAACGTTCCACTTCTTAGCCCAAAATGTGGAGGTGCTATGAGAAATCTGGATATTTCTTGATAGTAGCTGATGAATCAGGTTTTATGCCACGAGAAGGTCACATCAAGCTCCGTCTGTGAATCCTCCTCAGACGGGTGGTGAAGACTTTGTGTTGTGTTGCCTTCTCACACACTGTGATAAGAATTAGATGAGAGAGACTTGTACCACAAATATATTTTTTCAATATGTCAGAAATTATTATTTAACTCGTAGCCACGACCCTCCTACGAAAAAAAGCACAAAAGAAATGCTGACAATCAGACCAAGGTGAACTGATCTTCATTGTTTCTGGTGCTGAGGTGGGAAGTTTATGATTTTATGATACCTGTTTTATTCCTGTAAATGTCATATCATTGAGTAATTCTTCTAAGTTAACAATTATGTGCGGACATAAATCTTTTAACCTCCCTGTAATGCAGTTTGGTTACCACCACAGAAGCAACCAAGTCATTGTGGCATAAGAAAATGAACATGATAAAATACAGACTGCTGTAGTTAATTTTGTCCAGGTGCATTGACCTAAAGTTCTGCCTGACACTCTCTGTAAGCCTGATAACCACACTGCTTTTCACAGACTTTTCATTTTATTGGTTATGTCAGATTAAATGTTTACTGCCTAAACAATTTGTTTGTTGTATGATTCAGAAAGTCTATTGATACTCTGAAAAATGAATAAAGCGACATTGTGGCGTTATGAAGGCTTATACATTTCAGTCTGTGCTGTGTGTTCTGTAAGATCATTACCTCTTGCTGCTAAACCTTTCATTAAGCCTGAGTGAAAATTCAAACCTACCAATTATGTTTTACTGGCTATGACTTTTAGTTCATAAAGAACTGGGTACAGCTGATGCAGCTTTAAAAATGATGTAGGATGATAAAAAAAACGAGAATCCGAAGACATTTTTTACTCACAGGTGGAAATAAAAACAATAACTATGGCTCAGTTCCGTTGATGTTCAACATGAGGACACCCCCTAAATGGAATGCAGCCCTCATTAACTGCTTTAAATGCACCTGTCCTTGTTTCTGCTTTGACACGGCAAATTGTTTTACTTTTTTAAGCGCTGAGAACTCTGAAAAATGAATAATTAAATCAGTTTTTTTGTACATATCAAAATCTCAGGTTTAAAAAAAATGCTTTCATTTACAATTTCTTGTGCTTAATACTCTAATGGTAAATTTGTAACGTCCCTAAACCTTAACCCTTCTGCATTGGAAAGAACTTCTTTCCTCCAAGGAGCACTTCAGGACAGTTTGGACAATAAGGTAAAGTCATTGTTTCTTTAATTTAAGCTCATAAAATTTCTACAATTCGCAACATGAATTGTGAATCCTGTATGAAGCGTTAACTTTTGCGACAAAGTAACATGAAAGTACTGCAGTTTAACTTCCTTTTTAGCAACATCAATGTTAGCTAACGGTTACTAGCTAAAAGTTGTTTTTCTAGCACGAGTCCTGTTAACTGGCGTAAGACTTTTTTGTAGGTTATTCTGCTGAAAATGTGAACTTTGTTATTTTTATTTCTGGAAGACAAAACAATCTCACCCAACATTTCAGTTCATGTCAACATTAATGAAGGGCATTGAAGGGAGGTTATCTTTTTTAATTAACAGTCTTGTCATAGGCATCTTAAGTTGTTAAAATTATGGCTACAATGGGGTTAATTTTTACCTAAAATTAATTTTAAAGTGAGTAAAAAAAACTTGAGTAAGCCACATAAGTGTTGTCAGTATCACCACACTTTGAAAGTATATTTACTCATGGTAATTATGTTTTAATTTTGAAGTAATGGTGTTCAAACATTTCAAACATAAGTAGTTCACACAACATGAAATTGTACATTAGGAAGCATTAACATAACTGCCGACCACTGTCGTTAAAATTATTAAGCTGTACAGACTTGTTGATGTTATAACTGACTGGTTATTTTAAAAACACCAACATGTGGCATCATGTGGCTGTAATTGTTTTTAGCTGATGAGTCAGTCTGTGTGCCTGTTTGGGAATTTAGAAAAAAAAAATAGAAAAAACACAAAAAAGTGGTTTGATGTAGAAATCTCTCCACAGATTGTGTGGATTTTTTATGAAAGATTCGGTCAACGCAGTAACTTTAAAGCTGTGCAAGATTTTCAAAAACTGTATTGTTACATAGGCCTTTTTTTTTTTTTTTTTTAGTTTTATGAAGGTGGATATTGGAGATGGGTGTGGTTCCAGCCCGATGTAGATGGTGGACTGAATCCAAAGGGAAGGTGGCTGTAGGGCCCACATCGTGCCCTTGGTCCATGTTAACTGTTACCAGTTTCAATCATATCCTCAGAGAAATGAGTTTGGTGAAACAGATTACCTGTGCCAGACTTATTTATTAAGACCAACCATCCTCGCATGGTTAACCTTTAACCTATTTCACATATTTGTGTTTTTTTCTTGAAAGATATGCTTTTTTGATAAAAGAAATGTACGATATAAATCGTGGTTAGTTATTGTTTGGCAATAGTTTTGTCAATGGGATAGCATTTCAGCCATGAAAGATTCAGGTGTAAGTTTTTTGTGGTGCATTATTAAGATCAAATGAAAGTTGAGTTCAAAGTTGGGTGTGGTCTGACCCACTGTCTTAAATATTTGTGTAAAAATACCTGATATTTATTGTTTGTATGTCAACATATTGACAGGTGTCACAGGTGGTGTGATCTCATTGCAAGACTGTGGTTTAAATTCCTTTTTTTACATAATATTTATAATACAGTTTGTCACGTTTTAATGTCATAATATGCTCTATATCTATTCAAAAGGAGCATATTTTGACTTCTTTTGAAGTCATAAAGCCATGATGGTAGCAGCATATTACCAAGCTTATCAAAAAATAAGTGATGACTATCAAATCGAACTTCCAGCCATACTTAAGTATTGTAAAATGTATGACAGCCTAAATCTCTTTAGAAGTGCTTGCGGTCATGTTAGAGTTGCTTTATAATAAAAATGGGAAAAAAGGTAATAAATATTTTGAAATATGTTGCACGTGTCATCACTTAAATTATTCAGAAATTATTATGAAGGTATTAGCCCACTGTTCTCTGATTTCATGAATTAATTAGCAGGTAGCTTAGAAAATATTCTGTACACAGAATGAAACTCATATTAACTTGTCCAGATATTTTTCACGATAGAGCATGTTTTTGAATATTAAAAAAAAAGAAAGTATCCAAATATAAACTGCAGTCAGGGTTCTTGGGATGAGTTTCTCATTAATTTCAAGATGTCTCCCTTTCATATACAAGCACTGATTATTGTTGGTTAACCACTAGGTGGTGCCATTTGATGACCTATGTTGGTGGCAGTCCCTAAAAAAAACTCCAGATTGGCACACTTGACACTTGGTTCAGTAATTTCTATTTTTTTATTTACTCTAGCCACTGAGACAAATAGTGATAAAATTTAGAAATAAATGTGTTAAATTTCTAATAAAACCAAAAGTGTCTGTGTAGCACTCAGATTTGCTTTTTTCAGTTAACCTAATAAAAAATGATGTTGGAGACATCTGTGAGGAAATATAAAAAAAAAGGCTACGTAGGAGTTAAAAAAGATTAAGATAAAGATCAAGCATTTGAAGATGATGATTGTAGTAAACATCTTTTTAAACTAATGATAATGTCAAAGCTAGTGTGGATTTTTTGTTTGAGATTAGTCTCTCAACAACTTGCACAAGGTTCACCAGTGATATTTTTTTTCACTTGCCCAGTGATTCAGAAATTTACTTGTCTACAAATTGTTTCATTAATTAGCAGTTGAAGTTCTCTTAGCTGCCGGATCTCCAACAATGTTTTTTTGTGAACTTGATGTGCCTTTGAAGAACAACCCTGTTTTGTATGCTTGCTCTCAAACTTTTGGCAAACTTGGCAATACATAGACATTCGGTGACAGTCTTTAACACTTTCCAGCCAACCTCATGACTGCAGGATAACTGAAATGTTTGTACTTCAGCTCAACCTTCTTTAAACCTGGCCATTTTCTTGTGAGTGTGGCACTGCACATGTGTAACTCTCATCAGAGATGAGGGAAAAGTGAGATGGTTCACGATTAAGTAAAACTTTCATTATCAGCTCTGGAAAAAACAATGTGTTTAATTCTTTATTACAACTTGCCACTTGGGGTGCAAGTGGTAATAATGTTTTAAATAATGTTACAAATCCAGTGCCCTTCATTCTTTTACAGTGGTGTGCTTTTGAAAGTTCTCTAAAATCCCAAACTCACTCTCAGCCAGTCTGTAGCGCGTTTAGTTAAGCCCACTATGGTAAAGCCAGCTGCCACTTGGATTTTAGTGCATGCATATTTATGCTGATTAAAAAAATCCCGACAACTTTGTACTCAAGTAATACTTTCTCAAATTTATGCAAAAAGTTAAAATAGCATTATAATAGACATCACATATTAAATAAATACTTATGTTTATAAGAGCATAGATCATAGGGTTATAAAAATATTATTAGAATTGCTTTGGTACACTTATCTTTTTTATTTGTTTTGTTTTTGAATTATGTTCAAGGTGCAAGGAAATCCACTGTTTGATAAGTGAATGATGTTTTCAAAGTCAGTTGTTGGTTGTTATCTCAGTATTGAACAAAATAATTGTGACGATGATTTTTTCCGTAATTGAGCTGCGAGTCAGAGATTACCCTAGAGTGGTGCTCAGAGCCTTGGTAGGATATAGAGGAATCCAAGTCATTTTCTTATGCCCAGACACCATTTGTAATCTCAGCTCACTGCAGCCTTTATTTTGCTAATTTTATTTTAGTCAATTCTCACTTCTGCTCTGTTTTTTGCTTTTATTTTATTGTCATTTATTGTTGAGTTTGGATTTTTTTTGCTGTTATGATGCTCTTTGTAACTAAGTTTTAAAAGGTGCTGTACATGACCAGACAGTTGTTTAAGTTGGCTGTAAATTAAGATGTGAATGTTGTCTTTTTTATTGCTACAAGAAGGAAAAAGCTTGTGCTTTACTGAATCAGTGCTGTCATGGTAGTACACCTGAGTAGCCTGACAGCACTGATAGGCTTATATCATTACTCTGCTGGAAAGATGGTCCTCTCGTAAAACTGAGCTGTCTATGCAGTAGAAAAACACAAATGTTTTAATAAAACTGGTGCTCCATGACAACAGAAAAAAAGACTGTAATATTAATTTTTGCTCAAAAGGAAGAAAACCTACAACAACCAGAATGCACTGTGCAGTGCCTGTTTTGATACAGAAAGCAATTTGATAACCAGCTGGTCACAAGCTTACTTGAAATCTTAAAATGCGGCTAAACAGTACAGTAAAAATGCTTTTAATAGAGAAATAGGTGACAGCAGTAACAGAGTGTTTCTTCATTGTTGATTAACAGTACCTTGTTTTATAGTTGAGATTTTAATTTTGTGACATAAGAGAGAAGGCTGCTGCTGTCTCTTGTCTCTTGACTCCTATTATTTGATTATTTGTGTCAGAGAAGGATGGATACAATACTGCCAAAGTACAATCTGCAGTTTGAAAAACATTCCTAAGGCCAGCAAATCTTTGCAGGCTTTTCCTGACAAATGAGTGAGGGGCTCTGGATATAGTAACAATGGAGGGAAGTTTAAAATTGTGTAACTATACACATTAAAATGATCCAAAGTTGGTTGTAAATCAACAGAGAATCATTTATGTCAATACAGTTATCTACACAGGCTGTGTGTTTATGATGAGTGACTTGCAGTGTAATTTTACATGTATGTTAATGCTTTAAGATTTGTTTTATTAAGTTTTAGATATGTAACTACAGTGATTTGGTTTTAGGCTTTGAGTGCTACCAAAACATGGGTGACCTACACCCAATACTGTGCCCGAATGCACCCTGTGTCGACACAGATGAAGCCCTGAAGCTGGTACGGCTGCTTTTAACATGCTGCTTGTCCATGTCCTGTGTAGACATGGTGTAACATGATTGAGTTGAATGAATGTCAGTCAGTTTATCAAGAATTTTACACAGACAGTGTTGGTTGAGTTTGCACTGTTTTCATTAAGTGATAGTTGATTTTTTTAAAAGAATGACAGACCCACTAAATTGCAGTTAAATATAGACGTATCTAATTACTTCATATTGAGGAGCTTTTTGCAATTAGAGATTTATCCTTTTGCCTTTGAACAACAGAGCTAGTCATCCTGGCCACTAATAGGTTTTGACACAGCTGTCACGAGTTAGTGAGGCCACTTCATATTCTCAAGATGGGCTAAACTGGCTTCAGAGTACAAGAGCAGGGGAATGCGAACATACTATAGCAAGTATAGCATCCAGCCTGGCAGGTACAACATATTCTCTACCTGATAAAACTGTTTAGGGCACAATAATTTGAACTTGGATTTGTGGATGGACCATTTATCAATATAAGACTAAACAAGTTTTGTTATTGGTAAAACATTTTATTTCTGCTTTGCCCTCTGTTAATACTAGTTTGCCTTTTTAAAAATTCTGCAAGAGATAGTAAGCAGGGCCTATTTGAGAGCAGCTTTTGCCCAAGGGAGGCACAGAGCGATTTTTTCCAAAAGCCCCCACGGACTGTCCCTCTTGCCTCTTTTTATTAACTAAAATGTGAACACTGTGTTTATAGGCATTTTTGGCTGCTTTTCTGGGTTCACATAATACTAACCATTGATGAGGGATCTGCTGATCAGGAGGACGAGTGGCTTGTTCACTTAACAGAAATCTGGTGGTTCGATCCCAGGCTAATCTAGTCTGCATGTCAAAGAGTCCTTGGAAAAAGCACTGAACCCCACATTGCTCCCACAGGCTGTACCATCAGTGTGTGTGTGTCTGTTTCTGATGAGCATGTTGGCACTTTGTATAGAGATGACTGCAATCTGTTCAAATAATAGTTACTGCGTTTCACTTTGGGATTTTATTTAAAAGCTATGACATTGTCATACTAAGTAACTTTTCTTTGCATAAAACTTAAATTTTCATTTGAGAGTATTTTGTGTAATAACAGCACTTTAAAATACTGCATAACTTCAAGATGAAGACAAACATGAGGATTTCAAGCCCGGTCTAGTTTCTGCACTTCCCTCTGCAAAAATACAGGAGTAAAGAATAGCTGAATGTCTTGTCAGTTGTTTCATAGCTGAAGGTAATAGTTATTGATGTAATTTAGTTTGTAAAAATTCCCTTAGTCATTCATTCAAAAAAAAGAGGTGCTGTATTTTCTGTATACTGTGGATGAGAAAATGAGTCACACTGTTTTGCCTAGTTTTAACTTTCTTGTACACATTGTTCTTCGAAGTATGCAGCCAAAAAAGAAGGGGCTCTGTCTTGTACCTACATCTGTTCAGCAGAAAAGGCTCAAGAAACAGCAACTTCTGAGTCCTTTTTCTGTTCTGTCTTGGAGCTGTTTTGGAGAGAGGGAGGGGAGGTGCAGGGAGGAGGAGGGAGGTGGAGTAAGGTTGGAGTCCCACATAAGGGGCACTGGCAAAGGAGCGTTTCATACTGTGAGCTGTCTATGCCTCTCTCTGTTTGTATTCGCTGGGAGTCAGCATGCACCTGTGTGTTTCAGCACTCGCTGGTCTCTCTAATTCCAACTGGTTGGTTGACTCAAAATAACAAAAACTCTGAGCAAAGGAATTGTTTTTGGAGAGTTTCTGCCTCCATCTTGAGACGAAAGAAATCTGAGGAACAAACTTGCCTAGCTGGAATGAAGGACTGACATCAAGCAGACTTATGTGGAAAAAAGGGTAAGCCTCTCACAAACTGCTGAAGTTACTCTACTTTGTTTGGTTTCAGACAGGATCACTAAAAGTATTTATGTCAGTTTTTACCCTCTTGTACAACTGCTGTAACACCCTGAAGTAAACTGCACAATACTATAGCACTCGTTCAGTGTTTCTTATGTGAGCTGTTATTTATCTCTTTGTGTGTATGTGTGTGTGTGAGTTTGTATATGTGTGGGTGGGTGTGTGTGTTTGTGTATACACGCGTATAAGGGGGCGTGTGTCATGTTTGTTGAATTTTATGAAGTGTTGGCTGGTCTGGTTCATATTTGGATGAGACTTTGCTGTAGTGGTTCTCTCAGGGTATGTCTTGTTTTTTCTTGTTCATTTGTTCAGACATCTCACATGTCTAGAAATAAACACACGCGTACATACAGGAAGCAACAGGACAGTCTGATGTCTTCACTCCAGAGCAGACAGATTTACTCCTGCTGGCTCAAATAACAGCAGTCTACTTGCAAACCAATCATCTGTAGTACCCTTACTCATATTCTAACAACATTATAAACAACTCATTCAGTCTAGAGTGTCAGTGGTATATCATCTCTGATCCTGGGTAGGTCAACATAGTGGATGAGTTTGCTTTGTTGCCTTATGCTGTTTTCCATTGTTTTAGGTTAAAGCTGCCTCTTCATGTGCAACCTAGTAATATATGTTAGCATGAAAGAGATTTTAAAAAATACTGTGGGTGCTTGCATGCATTTTGCTCTGCATGGTAAATGCAATAGGAAATTTCAATTGAAATTTGCCATTGATAGCTAGCCTCCTAACTGCTAAAATAGTGCAGCTACTCAAGGGCAGCAGTTCTCAACATTGTTGGCAGCATAAAGGATGTAGACAGAAAAATGCAGAAGTAATCACTCTGCTGATAATAAACGAAGCAACAAAGTTTATGGAAAGGTTAAAAAACCATCATAGATTTTATTATGTGCTGTATGAACACAAAGCTAAGCATAACATTATTTCAGATCACAAAAATTTTAGGTCACCAGTGAGTCTTGGTGACGCCCAGACATAACAGCATATTGGAAATTTCTGGAAAAAAAGCCTGAACCTGATGTTTGACAAAAAACAAACAAACAAACAAACAAGCAAAACAAAAAAATGATAAAAGAGAGACCCAATCCAAAAAAGACCTCATAATGGCAACACCAGTCAAGGCTAAAGCTGGACTGGGATATTGTTAATTATGTCAGTCATCATTTTGTTCACTCCTAGTTGTTTTAGTCTAATTATTGATTTATTATGATAAAAACAATTTATTATATTTAGTAGTTTGTTTTTGAGTCAAATTTTAGTTGACTCAAGGTCTTGCAATTTTGTCTTCTAAACTCAACTCTTGCACTGCAGTTTTAGTTAGAGGGGTCCCCCACTCACTTTGCAAAACATCAAAGTTAGTTTTTTTATTCAGATTATATCAAACGGTCCAGTTACCCTTGTCTAGTAATCCTAGTAGCAAAAGCAATGATTTTTTAAAATTATTTTAGTCATACTTTTTGTGAGAGGTATTATACTCACAAAGTGAGTGCTTTATACAAGTTGGTCGGACTGTACAGAAGAGTTTAAGCTTTGAGGTTTTACTCATAATGTTGAAATTCAAAAATGTAATAAATATTTAAGCGCAGGCTTTTGCGCATATCATGGTGCTTTGTAAAGTGTTGTAAGGGGAGCACTGGGTGGATCGGAGGGACAGAATGTAAAGTAATGAGGCTCATCACAGCCATATTATGCAGGCATGACACATTATTCGGAGTGTGTTGTTATAGGCAGTTATTATCATTATTCTTTTTTGGCCAAATCATATTTCTCATTTAGAAGTTGGTGTGAAGGAGAGAAAAACTGTACTTAATTGTCACCAGGTACATTGGAAAATACATCAGTTAGTAAATAACCTAGTTAAACAGGTGTCAGGCGCATAATGGGATGTTGTTTCTGAAAGTTAGGCCAATGTCTTCTAGCTAGTAAGCTGACTGGTTTATGATTCAAGCCTAAACTGTTGTTTTAAGTTAACCTGCAGTCTTGCTTGAACATCAGCATTTCCCATACGGTGCATACTTGCCTCATCACAGTTCAATGTTGGCATCCCTCTGCAGATTTCCAACATTTGCATTTACTGTCATGCAGGCTTTTCCCCTCACAATCTCACCCTGTCTCTCTGTCTCTCTTTTACTCTTTCTTTCTCCCTCTCTCACCGAATCTTTCTTATTTTTGTATTCAACTCACCCCTTTACTGTCCATAAGGGGCGAACTGAAGAGGTGAGTCTTCTCGAGCTCAAATTCAGAAATCTTTCATCCTTCCTCTTCCTCCCTCAAGGTGAAGTTTTGCCAGCTGAGTTAGAGCCACAACATTACTTATTCCTTTAGTATAAAGTCAGTAGTTTAGATCTAAGGCTGTCTCCTGAAAATTGATGAGTCAGATTATTAGTTAACTTTTTTGCCAGTCAGTGTGCACTTAACTATCAGGATATTACAGAGGCCTAGGAAGAGGCATAGGAATAACATGTTAAGAGGTATTTACAAATAAGGGGATCCAAACATACATGTTTAGAGTAGCAGGTGTCCAGCTAAAGAATCAAGATTTTTTAAATCCTCATGACAACACGTGCTAATGGTTAATTGTAAAAAAAATAAATATTATAGAGAGCTCTCAGTCAAAAAATTGAAAGCAAAAGACTAATTTGATGATGTGAAGTCAAGTGTGAATTTAGGAATATGTTTTTTACATTGTTAAACAGCCACTATTGCTGATGAAAATCCACCTGTGTTACAGGGACAAACATGTTAACATATGAGAATATTTATTAAAGTTTTATGTGCATGTGCTTGGGTACCATAACTGAACAATGATCAGATGGCACACGTATACTTTCTCTAAATGAGTCAAGAAAAAGGATCTTTTCACATCACAGATAAAAAAGAAAGGGAAAAAAATGTGTTTTAGAGGTAAAACATGAGTCTTGATACATGTTATCATTTTCTGTGGCTGTGAACTGGACTAATGGGAAAAAAAACCAAATCTTTGTAATGGACAACCAAATCTGAATTGACTAAGTTTAAGTCAATCAAGCCTAAGAATACCTTCATGACACATTATTTGGAAAAAAAATGAAGATACACAAATGAGTACATTATTTCTATGGATTAGGCTATTTCTGGATTATTGCTAAGTAAAGCATCATCAGTCATTAGCATTGATCAGTTTTTTACTCTTGACACATAAGTTTTTGTACCATTACAGTGTTTGTAGCTTTGATTGTTTTGATAAAATCTGCAAAATTGTGTCTTGTTGCAATAAAGTAGCATATTGCAATGAATGAGACTATAAACACAGAATTAGATTGAGATTCCATTTGTTTATTTTCCTTTGAGATTTATATGTGTCAGAGTAGGATTTAGGACAGAGCATCACTTCGGTCTCTAACTTTTTCTGGCCACTGCCTGGTGCTGAATAGATTAAAGCAACTTTATGTTAAATTGGTATTTTGTTGGCCAATTTGGGGCCCTCACGGTTTCTTACTGCAATACCACTGCAACATAAGTAAATTGCAGGTTTCTGCAGATGTGAAGTATATACTGAGTACAAACAAATCTCTCCAACGTCATAACAATGTTATGTGTTCAAGTTTTGTGTCTTGAAGTAAATGTGCATGCTGAGACATTTTTGCTGTGCAGCAGTCATAGTGATTGAGAGTTTCATACAACAGCACCATGTGACAAGCCAAGGTAACCTGAACCAAAGACAATATGCTGCTAAGGCCTTGCTATAATATGCCACCAACCAAACTTCTGTTGTAATGGGCTGACTTGCGTTTCTCCAAAGCTCCCATGATAACGCAAACACTCACTGCTGATCAGCAATGGCATATCGTAAATGCTTGCCTAACTGGCCAGGATGTGGGCTCCTAATAGTTCAAAACCAATTTAGTATTTGTATTTTATGCAGTTTTATTCAAAAACCTTAGGATTTGCTTTTACCACCTTTCAGTTTAGAGGGGCTGCTTTCAGCCTGAATGGGGTCAGACTGTGGTATAAGGTCAAAGTTCCTAGATGGGCTTCTCTCACTTTCAGAGCAAAAACAGGTTACTGGGGCACAGAGTGACTGAGACAGTGACACCATTTACCCTGGTACAAGTCACTGTAGCATTAGAATGACTTTGAACAATTTTTAACGATGTAATAGTTAAATAACTCGGTTTTTAATTTAAAGTTACTCATGACCAACCATTAAACTGATCATGCTATAGAACATCTGATACATGTATTTTGTTTATGACTAAGTTTTGCAATCGGTTGTTGTTTACATTGTTTGGAATGCAGATACATGTCATTTTAAGGTTTACTTTTTCTTTTGCAGTGTACAGACACAAGACAGTATCTACATGATATTTATACACTTTACAAAATAAAATGGCTCTATGCAGCACCTAAAAACAAGCTCTGTATTTTAAACTGTATAGGTATGTACCTAAAGGTCGTTCCTTAAAATTTTGTTTCTCCCCAAGTTACTTTATTTTCATATTATGCTCAGTTTAACAAAGCAAAATGTCTCACAGTTCGCCACTCTAGTTAGGCTGATCATCAGCTTCAGTTTGTGTTTGTTATGAGTTTTGTGGTTTGAAAATCTCGATGCTTTCTAAGGATATCCTGTAGGGAAACTCATTAACATAGCTCTTATATTTTTCGCTGGTATTCAAATATTTGAATTGAAAAATAATGATAACAACGATATTGTGGTGGCATATTTAGTGGTCTTGCTCATAGAACTGTGGGCAAATGATGGAGTTACTTTAGAGTATGCTTTAAAATGTATATTTATTCCAAGCGAGCAAAAGTAGAGGGACTGTATAGAAATTGCAGCAAAAATTATTTATAAAAAGGTAGTGAGAGTTATTGGGCAGAGAAAGACTTGTTTCAGGCTTTGCATGCTTCACATTCTTAGCTGCTGACCTCTATGGAAAACAACAACAGCCGGGCTTGAAGGTCACACTGCTGTGGCTGGTGAATGAGGCTGTATCATTACTGGTACCAAACTTGAAGTTTGTAAGTCCAGTACTATTCTGTGCTGAAATTATACAATCAGTCATGGTAGATATTGCTCATTTATGATAAAAACATTGAAAAAGGAGGCCCAAGATAAACATGAAGACATTAAATTTTTTCCCACAGCTTAGCTTTTAGCCTTCAGGCTCAGAAGTTTGTAAGGATATTTGTGTCCCTTTTAATTCTCCATCTCATGAGTATTAATAGTGTGGACTGTTACATTTACAGGACTGTAGTAGGAAAAGTCAAATAAGACGGCTAAGACATCTGTTCATCAATTCGTTGTCTGCTTAGGATAGAATAAAATATATCTCAGAGAAATAAAAAAATAATCATTACAGAATAATTCTATATATGTTAATGTGATGTGGCAGAATTATAGGGAAGATGTCTCAAGGCCTTGTGTCATGACTGATTACAGTCAGAACACAAGGCCAGATCTGTAAATATTTTGCTCAGAAAATAAGGCACTGTGGTCGCACAGGCTAAATTGAACTAAGGCAGCAGATGAAAGGATAGGACAGAAAAACAGTGTCATTGCAGCAACTGACATGAGGCTTAGGACTGAAAAGACCGTTTCCTTGCAGTGATCACACATCATTTAACTAAACAGTTTAGGTAATCCCTGAACAAACCAAAGACCAAAGCATTGTGGTAGTAAAAACTTTGCTTTGTTTTTATGCATAATAAATTGCAGTCCCTCAATAAAAATGACCATGTTTTTCTTAAAGAGAACATTTTTGTGTCTGTCACTGTTATGAAGAGGCACAATGGTCATATTAGATTTTGGCAGTATATCTGCTCTTACATATTTAAATATTTGTGGAATATTTTTATTGAGAATACAGCTCATTAATTCTCAGTTTAGACTGGGATCAAATATTGTTGCTATTGTGCTTGTGTCAGTATTCATGTAAGTTGATATTTGCAGTTTTTCTGGATATTTGATAAGATAACATTTAACGATTCTCAATAACATAACGTACAGTCTGCATTTCCTGAGGACTTGCAGTGACACAACACTTGATGAGTGTTTGTGATACTTAATAGGTTTTCTTCACATAAAAAATGATTGTTATAACAATATATTCTTTCATTAATATTAATATTATTAAACACAAGTCAAATTTGTGGTGTTGGTTTGTAAATACAGCATCACTGAGATTACAGTAAATATTTTGTTTAAAGCAATTGTTTTATCCTAAATGAGAGGAAATAAAATTGTTCAGCTGTGGTGCATAACATGGTTCCACATGGATTGGTTATACGGCAAAATAATCAGTAAAGTTCTCTCTGGCTCAATGTGTTGATGTTAGGACAGTGGGTAAAGATGACCGGTCTGAACCTGCATTTTTTTGTTTTTTTTGACAGCTCCTCGTAAAAGAAACTACTCTAATAAACTAACTCCTGGTGAGCCAGCCAGACCACACGCTTGCTGTCGGCTGTAAAATATGACCACGCTGCTTCAGTTTTTTATCTCCTCTCTGCCCTTTTGACCCCCTCTCTTCCCTTTTTGTCCTTCTCTATACCTTTATCTTTTGTGTTTTTTGCCCTTTTTGGTCTGTTCTTTTTGGTCTCTCTCAGACTTTGTCAACAAATTACCCCCTTTGACTGTAGGCTGTCTCTCATTTTCTTATGTCTTCATCATGTGGTTGTTATTGTCAAGTGACATGGTTGAATAAAGTGAAAGTTTATTGGGTAAAATTTTTTTGCGAGGGCAACATTTTATTCAGAAGATAAGCTGACACATTATTGAGCCGTACTGAGCTCAAGTGCTTTTGCTAGAATGCAAACAAAACAACCTCTCACAGAAGAAGTGGCCTGCTCATGATGTTGCATGAAGTAGACATAAATTGCCTCGACAAGTATGCCATTTAAGTGGTTGTCATCTTTTCATGGGAAAGATAGCTGCACTCTCTGTACACTCTTTCATACCAGCTAGATCTCTTTCTGCTTTGCAGGACCTCACTGTGTCAATCCCAGTACCCTGGTGGTTGCTTCTAAGAAGTCTGGCTATTGACCAGAGAACAGGACCAAAATAAACAACATACTGTGAGGGGATTAGGAGTGTTGGAGAGCTTCTAAAATTACAGAACATATCCAGATGTTGCCTTCCTGCTCCTCCTCAGGTAACACACGTGACAGAGCCGTAGTGTGCTGAGAAGCAAAGAGTGGCTAGAGTGTAGAGTTTAGCTCGTGTAGAGCACCCCTCTGGGTGAGCCTCTTAACATTTTTTTGCCGCTCTGGACTCCAGCTGGTATGATCAACCTGCTAAAAAGACAGAGGGTCTCACAGTATGGAGCCTACTCTGTGTCTGCAGCTGAACCTATGCTGAGCTAGTAAGAAAAAACAAAAGAGTATGAGGCTTCTGTAAAGGAAAAAAGGGTTACTAACTGTGACTCACTCATTTGTTCATAGTCAGGCAGTATTTATCTTTGAGGGCATTGGGAGGTTTTGTTTTAACTGAAAGAAAAAGTGAAAAAGACACACGTGGAGCTGTGATTGATTCAGATTCTTGATATGCTCTCTTAAGCTAAGACATTGAAGGGAGGTCTAACTATCACTTAATATAAGATGCTTATTAAATGCATTTATTTGAAGCACAGTTTTAGTAACTAAGGACAAAGTCACACCAACATTTTTCAAAGAAAATGACAGAAGAGTAAAAAGGTAATTAAACAGTGTCACAGAGACTAATATGTCTTAATTGAAAAACATTTTTGTTCAATATAAAACATTGAATGTACAACCAGACTAAAATAAGTATTTAACATTTTGTAGTTCATTACTATTAAAACAATGCATTTCCAAGAGTATTTAAATCCTGGGCAAGAACAATTGCATTTAATTATTATTATCTCTGATTATAATCACTATGTTTTTTTTAGTGTGTTTCACTTGGACTTACACTTTGTGCCAACACTTTACTGTTGTGGTTAATTAAACAAGGTCAGGTAAATAAAGATACAAAGGACATAAGCATCATAAATATTGTTTAAATGACAGAGAATCGATCACTTACACATATTGTCATGCAGTTAAAGTAAGAGGCACAAGAGACCAATTACTGCTATTTTACATTCATTCCACAATTGCTCTCCAGGGATTCTTTCCAGCTTGTCTCCTGAATGATTACCAGTTTCCTTTAGGTGTCCCCCCCAGATGATTTTTGATTTTTTCTCAGTTTTATCCCAGTTCTTTATGTATTCAGAATTACTACATCACTTACTACAACGTTACTACAACAACTTTACTTACTTGCTGCACGTCCAGCAGGGGCTCACAGGTCAAGCAAAGCAGTTAGCTGGATTTGCCACTTCAGTGTACCTGCATAAATCAAATGATGTTTGCAGCTTGCACATTGAGGATGAATTGAATTGAATTGCATTGAATGACTTCTTTTTAAGTGATGGGGCCAAAGCTAATATTAACAGTTGCTCTGGTGTAGAAAGGCTTTGAAGAATTAGATTCAGCATCTTTGTGAAACGTACATACAAAAGTAAAGTTCTATGTATATCTTTTAATTTTTTTTTAAGTATAATTGTTTATTGAATAAATGATTGCCATAATTCCATTTGAACATTTAAGAAACCTGGTGCAGGTCTCAGTTTGTCACAACACTGACATTTTCCTTGAAAGAACTGGCACGTAGAGACTGACTGTCTTTCAACTATCTTTCTATCTTTTATTAAAACATTAAGATGAACTTTTCTCTTATAATTCTGTAAGATAAGTCAGTCTTTTGGGATATAGATTAAAGTATCTGCAAAATAGGACGATCATTGTTGCCATGGACAGTGGTCAAATCATTGTGTAAATAGTTGCTATCAATCAATCACCTAAAGCAATTTAAAAATCTGAATAATCTAAGTAAAATATGTGTTATGCTTTCTCAATTACCTAAAAAAAAAATCTTTCATTGTTTTAATCTTTCAATTCATGCATCTGTTTTTCTGTTCTTAAAATGTAAATTTATCGCAATCTTTTTTGACTCCCTACTGTTGCCGCTCGAGGTTGTGTTTTTAATATTATTTTTGGGCACTTTCACCTTTGTTTGACAAATGGAAATCATAGTGGGGGTGATTTAATTATTAAGTATGCAATTTTTCTATTCCACCATCAGGTAATAAACTTTAAATCTGAAATTATTGTAATAACCTGTGTCCACTGATGCATTACAAAAGATTTACATTGCCAAACCTGCTTGAATCCCAGGTTGACTGCAGGGTTATAAACTGAAGTCATTTAAGCACTTTTAACTTACAGTTATTACACCAATGGCACACAGGCATTTTCAGCTGTAGGAGCATGCTTTAGTCTGGAATGAGTACGTTGGGGTGGTATCGGTGGTTACCACATATGGGCAAACACTGTTCAGTATGAGTGAGGCCTCTGAGTAAGTAGAGCTTGTCGTTAGCGTTGGGTTTTTTGTGCACAACTGAATATTAGCGATTAAAGGTGGACAGCTGCCACAAGGCTCTTAGTCAAGCAGCCAACACCCTAACTCTAAAAAGTGCAGCTTTCAAAGTCTTCTAACCAGAAAAAGACTGGTAGACTGGTTATAGCATGTAAATTTAAGCAGGCAAATCATGTCAAATATAAATGTGACAGCTTGTTTTTGGTTTTATAAATGTTACAATCATTGTACCTTTAAGTAACTAAATTAAGTATATATACTGTGACTGAAAATTAAAAGACTTATATGTTATTGTCCATAGCTCAAATATTAATAAATAATCCAAACGAGATCAAACTATTTGCATGCATGTGCAAGGAGAAAGTTTTGTAGGCCAACTTGGCTTCTTTCAAGTAGCTCCTTTTCTTTAACTTATCTTTACAAGGCTTGATTGTTTCTCTCAATGTTTTAGATATCCCAGACTCCATAGTTTTCCAAAATGAGATTTCATTTTTTCTGTCTATTGTTAGTAGTATAATTAGGATATTTAGAAAGTTTCTAAGTATCTACTTTCTGTAAATATCTTAAAAATATGTACACGCTATTGAAATCCTGGAAAAACTCTTAAACGCTACAGTTTCTGCCTCAGGGCAATGTTCCACACATATCAGCTGAAAACTGCTTCTGTATGTCCCATATTCTGAGGAGCATTTTTTTCACTTGGTTGTGCTATAACTGGACTTTCCTGTAAATTAATTTAATTATTTAACCTGCTTTAGTTGCTGTCAAACACAAGAATAATCACAAAGAGCTATTTACATTTCAGTCAAAAACTGTATTAACACTGTGTAACACTGTAAATGAAGTGAAAACTAGAGATAGACCGATATATTTTTTTCAGGGCTAATACCGATACCGATTATTAGTAGTCAAGAAGGCAGATAACTGATATTTGGAGTCGATATTCATTTGCAGTAAAAATAAAAATATTGGCATCAAAATTTTTTATAATAAAAACTCCAACACTTAGCTTTGTTTAAATGCCTTTAAGCATATGTTTACTAAACAGCTTTTCAGATTTGCAACATGTTAAAGGTTTCTTATTCTTAGACAATAGACATCTTTGTTTTTATTCTGCCCTCCCTAAATGTCTGGTTCAGTTTGACAGGTAGGTAAGGGAAAACACATTGTAATGCTAACCATTAGCATTGAAGTTCCGAAAACAACTTGAACAAACCTATCACAATATTAACAAAATAATGGAGAAAAATATGCGACGCATGTACACTCGGATACTCACAGACATATGTTTCCTACACTCTATGCAAGGGATCAGCGATGTTTTAAACCTTTATAACTTGACCGCTGCTTTGGACTTAATCAACAGGAAGTGATAAGGGTACTGCCTTTAGCCAAAATTCACACACACACACAGTTATCCTAAATAATAAATAATAAAGAAATACACTTAAAAACAGAAACAAACCAAGGTTGTCAAACAAGGACAGCACAGTTTTAAAATTCTAACAAAAAGT
>JAQNCA010000006.1:9238118-9250981 GCA_029783725.1 Acanthurus tractus
AAAGAGAGAGAGGCTGATTTCGGACCAAGCAGGAGAAATGTCACTTTCATGTTACAACCTTGAGCTTGTTGAACAAGCTGTGTGATAAATGACTTACTGGCTTTTACACATTAGTGTAGTCTCCCATTGTGTATGAGACGATCGCTTGCTCGCTGGCACAAGGAATTGCCGGTAGTCCTGCCCGTTTGAAATAGCATGTGGACTAAACCACTTTGAGAAATAGAGGGGTCATAATCTTTCAACAATTAAAAAAAAAAAAAAGTTTTGCGTTTATAATTTGCAGCGCTTGTGTTGTGCTTTTATTGAACATTACTTTATTATTATTCAATTGTTTTTGTGTGCTTACAATGATTTTTGGGGGGGACAACTTTATGGAAGGGGGGACACGTCCCCTGTGTCCCCCTCGGGATTTCCGCCTATGGTGCCATGGCTCTGTGTGTAACCAATCAGATGGTGCTGTGGGTGGGACAATGCCGGAGACAGAGTAGTTTTTGCAGACAGAGAGGAGTGGCTGCATTAAGGCCAAAATACAGTTTTAAATTGATCTCTTATCGGCCGTCAGATTAAAAAAAAACGCTGATGACAGTATGCGACAAAATGTTGCATATCTGATATCGGTGCAGATAATCAGCCCGGCCAATATTGGTCTATCCTTAGTGAAAATCAAAATGTTTCTTCACTTACCCTCCTACCATCTACAGTTGTTGGTGGTACAAAAAATGCTATTAAAATTGCTGAGAAAATAAATGCTCTGGAGCATTTATTTGCATTTGCAACTTTAGCATTTCCTGTCTCTCTGTCTCCCACAAACCCAATGAAGCTATTTTTGGATACCCCACCTTTCCATGCACACTCCAAATTAACATGATTATACCTGCCTTGTTGTCAAATTTGAGATTAGATCCTTCATGTAACTATACTTCTTAAAAGCAACAAGGAAGAATGCAGTCCTCTTCTGCTGCCAGCACTGAGATCTCTCTTCCACCTTTTCTGCACGATGCACAAGTAGTTTGTGTTTGGATGTGTGAATAGGCAGGAAGTTACTGCTCAATGCCTAAATGGAAGAACAGTTGTAGTGAGGAGGCATTGACCAAAGAGAAAACCCATAAAGTACTTCGAAACCTAATAAAACTAAGCAGTACTGATACATAAATGGACATAGACATATATAGACATCTATATCAGGATACGAGTAATTTAGTTCTTTGGTGATCCCCTAACTTTTCATCTGCTGTAGTCATTAGCTCTTAAAGTCATTTTGATCATGACCAAATATGAATACCATAATGTTACAAAACTAACAACATTGCCATCAACCTATAGTCTTATTTGTATAGTAAATGTAAGCATGTTAATACAAATACGGTGATGAACATGGTAAACATTACACCTTAAGCATAAGCACAATAATTGTCAGCATTTAAACATATATACTGGGGCATTTAGCACAGCTTTATCCTCTTTTGGAGCAGCTGTCTTCGTGCTTTTCTTCCTCTGCCTTCATTCTTCATTTTCTCTCAATTTAAATTAAGCACCTCTTATTGAGTAAATGCCTTTGGCTATCAAGGATAAGTGACTTACAGTCATTCTCATAATAGTCCATGGGCCACCAGCCATTGCATCTTGTTTTCTTGAATAGTAGCAGTGACAGGGCAACAATTATTACACTGCCAAACAACTAGTGTTGTGGAAACCTTGGAGTGTGGTGTGTATTACACTTTTATCACATGGCGAGTTTGGCATGCCCTGTTTTGAAATGGCCATTGTGCACTTAATAGAAAATTGTAGATTTCCTCATTTAAAAACTGCATGAAATGCAGTATATAAACAAAATTTGAGCAGTTATCATAGATGTTTTGTGAGATACCCTAACTTTTTAACCTCTTGCCTCTTATTCCCACAATCCTTTCCCTCTGAAACAACAAAGACATCCAAGGAAGCAGTTCAGAATAGAAAAGTAGCAGCAGAGAGCAGACGGGCAAAATGAAAATAAAAGGTTTGGATCAGTGGGTGTACAGTTAGTCCTTCTAAATGGATCATTATTGTAGTATTTTGGGCAAGTGGTGTTAATCAAGAGCAAATCATATGCAAAGAGTGCCAAAGTTTGGCGTCTGCACAAAACAACAAAACTAACTGCATCAAGCACCTGAAATAAACACCACAAGCTGCAGTATTATGAATGCATGACAGCCAAGTGGAATCATGTCTTTTTTGCCCAACATGACCTCGGTGAATTCCCATTCTTGTCAAGCATCAACTCAGACATCAATGATGCTTACTTACAGCATATCAGCATCAGTGAAAGCAGTGCTTTAATTTGGGGAAAAACAGTGTTGATAAAGTTTTATTTATATTTTGATGGAGTTGCTCCATGAAACAGGGTCAGTCTTGTTTCTATTCAGTGATTTGTACATCAGCAGAAATGTAGCACAATACAAGATTAAATAAGTCCTCTGTTTTAATTTAATTGTGAAAGTGAAATCACAATATTTTATATATATTTTAAAACATTTAAAAAGCATGTGATCATCGTTTTTGCCATAGCCATTCATCTATACATCCTAATTGTTTACTATATGCAGTTTTGTCTTAATACAGTGTAATAATCACATTTTGTTTTTGCACCATTGGTTTTTGCCATACTGCCCTACATTTGGGTCATGATGCCCTATAAATTTGTATTTATTAAAGGCCAAACTGGTCTTGCCCTAAATCTGACTAAATTCCAGGGCTGCAGTGTTGAAAACAAATTCTCTGTTGTGTATACAAATAAATATTTATACACAGATAGAACATTGCTTTTAATTATTTTTTAACCCTTAGTAGTCACAAGGGCACAGTTATGACATACCAGAATTATCAGTTTCCATTTATAACAGAGCCCAAATTGTGCCTGATCATTTACAACACACTATTTGCATTTAACTGAACGCAGCTGTTTCAATTTCCACAAAAGGTAGATGCCGACCTTGTTCTGAATTTGTATGCACTGTCATTGTGTACTGTTTGCATTGTACTGGATGAAAAATCTCAGTTTTTGTTTTCCTTTACATTTTACAGACATGTAATTGTCTGTGTGTCAGCATTGTGTTTTTTTCCCCACACATGTAAACAAACACTCAAGCACACACATGCTAATGCAAACTGTACTTAACCAGCAATAAATGAAACACAGAAGGAGCCACCTGGTTCCTGTGTGTTTCAGAGAGCTTTACTTTTAGGGCGAGCCTTGCTACTTAGTTAAACAAAAGGGCCTCCGTGTTGGTCCTCTAGATAAACACACTTTCCTGAGAAAACACGGACACAGTTACACTTTAACCTGCCCAGGGAGGCCACAGCTACATCCTCCCGGACAGTTTAGGTCAGACTGGGCTATAGTTCAGACCCGCAGTGAGAATCATGCGCTGCACGTGAAACCATGCTGGCCTGTCAAACAATGGAGCCTTTGACAGCCATACCTCCCTCCCTCGTCCACAGTACAGTCAGAGTACTGTCTCTCTAGGGCTTGGGTGTCACTCCCCATCTCTGTTGTGCTCCCCTGGAGCTGACCAGCTGGCTTCTAGGCTCTGGGATGTGAGCAAGACAGAGGAGCTACAGTCAAAGTTCAGCCCAGATTAGCACAGCAGAGGGGCCGGCAGCAACTCACCCCAGTCAAGTCCAAGCTATTTCTGCATAAATAACCTGATAAGCCTGGCCACTTGAAAGGAGGTTGAACTAGTCCTTTTCAGTCTGACCCGCCCCACATATTCTAAGCTCTGGTCCTGCTCAAGGATGCTTTTGACTTTGACTTTGGTTGCTCTGTGACAGCTGGAATTAGTGGGATTTGTTTTAATGCATTATGGTGCAAGCAATGTATTTAAATACATTTTAAAATAAGATTAAATTAAGATTAAATACCAGGAGATTTTTAACTTGTTGCAACAGTGTCTGCTTGTTCCAATATTGTCCAGGGCCGAGCTAAAAGGTGAGACATACAAATCGCTCTGTGTGCATTACAGGTGCCGTCTGTTGTTTAGGTTGGACCGAGTTCATACAGCCATATGTGTATTGACAGTGTCTCTATAAATGTAAAACACACAGCTGACAGGAGTATACAGCATATAACTATGTCTATATTATTAGATAAACAGTGATTAACTGGATACATACAAAGTTTAAAATCCTGTTTGGTTAAGTACACGGGGAGAGGCGTTGTTCTTGGAAGGATTAATTTACAGTAAGAAAGAAGGGGTAAAGTGAAGTAAAACTCCTCAACAGTTTTGAACATTTGAAACAATGAATAAAGGATTCTTGTCTCCCTGGTAGGTGATGAACATAAATACAAGCAATGACTGTTATCTGATGGTGTAGTTATGCAGAGCTGCCACCTCCCCCCGGCACAACGGCAGTCGTGTAAACAGACAGCGCTCTAGAGGAATGCTGGACTCTGTGACCTCCCGCCCCGAGTGCTGTTACAGTGCACTGAGTTCAGCTGAAACAGCCCACCCCATGCTGCGCCTCCCCAAAGCTCCGCCTCACCCTACCTCAGCCTGAGGCCCCACAGGGTGGAAAAAAACACACCTCTCTCACCCAACACCACAGTCTTCTCACATATGTGCACATACGCAAACATGAACAGACAGACTAACACACAGAGAGACAAGTGCTCAATTGCTCTCTGTATCTACCACCCCAGCTGTCAGAGCAGCAAGTTCCTGTAGTTTCAGCAGCTTCTTACAGTTATCGTTCAAAGATCTCTTACATTATTCATTTACCATACTTCCCCCTCTGCATTTATCTAATCTTGTAGAACACAGAATTTTGTGAATTGTAGTTTTAAGTATAATTTTGCCAGCTTTAAGTACTTTAAGTAAAACAAAAAACGCCAGTCTTCCATAACCAAACTTGTGTCTGGAAGTAAAAAGCACATTTCCTCTTTCTCATTCCTGTCTTTTGTAAGTCAGTTTTAATATTTGCTTACTTTTTGATGTGCCAGTGTACAGTGCTTAAAAAATAGAGGGAGATTCCCATCTTTTAATCAAAAAAGGGCTGGGTCAGTATATGTTTTCCAAGAAATAGGCTCTGTCACTTCCTAAAATAAATACTCAGTGGATGTAGTTCGGGAAAGGCACTGCATAGTGTTTAGCTGACACTGCCCTCTGCTGGAGTGCAAACAGAGGAGAAAGGGCATGTCAACAGCAATGAATGTCCTAAGACAGTGATATCCAACTCACAGTGAAATGGCTTGTGAAAGGGTGCGGGATGGTGAGGTCGACCACTTTCTAATTCACAGCAAAAATAAATTAATTCACATTGGCATTTTTTATTTGTCTGTGCCAATTAGTCAGGGCTATACAGAGGGACGGATATGCCAGTTTTGTATGATGGGATTAATTAAGCTGTTAAAGACAGAGAGAAGACTTGTCAATATCTGATGGCCTTTCAGGCTAAGAAAGCTGAGTATGGGAAGAAAACTTTAAGCTGAAGAGGAGCAAAAGTTATGTAAAATGAGGATAATTTTGATTCCATAAATGTGTATTCTGTACTGAAAGAGCCTGAATATGCCATTTATTCTTTCACTGATGGAAGCAATTTTTGTATTTAATTTATATTTCTGAAGCAGTCCATCATTTCAGTAATTGCAAGATGGAAGTGGTTCCAGTTATGTATAAAGTTGTGTAATCTAGTTTAAATGTGACCAATGCTTTTTACAATTAAAATGCAACCGCATTCATTAAATGCAATAAAATATCAGATTTATCTTTAATACAGGCCGGTTTTCAATCCTTGATCCTTATTTATTATTTTCTTTAATAAATTAGTTTAATTTGAAAATGGGAATTCCAAACAAAGAAGAGTCATGATGTCTTTTCATTTTATCGTACAAACAATCTAAACTCACCCCTGGCCTCTTGTTCTTTTGCAAAAGTGGCTGCCAGGTGAAGCAAGTTGAACATCCCTGGCCTTAGATACAGGTTTGTGAAGTTATGCTCATTTCATGACAAACTAAAGGCAAGGCAGAGGCACTGAAATCTAGCATTGATACAAATTCAATTACTTCTCAAATAGTTGCATGCCAGCTGTAACCCCATTCACATCTCATGAATAAATCAAGTAAGTCATCAGGTGGAAGATTTAAAACACTGATTGATTGCAGTGAAGGCACAGTAATCCAAACACTGCTGATTATCACTTTGCTGCACGTCGTCACATCAAACACAAGGGGCCTTACACATGTGTGCACTGCTCATGCACACAATTAGTAATGTGGACCCACACATGCACACAGACTCACAGACACAGACGCAGACACACACACGTGCAAACACATGCACACACAGACACACAATCACAGTTAGTCGTTGTCTAAGGAAACGAGGAGCTGTCTGGTGCCATAGCAACCAATGCGGATATCCCACCCTTCTAGAGTAAGAGAGAAAAAAAACAGAAGTGGCAATGACAGATTGACAGGACCCTAACGAGATGCTAGATACAGAGATGAACTATCTATTTATTTTTCTATCAATCTGTCTGTCTGCTCTTCTGTCCGTCTGTACATCTGTCCATTTATCTATCTGTCTATTTATATTTCTCTATCTGTTTATCTGTCTGTTGTCTGTTTGTCTGTATTTATGTGTCTGTGTCTGTCTCATTTATCTGTCTGTCTGTATCTGTATATATCTATCTTATTTTCTGTCTCACTGTCTGTCCATCTACATGCATCTGTATCTATCTTTCTAATTTATCTGTCTGTCTGGTTGTCTGGCAGTTTGTCGCAGTGACACTAAATGGGGAAGTGGAAGCATCAAAGTGTAGCAATGGCGACATCAGGGAATTCGAGAAAACGAAAATGTAAAAAACAGCATAGCGGCGCGTGGGTGAGAAAAGGGTAGACGACAAACTGATGGGGTAGGAGAAATGAAACGAGGCAAGAAGAAAAAGACTTAGACTGCTCTCTGGGGCATGCCTGTCTGTTATGAGCACCGAGCCACAGCCTGAAAACACAGACACTGCCGCAGTCTGCATTAGCCTGCCTTTCACCACAGTGACTCCCGTTTGAACTGCAATCTCGTATGTAATACTATTATTCTGGCCCATATACTAGGTTACATAACACTCCGAGCCAAATCCTGACCTCAATCTGCAAAACAACCACTCACACTCTGATAAAAATTTTACACTTGATATCAGCACTGAAGTATGTGGGGCACCACAACGAAGAAAAAGTCAGACATAACAGCATTGTTGTTCGGCAATATTTAATGATTTGGACAGCTACTTGCGGCACATATGATCTGTTCACCATTTGTTTTCCTCTTCTTTAGGAAGCTTTATGATCTTCTGCAGTGGATGGAAAGCAGAGACCGTGCTCCCACAGGTAAGCTGAGTCTTTACTTAGTCTTACTTGCTGGGTTAGCCTGCAGGTGGAAGTCACACCCTCTGCAATGAGCTCTACACACAGAATGATACGAGCACCAACACCATTGCTGGGGAAAAAAAGGATTCCGCTCCTATTTCTCCATTTCTATCTGCCAAGTTTTGGTGTGATGTGACAAAGCGACAGTTTGCTGATGGTCACTTCACCTGAGTGCCACACTGTGTGAGTGAGAATCTGTGTCTGCGTGTGTCTCTGTTTTTGTTTTGTCTGTGTGGGGTTTGTGCTATTTATGTCCATGGTGTATAGCAGGGGACCAGATGAAGTGACTCACAGCACTGGTGTGACCTAAATTTTTTTACCATAATGTCATTGTGAGGTCTGTGTGCGATGCCAGCCAGCTTTGCCAGTACTGTTGAGCTTTGATGCACTGCCCTGAAGTGAGTTTGAGACTTGTCAGTGAGTCTGTATTTTCAGTAAGGGATGAATGTGACTTAAAAGAGGCCATGACTTTGACTTACTTGAAGAAACTCGATTATGGAGTAAAATTGACATGTTTCTTGTCCTATTATTGAGCGCCACGCCCTCTTGTCGGTGATGATAATATGGCAAATATCCCTAAATTTAAGCCCAAATGAACAGCTGCCTTTATTTAAAAAAAATATTTTTTCCCTTGAAATATTTTTTCTTATGTTATTGAGTTTTGCTATTTTGATGCAATTAGTTAAATGTATCTTTCTGGTCCTGCAGAAAACAAACCATATGTGTACTTGCCCTCCACTACATATTTGTGCTCGCCCCTCTGTGAATGAAAATATCAAGTGTAGTGAAAAGCATTCAGTTGCAAGACCGTTCACATTCTGGTGCTCTGTTACCTGGCATGGCCCCGAGTGCCTCCCCCTCCTCTCCAGGAATGCAGCCCCACCTGATGCACACATCAGCTTGCCCACTCATCTATGCCATGGCTTTGGGAGGTGGGTGGATGGTGGGGGTGGACTGGTGTTGGAGCACCAGCCAATGACACTCCTTATCCTGACAGCACTGATGTGACTTGACACATGTATTCAACCAATCACAGAGCACTGCAGCAAAGAAAGCAGCAGTAGTAAAAAAAAAAAAAAAAAAAAAAGAGTAAATACAGTGAGAATTTATTCAAAGGAACCATCTTCACTGTGCTGCATTTGTGCACATTTTACAAAGCACCATGTTCTAAACATAGCAAAGTGAAAAGAATTACAATGTAGAAAAAGACCTCAAGAAAAACAATGCGTGCTTGATTATTAGATTTTATACAGTTTGTAGATGCCGGTGTTCAGACTCTGCATTCTGGCTCAAAACTACTCACTGTTAGTATGACTAGGTTTGTTACAGCAACATCTTATCCATCACCTTTTTACTCTTGTAAACAATGGATAATGAGGTAGCTGTGTATGACTTACCATGTTACCTTGAAAAGTGTATTCTTCTTCCACTGTTTACAGAAGACAAAGTAAGACAAATAAAAGAAAGGATGTTTGGTTTCTGTCTAAATAACAGTTATTATCTTCTTATTATATCCCCCACTCACTCACTTCCCAATTTCCATCTCCTTTTGAATTTTAACTTTGGATTTGCCCTCAGCTAACCTTGATCTGGAAAAGAGTCATTTGATTGTCTAGTGTAATAAATATGGATGACAGACATTTATTCCTACAAGGTCAATGTAACAAAAATCCGAGCTTTTCATTGAGGTGAGCAAGAAAAGAGTTTTGTGGTAGCATAGTGAAAGAAGGTAGATCTCCTCTGGATATACAAATGAGCCAAAAACCTCAATATATGCAATTACATACATACATTTCCTTCTTTAAATATGTGGAGTCCCCTGTTGTTACTGTACTGCAATCCAAGTTCAGCCTCTGTCAATTCTTGGAAAATCAACTCGGGATGTTGCTTGTCAGCTTCAGTGTCTGTCAAGTCAGTCACAGCAGAAAAAAAGCCTATTACCTCATCTGACACAGCGTGGCAGTACTGTCTTAACGGCTGCAGACACATGCCTGACAGCAGTGGCCAGCTAGCAGAGGACCTTTCTATCAGTGTGTGCATTACTGTACATGTCAGTATTCCCTCACTTCTGTGCAATGAGTAAATAAGGGGAGAAAACTTCCTATGAGCCTAATGAGAGGTGGTTCTCGGAAGTTTTTCCTTGCATTGCTTTTTAATGATTGTATTTTAGCAGTTTTTCCTTGTTGGTGTTGCACAACATGGATACTGATTCTTTTTACATTCATGCATGATGTATGTAGGATGTAATACTGCAGGTACCTGTCTTTTTGGCTGTCTGTGCAGAGACACTTTCAATAACAATGCACAGAAAATATGCCATATAAACACCACAGTTTTAACCCCTAGAACTATTTTTAAAGCTTCTCTGTGTTTTAGATTTTAGTGCTTGCATTACAAACACATTCATGTGATGGGAAAACTGGCATTTTGACACATTTTTTGCAGGATATTTCCACAATGCAGTAAGAGATTTTAATTAACTTGGATGGAAAGCCCAGCTGTGGGTCAAAAAACATGTAATTAGCTTTTTTTCTTGATTAAAACTGTCTGGTAGATGTATTCTATGAATATCTCAAAACTCTTTTATTTAAAGCAGATCCTAATTCACAATTCTCATAAACATTTCTAAAAATTTAGTCATATTATAAGACATTGTACAGAGTTGGCAGAGATATGTTTCTCTCAGAACTTCATAGTGCATACAACAATTGTTTAAAACAACTGAGGCACATCTTAATCTAAAATCTAATCTAAAAAACAATACCGAACTGATTAAATACCCACTTTATTTTAGGGCTTTTAAATGCCAGGACAAAGCAGAAACAAGTAGTGATATGCAAAATATAATATAGGTCTGTAACTTAGATTATGGTAAAATAAGACGTTTTGAAAAATACTTTAAAAATACCTCTTAAGTCTTTCCCTCACTATTAATATTAACATCACCGTGTGAATACTAATAAATTAAATAATAAAAACACAGGGAATTCAATATTGTAGGATACATAAGAACTTATCATGCAGCGTCTGTGTTAATGTATTAATATGTTTGACTCACACCATGTGCATTTAAAAAAAAAAGTAATTTTGTGGTTTTACAGTATGGTATTGTCATTTTTTTTTTTTTTAAATTATTTGCTCAAGGTTTATGGAACCATCAGTCTTTCAAATGTGCAGCATGAAGCCACACTTTCCATCTGGATTTGATTTAGTAATGTTACAATATTTTTCTAAGTGTTGTTCAAACCACCGCTGGGAGGGCAGCCACATAACTGAGATTCTTACTGATTTTTACTGGGCATGAAAGGAATGTCTCTGAATTCTCGTATGACCACCTCAACTCACAAGGACCTATAAGAGACAAAAAAGAAAACAAACCGCATATTTCCTCCCCCCAAAAGTTAGGAGATGACTGAAACAGAGACTGATAATCGGACTGAACTGCAATTGTGTTTTGCTTTGCTACCTGAATCACTGAAACGATTGGAACTGCGAGGAGCTGAGGACATGTCTGTAGAGCCGGGAGATCTTCAAAGAGATGTCAGTGTTAGAATATGTATCATGTTGAACTGATAACTATTATTCAGTGTTGAACTTGAGTAAATTACTATTTTTTCTTATTTGAAAGGCTGTCTTAAGGAAATACGTATTTGTTTAAAGTAATATTTAAAAAGACCATATCAGTGTTGAGCAGTAATGACAGAATTACGAATATTCTTGATTTTTTTTTAAACCCTGTGCGCTCTGCAGCTTAGTATGATAGCTGACTGCCTTTTTATGAGGGTTGCTGTGTAACGAGGGTTTTAGAAATGTGATTGGTAGAAACAACTTGTGCTGGAGTGCGTTGAGGAGAGACACTGCAGATCATAGGTCGTCTGCCCACAGTCTGGGTCTGTCCCTTCCTCCCAGCCTCACAGCTATAGTTCATGACTCATGAGGTGAAGTGTGTGTGCGTTTGTGTGTGTGCGTGTCAGTGCATACTGGAAAGGCTTGGATGGATCTGTGCATCACACCCTCACCACTGCACAAGACTTCGACAAAGAGATATGTGCTTGATTGTTCCCAATTGCGCAAGTACTTGTGTGTGTGTGTGTGTGTGTGTGTGTGTGTGTGTGTGTGGTCGCGGATATGACTCAGGCTGTATTTTCTTGGTGGAATTGTGGCTGAATGACTAGTTTGTTTCATGTGCTTACCACAAGTGAAAGTCCAACTGAGTCACCAGACAAACACAGACACAATAGTACAGGAAACCACAGTCGTGTCTACACACCCTACTGAGCACACACAAACACACACAGACACATTTGAGTTACTTGATGACTAAAGTTTAGGATTTTTGCTTGCCATTAAAGGCTTGTCACTGTTCTGTATTATGGCCCAAATGTTATTAGAAAGACACACCCGACAATTGTATTTGGAAACAAAAACTCTGTTCCATAGAGAGACACAGTGTTGAGTCACTAATCTGAACTACTGACCTACAATTAAAGAAGAGTACAGTCACACTAACTGTGCTTCTTTGGTAGTGTAACTATGAATAAATACATGAATGCAAAGGAAATTTATTTGAGTAGAAAAAGGTGAATATATAGAAGTTCTTTATGTACAGTACATAGTATGTTATCACCTGAGTTAAAACAGAAGACAAAAAACATGTAGTTTAAATTTTATTTGATTCTGTCTGACTCAGAAAAGGTATGATCAATTATATATGTATTATTTGTTATTTAAATCCTTCTTTTAGTTCCCAAAGTTTACAAAATAAGCTTTAAGCACTCCTCTCGCTGGTAAACAGCTCCACATCAGGGCAGAATTGTGAGAATCAAGGCGTTTATTCCACCAGAAGCTCCCATCTACCCGCGGCTCTTGAGGAGCAATCAGCAGCAGCAGCTTTCTGCCAGTGTCTGTCACTCCGCCCATCCAATTCACACAACACAAGCCATTGCCTACGCATTCAAGTGTTGATTTAGAATTTAAATGTCGATGTTATGAAGAAAGCTTTAATGCTTCAAACTATTCGATATAGCCTCACTTAAAACACAGCCATTTTGTGGTGTTTATATAGACTGTGTTGTTGCCCATTCTGTAAAAGCTATTGTTTTAACAAAAACAATGCTAGAACATGTTGGAATACAATGCAGCTTTTGAAAAACATCTGTCAGTATTATTTAGTGTTAAAGTAATAACGTCACGTTTGTGTATCTTCTCACTTGCAGTAGTTAAATTTTCACTGGATAACAGAAACAAGCTTCAGATTTTTTTTTACCAAGGCTTCATCCACAAGTTCACAAGTATTTTTTTTAGGGGGGCACGATAACTATCGGGCTGATAATTATCTGGTCGATAACAGGAAATTATGACATCATTCCGATAAGTCCGATATCATAATGAATAGCCCCGATAACATATTTTTGTCAGCACGGCAGTGCCTCGCTCCCACTGAGACCCGAATGACCTGCAGTGAATG
>JAQNCA010000006.1:9251081-9287893 GCA_029783725.1 Acanthurus tractus
TTCCCACATGTTACACATAAAAAAATAGAAACATGAACTTAAAAAGGCCGAAAGAACGACTAGGTTATAGGTTATAGTTATCGGTTATCGGTATCGGCCTTTAGGAGCTGAAAGTTGTCGGTTATCGGTATCGGTTTTAAAAAACAGTTATCGTGCATCCCTAATTTTTTAAAAAAGCATTCTTTCCACACAAATACTATTTTAAAGAAATCTTCATCACAAAAAGTTACAAAAAAGTGCAAAATGATGATTAAGGAAATAAATGCAAAAAGCACTGTAACACTGAAGCTATTTAAGCAAATCATAAGCCTGAAAACCTGTAGGATACCTGTGACTCCAGGTTTGTCGAGAAACAACAGTGCTGGAATGTGTCATGACCTCCACAGGTGTTCAGATACTTTTGTTCCTTAATATTGTAAAGCATAATAATATTGGGTAAACGTGTAAAACGTCCATTAGCTCTTGCCCTCTATTGCCCAGTGTAAAGACAGTGGATAATAGCGCACAATCAGATAACAAACACAACTGTCAGATAACAATCTCTCAGCATGCCAAAAAACTCTGTTCTACCTGTCTATCTTCATCAACACTGCAAAAAGATTTTCTAAATATCTTACCCCTTTTGAAGATCTTTTTTTCAGTGACCTAAAAATGTGCTTTGTGTTGATTAAAGGCCAAAACACACAGAGAAAGCAATGTTTTGAAAAATAGCCCTGTACATGTGGAGAGGGCATAATTCTTGTGGAATGTTCAAGTCGGAGCCAAACAGACTTGTCCCCTTAGCTTTGTTAAACCAAATCAAATCTCCTTATCCACTGTTTGTAAACATTACAGAAGCAATCGAATGGCAGGATTACATTACGTAAAACTAGGTTGAAATATTTTTTTTTCTCACAGCAAAGAAACCTCCAAAGAATTTACAGCTACATACAAAGCTGACCACGATTCACAATAGAAAAACAAAGGAGACCCCAGCTCATGTTAATCTATTTCTAGAGGTGATAGTGAACCAGACCTGTTTTCCCCAAGTCCCAAACGGCTATGAGGACATATTGCAGAGTACAAGGATTTTGGTGTTTATTTATAACAAGATAAAAAAGTAAAGATTCACTCAGGGTGGTCAAGACTAACATAACAAATGAAACAAATTGTACTTGAAAGGTAATAAATATACATTAACAAAAATAAACAAAGAAAGTCAAAGAAAACAAATTATGTAAACTTTCTAACAAAATAAACATAGGAAAACAAAACTGGCAACATGCCTCTCAGGCTCAGAAAAAGTGTGGCTGCTTGGAAAGAAATGAAAATATGCTTTGCTGGAAATGTCCTGTTGACTTATTGTCAGCTCACCTTTAAGGCGCTGACATCAAGTTGATCAATCACCCCTGTGTCTCTTAAAGCGTCTCTTTACGTACAAGCTCACACACTTAAACAAGCAAAGACATTGCACAACACATCATGTCTTTTAATTACACCGATGGACAAAACAGATATTATTTGGATAACAAAAAAATATGATCACTGTCACAACAATGTAACATATTCTAAATGTACCAAAATATTAGGTTGTGGCACATTTTGTTCAATCTAAGTGATGCTGACAGTTGATATTCTTCTTTTTGTCCACTTCAATCCCCTCATTTTTGTGATTGTGTAGATTCAGGGATATTGGCCTTAATTGTCCCTTATCAGGTATCAGAATCCCAGACATTGATACATTTTTAGAAATTAGTGAGGGCTGATTTATAATCTTCTGCTGATTGATTAAGACACAGGTAGTTCAAGACACATTCTTGCTTGAGTTTTCAGTCAGTTTATTGTAATTGCCTGAGAAAGACTTGTTGCAAAAGTTAATTGCCTCATATTTGTTGTACTAGACTGACTCCAACACTCATTCTCTCAGACTAATTACTGCCATCTCAAAAATTAGATCATTTGCCCTCCTATTCTTCCTCCACAACAGACATGTGTAACAGTCTGGCAATGTCTATGTAATTTTTTTTCCAAACCAGAGAGCTCACTAGCTGTTTAATAAAATGACTCAGAGACGCAGCTTTGAGAGTGATGTCCAAAATGAAAAAGAGTAACTTTTCAGAGGTAAAAGGTGTGACCACAGACTGTTGACGCTACAAGGATGCAGTGTCTGTGACATCACTCAGTGGTCTCTAAAGGGAGGTTTTTAAAGCCTGCTCATGGGTTGGGCAAAGGGAAGGCAGCCTGCTGCGACAAGCAACAGTGAACTACTCCGACTGACTGGGAAAAGCTGAGAGCCTGTTAGTCAGAACTGTACAACAAGGGATGCCCTGTCATCTGATTAAAATTACTGCTGATAATCCAGTCCAGCTTTTAATTATATGTGTAGCAGTATGCATGTATATAAAGCTTACAGTAATTTTCATTAAAATTTGCAAAGAATTCAAAATATGTGACGGCTCTGCTTGGAAAAAAAACATTAATGTACGCCACACCTTTCCTTTGATTGTTTCACTTTGGAAAGTGCATAATACACTGTTCTTAACTTGAGTTCTTGAGTACTAGTGTTATTTGATACAATCACATTATACTGGATTGTTACAACTTAATGGGAAGTATAATTTATAACTATGGTTTTAAAAATAGTGCTTTTTATTAACTTTGCCTGTTTTACTTTGATCTGTTTTATTACTATCATGTCCTGCAATTGCTCAAATTGCTCTTGTTTACTACCGAGTTGCTGAAGCTTTCTGTTTAGTTCACAGAGATGTTTATGCAAATCAAGTTATAGCACAAATATGCCCCGGAAACAAGTACTTGAACAGACCAATCCAAATTCAGTCACAGTTGAAGCACACTTTGCTTATAATAGTCTCCCTCACACTATTTTACTGAACACAGAAAAACCTAAAAAGAATGTTTTGGCTCCAAAGAAGAGAGATACACAGCCATTGCCCACCTCAAATTAATGACACTAAACTCTACCAGTCAAGTCAGATATTTTAGCTTGTAATGGACTTGGACCTAAATGTCAACAGACACTTAAGACAATTACAAAACTTGCCTACTAAATACTTAAAAACAAAGCAACAGTTAAATTGTTTCTGTCATAACAGGTTAAAGAAAAACTTGTTAATCTTTTCTTGTTTCTTTTAGGCAAACTAAACTGTAGCTAGACTATTGTAATGGAGTCTTGACAGGTCTTCGTACAAAATCAATCAGGCAGTCTCAGCTCATTCAGAATTCAGCCACCTGATTCCTTACTAACACTCTCTCAGGTCATAAGGGACAGGGTTACTCACTATTTCCAGGATTAAAAACAAACAAGGTAAAGCAGCTTTTAGTTTTAATTTTCCCACCTGTGGAACAAACTTCCTCAATACCTGAGGACTGCTACAATGGTCAGCTCATTTAAATCAGGGCTTAAGACATTACTGTTTGTTGTAGCTTTCCCAAAAAGTTAGATACATATGTTCCTATTATTCTGTAGCTCAGTTTTTTAGTGCTTTTGTTTTTATATTTTTCATATGCAATTTCTTTCAATCCTTAATAATTTATTCATTGCTTTTTTTTTTAAATTTCTCTTTTTATTTCTCAGTTATAGTTTCTCTTAGCCCATTTTAATATTTTTAATATCTCCTTTTAAAGCACTTTTTATTGCCTTATTGTCTGAACGATACTTAAAAAATATACTTGCATTGCTTTGTATTGTTTGCTGCTTTATCTGCAGAGGTCCTTAAGCAATGACAACAGCCAAATAGAGCAAACTGCCCAATCTTTTGAATGATCTGCACCTTATAAAATATCCCTATGGTGCTCCTGGAGATGACAGAGCTGAAAGAGCTGACCGTGCACACAGTGCACACAGTGCACACAGAGCTTTGTCATTTAGTATATTGCATAGCCTTAATGTCAGCATTTGATGCAGTCGTGGACTAGGGGTCTCACAGCATTGACTAATGACTCATCACTTATCAAAACCAGAAGGCAGTCTGCAGAATTGTAGACCAATCAGTATCTATTTTTTTGTCATGGTGTAGTTATAAAGCAGCAGCAAGGAAAGACTCCTGTTACTCATGCAAGAAAGCAGTGGCAGTGTTACTGCAATCAAACTGTAAATCCAACTCAGACAAGCTTGTTGTGGGTTTGATCCAATCAGATCTGGTCTAATTTGTAAACAGCCTCGTAGAGCCAATCATTGGCTTTGCTATTTCACTTACCCCAGGTTGGTCCAGCCTACATTTGTTAACCCTTTAGTGTTTTTGTTTGACTTATTTGCTGTGAATTCATCATTTCAGGATTTATTTCCTACGACTCATCAACTGGTTGACAGGTTTTTGGAGGAGTCAAAGACTGCTCAAAGAACTAAAAACCACTGCAAACAATGACTGCTGCAGATGTGAATTCCCTGTAATGCAGATGCAGTGTCAATTTAGTTTTGCTGTAGTCACTCTTTACTCAGATTTCATGATTGGGCTTTGTAGATGGCAAAAGCACATTTGTTGGTTGGGCATTAAACAAAACAAATTGTAAATTTTTTATGGTTTTCTTGAATATGATATGATCATTTTATGCAGTAATATTGTCAATCAAAAAATAAATAAACAAACAGGATAAAACACCCTTTTAGATGCTTTTCTAGACAATGTTTTGTCAGCTGAGGTCTATATTTTAGGCCAACCTCTGTAAAGCTGGCATGATTCTTGCAGCCAAGCGCAACATTAACTGGGGAATTAGAAACTCTGAGAAGTTGTTAATCACCACAGTCATTCACATTCCACATAGACTCTACTCTGCTCAGGACCTCTATGAGCTTGGGATGGGGCATGGTCTGGGGGAAGCTGGGCCAATGCTCTCGGACCCAGTGGTCTTTAATTAGAGGGAGAGCTTGGCAGGGACTGATCGGGGAGAAAGGCTCTCAGGATGTGAGTCCAGGGTGAGAGGGTTCACACACAAAACACTGGCTTTTCATCACCGCATGACTCACTCAGTTTGTGTGTAAAGTGTGGTGTATGTGTGGATGTGTGTGCATGTGTGTAAGGCAGAGAAAGTGAGAAAATGTGTGTGTGTGTTTATGTGCTTTTACTGTATGCTTGTGTGTGAGTGTATGAGTGTGTGTGTGTCGGTGTGTGTCTGCGTGTTTGTGTGTGTGTGTGCGCGCGTGCACATGACATGTGCGTGTGTTTCTTACCTCACTGCTCAGGCATTCCAGTACAGAAAATGGTGTGAAGAGAAAGAGCGGCTCTCACAGTGTGGGTATTCATAGATCTGGCCCCCATGGGCCGGTCCGGGCTCCAGTGTTCACAGACAAAGCCTCTCCAGCAGGACCCAGACACACTCACACAGAAAGGGGAGCAACAGAAGGAGAGGAACACAGGAGAGGGGGAGACAAGGTAACAAGGGGAGAGAAAATGGAGAAGAGGTGGGAGGGGGCACCGAGAGAGGATCTGTGTGGCAGCTCCCACTCCCTCAAGACTGCAGGTGTGATGTGTTGTCATCTAAAACTGGACCAACCTGAACCTGCTGTGCTTTGAGTCAGAAACGGGAGTTTTGTTTTAAAAACTTGAAATGACAGCAGCTGAGTGAGATTTTTGCTTTCTGAGTATTATGTCAAGAATTATGGTTCAGAACAGATATGCATTACAGGGCCTCTCACCTGTACTGCAGCTTTACCTTAAGAGATTGCCACATTGGAAGACACTTGGCCACCCCGCATTCACCACCAGCTTTATTATTTTTTTTCCCCTGCTGCTGGCGGAGTCCATAAATCTACTCTCCTCCTGAGGAACGGGCTCCTCCCTCTCTTTTTGCATCAGCCAATCCTGTCTGTCTCTCTAGGCTCTCTACTCCCTCTAGCATTAAGCCAGCAGCTTGAGCTGTTAGGATTCCATGAGAGTTTCTTTCACTTGGCCGTCCCGTCACTGTTCCCCCTTCCTGGCCCCTTCCCTAGATCGGGTAGCCTGGTTCACTGTGTCCTTAAACAACCCAGCAACCCGTGTGCATGTACAGGAAAGGGGCCCCAAAGTGGGGAGGCCCATCTCTAAACCTTAGCTTTTGAGAGACAGACTTGCACTTGAAAATCTCCTTACTGACTTGCTTTATAAATGGTCTCCAGTGTGTAATCAACAATCATCATTTACAGTAATGACAGTGTTATCCACTACATAATACAAACATACAATGTGCTTGTACTTGCTATATGTAGAATATGCATAGAGAATACAGTTAGTATGGTACACAGTATGTTTACAAAAATAGCTATGAAATAAAAGAAAACATTAAAAACATAACTAATAACGAAAAATCGTACATATTGTCTTAGACAACTTTTCATGTTATTTTTTGGGATATACTGGCAAACAGCTGCGCTGAGTTTGGCAGTAGTTTTAATAATCTTTAAAATTCAGTACATGTGTATCTTCATGCACTGGCATGAACTGTCAGCTATGCAGGTTATCGAATTCTCTAGTGTGTAAATGATTGTGCCGGCTCGAAAAAAGAGATGAGCTCCTGTCGTTAAAGTGCATTTAGCAGTCTTTATAGTTACGCAGAGCCAGTTGATACTTTCATTCTTTGATACCAGAGGATTTGCCTGAATGCAATTTTTATTTTTATCACAGTTTAAAAGAACATAGTGGAGTACAGAACTCTGAAATCTTTGTCTGTGTTACTTTGTAAAAATGGAAAATTATTCAGACAGTATTGTTAATAGGCTCTGGTGTTTTGCTAGATTTAGTCAGGAGGCTTGTTAAATGGGTTTATAAAATCAGTTTTTGTACAGTAACAGCAATTATCAGCCAAAATGATGGATTTGTTTTAATGCTCTGTTTAAGAAATATCTAAAGTAAATAGAACTAATAATTATTACAGATTTCCAAGCTATCTTAACACATGAAACTTGGGCTGCTCATCCCTCTCTCTTTAGATAAAGTGGTCTGCAACATGGAGCACCTGTCCGTTTTGAGATGGATAGGTGGATAAATGAATTGATGGATAGGTTGCACCTGCTAAGATGAAATTGATTGCCCTTTTCTTGAAGGTGCAGAGTCACACAGCATATGAGTGTACAGCAGCCAAAAATGGACAGCATAATAATGACTTCCTTTCTGAAGTTAAACTAATGATTTTGGTAGTGATATCAATCATCAGTTCAGACTTTAAAGACACAGTTTCCACTGATATATCTGACTTTACATACATTTTATATAGCATGTTTTTGGGTTTTTTTGGAGGGGTGGGGGGTAGTTGCCTGTCCTTTGTTATGTACATACAAAGTTAATAAGTTTTTCTCAGATAAAGCTGACTTGCAAATTTTAAATGACTCAAAACAGAAATACAAAATGAGTTATTGACTTCAAACTTTCTGCATAGTTAATCAAAGAGTAAAAAAGAACTCAATTTCATGCTGGTAAGTAATTTGTGTAAAAGTGAAATTTACAATTTCATCCAGTAAATTGTATGTGGTTTTAGAATGCTCTGTGTAAGTATTTGCCAACAAAAGCAGTAACAGTACAGGTTATATGGGTGCTTGTTTTTTTGTAAGATCTGTCTGTGCAACAAGGTGTATATTTTAGCACTAAAATACACAGTGCAACTATTTTTTTCCCTACAAATTGTTCCTAGTCGAATGCATTTGCACACAAGTAATGTCTTTGTGTGCAATGAACTGACCAAATTGCAGCCAGGAAAACATTTTGCCAAGGTCACTGCACTGGTACAGAATTGAGACTTAAAATCTCATGTTATAGTACATGTTGCAGCTGCTTCTTCCCCACCTATTGGCTCCATCAGTGCAGCAACATGATAACACGTAAAAGTGGTACAATAGAGGTTTTTAGAAGGAAAAAAAGCATGTGTGTATTTGGCTGATTCGGCTGGTTTTGTAAACAGTGAAGATAAGTGTTAAAACAAAGAAAGAAAACAAAGTTCATTTAGCAGTAAAAAAGTGATATTCAGATAGTAGCTGAATAGATTGTACAGTATATTGCTTGTCCAATGGCTTTTGATGGCTTTTGTAGAATTGATTTTCTTAGATCTAGCAAAGATAGATTTGATAGCTGCTTTGTTGCTTGTTTGTCCCATATTGGTTCTGAGAGATTTAATGGCAGTAAATATTGCAGACATGCTTCTAATTTTAATGTAGAAATCTACAGTATCTACTCTACTTCACTAAATCTTAAATTAAGTGGGTGAACCCACTCGATTGAAGGAAAGAGCACCTTTGATTGGGTTTGATTTGCAGATGTTTTAGATGCACTCCAGTTTTTTGCACTGATTGCATGGAGCCTACTTTTGCTTTTTAATACGTAAATGAAGCTAGATATTGGTAGGATAGCAGCATAGCTATTTAAGAAGAATCTTCACTTGAAAAAATACCTTGTACTCATTTATAGTTGAATACATATCTAAGTATTTGTCCCAGTATATTTGTGCTTTATTTTTAACATAAAAATCTATAAATGAAGACCATACATGTTATGGCTCCTACCTCATTATTAACATATCTCAGTCAACCAACCAATATTAGAACACAGATTTTTTTTAGATTCTGATCTTGTCACTAAAATAAGCAGAAGGAAGAACAAGGGAGAACTAAGAAGCTACTGCTGAATGCTGGGGTGGGGTTGAAGTTTACTTAATCCTATATTAAACAGCGGTGGATATGTGCTTCATTGAGAAGCACGAGATATTGTCTGCTGGAGCATGCTCACATGTACTCACCCATATTTAGAGATGCATTGTATAAACATTGAGAGACCTGAATTCACAAATCAGTTATTATCAATTGCTGGATGACCATGGGATTGGCAACAGTATCTCCACAATACAAAAACTAATATGGTCTGTCTTTTTACACTTTTAACTGCAACATGAATGAATGGCTGTTGAATGGGGATATTGAAGGCACAGCAGACACACTGTCATATGGTTTTATGATCCTTTTGACTCTTGATTCCGTCCAATCCCCAGTGACCTAGAGACCATGACCCCAGCATCTGTCAGAAGAGGCAGAAGGTTAGGCAAGCTACTACTGTCTCACCTAGACAGATGCTCTTTAAGATGAAGTCTCAGCAGTGAACTCCTCCCTACACTCACTGCGACTGACTGAGAGTCTCATAGGGCAAGATGAGTCATTAGACATCGATCCTGACTTATTTGGCTTCAAGCTACACAAAATTTCTTGAAGCAGATACAGACAGTTCTAAAACTGCTACAGTATGAAATGGGTGTCTCAGTGTCAAATATGAAAGTGAGGCTAAAGACAAACATCGAATTTTTTGTGCTTACTTAATGTAGCCTGTTAAGTGATGTCATTTGAAACTTAGCAACAACAGTACTTGATGTTGTGGTGTGAGAACTTACAGGAGAACAGTGTCAAAAGTCTGTCACTGAGACAAACTAAGAGCTTAGAGACACCTAAAGGTAACATGCTAATTTACTCTGTTTGGCAACACAACATTGTGCTTGTGATGCAAGATGAGATTTTGTTATAATCAGTAGTTAAGTAATGTTTAAGAAATTTGCATTAACATTAACATTGGAGTGAACATTCACAGATTGCAACCAGGTTTTGAAATTAGCATTCACCACCAGCCACATTGGTGTCTCAACAAACAAGACATTTAACAAACAGTGACTTGTCCAATGAATATGTAATTTCAATTGTTGGACCGGTCATCTGAAGCTTCAGCAGAAATACTGGTGGGTCACTGTCAGATGGATTGATCAAGTCACCTTTACCACCATCTCCAGTCAAGTATCTGAGCCTTAGGCCTTAGGGTAGCGACAGGAGTAGGGTGGGAAAGCAGACCATTGAACCCGCAATTTTAGTTCATTAAGTTTAATAGTTGGTCATTTTTTGCAACTAAAACCAAACCCTGCTTATCTTAATTATCTAGTAAGGAAAAATAAGCAAGGTTTGGTTGACTGGCTGACTCTTAGGCTATATCAGATGTCCATAATTGAAATTAATATTTCACTATAGATAAATATATTTTTCCTGTAGCTATTGTCCTTTTTAGCACTTGAATAATCAAGTGTTAGATCTATCAGAAGAATACGTGAAATATCAGATTTCACATTTTTGCAGAATAGTTCAGTATCCACTTGGTCACAAGTCATCCCTTTATCCTTGAAAAACATGTTTTTCTCAAGCTGCAATAGAATTAAGATGATTTTGATAAAATCTCTTGATAAAATTCTATTGATGATTTAAAGGGATTCTTTTTTAAACCTCCATACTCAGGAATTTGATAAATAGGTAACACTTAGTGTAGAAATTATCATTGAAATGTTTTGCATGCTTCTTTTCACCCATCTTTTGATATGATTCTTTTGATGTAGCTGCATTTACTGTCCACTGTTTGGAAGGTTGGGGTCGTAAGTGTACTTAAATCCAGTGCATATTTTTACTTTTGAACAAGCTGCCTCATACATTCATGTGAGTGATGATTAGATCTATTTGTTGGGACTCTAACGTGTGCAGTGGCGCATGGATGCAAGCTGAGTTTGATGTACGCAAAGTTAAGCTGTTTGCCTCTTTCCTTCCTGTGTGTTCTAAAATCTCCTCTGCTGCAGACAGTCTGGGGTGCGGAGATGGTGGATAGTGTGGGGTGTGGGGTGTGGGGGAGGTAAGCAGCGGACGTGGCGGCAGGCCAGAATCAATTGGCAGTGTAATGAGATGGCCGGGTGCCAGGTAACCATGGAGCTACCCTCTTTGCCTGTCTACCAGTGCAGAGTTCAAAATTAAACTGAATGAATGAGAGAGAGCGGAGGGAGGGGAAAGAGGGCAGGGAAATAAGGGTCTAAAATGGCAGGAGCGCAGGGTGATAGAAAGGAAGAAATGGCAGGAGAGGAGTGTGGCTGATGAGGCACTGTGGGCTGGTTCTCAACACTAGCTGGAAAAATTTAACTTGAGCCCCGATTTCAGAGAAGGAAGATGGAGGAGGTAAAGTCACGATTCACCCAGGATTTTTTATTCTCTGGAATATCTGCAAATACTGTTTTCGTGCATATGCATTTTAGTTCTGTGCATTGCCAGCATTTTAAGTTAAAAACTAGTGCCCTTAAGAAAAGAAGAAGTGACGTCTCTGAGTTTTCTTGTTTCACGTTTACATTGAGCTGTTCTTCATCCAAGTCTGATTGCACTAGTCGCATTAATTTGCCTGTTAATCTTATTTCTTCATCCCCTCCTAAACCCACACTCTTCCTCCTGTCATGGAAGATGTGTTAATATTGAGCATTTGGCTGCATTCTTAAAGTGATTAGTACACGCCAGTGGATCCTGCAGATGAATAGAAATTAAGTAATTAATACATTAATTAGACCTTTTTCTCCTTCCTACCCTGCTACGTCATTGTGCTCATTCCTTTTACAACTCCTTCTGTGAAGCATCTTAAGTAGCAGTGTGCCGCCCATAATGGATAGTCTGTAGTTTGTCTGAGGAATACAATACAAGTATGTTAGCAAACACTGCAGTACAGTAAAACCAGGATTAGTAATAATACAATACCTATACCAATACCAGTCAATACCTTATATTAAGATTTTGATAGCGTTAATAAAGAAAATCTAGCATTTCAAAAATTATGAAAAGTTTCTAATTTCTGTAAATCCTTGAATTTTTTATCGTTTTAAATGTATCAGGGAAAACAAGAGTTGGCTTAAATGTTTATTTAGATGGTAAAAGTGATGCTAATAAATGTGGAGAATTTAACTCGTTAGTCAGTACTGTTCTTTGTTTTTTGTGTGTTTCTCTGTGCAATACACTGGACCTGTAATCATTAAACATAAAACTGATTCATCAAATCAAGCATTAAAGAAAACTTTACTAATTTTCTTTTTGCATAAAAGCCTATAAACTTATCAATCTTTTCAAAGGAAAAGTTCTAATAAGCATACATTTTTAGAGCAGGCATAGCATTTTCATTTTCATTAAGTCTGATCTCTAGATTTACTTGTTTTTTGACTGTAAACCAGCATCTTCTCGGTCTTCAGAAACTGGCCCAACCTGGCTCAAACAGGGCAGAGCCAGCTACCTATTACAAGCTGACCATAACCAGCTGAAGCAAGCCTTTGCTTTGTTGTGGGATGTTTTCCTACAAAGATTAAAGTAAAATCTAAGCACGGCTAAACATACAGATTATATACTCTGCATGCATGTGGATTTCGGTGCTGCTTATCCTTACATGACCTTTGCTTTGACTACCATGGCGTCTTCTGTTTTCTAATCAGTGGTATTTAGAGGGAGGGTGAGTGATACATACTACTAGTCTATCTGTACGGTAAAAAGCATATTCAGCAGTGGGCCTCATGGCCTCTAAAGAATGCTCAGGCACTCTCTGCTGAAATGGCCCAGACTTTGAGAGTTTTGAGTGCACGTTGAGAGAGAGACGAGACAGTGGGCCAAGATGTCTGTGGTGTGGATTAATGGGGAGGACTGGAGAAAGGGTGCCGCAGTTGTGCGTGAGCAGAATATTTGATGGGGAAGGCGCAAGGAGGGAACAGTGAGGGACAAGCAACTGCAAGAGATGGGTGAGATGAAAGGGGAGAAAAAGATAAAAATGGACTGAAACATGAAGAAGCAAAGATGTATTAGCGTGAATCAAAATGTACAGTCATAAATACTGCTGCTGTCTTGCATCTCCCACTGATGCATTATCCTGCTCTCTTGTCTGATAGCACTCTACAGTGTAGGCTTTGCACATTCTCTCTGTTGCATTCGGCTGAACATGGGGATAAAATCTGCAGGAAGGCCTTTAAAGACAGCTGATATAGAGGCCTTAGCAAGTTTAATGGATGTATATATATATATATATATATATAACATTTAATTCAAAGGTGGGAAAAAATAAGGGAGAGTGAATGAGGCAAGCAAATGCTTTTGTAAGTACAAGGTTAATTGAGTATACTCTATCAAATATGTAAGGCTTTACATGCTAAACTCATCATTCTTGCTTACGTAACTGCTTGTAGGGTTAACTATATTCATACCTGTAAAAGTTCTGAAATGACCTCTTATTTTATGATTTACACACTTCCTCTTTTTGTTCCTCTGGCAGTCTCCCTGGCAGACAGATGGGTACATGTAATGTCCTTATAACTGCTTTTAGTTGTAGTGAACAGTAAAATTTTGCTTGATAAAATACTTCAAAGGCTTAACATATAAACTAATTCTTTAATTCTAATACTTTTATTATCATAATTGTTTCTAATTTGAAGTTGTCATGAGAAGATGGAGTTTTGTGATTTAATGGCTGAATTACAGGGGGATATTTGAACATGAACACAACTCCAAGTGAGTCTCTTCTACATATTCTACCCAAGTTACAAATGTTGCCCTGTAGTGGTACGTTTTTTATGGCTTTAACATCCATCTAGGCCTTCATGCTCATGAAGTCTCTGCACTGGTGGATTTCTGGGGTTCTAAGTTACTTGTGCAATTTCCTCTGATAATATAGCAGACAGGCTGGACTGTGGGTGGTTATCTCCTGTTTTGACCGCTGTGTCCAAACAATTAAAATCAGCCATTTGCAAAGCCTCCCCTCTTGATGGAAAATTTCACTTGTAGGTACTCAAAAATTAATTGTGATGTTCTTTAAATGCCAATACATTAGAAGACATTGATGAACATAGCATGATTGTACTTTGCAAAGAACATCACCAATGATATGCTTCAGTGATAGCATGCCTAGATTTTCCCTAGAAACATTGTGCAACATTCTCTAACTTAACTGTAGATAACAGCCTTAACACGGATAGAGAATTACCAAAGAGTAATAAGTAATAATATGGACAGCTGAAAGAGGCTAGTTAACTACTGGTTTGTAATTTTTAGCAAACTTATTAATGTGTATGTCAACTCAAGAATAACAACATATTGTAATATTTTTTTTACTCTCAAAGTACTAAATGGATTAATGCATGCATGCAAGTAAGACATCAGAATGTTTTAAATTTGCTGTCATGTTGAAGATTTTAAAGAACTGGTGATATTCTTTAAGTGCATTTATTCTTAATCTAAAATGTTCAAAAAAACGTACTCTCTCAAGGCCTGAAAAAAATCATCTCAAATTACTTGTGCACCGAAATTCTGAATGCTCAAGAAATTTGGGTTATAAATACACCATGTGATCAGAAGTGTTTGGGCATTTTTGGATATTTAAATGGATTTTTACTACACAGCAGTCAGTTTTAAAGCATAACCTGCAGGAGTTTAATCTCATCACCTAAGTGACTTCCTAACAGAGAAACAACAAAGATCAAATTTAACTTTAGGAGTCCTGGATGCTTTGTAGTTACTCACCATTAACAATTTTTTAAGATCATTTCATAAAAAGAATTAAGATAGTATTGTAGCTTTGTCGTCTATCACTGCTTTTAAAGGTCATCTTGTCACAATAAATGTCACTTACTTTGCTCTTAGATGAATTGGAATTATGGGATTTCATAAAACGGCCCTCCTTTGTGAAAGGTGGCTCTCAGATGCAAAATTTAGGGTACAACAAGATTTTCACAACACTAATGGGAGGAGTTATATCCTATTTACCTGCCAACAGCTGTGCCTGTGACACTTCCATGATAAATCTTTTACTTGAAAACCAGTAAATCACTAAGTAATTTATCAGATAATGTCCTGTTCACAGGAATTCACACAGTTTGTGCAAATGGGAAATGAGGTGGATAATCCATTTTTCTAAATTGGATGGATAGACAGGCTACTGTGAACTATGACTGTGCTTATATAGGCACAAGTTGGACAATAATGATAAAGCATACAGTACGTACATAATAAACAAATCACCGAAACTTAATTAATCAAAAGTTAATTGATTTTGCTAAATGTAATTTAACATCAGGCCTGAATTATTCTGCTTGTTTCTAAATTTTCTGCCCTGGTGTTAAACTACTGTATTAAACAAGTGTTAATGATTTTTTTCCCCACTGCTGGCACACTTTCTCTTTCCCATTTTCCCAGGCTCTGAGAGTGGCTTTAAGGGGTTACCTTGTTAGAGGTTTGGGGTTATGCCCATGTCGGTCTCTCTGTGTTCTTCAGCCTCCTGTTTTGGAGAGCTCCTTTTCTGCATCGGCAATGTGACAGAGTTCTTGGCAATATCCTGAAAGTCAAATCTGTTCATTTAGATTCAAGCGATGACTATGGAGCAGACAGCAACGCTTTGGCAAAACTAGTACTCAGGTCACTTAATATCTTGAGTCTAATATTTATCCTTTTTCATAACACTAACAAGTCAATAGATGTGGGTTACTCAGGTGGTTCTCGTGTTTAAATAATATAGATAAAATCTGGCACGTAGACATGTGAATAAAATCTGGCACATGTTGTGGCTTCTTTTACAATAGGTAACAGCTTTTAAATGCTAACAAATTAGCTTATCATTCTTGCAGAGGTCAGAAGTCGGGGTCAGATGAGGCAGTGCCTTGATTTGGTTGTTATGTCTTTCTTAAGGACCCTTTGTTCTTCGGTCAATTTAGTCTTAACTGTTTGAGAGTATGGAGAAGCCATTAAAATTTTCATATATTGCCTCCAATATAGGTGCAGGTTGTTTCACCAGTGGAATTATTTCTCAGATGTACGATGAAAATATTTTGTAAATACACAGCATTTTGTGTGACCACAAAAATACCCACATTTGTATACACTACAAGGAACAAGTACTGAGCTGTTTTTTAAATCAGAAAGCCTAATGGATGAATATAATCAAGTGTAGAGAAGTGGATTTCCCTAACATTTTTTCATGAAAAATACCAGGATGTGCTCTAAAAAATCTTACCCAGTTGCACCTTATTTTTAATTTAACAACGAGCTTAGAAAACAAAAGTTGTCTTTTCGCTTGCAGTTTTTGTTTAATGTTGAATTAATCCAGGAACAACTGAGTGATAGCAATGTATATTCTTTACAATATAGGAATGTGTTAATATAACAGTAGCACATGCTCTGAGGTTTGCTTCAGTTTCTTCTTTTTCCAGTTTCTGCTTTCTTAAAGTTAAAATTGTTAGAGCTTTTCAGGGACACACAAGAGCAAAGTGACAATGAACAAAACTGGCCCATGGATAGAGCCTTGAGATACTCCACTAGAAATGCGCTGATGAGGATGTAGTACGATTGACTGCACATCTCAAACATACATACTGTTCCTGTGCTGTGCTGTGCTGAGGTTAAGTACTCCAATAAAATGAGTAGTGCATTCAAGTACATCCAAGTTCATGCAATAATTATTTTAAAAAATCAAAGTTAGTGCTAAAAAAACAAGTTGCAAAGAATGCAAAAATAGACATGAGATAGAAAATTTGTGATAACCATGCATGCAATGCTGAAAACGATTACTGCAGCCACTCAAAAATAAAATTATAATTCCATAATTACTGTTATGTACATTTTTTTTATAAACAGAAAATGTAAAGTGGTCAAAAGAGACCTACTTGTCCTGTGAGACATTCAGGAGACATTAAGAGAGAACATACAACATCAGGAGGATGACACATTAATGCAGAAAACAGTGTGTAGCATCAGGATGTGGGCATGTGAGAAGACACACAACAAGCCATATCAGCCTTACTCGTTTACAGTCGAAGCGTTCCCCTGCATGATGGGCCAAGTAGAGTTTCTCATGAACTGACAACACAGCTGTACGCCATTCGTCCGATCTGAAAGACGGCTAATGTGACAAAGGGCATGAGTAAGGAGAGGGAAACGAGGGAGAGATGCACGCTGAATCGCCCAGCCCTCCCCTGAGCAGGACGGGGAGCACCACTCTTCCTCTTTGCTCATAGCTGCTTTCCACCGGCCCTCAGCCATTTTGGAGAGAGGAAAAAGTGGCTGCTTTCTCTCTCCCTCTCTCACTACGTGGCATAGCTTTAGAAAGGCTTCGACTGCTGTGTTGTAGCAGCAGAGAAGAAACATTTTGCAGCTCGCACGTGGGAGATAATATGTTTGCAGAGAAAAAATTCAGACGCGAAACTACCTTTTTCCATCTCGACTTCTTTTTTTTTTTTTTTTACATGAATTTTTGTTTCCCTTGCACTCAGCTGCTAAGCCTCTTTACTCTTTGCTGTGCACTTTCCCTCAAGCTGTGTCCTTTTCTTTATTAACTTGTGCTCCAGTTTTGTTGGACGGTCCCTTCCCCTTGTCTCCTCTAAGTTATATCGTTTCTCAACTCTCAGTTTGATTTTATGCAGTAGGGTGTAAGACAAAGGGATATGTCCAAATTTTGGCAGCACTAAGAAGAGACAGAGCTGCAGCCAAGGATCCTGCTGGGATCCAAAAAAGCCAAGCAGAATGAAGCATCAAAAAAAAAAAGAAAACACCACCCTTTCCTTTGCTTGGTCACAAATTCCACTTTTTCTGTAGCCAGCCCTGCGCTGCGACTCCTCCTCATCCACATCTTACCGCAATCAACCTTTTGCCATTTCTCTCTTGCCGTACCTTTTTTTTAAAGGCGATTTGAGGTTTTTGTACCCCGGAAAATGGGCACTGGACAACGGGTTAGGAGGGCGTAACAGTGAGAGATCGAGGGGATGTTATCTTCTTACTTTTGCTCGTTATTAAGCATTTTTTAAAATGTTTTTTGTAATGAAATCGTTGTTGTAGTGCTTGTAGTTTAGTGTTTTATGTGTTTTAATGGTGTGCTTGGATAACCACGTGTTTGTGAGTGTGGGGTTTTAGGAATGCATGTGCATGGGTATCTAATCTGTCAACGTTAGACTTTCTGTTCTATTCACAGTCAGTTTTTGATCATTTTTATGTCTGCTTTTGTAGGTTTCTTGATTTATGCTGAAGCACTGGCCTACACTACTCCACAAGCCTGACTCCATCTGATTCCAGAGGTTGTCTGACCATCAGTTACAGTGTGTGCCCTGCTGGTATGTTGGCGATTTACAATACTTACAGTTTGTCTCTGTTAGCTTGGTTCAGTGTAGTTACTATTTCGTACCATAGTGTGCGGACCTGGTGATTTGTTCATAGCGCATGTTTTTGTTATGGCATTGAGGGTAGGTTTAGGACGGTTTTATTTTATAACACTTAATAGAAATGCAGAATTTATCAGGCATTTTTTTCAGAAGGCATTTATAAACTGCTGAATTTCTTTTCAAAATTAAAACTGGCATCATATTTTGCATTCTAAATGGTTGCAGTGAAATGCGTTCTTATAGTCTTTGTTATTTTTACTTATAAAAAATTACCTAGAGATGTTGTTTTTTGTTGTGTGTTGGCGACTGTAGTTGTACTTGGTTCTTTTGCTAAGAATACAAATGCTTTCGTAAAGGCTTTTGGACATTTTATTCCAACGATGCTATTTCATAAAGAACTCATACAGCCTAAAAGGGAATTTTAAACAGCACAAATGTGTTTCCTGAATTCAAGTCATTTATTAGTAGCTGGCATTTAATCTTTTATGTCCACATATAAAAGAACATAGGCTATATTATTCTGTCTGACATTTCAAAAAAAAAAAAAAAAAAAGTTGACCTCAGAAGAATGTGATCAGTAGGTTACAAAAACACCACATCCATCTCACAGTCATGTGCTTTGGCCTGTTCAGCCTACCATGGTTTAATTTCAAAACTCTCTCTATAACATTCACAAACAGGAAATTTGTTTTAAAACCACCTAGAAAAAGTCTAATTAAATTGTAAATATGAAAAATACTCTTAAAGGACCATAATCTAATTTTCAACAGAATCGGGGAAGGATTTTTTTCCAAAAAATGTAATAAAAAGTATAAATAGACAAAACTTGTAAATCTTAATATAGATAAACAAAGATATCATATGAGATGATATGATATGGATGTACAAAGATCAGCATTTTAGAGTAACTCTTGCTCTCCATAAAAACTGTTGTTCATCGTGGCATATTTGCTTGAACACCCACTGAGATCAGGTTTGTCGTGTGAGTGGATTTTACAGGTTCAGATAATAGAATGACTTGCTTTTTCCATGTTTTGTGGATTTTATCCTCCTTATATGCTTTTGAAGGGGTGAAGCCAGCTGCCACAAACCCGTAGATCCGAACTTGTGGTGACTGGCTGCACAAGCTCGTATCTATAGGTATGTGTCTTCCTGGCAAATACAGCACCTGACCAATGCCTGCAAGTAAACAGCTAGCTCAATGTAGTAGTCGCCAAACCCTTTTTTGACAGGATAATCAAAAAGGCTACAGTTACAGTTTTGTCTCTACAGTAAGTCATTTATAACACCAAGCTCCCCCTTTTTGTTTTCCAACAACTGAACAACACCGACCCCATCAGGACTGTTTCTATCAAACTTAACCCAAGTGTCCTATCTTTACGCAGTGACCCCACCCAAAGTAGGGGGTTGGACTATGTGACATAGATCTCTTTGATATGTCTGGCTCAATTAGGCCATTAGGTCAGTGCCGCAAGACTGCTTCATAGTAATATTTGCTTTGCAGAATGTTTTACAGTAAAATGATATGTCAGGTTTGTAATATGATGGTTAATAAAAAAACCCGACATTACTATCTGTTTCTCTAGCAATAGAATCCATGGTAAATTGTTTTTAAAAATTCCAGATGTTGTAATAGCCATCTATATTGTGATTTAATAGGTTTTCACAGTACACTGCATGATAGCTTTGGTGAAAGTCACCCACTCCTACAACCAAGCTGTCCTTCAGTTTCCACCAGTGTTCCGCAGGTTGAGGTAGTAGGTTGTATAGTTCAGAGTGACACCACAGGAGATAACTGTACAGCCTCCTAGCTTTCCCTGAGGACACACCACGCACACTGGATACTGATAGATTATTTTGAAAAACAATATTAGATAGGGCACTAAGTTAATATGTTTGATGTAAATATATTGTTTTTGAATAAGGTGTTTCATGTATCTGGCACTAAAATATTGTTTTGAATTTTTAAATCATTTTCTCTCTCTTTTTTTTAAAGATATAGGAAAATATATGTAAAAAAATGATGCACATCCTTGCATGAACATGGCAAGAATTTCCTCTCATTTGACATTATTTGTATCAGGAAGACAAACTTAAAACAACCACTGAACAGAGGGCAACAAGGGGAAAAACATTTGACAATTGGGGAAAAGCACCAACATGCTTCTGCTACAGTTAGGTCTGCGGGCCGCTCTAATGAAAGAGATGCCACTGAAGGGAAACACCATACAGCCGCAGGGGGAAGAACACGGTCTTGGCAGCCAATTATGTGCAAAGTTCAGTTTCTCTTAACCAAAGCGATATATTTCCTGTGTGCAACTATGTGGTAAAGACACTGCTGTGATCAGAACTGCCAGAAACAACTTTCACTGCTTCCAACCAAGAAAACCACAGACTCCTGAAATCATCTAGGTCCCTGACAGCAATGTAAAACACACATGATTTATTTCCTTTCTTTTTTTTTTAGAGTCACATTCAAGTGAAATACTTGTGCTGTGTCACAAAGCATATGACTTCTAGCTGATCTTCACATACATATTTTAGCTACATAGTTTTGATCTGTGATGGAGACTAAATTTTCCAAACTCTCAGTTTCAGGAATGTTAGTTATGGGTAAAATGACATAGAATATAACATACAAATTAAATCAAGGAGAAGCAAATACTCCTTTAAAAAAAAGCAATAAAAACTCCTTTTAAATGTTTAAACCTTATTGTCTGCTGGGTTTGCATATTTCCTCCTACAGCTAGCCTTATCTATTAAATAAAAAGTGACAGTGAGCATAGTCCTGTTACGGAGAGCCGGTATCACCGTGGTGTGCTGTGCTGCTGTATGCAGATGTGAAGAGTATAAAGTGGTCTGATGATGAAACACTGTTTCCATTTAAAGTCTTTGCTCTCTGTCCCAAGGCCACCGGGTTCGATGGAGGTGGAGTAAGGAGCTCTGTGGGCCAGAATGAAGCAGGGGCCCTTAGTACGGGGCAGCTTTTTGCAATGCAAGAGAGCGAGTCAGTTACTGTAGCTACAACATGGCCCTACTGTACTTTTTTTTCTTAGCGTATAATTATCCTGCTTAGTTGGATTTTTTTCTGGTAAGAGCAAAGTGCCTTCATTTTCTTACTTTTCTTTATAAGATGTGTTGTGGCCATGGAGTAATATGCTAGAGTTTACAGCAGTAGGCACACAGGAGCTCTCTCTAGTAAACCCTTGCACACTCACCCTGCCCACCTTGAGAAATCTAAATGTAGGTTTTTGCCTTACTTGAAAATGTCTTTAAATAGTTACGTTTAGCTGTTGTAATGTTAGTTCTGTGTGTGGCTGACTCGAAGCTTCAGCATCGCTAGAGAGGAAGTGGAAGTAACGAAAGGCACTTTGTAAAACTGAGATTATCTGAACCGACCCTAGTGCTAAATTGCATGTGATGCGTTGAGACACCACAGCATGTGATGTCTGTAACCCAGAGAGATGCATTTGCCGTATAAATGTGTTGAAATACAGATAAAAAAAGAATAAGCTAATGATGATATTGAAGTAAAATAAAAAAAATTTATATTACGAAGACCTTTGAGTTTTTGTTGACTTTAAAATTGCTTAAAATACACTTTACAAGAAATCCATTTAGAACAGTAAACGGGAAGAGGCTCATAGTTTGGGACCACACAGGCAATTTTTCTGCTGTCACTGATCTCAGCCTATTGTGTGTTGTCTGTCAGAGGAACCCTGTACCAGTAATTCCCCTATCTCCCCATTTGTCTCGCTTTCTTAGCATCTTGTCTCCTGTCCTTTTTTCACAAGTCTTTTCTACTGCTTTGCAGCAGCTAATACTGATAAAAAATTACACTGCCACACCACCAGGCTTTCTTGTCATATTTTCTTTACTGCCAGCTGTGTGTTCTCTCCTTATGGTAACCCCCCTTCATCTTTCTTTCCTTTTTTTTAGATAAATGGCACAATACTATATGCTATGTTTAATGTCATGTATACTTACATGTAAAACAGGAGAAGAGATAGGATGCAATGATCCAAAGCTGCCTAAAATTCCAAAATGAAAAAAAAAACTTAGGTTAACATATATGTATTTGCAAATTTTTATTTATTTTTTTTTAAAAGCAGAATGTAATAAATTGGACTTTTGTTATTTGGTAATTGATATTTGGTTATTAAGCCTTTTAAACGGTTAAAAGAAGGACTCCATATTTTATAAAATACCTTTGTAAATGCACGAAAGGAGTATCTTTTTTTTGTCAATAAAGCACTATGAGTCTTTCATTCAGTTAGTAAAAGAGGGTGTGTGTATATCTTCTTTGATGGAAATTTAGTAATCTGGTGGCAGTATAGTAAGAAAAAATTTTTTTAAAGAGGTGATATGACCTGCAGCAGAAAGTGGTGAAGGCACCCATTGTGAAACACTGAGCTCTGCGTGACCAATAGGGAGAAGGTCAGATAAGATTTGTTGGGAAAATGTGTAAAAACTCAGAGATAAACAACACATGTATTAACTTAAATGTAAGAGAACTCAATGACTTCCGATGTGAAGCCACTGTTATTGGGAAACAACTATCTGTAGATTTAGTTTGAAGCCTGTGAGGACATGAAATATGCTCTTAGACATGAAAAACTTGGGTAAGAATTCATAAGGTTGGTAATATATAGCAGTAAGTCATCTGTGTATGATGAAACCTCTCTTCTTATCCTTCTCTAAGACACATTTTAATTGTGTTATGTAGTAGTAAAAGTCATAAAGCTCCACCGGTTGTGGAAACGGGAAATTAGGTTTGAAGAGGGGAGCTCAGTCTGCCATGGCCTAGAAATATCTAAAAGAGATAGTACTGGTGTATTTAATAAAGCCGCTGCAGAGGTATATAGTGGTTTAATCAATAATATAAACCTCTTACGGAAGCCATTTTTTTTAAGGGTTTAAAACAAGTTGTTCTGTTCAGCCTGTGGGGGAGATCGGGGGAGATTCCTACTTCAGCTACAGAGGATTCTGATAGGTCATGTCTATATTAAACAGTTGGCTCCCACTGAAGAATTAGAGCCTACTTTTGATGAAGCTTGCCTGGTAGGGGAAAATCCTGTTTGGTATTAATACTGTCTCTAAATGGTTGGTTAGAACGTTTGCAATAAGTTTTCCATTCACACCTATTGATAAATGGTAAGACTACTAAGAGTAGAAGTAGGTTGTTGTTGTTATCCTACATCCAATGTGTCATAGGATAGTAGTTGACCTCTGAAATATACTTTTAGCCTGTCCCTTTGCGTTCTGTGGGTTTGTTGGCGTCAATATAAATTTTCTTTGCTTAGATATAAATTCAGCAAAATTTAAACAGAGAGAAAACGTGTAATCTATCTTCATTCGATTTCCTAGAGGACTTGTTTGTAAACTTAATGTCCATAAAGAGGGGGAAAAATGGATATGTGTTTAGTGGTTTAGACAAAGTCATATACTTATGTACAGAAAAGCTTTTTTGGGGGGCTTACCTAGACCCTTAACATTTCAGTTTTTACATTCAGCAACCCGTTTCAAAGTCAGGCCATTATTACGTAACCATTTAGATTTAAAGTACAATTAATATCAACAACATATACATCAGATATAAGGTCCATTTCCACCAAGCAATCCTTTTTAGTTCAGTGCATCGCAATATGGTATAGTAATTTTCACATTTTTATTATTAAAAGTTGTGTATGATACCACTTAATTCTGTCCAGGTGGCTGTTAGAATTCTTAGCACACTTCCATGGGACTTACAGGGGAGCTTGAAGTACCACAGTCAGTTGACTGGTCATCTGGTGAGGGTTGTCTGCATTTAGATGTAGGTTTTCCCAGCTCTCCTGTTGATCCCAACAGTTTTTTGTTTTGCTGCCTGCAGCCTTTTCTCAAAAAAAGCCTGTTTATTTGTTGTAAAGAACAACCATATAGAAAGAAGAAAAAACAAAAAACTTGCGTACATAGTAGGTGTGTGGTTAGTGAGTAATTATGAGATAGAATGACAAAGAAGTGACAATAAATGCAAACAAGAGAGAAGAAAGTATTAGTGGTAAGTTGTCAGTCTGGCAGTGAATGTACAGTATAGAATACAGTATGTCTGGTAAGAAAAGCTGCAGCTTGTCATTTGTTCTATTAGAAAAGTGAAATGATTTGGCCTGGAAGCCCTGGTAAAACTCTGGCTTCAATCAGAAAAAAAATAGGGATGCACACTTATTACAAATTATTGGGTGATAAAGAGAAATTAATATTACTATGTATTATTCTGATTAATTATGTAAGTAATCATGGCTGATAATTATGCCGTTTCATTATTAAGCAAAATAGTTTACTATATAGCACTGCCATTCATAGTTTTAGGCTTATGTGCAAATGTTTAAGTAAAAATAAAAATAACCTAATTCCCGCTGACTTGCTCACTTCCTTTAACTCATTTCCCGTTTTTAACATCTTACTGTTTAGATTAGCCCATGGCTGTCCCAGTTGCCTGTACAGAACAGTAGGCCAAATGCAAAACAAGGTGAGGGCTAAGTCAGGCATGCATAACATAAGGTAAATAGACATGCCCAGAAAAAAAATGAAGAAAAAAAATGTCAATTTAAAACAAGCTATTTGAGCATAGTTGTAGGTTATAATTATTAACATTTTTAGCAAACAATTGTTCTGCTATGGATAATTACCATTAAAGCAACAGATTAGACTGTATGAACACTTGTAATCTAAATGGTGGTAGTGTACAATTAACACTGAAACAGTATGATCCCCCTTTAGATAAAGGAAAGACCACTCGTCAGTAGCCTCACTTAGCGTACTAGACCTAAGTGGCAACCTCAGAGGCTAAAAACATGCAGTGCTAAAATTGTGCAGTGCTAAAAACAGCACTTTTTTTGAATGGCCCCTTGAGGCTGGCTCCAAAAGTGAGTGAAATCATGTAAACCCTCACATTAAGATGAGGCCTGATACAAAAAACAGTTTGGTCTCTATAGTGTAAATAATTTCTCATTTGTGTTTACTTCATGTAGGAGAATTAGTTGTTTATAATTCACTCCTTTAAAATTATGTTAGAGTTGAAGTTATTTATAATTAAGGGAATGTCCACTTCAATTGACAGCAGTTATGAGTGGTCTGCTAGAGGTAACACTGTGATTGGTAGCAATGCATACCCTTCACAGCTTCCCCCTTTTTATCTAAATATGGTCACTTCTTGCCCCAAAGGACCAAGATGACAATAATATCTGTTTAAGGATTTGAACAGTAGCCCACAGTCCAGTTGGGGATGTCCTTGCAGCTCCACCCACAACTTATTATACTGTCACAACATCTTGTATATCTGCCACTAACTTCACCGTAGTTCTCGCAAGGTTGCAGCAGCATTCTGGAGTCAGGAGGTCCATTGCAAGTTTAGGGTAATCAAATGAGCGTTCTGCCTACCCAGATAGTGATCTTAAAACTTAGCTGAGAAACATTAGTTAAAACATGTGCCATAGATATCAGAGAGGCAAAGAAAGTGGCTCTTTCATTGCCAGGCTGGTAGTGAGATCAGGAAAGATAGAATAATCATCCAAAAGCCCCCTGTAGTTGTCTCAGTTTTGGCTTAACTTTTCAAGTCCTGTGAACTATTCTTCTTCAGCTCTTGGGCAGAAGACTGGACACACGTTCAGTTGGCAATGTGCCTCCCTGGTCTTTTGGTACTCCCACCAGACGTATGTTTTTTCTCCTTCGTGTGTTTACAAAAGCTTCACACATTGCTTGGGGGTCTCTGACATCAGATTGGATTGGAGACTGCTGGGACAGATATGTAATTACTGTCTCTGCTGATATTTTTTCCTCTGTTAAGCATCCGTCTTGCTTGTCCATGGACCCTTTTACGGTGACCAATGATGAAATTAGCTCATCTAAGATGGTAGCAGTATCTGTGTGTATTTCACCATCAGCTATCTCTGTTTTTTTTTGCATATTTTACTTTTCAGGGAGTCTAGACTATTTAACAAACATACCAACAGTGTGTTTGTCTTCCTCTCTGGCACAGCCTTGCTCCTTCTCTAAGGTGGATGTGCCACCATTACCAACATGACTGGTCTTCATCAACAGTTAAATAACTGCAGACACTTCATGGTTCACACTCAGAGTAGGTCAGTCTGACATAAGTGGTTTGTTTAAATAAGAAACTTTTTTTTTAAGCCTTGAAGGTTGAAATTGTCTGTATGTATAAAAATTAGAAAGTCACCTCATGGAGCTTGTGTAAAGCTCACCTACATCTCTTTTGCACAACAGCGCCACCCTCCCCCCAACAACCCCCCCACCCCACCCCCCCACCCACCCCCCGACACACACACACACACTCTTCTCTTTCAGTCTTGTTCCCACCCTCCTCTTTCTCCATGAAACGCACGCTGTAATACCCAGTCACTCTCACAGACACAGAGGGAGAGAGAGACAGGAACAGAAAACCGGACTTGCCGACTGGAGAAGGATTTTTTTTCTTTTCTTAAATGAAAAGGAGCTTGAGAGAGACATTGTAAGAATTTTTCTTTTCTATTTTTCTCTTGTTTCTTTCTCTCCTTTGCTACTGAATGTCCTTGTTCTCTTTACCACTTTTTCCCTCCCTCTCTGCCTTTCCTTATCTCTCCCTCTCTGCATACAGCAGGCCTTTAGAGTCTGTGATTTCAGCTGTGGGAGGAAATGAATGGATGATATTTATTTCTCTTTGCTTGCTCTGCTACTGCTGTTTCAGTGCTGTATGAAACAGGCAGAGGGGCAAGCACAGGCTCTACGGTTTCTCTGCCCTGGGGACTTGAGCCTGCAATCCATGAAGCATGCAAGGCAGAGGAGGGAGAAAGAAAATACAGAGGCACAGACAGATAGGTGTGATACAGCCAGACTAAAGCGCAGAGCAAGAGCAGTAAGAAAATGTGACACCGATGGAGCCAAGACACAGACAGACAGACAGTCAGACAGAAAGACTAGGGGAAGAATAAGATGGGTAGCAGTGTCACAGGGAGAAAGAGGGGTGAAGAGCAGCGGGCAGAGGCACTACAGCAACAGGCGTTACACATTTTTTCCTATTATTCACTACTGTGCCTGTTTTGGCGCTCTATGTCTCAGCCTATTTTCATAGCTTTGAACCATATCTGCAAAATTCAAAGGATAACAGGAACTTCCATTTGTTTGTTTTTTGTTGTAGTTTTTTCAAGATCTAATGTAAAGCTGTAATTTAAAAACTTTTGGGAATGCTGAGATTGTTGGCACACATGTACTTTATTGGATTGTATGTGGCATGCATGAGTCTTAGTCATTTGCGTTATTTTTCTTTTTTCAAGTAATGTTTTACGTATGTTACTTCAACTTAACCTTATCTTATCTTTTCTTCTGTTCTTTCCTTCCCATCTTTTCTTTCTTATTACTCATGTATCTCTCCTCTGCTGGTAAGCATAGATGTAGCGGTGCAGGCCCATTGATCTGCTCTTTCTTTTCTTCTGCATGCCATTTTATAAACTGGTTCCTGTTACGATTCATCTCCTAGCAGTCTATTTTTTTAAGTCTTTTTAATCATAGATTTGGTATTTGTGGTCTACATTTTCTGTTGTCTGCTATGTCCTTTCCCCCTTTATAGCTTCTAAATTTTACTTCAGTCTCTCTTGCTACTTTCCTTTTTAAAACCAGCTCTGCAATATTTCTTGTTCACCTACTTTAACCCTTTAACCTCACACCTGCCCTTCCTTTCATCTCTCTCCCTCTCTCTCTCTGTCTGTATCTCTCTCTCTTCTCTCTCTCTCTCTCTCTCTGGCTGCACATGGTATAGTCTTGCATGTCTGAGCAGCAGACGGCTAGACAGCAGCAATCTGCTACAGCAGCCTCATGTGCTAGTCCGAATAATCCATTTAACAAAGCCTGAGCTAGCAGCACTAAAATCTCTTCCTCTACTTCTTGCTCTCTCCAGCTCTCTTTTTTTCTCACAGATCTCTCTCTTTCCATTTTGTCTGGCCACATCTCCCCTCCTATCTTGCTCTGCTAGACTGACCGGCGCAGACATACAGAGAGGACTGCGGCAGCCTCCGCGCAACCACAGTCAGCTGGGTGAGTTGTCTCTCCTTCCTCGCATCTCGTCTCATCTCCCTCCCAGCCTCCCTATTCGTCCTCGTCCGCATCTCGCAGGCAGTCAGATCTCATTCTGTCTACCTGACGAATGAGCTTTCCCTCCATAAAGTCAGAGCCACATGATTGACAGGTGCGGTCTCAGAGGACTGACATGCCTGGTGTCTCTGTAGAAGGGATATCTCATAGGGAGAATGTAAGTGTTGAAGAGCTTTGGCTTTTTTTGTAAGAGGGAGAGATTTTTATCCGAATGACATCGTAGCAGTGCATTTTCGATCTCTACTGCTGTCCTTGTCGTCCAGCTGGTATCACTGTGCGTGTGCAGGATTTATGTATTTGAAGTGATGAATCAAAGATTATCATAACGTGGTTCAGCCGAACCAGACTGTGGCAGCAACAGGGAGGCCAAAATATGCTGAGGCAGAGCTGTTTTTATGAATGTCATGTGATAATAAAGTGCTTTCTGTCTGGGTGTGCATGGCGTGTAGTGGTTACTACAGTACAAGTGTGTACAGTATGTGTTCTCTTACAATGAGATGATATACAGACGATGTTGTTTATCAGTGTTTATCTGTATTGTACTCACACGCAGAATACGATGATACGTAATGTCTTATACAGTAGAAAAATGTAGGATAAATAATCGAATACATGTGTGGTGGGGTTGTGCAGAGCCCGACTTGCCGAGACCACACTGGACTTAGTGGCAAAACTGAGACAGCACAGCGCAAAGCCAGGGAGAGAGGAAGCTGCCATTGTCTGCTACGTTCTCAGCCATAGCGCTCATGCAGCAGATGATCTACTGTATGTCGCATAGGAAAGGCCAGACAAAAGCAATCTGTACCTCTCTCATTCCCTGAGACCCTAACTTGTGACGTTTTGCTGTGATGTGCACGGGTTGGGTTCTTGGGAGCTGCGAGGGGCACTCACACATCTCTGTAACCTAAAGCAAAAAACAGGAAAAGACTAATATGGCGGAAAGACACAAAGCGCAGCGAAGAAGGGACAGCTTCACTTTTTTAGTTAGGCACAGTGACAGGGAATGTTCATTTGATCCACCCACAGAGCGAAAATAGAGATGGATGGAAACGAAAAAGGAAGAACATTGGGTTTCTTTCAGATTATGGAGGGGTTGCAACCCAGAGGCAGGCACAGCATGTGGGGCGTTGGGTGGGGGAGAGGGGCAGATGGATAGAGGAATGTGGGTACGAAGGACATGTGACTGGGATGGAGGGATGACCGGACAAGGTGGGGTGACATGGTGGAACACTGTCACATTTACGGTATCCTTGATTTTTAAGGGCAGTTACAATGAATGACTGAGGAATTTGTGACTAAGGTTACACCCACAGTGACTAATGTTAATCATGCTAACATAGACTTACAGCACAAGGACCTCACACAGTCTGTAAAAGACAGTGAAAGGCACACTGTGCTTTGTGTACTGACACACTGTCATGTAATTACAGAAACACACTGACAATTTTATATACATATATTTGAATATTATTTATACACATCAGAAAAATGTTGTTGCATACTTATTGATTAGATTGCTTTACCATACCATTCTTCAAATAAAAGGAAAAAGTCACAAATTTGCCACAACTCTCCCTGTTTCAACTTCTTAAGCTGTCTACGGATCCATCATGCCAACATTGAGAGCAGCACAAAGTACTGGTGAGCGAGTGATACTGAAAGCTCAGTACACTTGTGTTTGACCTCATGAAAATGATCATCTTTCTTTTTCTATACTCAGTGCACCTGTATGTCTTTCTACAAAGATATGATATCAAAAAAAGAAAATAAATGTACAGCCGAATAAGAATTGTGGGAAACTTGTAATTGTTTGATGCGGGGTGCCAGCCTCATGGTTGCCAGGTTAAACTACAGATGAAAACAGGATTGCATTGAAATACGAAATTGTAATAAAAGCCTGTTGTAGTGCATACTGTGTTTTAATGGATTTTATTGGAAGGAAAAAGAAGCGGGACAGTATTCAGTCCAGGTTTCTTGGCGCAGCACTGTGTGTGGAGCTCACAGTTCTTCTAAAACTACTGTTCAGTGTGTTGCAATGTGTCTGAAGGCAAACGTGTGTTTCTATAATTGGTCGGTGATCTGTGATCACAGTAACAGCTTCATTTCCAGCTTTCCCCTCCCTTTATCCGCACCTCCAGTATGTAACCCTTTGCATGTCTCCTTCTTCTTCTTCTTCAGCCACTCTGAAGTCGCTCTCAGTCTTTCAAGGAGCTTTAGCAGCATTTGAACAGCGATATTGTTTGATGTGTTGTCCTCATTCTTTCATTAGTTTGGATGGGGTACGATGCATTGATTATGTGGTTGAAGGACAGGTAGCTTTGAGCTCTAATTCTATTTTCAGCTTTGAGGCATTTTTAGCCATGATGGTTTGAACGGTTTAGAAAACAGCTGCCATTTTTGGTACTATCCCGTTATGCTTAAGGAATTTAGGGATTCATTAAATAGGCATTTTTACTATGTGGTCAAATGCTTCTAATGACTTCTGTAAATCTGCAACTCATTCACATTGTCACGCACTTCATATCTTATTGGGAGCTTAGCCCCCCCAGCCTGGTTTCAGTTTATAATGTGAAAGGATGAAGTTTTAAGAAAGGTTGCTTCATAATGACTCTAGAAGCATGTAGTGCAGGTTACCCACAGATCTGTAGCAGTGAACAAGCATATGATATCTTACTGTAAGTCGTCTATAATCCTCCTGATCCTGCAGCAGAGCTTAACAATAGACAAATAACTACTCTGCACAGTAGACTCTGACTGATAATTTCTGTAGGATGTCTGATCTTTCAACGCCATGGTCAGAAATGAATCACTTCTGACATTACAGCTGTACGGAATAGTTCTAGGCTTTGAAGGTTTATTTGTAATGCTGACATTTTATTTCTAAATCAAAATTCGAATGCGTAGGCTATCGCACAAATCGTGGTGCTTTGCGGCATGGTGTGTGGGGAGGACTGGGTGGAGCGGCTGCTGGCAGACAGCTGTTGAGAGTCAGGGAGCTCTGGAGGAGAAAGCTAGGGTAAAAATGTAGCTTCTGGAGGAATAAACACCCGGAGTCACATCAGATTCCACTCTCAAGCCTTTTTAGCGGCAGTCGGAGAGCACAGAGTTTATTTTTTAAAGTTTTGGGATTAAAAAGTGGATTGATCTTCACTTTAACCTGTCTGCAGCAGTGAGCTGCAGAGGTGCTGACGTGTACTGCAATTATTCTTTCTTCGTTGACTTACTGGAAGAGAAATGTTCTTTACCCCAACGACATATAGAGAGGGATTAAAAAAGCGCAGATAGTGGACGGGAAGGAGAATGCAGACGGAATAGTCGCTCAATGTCAGGTTTATACCCGCAATATTAATCCAGTGAGTCAGATCAGAGGCAAATAAATACAAATGCCTGGTCAAGCCTGCATGAACAAAGCAGAGTGAAACTTTGCTTTTATCATGGTAACGACAGATTATACCAACAAACATTTGAAGCTTCATTCCAAAACCCTCATAGAAGCTTCGAATGCAAAAAAAATGTCACTTGGTACGCCCTAGCTTTGGTTATGTGGTTTTATGCACAATGAGACATTTAGGTGTTGGAATCATATACATTATTTCTGTGTTGTAGCAACATCATCTATTTATCTCTTTGAGATATGCATCTTGAAGAAAATCAGTTAAAAGGCAGTAGATGTATGTTCCAGTATTTAATATCTTTTCTCAGCTACCATATGCCCACATACAAAGTACAAAGTATTTTGCTTTTTTACATTCAAGTACTCATGTAGTAGCATGTAAATGCAGTCATGTGACAGTGTCTTAGTTCACTGGGGTTTCCTACTTGTAACAGTGGATCTGCAGCAATAGGTCATGGTGTCATTGTTTGCTTTGTTCAGCAATAACATGCAGAGAAAGAGCACATCCAGACAGACAACAAGAAAGAGGGAAGGAACAAGATACATTCTGTATATTTGTAAAGTGGAAACAGACAGGATTTTTGCTTTGAAATGTTGTCCTCTGTTCTGATAAAAACCTAATAACTGTAAAGATAGTGAAGCAGCTAACTCCAGTTTATGCAGCTCATGCATTTGCTCTGTACATCCAATACTCTGTGTGTATGTGTGTGTGTGTACATGCCACAGTCTTACCCCCTGGCCTCTCGAAGAATTTGTCCAACTTGTAAAATGGCCTACTAATTAGAGGATTACAGATCTTTTAGTGTCTCTCACTGACAACTTGCTGGCGTGATGTTATTCATGCAGATTAACCACACACAACTGGACCTGCAGTGGATGAAACTTGATTGACAGGGAAACAATGCAAATATTAATATAAGAGGCTTTGACTGACAGTCAGAAAGCAGATGTTATGCTTCACTGTTTAGGGATGAAGAGAAACATAGACTGCATTAAACAATTCTTATTATTATTGCCTACAGTATATGTTATTGAGATAAATCAACCTCACAGCTGAGCAGTGTATGTACAGTCAGTCAGCTGAGGACCTGCCAAGTGATGAGGTAATGTAAGGATGAGGTAGCTACAACACGGCTTAGCCAGGCCTATCTCCATTTTGTTGTTTTAATAAAAACAGATTTCAGTGGGGTTTAATGTTAGCTCAATTTTGATCAGAAATCTCAATAATGTAACAGCAGATCAAAAGTCCTGGAGTTAAAATACAATCAAATGCACTGCCTTCAACCACAGCATATATGATGCAGTTTTTATTTCCCACTTTTCATACTTCAGTGCATGAACAAACACTTGTCATGTGAGTGCAAAGCATATGTCAGCGAGGATGACTGTGTCAGCTTTATGTGTCCCTTCATCTGTCATTATCAGCTCTGCCCCATTGCTGTGATCTCACTCACTGATCCTGAGTCCTGAGATGCCCTCTGATCGCTGGATGAGAGGCTGGACTCAGCTCGGTCTCTTTCTGTCTGCATCTTGTTACAGTAGCTGCTGTTGCTCCGGCAGCAGGAGCAGGTGTGTCTACCTCCTGTGCCCCCCCACCCACCCCCCCTTCCTGTTCCCTTATCACTGCAGTACGGCAGCTCTGTCTGGGAGGCAGCCATTCCATTGTTCTCGCGCCCCTTCACCTATCGGTGCTCCTGTGGGTGCCGGCTCCGCTCTGCCCGCCCCACCCTGTGGCAGGGACTGGCTCCAAATCACTGTGATACTTGGCTCCTAGGTGCCCTGAGCAGGTTACGCTCACGGCTTTCTGTCGCTTTTCTCCATGGACAGAGCTCACAACAGTCTCTGCAGCAGACCGGCGCCATCTTGTTACCGCTTATGCTGCTGGTCTGCCTGCCTCTGCTGCACTCAAACCAAATCGTCGAACCCAGCCTCAAGTGTTTGCCAATGTCTCTCTCCTGCCACTGTTGTTGTGTTCCAGGCAAATCCTGCATTTGCTTTATCACAACACTTTCATGCACCCAGCTAATGGACATATTTTATCGCTGCACACACCTGGAAATTTTAGGTGAGGCTGCAGACACTGTCATCACTTTTAAACGGGAAATACTGAATAGTACAAAAAGGAAAGTACACTATTGATAAGACGCTATATATTAAATGCTGACTGTGTGTCTGGTTTGCAAAAACTTCCTGTAACTGGCACCAAAACAGTTTACTCATCAACTTAACCAACACAGTTTAACATAACAATAACTAATTACAACTTAGTCAAACAGGTGTGATAGTAAACTTGTGGTTATTTAACTGTTTTACTAATATGTTCTACAGAAAAGTAACAGTATTTTCTTTTTGCAAGACACAATTAGTATGCATCACAATCTATTTCTTATTCTGTATGCATACTGTTCATGAAAGCCAATGTTTGCTGAAAACAAGAGCACGTATACATGCTATCCTTGTGTGTTTGTGTGTGTGTTTTGTTTCAGTGACGCAGAGAGGAGAGGACTTGAGCAGTAATAAAAAAGTCCTCATTCTAATTCTGTTTGGCAGACACTGTGCTGTCTAACCATATGTGCATGTGAACAGATTTTCATCATAAAATTTCTGCTTGCATTCGCTCCAAATGCACGAATGTTACAGAACAAGTCTAACCACAATTACATTGTATTAATAAGATGCCATAAATTATTTTTGAAATTCTGCTCTCTGGCTGTGCAGCACTTGTCACTAGTAGTTTTGTAGTAGTGCTGAGCAATATGAATCAAAAATAATTTCTCTGTATTTTTATACTAAACACCAATTATATATGTCTTTATTTCTATGAGGTAAGCTAAATGCTAAGTTGGAGGTCAAAGTCACATTTTAAAAATATAATAAGCACTTTAATAAAAGAGACTGTTATTAAAATAAAATGCAAGGACAGAGTTTCTTTTCTGGTTTAAAATACATAGTGGTAAACATGTAAACTAGAAATTATACTGTATGTAAGGATTCATATTAATACTGTGAAAACATTGTAGGAATGACTATACTTTCTTTTGCAAAATATCACCACAAAACAATTTTTGATAAAAAATCATCAATAATATGCATGACATGGCTATGGGAGTAAAGTTAAATATTAGAACTGAAGCACTTTGGTATCGATACAGTATTGATGTATTATCTCATTTTGCAGCACTGCAAAGGTGGTACACAATACATCATTTTCTCAGCAGAAGCAAATGCACATAAAATACACGTTTGTCAAAGAAAAGGGTAACAAATTCAGAAAAACATATTTTAGCTTTCAGTCTGGGAATGGTATTGCTTTATTGAACCGTGCTTTAGTGAAAAACAAGTGGATGTGAGTAGGTGGAGGCCAGAGTGATACAGCAGTGGGTTCAGAAGGTTTCTGACCCTCTCAGACACTCTGCCAAGAAGAAACTTTACTAATGCAATCATAAAGAGCATAAAGAAAACAAACCATCCCTCAAGAATAAATCTTTACATCTGAGGTTACCAGTTAGTTTTTTTTCTCGTGTCTCTGGACATACATGCACTGCGGTTTTTCTTTACTTCAAAGTTAAAAAGTAGTCAGCCTTTATCTGATGTTCTCCGTTCCAAGTCATTGGAAGCAGCAGAGAGTCAATCACAACTGTTAGAAGTATGGGAATATAGAAAAAGAATTAATTGACAATCAAAGGTTAACTGAATTTGATATTTTTTAAGATTGTGCATTTCTGTAGACTTAAGCTGTTGATTGCACTGTATTTTTTGTGAAGTCATCAGTCATTCATTCCACCGCTCGAATATCTTAGCATTTTTTATCCTTTTTACAGATATCTTTGCTAGCCAGAGGAGGAATTCTAATAACTGTCATCTTTCCCTAACTTTATATCTAGGACCACCAGCAGGTAAATCTTCACTCTAATGAGGTTACCTACCTTTGCATTTATTAAATAGAGTGACACAAAGCAGTTCCTTGAGGATATACCATCATGACTCAGGTAACCCCTTGATTATTCTTTTAGTGCCGCCATGTGGATGACGTTAGTGGCTTTCAGATAAATGTCTCAACAAATTCTAAGTGGACTGACACGAAATTTGATGCAGACATTTATTCCCTTTAATAATCCCTAAACTTTTCATTTTGCGCCATCATCAGGTCAAATTTCCTTCCATTTCCTTTTTGATTAAAAACCTCACAAACTGGTGGCATACTCATCAGCTTCAGCTGTATATTGTTTAGCCCTAATAGGCAAAAATTAACCAATGCTCATACTAACTCAAAACTAAGATGGTGACCATGTTTAACATGTTTGCATGCTGATATTAGCATTTTGTTCAAAGCACTGTTGGTGCAGCCTATCAGAGCTGCTAGCATTGCAGTAGACTCCTAGTCTTGTTTCTGTAGTCTTGTTTTCTGTTTTGTGCTGTGTATTTCTGTAACATTTTTGTTTTTTTAAGGCTGCCATTTTATGTGATAGGAAGTGTAGTTTCCTTATGCAGCATTCCACCAGTATCTGTCATGTGTTGACTGCTTCTCTGATGTGATTGTGACTCCCATGTAAATTCTTTTTTTACATTCACTATGAATTTGTCTTTTTTTTGGCCAACACTGTGTATCAGTTTAAGCTTTGTAATATTACAGCTAATCATTCAAAACAGAGATTTTCCTGTGAAGCAGAGCAGGTTAAACATGGACGAATACCCTGTTATCACAATTTGAGCAGCTATCTGAGCACCACAGACATGTTCCAGCAGTGCAAATAAATCACATAAAAGTAAAGTAAGCTATCAAACATCGCATTGATTATTAGTTGTTATCCTTCCTCTTGCTGAAAATGTTGGAGAGCAGCTGTCACACTGTCGTCGCAAATAAGAGAGCAGTGAATTATCTTCACAGCAGCACAGTAGACACAGATTGCATGACATGGCGCAGTTTGCACATGTAATGTAGATACCATATGTAATTTCAGGCACACAGTGATGCAGGCCAGATGTTTGAGTCGTGCATAGGAAGTCAATTGTCTACAGTTGCTACTGGGTATGACAGTGATGCAGCCAGGCAAGAGCACTGGTATCTGCAGTCTAATTAAATTAAAAAAACAGCTCAGTCACTTAATATATTTAACCACTATATGTGCTCAGTTTAAAAAACATGTTTTTTAAGAATATCATGTGCACAGAAATGCATGAATAAAAAAACAAAACATTGTATCAATGTGTGTATAAAAAAGAGTTTCTCATGAATTTTCTTGTAATGATATGCAGCAATAAACCCTTTTTATTTCAAGCAAAATGTAAGAAACCCTAAAGGTGGGTTCCCACCGGACGCGACGCGAATTTTTCGCGCGACGAGATTACATACAAAGTCAATGTAAACACGCGAATACACGCGAATTTTAGC